>OZ005737.1:46521577-47721577 GCA_963930755.1 Eudasyphora cyanicolor | reverse complement strand
TTTATTAAAAATACGATTATCGTCGAAGGTACCCTTAGTATTTGCACTATAATTTTTGGAGTATATGCGCGATCAGGTCGACTTATACGTTAAATTTAAGCTATTAATCTGGGCTACGAATGTTGGAAATATCTCTTTCACTTAGAAACAGTAGTTTAGTAACACTCATTAAACAAATTAGAAGAAGTAGATTTTTTTTCAAAAAAAAAATCCTGGGACAAAAAAACACATAAAAAATTTAAAAAAAAATATTTTATTTTATTTTTTAAAAGTTTGCATCCTAGCGAAGAAAATAATGCTTATTTGAAAAAAATCTATGGATAAATGTATAAATTATATCCCTTTTGGTAGAGGTAAGAGAATTTCAATTTCAATTTATTTATTTCTAATCCAAAGCCAGCAGTATGGCCAAATCGATTTTACAGAAAATATAATACAATGACCCTTGCAGTAACAAAAAATGATATATAAATTTTAAGAAACTTCTTACAAACTAACAGACATCAACAATCGCACAAGTTTGGGAAAAAATGAAAGAAATAAAAACCTCTAACAGCAATACGACATAAATTTAAAACTATATAAATTTATGCAAGTATAAGTGATCAAATTAATGATACGCTTCATATGCCAAATCTCTGTACACAGTAGCACGTTCAATTCTAGGAGACTCCATCCACTTTGATAATTTTGATACGTGAACATTTTTCATAGGAACGTGTTTGTCATACATTTGGTTAAATACATCACTAAAATGACGCACTTGGATTTCAGTATCCGAGGTACAATAAATTGCACTGAAATCAGCAGATGCAAAATTTGATAAACATTCCTCACAATCCAAACGACTATAGTCTCTAATCTCAACAAAATTAGAAATAACTTCCTTAGCCGCTGCATAAGAGATAAAAATAGCAGAATAATGAGAATTGAGGGCTGCGATCTGAAACTGGCCTTTCCTATCTATTAAGTTAATATTGGAAACAAAGGTATAGTCTATCAATGAAAGTCTTGTGGAGCCCAGATTAAAACCAGTAAGGAGAGGCTAAAGTCGGGCGGTGCCGACTATACAATACCCTACACCACTCTCGTAATATTGAATAACTCTGATATATAAATTTTGTAATTCATTTATAAATTGTTTACATAAATTTACTTTTGGGACATTTTATACTTAAATAATACCCTGTACCACAGTGTGGTGTAGGGTATAAAAACGATTGGATCTAAAGAGCCAAATCGGATGAAACATATATATGGGAGCTATAGCTAAATCTTTACCGATTTTCTTCAAATTCAGCAATGTTGGTCCATGGATCAAGAGACTCTACCATTCCAAATTTCAAAGCGATCAGATGTAAAATACAGCTTCTATAGGACTAAAGGGCCAAATCGGACGAAACATATATATGGGAGCTATAGCTAAATCTTAACCGATTTTTTTCAAATTCGGTAGTGTTGGTTCATGGTTCAAGAAACTCTACCATTCTAAATTTCAAAACGATAGGATGTAAAATACAGCTTTTATAGGACTAAAGGGCTAAATCGGACGAAACATATATATGGGAGCTATAGCTAAATCTTAACCGATTTTCTTCAAATTCGGTAGTGTTAGTTCACGGAATAATAAACTCTTTCATTCTAAATTTCAAAACGATTGGATGTAAAATACAGCTTCTATAGAACTAAAGGGCCAAATCGGACGAAACATATATATGGGAGCTATAGCTAAATCTTAACCGATTTTCTTCAAATTCGGTAGTGTTGGTTCATGGTTCAAGAAACTCTACCATTCTAAATTTCAAAACGATTGGATGTAAAATACAGCTTCTATAGGATTAAAGGGCCAAATCGGACGAAAGATATATATGGGAGCTATATCTAAATTTGAACCGATTTCAACCGAATTCAATAGCGATCTTAACAGCCGCGAAATACTCTAAACTGAAAAATTTCAGAACGATCGGATTGAAGTTGCGACCTGTAGTCGACGAACAACTTTACATGGACAGACGGACGGACGGACGGACGGACGGACATCGTTAAATCGACTCAGCTAGTGATTCTGAGTCGATCGGTATACTTTAAGGTGGGTCTAGCTGTGTTATTTTCAGGTGTTACAAACATCTGCCGTGAAACAAACTTATAATACCCTGTACCACAGTGTGGTGTAGGGTATAATGAGTGGGGCAGACATTATGTACAAGTTCTAAACACATTCGACAGCATATACTCCTAACATCATCGTCATGCAAATATAAATCTACATTAAAGTCGCCCATTACAATACATACAGTCAGCATACCGAGAAGACAGATCCCCGAACACATTTTCCACAACGGACAAATTACCATGTGGCAAATATATCACCCCAACTAAAATCTTTTCATACTCATTAGACTCAACTTGTACAAATAATCCCTCAAAAATACCTTCCTCAATAACATGCAGAATTGGCTTATCTTTAAGTCTATTACTAATATACAGGCATACACCTCCCCCACGATGGAAACATCTATCGCTTCGGTACAGTGTGTAACCGCTTATGGAAACAGCACCATCCAGAATATAATCCCTCTGCCATGTTCCAGAGACTGCCAGTACGTCAAATGAGTTATGTCGAAAAATGTTCCTAAGTTCATCTATTTTTGCAGAGCTGGCCCGAGTGCATAAACTCTGTGTATTAAAATGAATGCAGTTTCAGAACTTTTTGTTAAGTCTTAAATTATTTATCGAACTGCTGCTTATAAGAGGTCTCATATTGTCATTGAAAACCATCAGTATAAAGAAATTTCCCTAACTGAGCGATTGACAAGTGCCTAAACGTAATACTAATATTAATAATACATTTTGATTTTACTTCCCAATACATTCTATATAATATGCGTGCAACTATCCACGAAAGAAAAATATATATTTACAAAACAATGTAGGTGTATAATAAACGTTTTTATAAAATTCTAAAATTTCATAAACGAATGTGTAAAAACTTTCATATTTATATTATCTCCTATAACTGGTATTTACATGTATGATGTATTTTTGCATTCATTTATTATTGACATACTTATTTTATATTCTCTTTTACATTTTATTTCACTTATATATTAGTTCATAGTGATATATTAATGATTTGTTTACAAAATAATAATCGAATGTTATGACTGCTATTCTTTATCGATAAGCTACGTATTTCCCAAATTGTTAACATTTTCTCCAATCCATCACCGAAAAGTACCGGGACATTAGTATTATAAAAGCGAATCTTAGATATAGTTTTAGATTGTACGAGTTTTTTGCACATAAATCTAAGGTTGGCAACCATCGGTGTCGTATTTTCAGTCAAATAGATTCTCTTTTGTATATCTACGTCATGTATATGACTAAGCTCAAGATTGCAGTTTTTAAAGTACCTCTTCAACAATTCGTCTCTTTTACATATAGATATGAACTTAGCGAGAACCATTCTTTTGTTATGAACCCAGGAACAGAGACTAATCCCAGCAGAAAATTTTTGGAGTTTTGGAAGCACTCGAGGTTTTGTGTACATACTGTAGGCACTACTTTTAAGCGCTTATTTTATCTTGCGGAATTCAGCGCTTAATGTAGTTCAAAAAGTAGTATAATATATACTTCAAGATAATGAACTGGCAATAATGGAAATTGATTTAAGAATTTGTGTATACTTTAGTGCAACCGGAGTAAGCGAAAGCTTCCTCTCTCGCTTACCCAGTTGCACTAAAGTATGCAAGCTTTGTTTTTGTGGGTTATCTCACGATCTCTAGCGAACTTTGCCGATCTCTGCATTATAAAGCAATAGGTGTTGGTGGTAGTTCTGTAAAAGAATTCTACCGAACTTTGAAAAAATGAAAAGCGATAGAGAGAAAAATAAATTAGTTGATATTTTGCAATCGAGAAGTCCGGTCGTCGGTACGCAAATTCAATTTTTTTTTGCTGTACCAATTTTTTTGTGCATTGGTAGGTGTACACAAAAGTAGTAGCGGTGGTGGTGATTTGTGTTCGGTTCTGTCTGATATACGTATATGTACATATATAAATATAACTTGTCAATATGAAGCAAACAATGAAAAACTAAACGGTCGGTAAAAGACAAATAAAGAGACTAATAAGAAAAGAAATTAATGTAAATATGAGTGCTTTAAATCCTTCTGTTTCTGACAACAGTAACTGTACAACAATCGAATTTATCAGTGAATATGTGTGTAGTACTGACAATCATTTTGACAATTTATTACTGACAATTTATTATGGATAATACAAACTAACTCAGAAGAAAACTCCAAAACTTACCTAATGGAAGTAAAGCAGCTAAGAGAAGAAATGATTAAATTACCAGGTACTAAACACTCATAACATTCTTATTGATTTCACTAATATATTTGATTTTCCAGAGAATTCTGCAAATCAAAGACGGATTATAGTAGACCTGTTGTCGGAGATAAGTCGTGTTGAAGACAAATCGTTCCCCTGAAAGTATACAACAGAAGTACACAAACATGTTTCCCATTTCGTCACAAAAAGAATTTGAAGCTGTTGAACACGAAATTAACTCGGATACCAAAGGAGCAATGGTAAATTGAAGCAATACTTTTATTATTACTGGGCATACTAAATTCCGCTTACATGTCAGTCTGTTAAAATCACGCTACAATCCGAAATTATATAATTAAAAGTACTTCTTACTTGTTGTTAATAAAATATAAAATATTTTTATATTTCTATCTTATAGACTGCAACAATAAAGTTCCTTCTTGGCAGTGGATATACAATGTTTTCGGTGTTCAGGGGAAAAACGACTTCTTATTAATAAAAAATGTATGAAGGCACTCTACCGTAAGTATTGTTTTTTTTAATAGTAATGTATATGTCTGACATACATATATATTTTACTTTTCAGATGCAGTAGGCTGGGAATCAAAACGAAATCTTCAAGCATATTGTTATAAACCTTTATTATAAAAACAAATCGGTAATTAACCTGCCGCCAGCTTACCTTCTGATAGCGAGTAATTGAATCTTTTAACATTAAAAATACTTCATAACTTAAGTCTATTGAATACTGAATTATTTCTAATAATCATTTGAATTAAATTCGTATTAAAGCCATTTTATTTTCCTTATAAACAACCTTTGAATAAAAATACTACAACAAATAAGTTAGTATTAACACAATAGTGCATAATTTCATTGCGTTCAGGGAGTCAATACAATTACGCTTCCCCTGAGGTATTATTTCCATGCATTCTAACAAGAAAACACATCAGCGCTTCTAAAAACGTATCATTTCATCATACCTTTTCGTTGCATTTAAAAGAGCTTACAAATTCACTGCACAAATTCACTGCACAAATTCAGCGCATAAAGGGGCTCATATTGATTGCACAAGGGAAGGGCATTTTGGTGGGACATTTCTTTATAAAATCAGCAATGAATTCCTCGCAATAGTAAGTGCTACACCACCCTACCTTCCCTTACAAAGCTGAAGAATTTTCAGCACGTTTTTTGCTGGGATACCATTAGGAAGAATATCCAACTCATAAACTTTTGCAATTTTGGGAATGATTTCGTAAATTTCATCCATTGATAGAGTTGAAGGAAGACCACTTATCATCAGATCGCTTCGATTTAATTGTTTGCGAATGACGTTATTTTCAATTTCCAATTTGCTTATGCTTGCTTGAACATACTCCTTATCTTCCTTGATGATTCCCACACAGCTACTTAACTGCGACTTGATAGTATTTATATCAGGCACAACACTGTTATATATTAAGTCTGTTAAGTTTTTAATAGATTTCTCCAAATCACTTAATTTATTTGAAGAAGTACGATCGGGCTGAATATCACTGCATTCCGTGCAACGAAAAGCTATCGCACCTTTACTTTTAATAATTTGATCAATGGCTTCTTTAGAGACCTTGGTATTATTAATTGGTGCACACTTTAGATGGAACAGGTTATCACAAATGAGACAAGAGACAAATCCTTTATTTCTGCCCAAACCAGTATTGCAAACTGAACAATTCATCTTGAACGGTTGCTTGGATATTTCCTAATTGTTATTTACAAAACTTTAATTTAGCAGACTCACGAGAAATAAAATGTCAAAAGCAGAAATAAGTCTTTGTTCTTATTTTTAGAGTTTTCAAAACAAGTTCAAAAAAGAATAGAAAAATTATCACTTCTGTTTTGCTTCATTCGTGACACAATCGTAAAACACGATTTAAGGCCCAGTTAGGCAAACTTAACCGTAACGCCCCCGTAGCGTAACGAATCAGCTGATTCAATCTGTCATATGGAAGTCGGTGTAAACGATTAGCCAACGGAAACGAAACGTAAACGGACGGCTGAATCTGTTGAAATCAGAATTGAACGTTCCGTTTACGTACAATTTGACAACAGCTGATACTACATGTTGTTTACAATTACAATTGTATGTTCACCGAGAAAAGTAAACAAAATAATTTATTAATTATTTGTTTTTTAAAAGTGCAAATAAACATGAAAGACGAATATTTGATTTCATTGGTGCAGTCGCACGAGTATTTATACAATAAATATAATCCAGCATATAGGATATCTGAAAAAAAGCGAGAAGCTTGGAAGCAAATTGGCAAGGAGCTGGGCGCCACAGGTGAGTTTTATGAAGATCGCGGCTGACTCCATTAAAAATTAAATTTATAATCTGCTTCAGGCATCATTCATCATCAGACAATCATTGCGCCAATCTTCATCATTGTGGGTTAAGTTGACAGCAATATAAGCGTCTCTACAAACGTGGACTTATTTATAGATAGAGATTGGATTGGATTTGGCTGAAGAGGGACTTCAATGGAAATAGACATAAGTAAAAGTATTAATAAAACACAGAATATTTAAGATATAGAGTTAAAATTTATTCCAGGTGTAGTGCAAATGTTACATTTTAAGAATGAAATTCAATTTCGGTCAAATGACCACCACGAGCCCGTCAACAGCGACATTTCGACCGGAACGTTGGCAATTTCGCGTTGGATGTTGTCTCTGAGCTCGTCTATAGTTGTTGACTTAGACCAAGGATATTCCTCAGGGGAAATGCCGCATCGCCAATAAAAAATGAGGAAAGGCTTCAGAGGATGCTGACGATAATGGTTTACTAGGACGTACAGGTACTGATTGGCCAAACGGAGAGTACTGGAATATAGCTGTATTTAATTTAAATTAAGAAATGGAAATTGTTTGTATTAAAATAGATTATAATTAAATAGAAGTTTAATGGGCATACCCCCATCGTGTTGGCTGCCATAACTTCCAACATTAACTGATATGAATGTATAGTTAGCATCGCAGGTTCCCACACAATTCGGCATATCCCACATTCGTTGAAAATCATTGGCAATGTGTTTGTACTGCTGTGTAGTTGTTCACTTAAATAAATCGGCGAAAGCAAGCGCCACAAAACTTCACTGTATTCTAAAAAAATATTTCGCATTGTTGTTTTCCCCAGCCTGTGACTCCATGCAATCGATTGTATGGAACAACCGTGACACAAATATCTAAAATTTTAAAGAATAGAATGTTAATATTTCCCAACATGGAATCATAGGATAAAGCAATATTTGACATACAGTGGTGTTATTGCTAATCTCTTTGCCGGTCTAATCCGTTGCTTTGGCGTAGTTAACTCAGTCATTGTTTATAGGACGTCCACCCCATCTTCTTATCCGACGATATTTTCTTGATTTACTTTAATTGTAAATTCTGCACAGATTTAAAAAACACAAATATTAACTTCATTTTTAATAAACCAAAACAAAAAGAAATCGCGGCTTTTTTGTTTACTTATGTGTTGTTGTTGTCAGAACATATGACTCGTTATCTCAACGTTGGCTAATCGCTCAAACGGGCGACGTTACGGCAACGGTAAAGATAAATTACGGTTACGTATGCCTAACCCGGCCTTTAGTGCTATTTGACGTTCTACATTTGTAGGAAGAGAGGATTCATATTAATATCTCTTTATTATACATCACGAGAGAGTAATAAGATAGACACATTGTCACATTCTCCGTTTTGTCATACTTCACGAGTAATTTTATTTTTGGTGTTATAAGTTGTCAAAGCAAGCACAGTAAATTATCACTTGTTTTCAGTGTTTTACTCTCAGAAACAGTTCACATTCATTACTCTATCTTTTTATACCCTCACTTTAGTGTGACGAGGGTATATATCATTTGCTACGGAAAAAAGTGTAACACGTCGAAGGACTGACCTAAGACCCCAAGTATGTTCGGAGGAAATCCGTTTTGGGTCATTTTAAGTCGAATGAGCAATGTCCGTCCGTCTGTCTGTCTGCTGGCTGGTGCGCACGATAACTCTCGAAAGGAGTAACCGATTTACCTCAAATTTGGTAGGTGGTAATATTTTTTTCTATCTCCGGCTAAGTTCGAAGATGGGCCATATTGGTCCACTCCTTCTAGTACCTCCCCCACAAAGGGTTAAAATGTTGTGAAATATTGATTCTTTAATAACTGCTATACTACTTATTCGAATCTTTTGAAATTCCACACATAGTATTAGCTTATTAGTCGTTATCAACTTGAGAAAAATGGGCAAAGTCGCCACGTCCCTTTTGGTACCTCCCACACAAATGCACCATTTTGCACCAAAAGTTAACAGCTTATAACATTAAAACCAGTGTATAAAAATACTTGAAATTTTGTACAGTGTAAAGTTTTTATAGTGTATATAACCCTGTGAAAAATGGGCGTTATTGCCACGCCCCTCTTTGTACCTCCCACACAAAATGCCCAAATCATACCACCATTTAATGTCTCATTACGTTTATACCAGTGCACATAAATGCTTATAAGTCGGCACAGTGCAATGAATTTAAAGTATCTAATGTTCAGCAAAAAAAAAGGTGTATTTGATAAACCCTTTCTGGTACCTCCCACACAAATTGACAGAATAATTCGAGTAATATTCAATATTACATTACTCACAAAGTGAGGGTATACCTTAGTCGGTTTACCCGACTGAAACTTTCTTACTTGTTTTTTTTTTTTGTCTTGCAAATTCTTTATTTTTTTTTGCAATTTCCACATTTTCAAAAAATTTCGTTTATGTTTACAGCGGTTTAAAGAAACTCTTTCATTAACAAATCATTAACACAGGTTCAGCGCACATCAAAGTTTAACATTCTTCAAGAATTAAAAGTTTACATCCCCACATGTTTGTGAAATATATATTTCTTTTGGACAGCCAACGAAAAACGTCTACTCGCGTGTCAAAAAAATCTTTTTTTTAATTCTGTTTAAATATCGATTTTATTTATTACTTTTATCTATATTATGTACATTTGAGTTTATTTACATAAACACGTTTCATTAGAAGTAATTGTGAGTTCTTTGTTGAAGTTTGTAGATTTCGGAATCGGTTTCTCTAATGAGGAACCAAATATAATCTCCCATCATTCTTTCATCCCAGTGCCCTTGGTAACGCCGCTCGATGGACTTCATTTCTTGGTGAAACCTTTCGCCATGTTCGTCGTACATATGTGTTATATACATAAATATAAATATAGAAAAAATGTATTTCTAAACAATTTTTTCATAATTTTTTAAAAAATCTTTAATCCCTGTTTCATATTGCGGGCTTTTATTGGATACAAGAAAATTTGAAACTACAAGCTTAAACGAACTCCATGCTGCAATTTCATCCGACGTCAAATATGATTCGAAATTCACATCTTTCATGAGTTTCCTTATTTTAGGCCCATCAAAAACTTCTTTCTAGATTTTTTGAAAAGAAAGACTTTTAAATAAACCTTTTAAATATGAGAGTGAATTGCCATCTTTCCTTAAGGCTTTTACAAAATTTTTAAAGAGCCCCAGGTTAATATGCAGTGTTGGCAAAATATCGACTATCCCAGAGGCATAACATACCAACTACTTTTAAATCGCAACAAATTTTCCAGCCATGTTTATATTTTAAGTATTTTATCCATTTAGCCATTGTTTCGTATGATTCCTTAGTGTTGACAGCATGAGCAATGGGAATCGACGTGTTCTGTTTTCCGTTGTGTAAAAGTACTACTTTCAAACTTTCTTTACTGCTGTCAACAAGTTACCGCCATTCCTTTGAATTGTATGTTTGATTAAGTTCCTCGAACAATCCGGGAATATCCTTGCAACAGAATCTGTTATATACAGTTGTATAAAATTGTTTGTAAGGTATATCACGGAATCTATAATATGATATGTTAACATCTGGGGCCAAAATATTGTACTGTTTCATCACAAATGCTAGTAGTTCTGCCTTATCTTTGGTCAGTTCCAATCTCTCACTAGATCAATGAGTTGAAACTGAGTTAAAAGCGATGACTTCTGACTCAAACTTGAATCGCTCAGAGTTGAGTACTCAGTTGAACTTGATGATGTTTCCGTTATTAGGCTGTTCCTACTCCAATCTATTAACTTAGACAAAAATAGCAGTCCGTATCGTGACTGAATGGTTGTCTCCAAATCATTGGCATTCCAAATTGCAAGTGAAGTCTAAAATTATCTAATTCACCGCATTCTTCCACAAGTCCATCGAGTAAGATTTACATGGCACGAATTACACAAAATACTAGGTGTCCACGGTTCGTTCATATTTTTAACTCGTATACCAAAATATTACACATATATTTTTTCTCTATTATTTTACTAAACGCACGTCGTTTTTTTAATTGCATATTTTCCGCAGATGTAGCAGAAATTGGCGGGATCATTTACACATTGAAAGTTCTTTGCCTTTTACTCATACTTCGAAATATAACTTTGTAATATTTTTCAGAAAATCGACTTATCTCTTTAAGGCGCTGAATTACACTAATTTATTAATAAGAAATTTCATTCATAAATACCGGGTTTAAGGTTCATAAGTTGCAGTGCCTGTAGCTGACATATAGTTTGCTTCGAAAGTAGACACCCAATATTTTCAAGACTGCCGCGTACTACTTTGTATTGCGTACATATAATTTTACTACCTGTATATACGACTGGGATGTCCATGCCCCTAAAAGGCGTAACTAAATGGAAACCTCATAAATAAAAAAACCACAAATATTGTTGAATGACCCTCTATCTGAGCGGATCTCATCCAATATAGCTCTCACATTGCATATCATGTTTTATGGAGGGTTACGAACGGCCATAAAACCTCGTCCTCTCTATAATTTTATAATGTCTGACATCAATCCTCATAAAATCAAATGCAATTACAATGTCTCTTATATGTCTCTCTCACATATGGCGAATTCAATATAAGCAAAAACATCATTTAGAAACGGAAAACTATGAAACATAATTTTTTGAATTTCCCTAATATTTACAAAATGGCTCATAACGTTTACATCTATCCATAGATATTTTTGAAATAGACAGTGTTTGCTTCGTTAGCATGCTGACTTTTTAAAAATTTGATAAAATAATTTTTTGACTTTATTCTATTTTTTATTTTTTTTTTTTTGTAAAAAGAAAAATTTTTTTTTTAAAAAAATATTTTTTTTCTCATATTTTTGACGACTGTTACTGAACCAAAGATTCTACGTGAAAGCGATATTTGCAGCATATGTAGCACTCATAATTTCCTTTAATTTAACGCAACACGGCTCAATCGGGCTTATACTTGAAAAATTATGGTCCAAATACTAAATGTACTTTCCATGAAAGCAGGAATTAAAAAAATATTTAAAAAATTTACCATAAACATTTTTTTAATATTTTTTTTTGTGTTTGTGACACCAAATTGCACCAGAAACTGTTATCCACATCCCTTGGACAAAATTTTTGTTGCTTAGTCTTATTTTTGAGAAAAAATTTTGTTTCTATATTTTTTCTTTTGCTTTTAAACGTAGACTAGAATAGGGAAATATTTTTTGGCAATATTAGGGGCACATTGGTACAAAAAAGCGATACATTTTGTACCACCATCAACGGATTGGGATAGGACGGTTTTTTTTTCAAAATTAGAATTTTTAGGTGCATATTGGGGCAAAAAGTGTAAAATGTGGTACAGTTGGGTAAAAAAGTTTATACAAGGTCCCATAGTGCTGTGGTAACTTTTGGTACATAATCATGAGATTATAAGTGTTGTTTAGAAATTCATACTTTAAGAGGCACAATGGATTAATTGAGGTACAATGGACCCAAAAGAGAACAATATGGCAAACTTGCAACATATAAAGAGCTTAATAACGTACATTGAGTAAGAATGGCACAGTGGAGAAAATTCGTTAAATATGGTACAGTGAGACAAAAGGGTGTTAATATGGTACAGTAAGACAAAAGGGGTTAAGTATGATACAGTGAGGTACAATTGTGTTAAGTAGGGTACAGAGGGGCAAAAAGGGTTAAATATGCTACATCATGACAAAAATGGTTAACTATGATAAAGTGGGAAAAAAGGTTTTAAATACGGTACAGTGAAGAACAACTGTTATATATTGTACATTGGGTCAAACAGGGTTAAGTATGGTACAGGGGGAACATTTTTTAAATACTGTACGTTATGACAAAAATTAATAAATTGTTAACTATGGCACATGTGGGGCAAAAATTGTTAAATATGGCACAGTGACACAAAAGGGTTAAATATGGCACAGTATGGTAAAAAGAGTTAAGTATGTTACAGTGGGGGAAATGGGTTGTATGGTATGGTACAGTGGGGCATAAAAAATTAATTACGGTACAATGTGACAAAAATGGATAACTATTAAATATGGTTAAATGGTATTAAATATGGTACAGTGGAGAACAAGGGTTAAATATTTTACAGTGGGGCAGAAATGGTTAAATACGGTGCAGTACTGCACCATATTTGTTTGTTATACAGAAAAAAAGCCTTAAATATGATACAGTGGTACAAAAAGGTTGAAATATGATACTGTTCATATTATTTTTTATCTCTCATGTAAAATTTCGAAAATTGGACTTAGCGCCTCTACACTCTACGGTAGCGATATGGAACAATCATGTGTTTTTGAAAGAAACATGTATATCTATTTTACAGTACCCAAAACAGAAAAAACCAGTAAGGAAAGACAGAAAGTCGGGCGGGGCCGACTATATAATACCCTACACCTCACTAACAATGCGAAAATGGGCATTGCGATAAGAATTTGGCAGTGTTCATAAATGTAACAAGAAAAGTCTCTCTGCCGGGTGAAACTCTACATTGGGGCTATATTTAAATCTGAAAGGATTTTCTCCAAATTTGGCAGTGCTCATTCATGTAATAAGACAACTCTCTCTGCCAAATTTCGTACTGATCGGATATAAAATACTGTTTCTACAGCGCTTACATGTAAAATCGGGTGTAACATATATATGGGGACTATATCTAAATCTGAACCGATTTCCCTCAAATTTGACGGTGTTAATTCATGTGAGAAAAATGTATGCCAAATTTTTTACTGATCGGATATAAAATACAGTTTCTACAGCGATTACATGTCAAATCGGGGGTACCATATATATGTGGGCTATATCTAAATCTGAAACGATTTCTCTCAAATTTGGCAATATTAATTCATGTAATAAGAAACATCTTTCTGCCGAATTTCGTACTGATCGGATTAAAAATACACTTTTTACAGCGCTTACATGTAAAATCGGGGGTAACATATATATGGGCGCTATATCTAAATCTGAACCGATTTTCCCCAAATTTTGTATCGTCTCTAAGTGTATCATAAGACTACTCTCTGTCAATTTTTGTACAAATCGGTTCAAAGATGATGCTTATACAGTGCAAATATGCCAAATCGGAGGTACATATATATGGGAGCTATATGTAAATCTGAACCGATTTGAACCAAATTCCATAAGGATCGTCCTTGGGCCTAAAGAAAGATATGTGCAAAGTTTCGTTGAGATCGGAACATAATTGCGACCTTTACTTTGATTACAAGAATACATCTACAGACAGACGGACATAGCTAAATCAACTCAGAAAGTGATTATCATTATTATTCTTCTCCTTTTGGGTGTTACAAACAAATGCACAAAGCTATAATACCCTGTACCACAGTGTGGTGTAGGGTATAAAAATATAAGAAATTGCCAAAATTCTCCTCTTTATCGATATTGTAGGGCGCAAATACGTATATAAAATATTTTTTTAAAAATGTTATCATTTGAAACTTTGAAGTCCTGTTAAAGGGCAACGCAATCGGTATTGTGCCATGTTCATTTTTTATGTCATATTAAGACTAGGTTTATGTAAAGAATTGGCATATCTACTTACAGAACAATCTACGAAACCAAAGAATCGTTCTTCTGCTTTCAAATTGATTGCAAAACTTTGAGTATTGAGATTCATTACAGAATTTGCACAAATTTATAATATTTCTGGCATTGATAAAATTTTCAAATATCCAGTTGATATATCTATGGGCGGAGGTCTAAACAACATTACTTTACGCACACGCTGAGTCGCCAGCAAAAGCATTAAGTTTTGCGCATGATCATTTAATGACAGTTAAAAATTTTTACACGAAATGGGGGATTCAACTAAATGCTTCAAAGTCTCAGGCTATCTGTTTAAGAAATGCTTCTGGAAAATGTAAGAAATTCGTTGTCCCGGAAAGTAAATCGCTAGTACTTCAATTAGACGGAACTGAAACTTCAATAGGAGATACCATTAAATACATTGGAATTAATTTTGATAAATTGATGAAGTTCAATAAACATGCTAAAATTGTTACAAATAAAGCGTCTAAATTACTAGGATTGTTTTCCAGAATTCTATGGAACAAACATCTTCTTTCTAAAACTAAATTACTTCTTTACAAAACTAGTATTCGGCCAATCTTTACATACGCCTTTCCAATTTGGTTTCAAATTTCACCCACAAAACTTAAGGACATAGAAATTCTCGAAAGAAAAAATAATTCGCTTCTCTCTATCTAAAGTCACTCCTATCGGTCTTTATGTTTGTGATGTTTTAAAACGATTTATATCAAGATTAGATCAACATAATAATATGGTCATTAAATCAATTTTAAATGAACAGAAAACTTTTAGTTGGTCAAATACTAACTATATTTCTCCTATTGGTTTTATTAATGAACCCGCGCCAAATTTTAATGTTAATGATTGTGTACGGCATCCTTTTTATGACAAAGTTCTATCAGGAACTCATAGGGGATAAATTCAATTTCACGCCATTTATTTTATAAACACTTCCTACTATAAAAATTTTGTAATTTAAAATTATTTGTTATTTTCTTATAATATCCTTATTTTGATTAGTTTGTTTGTTTTTAATTAAGTTAGTTTTAAGTTAACCTTTGAGAACTTACTCTCTAATTTTTGTCCAGCCCCGGGACCAAGGGTGCCAACACAGTCCATTTTTATACACAGTATTCAATCCATTTCATGAAAAAGCAAGGTGCTTATAACTATTATGTTAATTAAGATAACACATTATAATCTTAAGATATTTTCTAAATTATTAATGTAGTTACTCCAATAAAAAATAAATTAAACTAAACTAAACTGTATTCTGTTCTGCGATATTAAAGTTTTCTCTAAATTTTCTATACCATTTATATATAATCATTTCAATTAAACTTCCTATTTTACTCCTCTTGTGTCCCTTATTGCTGTCTATGTTAAAAAAAATATATATTTTGTCAAAATGTTTTCTTCTCTTCCTATTTACTATTGGTTTTTCAACTTTCAAGTGTATTTTTCCAATTCTTTTCTTTTCAGGTACTACATAAACATAGAAATAACCAACAAATCTGTTCATAAAACATGTAAATGAATTCAAAAGAAGTCATGGTCAATTGTCTATTGAATATTCAATATAGCGAGGAGTACTGTGTACTGAAAAGAAACGAAGTGAAGTTCATTTGATGGGGTATGGAATGGATTTTAGATTTTGTAGGTTTATATATATATATTTCTATTTACCCAAATTGGTATTCTGTTTTTGACTTAAATATAGATTTTTCAAGGGAGGAATACAATTTAAGGACATTTTTTGGAAGAGTAAACATGAAAGAAGAAAGAGAAAATTAGTAATATATGTGTCATTGGATCTCATTTTAAACTTATTTTTTAATTATTAACATTACATTGAAGAATGTATATATGTATATAATCAAGAACCTGTGAACTTCAGTTCTTTTATCAAAAAATTTTATTTAATTTCATTTATTACTACTTTTACTCTAAACCCTTTTATGTTTAATTTTTAATTAAAGTACCTGTTTAAATGTTCGTGTTTTTTGCCCTTTTTAACTGTAATTCTTGTTTGCTTCACTTAATTATTGCACTTTTAATGCGTTTATTATGATAACGCTAATTTCATTTTGCTTAGTTAGTTTACCTGAACTTTTTCACATTTTAATCCTCTTAATGTTGGCGTTTGTTTGTTGCCTTTCATTCCATTTGAAATGAGTTTTAAATATTTTATTTACCTCTCGTGCGGGTGTGTGCGTGGGAGTTTTTGTATGTGTATCCGGTTGAATGGACGGATAACTCGTGGTAAAAGGTGTTAATTTTCAAACATTACCATTAAGTGGAGCGTTTTTGTGCGAATTAATTTATTTAATAAAAATGATGATTATTATTTTTTGCAAATATTACTTCAATGGAGTTTCTGAAAACTATATTTATTTGATCATATATTCTTGATGTTATAAAAGATTATATTTAATGAGTCTTAAACTCCAGAAGGTAAGTAAGGACGGTCTAACGGGCGATAGGAGGGAAAGACGGCGGTTGAATGGCGGTTGGAAGTAAACTTGAAAAAACAGATTTCTGTCTTATTACAAAAACTACTTCGTTTTAGTCTGTGTCTCATTACGAACACAGCTCAAGAGTCAATGAGAATTATATCAGAAAAAACTAACGTGTATCTCGATTCTACAGTAAGCAAAGTCGACATAGTCGTAGCATGTTTAAAAGGTGATTGCATTTATAAATTCTAAATATTCCAATTTATATTCATTCAATATGTTGTGTTAATCCATTAATCCAATAAGAAGTTGTGTGCAAAACAGTGGACCAAAAACTTTAAACATATTTAACACATTTTGGAAAGAAGACATCGGCATTTGCCTAAAAATACTTTCTTTCGTTTATAATCTCTAAACTCACGCTAAAATTTATTTTCGCTTGTCTTTCTAAAATATTCACACCAATGTAATCTTCGTTTTGCTTTAAACAACCACTACATGATGACCGAGCAGGACAAGCAGCAAGAGCAACGAACAAGTTGAAAAATCTATGTTTCATATTATTTATTCTGTCCATTTTGTGTGGGAGGTACCAAAAGGGGCGTGGCACTAACACCCATTTTTTACGAGACTGTACTATAAACACATTACACTGCCCTCAATTTAACTTTTCGTACAAAATGGCCCCTTTGTGGGGAAGGTACCAAAAGGGTACAATTTTGTGAAATAATAATATGTCACAAAGTTATAAACCTTTGTGGGGGAGTAACTCGATGGAGTGGACCAATATGGTCCATCTTTTAACATAGCGTGAATAGACAAAAATATTTCACATACCAGATTTGAAGTTACTCGTTTCAAGAGTTATCGTGCTCACCAGCCAGACAGACAGAAGGACATTACTCAAATGACTTAAAATGACTCAAAACGAATTTCCGGCAAATATACTTGAGGTCTTAGGTCACTGTTTCGATGTGCTACACACTTGGCCCGAAGCAAATGATATACATCCTCGCAATAGTGATGGTATAAAAACATGATTTTTTGAAAATGATCTTACTTTTACCAAAAGGCTTAAAATTTTAACATTTATTCATAGATTTGTTTCAAGTTGGCATGGCTTCTTCCTTAAGATGCTGGTGTTTTAAAAATGGAATAAAATAAATTTTTTGATATTTCTTTTATAATTTTTTTGGTGCCAGCAAGAAACTTTTTTTTAAAAAAAAATCAACTTTTTTCTATTTTTATACCCTCACTTAAGTGATACGAGGGTATATATCATTTGCTATGAGCCAAAAGTGTAACACATCTAAGGAGTGATGTAAGACCCTAAGTATGTTCGGCGTATATTCGTTTTGGGTCATTTTAAGTCGAATGAGAAATGTCCGTCCGTCTGTCTGTCTGTCCGTCTGTCTGCTGGCTGGTGCGCACGATAACTCTCGAAAGGAGTAACCGATTGACCTCAAATTTGGTATGTGATAATATTTTTCCTATCTCCGGCTAATTTCGAAGATGGGACATATTGGTCCACTCCTTCTGGCACCTCACACACAAAGGGTTAACATTTAGTGAAATATTGATTCTTTAATAACTTCTAGACTACTTTTTCGAATCTTCTGAAATTCCACACATTGTATTATTTTATTAGTCGCTATCACCTCGAGATCACGCAAAGTTGCCAAGTCCCTTTTGGTACCTCCCACACCAATGGATAGTTTTGCATCAAAATTACTGCTTATAACTTTAATACAAGTGCATAAAAATACTTGAAATTTTGTACAGTAAAATGTTTTTGTAGCACCTATAGTCCGGTAAAAAATTGGCATTATTGTACAGCCCGGCTTATAACTTTATTACCAGTGCATACAAATACTTGAAATTGTGTACAGTGTAATGTTATTAAAGTGCCTACAGTCCTGTGAAAAGTGGGCGTTATCACCACGCCTCTTTTTGTACCTCCCACACAAAATGACCAAATCATACCAAAATTGAATAGCTCGTAACGTATATTTCGGCACAGTGCAATATATTTTAAATATCTACTGTTCAGCGAAAAATAGATGTAATTGTTAAACCCGTTCTGGTCCTCCCACACAAATTGACAAAATAATTCGTGGAATATTCAATATTACATTACTCACAAAGTGAGGGTATACCTTAGTCGGTTTACCCGACTGAAACTTTCTTACTTGTTTTAAACTACTGTTACAAAACCACAGTCTCTATGTGAAAGCTGTGATAATTTCCTTAAACTTAATGCGTATCCCGGCTCTATCTGGCCTATATTTATATAAATAAGGTCCAAGTACTAAAGATACATTCCATGAAAATTTTAATTAAAAAAATATAAAAGATCTTACCATAAATATTTTTTATATTTTTTTTTTTGCATTTATTACACCAGAAAACTTTATGTGCAGCCCTTCTACAACATTTTTGTAAACAATTGTTATTGAAGCAGAAACAAACATTCCCAAATTTAAAGAAAATGTGTTTATATTAAGATATATCCCATATACAGGGTGGCTGATGAATATTGCTACATTAAGAAACTCAAATAACTTTTTTTTCAGTGTATGGAATTCAGTTTTCTTTTATTCATATTAAAGCTCATTAAATTATTTTAATTAAATATAGCTTAATTAGTTTTAAAACCAGTAAGGAAAGGCAGAAAGTCGGGCGGGGCCGACTATATAATACCCTACACTTCCATAACAATGCGATAAGGGTCATTGCCATAATAATTTGGAATAATTGGTAAATGGGTAGAAACATATCATCTAATTCTGAAACGATAATCGCTTAATTAAGCAATATTCGTTCCTCAATTGAGAAACATCTTTCTGGAAAATTTTAATGATCGGAAGTAAAATACAACTTCTATAGCGTTTTGATACCAAATCAGGAGGAACATATATATGGAGCTTTAATATAAATCTGAACCGATCTTCCCTGAATACTCATTCATGTAAAAAGACGTCCTTCTGTCGAATTTCGTACTGATCGGTTATAAAATACAGTATCTATAGCGCTTACATGTCAAATCGGGGGTAACATATATATGGGTGTTATATCTAAATCTAAACCGAGTTTCTCCGAATTTGGCAGTATTCCTTCATGTAGAAAGAAACCTCTTTTGCCGACTTTCGCACTGATCGGATATAAAATAATATTTTTACAGCGCTCACATGTCAAATCGGGGGTAACGTATATATGGGGGCTATATCTTAGTCTGAACCGATTTCTTCCAAATTTAAAAGTGTTCATTCATATAATAGGAAACCTCTTTCTGACGAATTTCATACTGATCGGATATAAAATACAGTTTTTACAGCGCTTACATGAGAAATCGGGGGTAACATATATATGGGGGCTATATCTAAATCCGAACCGATTTTCTCAGAATTTGGCAGTATTCCTTCATGTAATAAGAAACCTCTTTCCGCCGAATTTCGCACTGATCGGATATAAAATACAGTTTTTACAGCGCTTACATGTCAAATCGGGGGTAACATATATATGGGGCCCATATCTAAATCTAAACCGATTTTTTCCGAATTTACGTGTTCATTCATATAATTAGAAACCTCTTTCTGCCGAATTTCATACTGATCGGATATAAAATAAAGTTTTTACAGCGCTTACATGTCAAATCGGGGCTAACATATATATGGGGGCTATATCTAAATCTGAACCGATTTTAACCAAATTCAATAGGGATCGTCCTTGGGCCAAAAATAAAGATATGTGTAAAGTTTCGTCGAGATCGGACCATAATTGATTACTTTGATTACAAGAATACATGCACAGACGGACAGACAGACGAACAGACAGACAGACGGACATAGCTAAATCAACTCAGAAAGTGATTCTAAGTCGATCGGTATAATAAACGATGGGTATATTTCTTCTCCTTTTGGGTGTTACAAACAAATGCACAAAGTTATAGTACCCTGTACCACAGTGTGGTGTAAGGTATAAATAATGGAATTTAAATGCTCCCCTGCTCCTTGATGCATTTTCAGTGTCCTAAACAGGAAAATACAGTTAAAAATTTGTTTATTTAAATATATAGTTGAAATAAAACTCGAGCTCGAGGTCTTAGTTTGGTAATTTATATACTTTTATTCGACATTTCGCCTTTCGCCGAAGAGCATCATCAGGGAGAAATTAAATAAATGTACGGAGCAAAGAGTATTGATCTGACGTTGTTGCCGTCTGTTGTCATACTGAGTATCAGAGCAATACTCATTACTTTGTACATTTAATTAGTTTCTCCCTGAAGATGGTATTTTTTTAAAACTTCCGATTTTCTTGGGAGAAACCCTTGGTATTTGTACCATATTTATACCCTCACTTCAGTGTGACGAGGATATATATTATTTGCTACGGACAAGAAGTGTAACAGATCGAAGGAGTAATTTAAGACCCCATGTATGTTCGGCGGAAATCCGTTTTGGGCCATTTTATTTCATTTCAGCAATGTCCGTCCGTCTGTCTGTCTGGCTGGAGCGCACGATAACTCTCGAAAGGAGTAATGGTTTGACTTAAAATTTGGTATGGGATAATATTTTTTTCTATCTCAGGCTAAGTTCGAAGATGGGCCATATTGGTCCTCTTCTCGTTCTAGTACTCCCTCACAAAGGGTTAACATTTAGTGAAATATTGATTCTCTAATAACTTATATACTACTTATCCGAATCGTATGTAATTCCAGACATAGTAATAGTTTATCTGTCGCTATCAACGTATCATAAGAAAAATGGGTGAAGTTGCCCCGCCCCTTTTGGAACCTCCCACACAATGGGACCATTTTGTAAATACAAAAACCTAACAGCTTGTAACATTAATACCAGCGCATACAAATATTTGAAATTTTGCACAAGGTGTGGTTTTTATATAGTACTGTTTTGTGAATGAATATTGATTGGGTTGACGGATAAACACAAAATTTTGTCTGAATATAATTTAGAAAACTTCGAAATCAAAAATGCAATCTCCCTAACAACACGCTATGTCGACTTAGCATGTTTTAGAATGGAGGTGTCGATATATGAATGTTACAGATAGATTTTTTTTAAAGTAAGAACAGGCATTGCTTAATTTGAAGAAACTACTTCAAATTCGGTTATAGCCCCATAAAAGAAAGACGTTTGACAATATTTCCAGCATATTTTTTTTAGAAGTAGAAGCGTTATTGTTATCCCTCTTTCTGCAGGCCCATGTGAGAATACAACATTATAAGTGACGGAGATGTATGATAAATCGGGACATGGCCTTAAAAATCATTACTGATTTAGTAGATTTGTATGCAAGTCATACTACAATCTCTCTTACTAACCTGCTGAGAAGGGTGTAGTGTTTTTTCTATGGTTTTTCTTATTCTGTTCAGGACACGCCTGATTTTTGTCTTTCTTTACTTATTATAAAATACAAAAAATTTGTTGTTACTTTCCGCACACACATATTGTGATAAAATTCTCTACAAAGTCTTGTCTACCCGCCACCATTATATTTTGTATTGAAATAATCTCATTTTCTATTCTTAGTTTTTTTATCCGCTATATTTCATTAATTAATTAACTTTAATTATTTTCATTAAAAAATCGCAAACTAAAACGTCTTTTCTCATTATCTTTCAGTTGTTGGAATGCAACCATAACTCATAGAGTCCTTTATCTTCATCATTTTTTGAAAGCATCCATTATGTGTTGTTGTTGGTGGTTTGGTTGGTTTATATTGGGTAACATACCGCTCATGAAAAACAGCAGCACCTGCTGTAAACCATCTGTGTACAGACATAGGTCCCGGTCATACTTAGTATATAGAAAAGTTGGGAAAAAAACTATGATATCATCGTTCATTTTAAATTAAAATGATTTATAAAGAACACTTTATATATGAGAAAACTGCAAATCCACATGAATATCATGGCTGAAAGGAGAAAAACTGGAAATATATATATATATATGTATATATATTTCTGTATTGAAGAGCAGGAGGAGGTCATTTTGTGGTTGGCTGGGGAGAAACAAAAACTAAAAATCTTTTACTTTAATAGACCATATAAAAATGTTGCCTTCATGCTATGCCAAAACATTTGTGCTCCAGGCGTGATACTTAAATGGACTATAGGGCAGAGGAGCAGGAGGAGAGCCTCAAAATAGAACCAAAACTTTGTTTGACTTTTAGCATATCCTCCAACCAAAGGAGCACATATTTGCATAACGCGTTTTGTTGGTGCTTGGCCATGGCCAAGCTGCCACTGCTGCTGTGCTTCTTTCGCTCCAGCCGTCAGTGTTGAATGATTTATATTCACAGCTCAGCGGTGGCAAGTCAATTTTTTCCGCTGCTTTTCCTCCTCTTGGAGTAGTTTGATGTTCCATGGCATAAAATGAATATGATAGACTCTAGCATATACTGAGGAAGATAAAGTAAACGGTATCCACAAACATCCAATGTCCAAAAAGTCAGCAGGAGTAGAAAGGAGACCACGAAAAGCAAAAAAAAAGTAACTACAAGCCGCAAGGTAACCTCGACACCAAAAACACTGTCCCTATCTGTACATGAAGGGGGAGGTTAAAAGTGTATACATTTTAGGAAACAATTATGCGATAATAGCGATTTTGTTATACAAAATATATGTGGCTATTTTTGTAGTAACATGAAAGTTGCGCTCTTTCAGAACTAATACAAGGGAGTTCGTAGATATTTCATCCAAAGATAACCTTAAATCAAAAGAATATGCAAACGAAATCTGTTTTGCAAACAATACACGAAAACTTAATATGCAGATTCAATAACATGCGTCCTCAGCATTGGACATTGAAGAAGTACGCTACGGGAAATGTGAGTTCAATTACGAGGAATGTACCGATCCTAGAAGTTGTGAATCTATGACCCATTACTGAACGAGTCGCATTGGTAGAGATTGGAGTCACTTAATTAGCCACAAACTTTTCTTCAACAAAATTTGGCAGTGCTATATTTTTTCCAAATTCAAATTCAATGAGATTGTGGTACGAGTTTTAAGATATTAGTTTCAATTTTAGATCAAGTATATGCGTGTTTATTTTGCTCTATCAAGATGGAGTCGGCTCTGCCCGGCTTTTGTCTTTCCTTACTGGTTTCTAATTAAATTGATTTAAAATTGGTACATATCTTATTATTGGAGAAAATGAATAAAATAATATATTTGTATGTGTTTTCAACTATATTTGTTTTGTTGATTTTTTTTCAAATATTTGTTCTTTGTAATTTGGTGAAGATTTTCAGTTATTATAATGTAACTTCTGACCAAAGTTGTCCCGCTTCTAAAATGTACACCATTGGTAGAGTACCTATAACAATTTTTATAAACAATTTAAAGAAAAACCAGTAAGGAAAGGCAGAAAGTCGGGCGGGGCCGACTATATAATACTCTACACCTCCCTAACAATGCGATAAGGTCATTGCGATGATAATTTGAAATAACTGGTAAATGTGTAAGAACATATATATGTGGATATATCTAAATCTGAACCGATAATCGCTAAATTAAGCAATATTCGTTCCTAAATTGAGAAACATCTTTCTGGAGAATTGTGTAATGATCGGAAGTAAAGTACAACTTCTCTAGCGCTTTGTAACCAAATCAGGAGGAACATATACAGGGTGACTGATATGTAATGCAACAAAGTAAAGCGCTATATTTTTTTTTAATTTTTTTTTTCAAAAGCAAAAAATGTCGGAAATAACATAAAATTTTATAAACAGTTTAGATTTGTTCGAATTGGCCACCTTTGGCGCGAATTATGGCCTTCAAACGGCCGACAAAGCCATCACACGCTGCACGAAAGTGGTTCTGCGGGATTTTGTCCCATTCCCGGCGAAGCGCCGTCTTAAGATGATCGATACTTTGGTATTTTTTAGTGCGAACCTTACTCTCTAAAATGCCCCAGGCGCAAAAGTCCAACGGATTGAGATCCGGAGATCTTGGTGGCCATTGTGCGGTAGAAATGGGGCGAGGAACCTCCTTTTTAAGCCATTCTTCGTTGACTCGTGATGAGTGCGATGGTGCTGAGTCCTGTTGGAATGTCCATGGTCTGCGGCCGAAATGTTTGTCTGCCCAGGGCTTCAATACTGTCTTTAGGACATTTTCCCGATAATATTCGGCATTTATTTTGACCCCATGGTCGATGAATACGAGCGGGGAGCGACCATCGGCCGTTACGGCGGCCCACACCATTACCATCGGCTGCGCTTGAGTTCTGGTGGCCAATCGAAGGTGTAAATTTTCAGCTGACCTCTTTGGCAAGTAAAGCCGATCATTTTGTTTGTTCACAAACTGCTCAATTTGGAATGGCTTCTCATCGGAGAAAACCAAATTCGGTAACTGTCCACTTTCGTGCAAGCGAAGCAACTCCTTGGCTCTTTCCAGTCAAACTTTTTTTTGTGCATCGGTGAGCTCTTGCACTTTTTGTAACTTCAATGGCTTTAGTCCAAGCTCATTTTTTAATATGTGTTGTATCCGTTCTCGCGATATGTTCAGCTCACGAGCAATTTTTCTACCACTGCGGCGTGGATTTCGATCAAATCTGGCCTTCACTTTTCGGATCATGTCTGGTGTTGTTACCGTTTTTTTTCGTCCACTTTTTGGACGCGATGCAACACTGCCAGTATCACGGAAACGAGCAGTGGTACGAGAAACAAAAGATTTATTCACATTTAAATGCTGGAGGGCTCTAACGATAGCCACTTGTGTTTTTCCACCCAAATATAAAGCAATCACACTATCACGCTTGAATTCCATCACGAATAACTTTTTTTCTGAATGCAATAGATCAACATGCTTTTGTAAGCTTGTAAACAATAAAATGAACTGTCACTGAAATAAATCTGTCAGATATCAGACTAGCGATTTAGAAATGATAGCAACCTGAAGTTGGTTGCAATACATATCAGCCACCCTGTATATTGAGGTAATATATAAATCTGAATCGATTTTCCCTGAATACTCATTCATGTAAAATATAAATCTCTTTCTGTCGAATTTCGTTCTGATCGGATATAAAATACAGTCTCTACAGCGCTTAAATGTCATCGGGGCTAACCTATATCTAAATCTGAACAGATTTTCTCCGAATTTGGCAGTACTTCTTGATGTAATAAGAAACATCTTTCTGCCGAATTTCGTACTGATCGGATATAAAATGCAGTTTCTACAGGGCTTACATGTCAAACCGGGGGTAACATATAATTCCCCCAAATTTTGTATTGTCTCTAAGTGTATCACGAGACTACTCCCTGTCAATTTTAACCAAATGCAATAGGGATTGTCCTTGGGCCTAAAGAAAGTTATGTACAAAGTTTCGTTGAGATTGGACCATAATTGCGACCTGTACTTTGATTACAAGACAGACGGACAGACAGACGGACATAGCTAAATCGACTCAGAAAGTGATTACAAGTCGATCGGTATAATAAACAATGGGTCTATCTCTTCTCCTTTTGGGTGTTACAAACAAATGCACAAAGCCATAATACCCTGTACCACAGTGTGGTGTAGGGTATAAAAATATATCGATTCTAAGATATCGCAATTTATATTTTTATTTCCGCGAAAAGTGACCGAAATAAACAGTTTAAGATAAAAACAATATTTTTATGAAAAGTGCACGGAAAATCTTTTAAGAAATCATATTTTCTAATTTCGTTGTCTTATGCTTTGTAGGGTTAAAATTAACTTCAAAAACCATTACAGAGGGAAAAAATCAATTTTTCTGAACTTTGACCTCTCGCCCTGACTACAATTTTCATTAAATTTGTTTAATATTGTGGGTCATTACTCCCACATACTAATTTGAGAAAGATCTAATTTTTGACCTGGACACTTAAGAAAGAACTACCCATATATGTATATGGGGGCTATAAATCTAAATCCGATCCGATTTCAACTAAATTGAGTAGTCCTTATTAATGGCCAATGTTTACCTCGATATGGTTTAAAATACACCTTCTATAAGCCTTAGGAGCCAAATCGGAAGGAACATATATATGGGGGCTTAATCTAAATCTGAACCGATTTAACTTAATTGAGTAGTCTTTATTAATGGCTGAAGAGACTTCCCTCTGCCAATTTGTACCTCGAGATGGCGTAAAATACAACTTCTATAGCCCTTAGAAGCCAAATCCGAAGGAACATAAATATGGGGGCTATAAATCTAAATCTGAACTGATTTACACTAAATTTAGTATCCTTTATTAATGGGTAAAGAGACTTGTATCTGCCAATTTTGAGCTCGATCTGGTGTAAAATACACTTTCTATAGCCCTTAGAACCTGAATCGGAGGAAAATATGTATGGCGCTATATATAAATCGGAACCTATTTCCACCAATTTCAATAGGGATCATCGCTGGGCTATAACTGTGGGTAATTACGACTTGCACTTTGATTACAAGGATACATCTAGAGACGGACGTGGTTAAATCGACTCAGGAAGTGATTCCACGTCTATCGGTGTAATAAATGATGTATATAGTGGATATATACGAGTATATCTCTTCGCTTTTGGGTGTTACAAACAAATACACAAACTCATAATACCCTGGACCTCAGTGTGGTGTAGGGTATAAAAAGGCTAAAATTCAGAAAAATGCAACAATTGCCATATTTGGTGAAATTCTCAGTTAATTTTACTTATTTACTAGCTGAGCCCGGTGCGCTTCGCTGCCCATGTCAAAATTCGCGCTGTAGAAACTGTATTTTATATCCGATCAGTACGAAATTCGGCAGAAAGAGGTTTGTCATTACATGAAGGAATACTGCCAAATTCGGAGAAAATCGGTTCAGATTTAGATATAGTCCCCATATATATGTTACCCCCGATTTGAAATTCAAGCGCTGTAGAAACTGTATTTTATATCCGATCAGTAAGAAATTCGGCAGAAAGAGGTTTCTTATTACATGAAGGAATACCGCAAAATTCGGAGAAAATCAGTTCAGATTTAGATATAGCCCCCATATATATGTATATGTTACCCCCAATTTGACATGTAAGCGCTGTAGAGACTGTGTTTTATATCCGATCAGTACGAAATTTGACAGAAACAGGTTTCTATTTTACATGAATGAGTATTCTAGGAAAATCGATTCTGATTTATATATAACCTCCATATATATGTTCCTCCAGATTTGGTTACAAAGCGCTATAGAAGTTGTACTTTACTTCCGATCATTACAAAGTTCTCCAGAAAGATTTTTCTCAATTTAGGAACGAATATTGCTTAATTTTGCGATTATCGGTTCAAAATACATTTACCAATTATTCCAAATTATTATCGCAATGACCCTTATCGCATTGTTAGGGAGGTGTAGGGTATTATATAGTCGGCCCCGCCCGACTTTCTGCCTTTCCTTACTGGTATTAGTAATAAATTCACTGAATGAAAAAATACCGAATTCAGTGGAAAGTCCAGAAAATAGAAATGTGTACTTATAAAATTTCCAAATTCTTGTTTCATTGATATTGCATCACATTATCATATTGCGATTGTATTGGAGTGAGCAGCTGTAATTATCGCATACCGAGCATTTTTGTTCATGTATTTCCTATATAATACTTGCAAGATATATCAAAATATGGGCTGGGCCACGCCCACTGGTACTATTCCGCCCATTTGAAAGCCAATCACGTAGACTGCTACCAGATACATATACGCAAAATTTCAACACTCTCGCTAACAAAATGAGCAAGATAATTCAATTTCAAAATTTGGCTTATAAGGGCGGGGCCACGCCCATTGGTCCGATCCCGCCCATTTTTTGACCAATTACGTAGAATGCCACCAGATACATATACACAACATTGCAGCACTCCTGATAGCAAATTGTGCAAGATATAAAAATTTCAAAATTTGGTCATTGTGGGCGGGGCCACGCCTATTGGTCCGAACCCGCCCATTTTTGGACCAATCACGTAGATCGCCAACGGATATATATACACAAAATTCCAGGTCTCTCGCTAACAAATTGTGCAAGATATCAAATTTTTTAAATTTGGCTTATATGGGCGGTGCCACGCCCATTGGTTCGATCCCGCCCGTTTTTGGATCAATCACGTAGACTGCCACCGTTTCCATATACACAAAATTCCAGCACTCTCGCTAACAAATTGTGCAAAATATCTCAATTTCAAAATTTGGCTTATATGGGCGGGGCCACGCCCATTGGTCCGGTCCCGCCCATTTGTTCACCAATTACGTAGAATGCCACCAGATACATATACGCAACATTGCAGCACTCCCGCTAGCAAATTGTGCAAGTTATCAAAATTTTGTCTATGTGGGCGGGGCCACGTCCATTGGTCCGATCCCGCCCATTTTTGGACCAATCACGTAGACTGCCACCGTTTACATATACACAAAATTCCAGCACTCTCGCTAACAAATTGCGCAAAATATCTCAATTTCAAAATTTGGCTTATATGGGCGGGGCCACGCCCATTGGTCCGATTCCGCCCATTTTTGAAAATTCACATAATCTGC
Organism: Eudasyphora cyanicolor; assembly: GCA_963930755.1. NCBI lineage: Eukaryota > Metazoa > Arthropoda > Insecta > Diptera > Muscidae > Eudasyphora > Eudasyphora cyanicolor. The sequence continues at coordinate 47,692,315 of OZ005737.1, read as the reverse complement.
CATTAAATGCATACAAACAAAATTTCAGCACTATACCTATAATAGGAGCAGAAATATCGGATTTTTAACCTGCGATTTGTATGGGAGGTACCACGCCCCTTTGTCCAATTAATTTTTTTTTCTATATAAACCATCTCGTGAAAATTTAGAATCGAATAAAAAAAAAATCATCCAAATCGCTCCAGCCGTTCTGACGTGATGCCATTACACAGATGGACCGTTTCATTTTTATATATATAGATTTGTTTATACAGGGTTGCCCATATTCGACGGACCCACGGACTCGTTGGGCCCATTCCAATCGACGAGGCTTGTCCGCAGGCAACAATCTTTGCGTCAATTGAATTTTGTACGGGAACAAATGCAAATCAACGCGAATAATCCGTTGTAAAGTGGACCGAGCCATGCCCAACTGCTGAGAACGGCGTTTTTGGGATGTTCTTGGGGACCTCTCAACACTGGCTCGTACGGCAGCGATATTCTCGGCTGATCGCCTTGGTCGACTTTTATTTGGCCTCTTCGGATTAGAAAGAGCCTCGCCAGTCGAAAATTTTTCGTATAAACGCTTAATGGTGTTCTTAGAAGGCGCACTTCTCACATTTTTTAATATTTTAAAAGCACGTTGACTTGACTTCTTCTGTTGAATGTAAATTTCAACTATTTCAGAGCGCTCGCGTGGCGTGTATTGTTCCATGGTAAAAATCTGCTTGGACTGACGCTTCAAACGCGGTATGTCATTAAGCGATCTGACATCTCTGTCAAAAGTTATGGCGTTGCCAGATGGGTCCGTCGAATATGGGAGACCCTGTACACATGCTCATAACTGAAAAGTGATTTTAGTTAGTATGAGCGTGAAGGCTGTGTGCTTCATACTCTTATAGACTCTGTTCTTACCAGACGTACGACAAATGACATCATAATTTTAAAAATGATCCCGACGTGCCAAAAATGTACCAGCCAATAATAACACAAATCCCAGCAATCAAATATTTATTTAGCAATAAATAAAATAAATAAAAAGAGAAATATTATTACTGTCGTTATTGTCCTGGTTAGCATGAAACGAAGGACTTGTTTCTCTCCTTTTGGTAGACAAATAACAATAAAAGTGCAAGAAAGGAAATATGGGCTATTAAAACGATAACAAAAAAATATTTATTGCTTTAACAAAACATATGTACCGTCTAACAAAACTCATACGAGGGCGGCTTAATTAGGGAAGAAAAAAAATACAAAAAGGTTGCTCTGGGTTGCTAGACCCAGAAAATATTTTAGTTCTCACTATCATCTTTTTTTTTTTGATTATTGCCGATTACTCAGCCTGCCCTCGATCCTCACAAAAAAACTCACTACAAGTCGCGACAATATGTTTAAGAGTTTTTATTGTCAAACTCATATATATGATACGTCAATTTTTAGTTCGAAGGTTAAATGATGCGATTATGTGAGTAAATATAAATAAAAAAAATCGTGTCAGGATAAGACAAACTCGTATCAGGATAAGACATACACAGGCCAAAGAAACAACCACACACAAATACATCACGCCCACTGACACATACTCAGTGCCAGTGACAGTGTCAACGCACAGACAAATCACCAAAAGAACAACAAGGACATCATCTACCCCTAAAGACAAAAAGGTTACAACTACCTTAAGGACATACATATGTATAAGTGAGGAAAGAAAAAAACAAGAAGCTAAAGTCATAAAGTAAAACAGAAGAAAGAAAAACAATAACAAGAAAATCAGTGCAAATCAAAAAAAGGCGAACGATTTTGATTTTTTCTTCCACGGGTGAAACAAAGCAAATAAGAGGCATTGCTACTAAGGAGACTTATAACAACAATAGGTGGTGGCACGTCTCGAAGCCTTTTGCAATACACTTAAGTGGGAAAAAAATATGTCAGATATATAAATTGAAATCAGTCAAAAATTACTCATTTTAAAATCTTCAAAACATTCCAAAATTTACAGCGTTTTTATCACTCATATTTTAATGTTGTACTCATACACTCGGATACGTTCAAATGTGGGTGTAAATCTTGATTTTAGTTGTTATTTTTTAGCGAATAAAAATTAAGATTATGATTTTGCAGATAATTGGGATTAGAGCTTCCTTTAAGTATAGAGTATATTATAATTCTACTACATTTTACACACAAAAAGTGTACCACAAAAATTAGGGTAATTACAATACGATTCCTCTTATATGTAAAGCATACGAGTACAACATATTCCAAATTTCTAGCAGACAATAAATTTTATACCGGTAATAAATCATAGTTTGGGAAATCTGTAAACTTGACGCACTCCCTTTATATTATTACTATCACCATATCAACCACGGAAAAGAAACCTTATAAGAAAAGAAACCAAGTAAACGAAATCCTTCGAATCTCCCACAACCTCAAGTAAACAAAGGGGAAATCAGAGTTCACTGAGTCAGGTTAGAGCACAAAATAAAACGCCGATTCTCCGGTAGATACTACTAACCACTGATTCCTGCCGCTGGGATTAGACGGGATTCCCAATTGAGCAGAGATTTTTTTGCCGTTTGCCTTTTACTGACGAGTGAATGTACACGGATTTTTGTTCAAGGTTTGTTGGGGATGTAGTAGGCTATGTGTCTAAAATTAATTTTTAATTCTTAAATCAGATATATATGAGTATATTAACATTTTGAATTCTTCCTTTATTTAGTAAATATTATTCAAATATGTCTGTCGTTTTGTTGTATATCCGGTCCAGTTAGAAATTTTCGATTGGAAAATTTGTATATTGCGAATTCCTCGACAAATCCACGGGTTCAAAAAATTTCGGTATTGGTTTTTACCATTTTTTAATATTTTTAGAACACCTGAAGAAATGCATTGTGGAATTTTTTTGAGATTTTTCCCATAACACTATGCAACAAATTTTTGTCGAAGGGCTATGCATAACATTTTCTGGTGTCATATGGAGTCCTAAGCACGAAAAAAATATTTATAAAAATTTTTATGGTAAATTTTTTTTAAATTTTTCTTAAAAACTCCTTTTTTTGGAAGTTGTCTTTAGTATTTGGACCATATTTTTTGAAGTGTATGCTCGATAAAGTCGGGATACAAGTTAAATTAAAGGAAATTGAGGACTACAAATGTTAATAATGACACATGCACTTGGAAACATACATTAATCAACTGTCGTTAAAACAATAAATATATATATATTTTTTCAAAAAAATCCTTTTGTGCTGTCGCGAAACAAAACATACATAATAGAAAAAATTCGCAAAAAATGTTTGTTCCAATTTTTGAAAGCTAGAATCCTAACGAAGAAAGCTGTGCTTATTTGAAGAAAATCTATGAATAAATGTAGAATTTATAGAACTTTTGGTAACATAATCTGCTTTTTATACCCCCACTATTGTGAACAAGGGTTTATATCAGATGCAGCGGGCCAAAACACATCGACGGAGTGGCCTAAGAGACCCCAAGAATATTTGACGGAAATCTATTTTGGGTCATTTAAAGCCATTTTAGCTATGTCTGTTAGTCTGTCCGTCTGTCTGGTTGGTGCGCACGATAACTGATTCACTTCAAATTTTGTATTTTCTATATCAGTCTAAGGCCAAAGATGGACTATGTTGGTCCACTTCTATACTACTACTCAGAATCTTTCACAATTCCACACTTAGTTTTAATTTCTTGGCCCCATCATCTTGAGAAAATGGACGAAGTTGCCACGCCTCTTTTGGTACCTCCTTTAACAAATGGACAATTTTGCACAAAAAGTTAACGGATTATAATTTTGATTCCTGTACTACCAAACACTTGAATTTTTGTACAGTACCCATAGTATGTTAAAAAATAGGCGTAATTGTCACGCCCCTTTTGCTACCTCGCAAACAATATTGCCAAAATAAACCAGTAAGGAAATGCAGAAAGTCGGGTGGGGCCGACTATATAATACCCTACACCTCCCTAACAATGCGACAAGGTTCATTGCGATAATAATTTGGAATAATTGGTAAATAGGTAAGAACATATGTGGATATATCTAATTCTGAACCGATAATCGCTAAATAAAGCAATATTCGTTCCTAAATTGAGAAACATCAATTTAGGAACAAAGTACAACTTCTATAGCGCTTTGTAACCAAATCAGGAGGAACATACATATATATGGAGGTTATACACTGAAAAAAGTGTATTTTTTCTTTAATTTGGCTCCAAAGACAAATACTATTAAAATAAGTACATCTTGTACTACAATTAAAGTCATTAATCATCTTAAAATCAGAACAGCAAACGTCTTTCAAAGAATTACGCCTTATACTTCGTTGAAAGACTTCACATTTTTAAATCAATTACGCCTTGTGCTTACATTAAATACATAAAATTACTTTAGATTAAGTACATTCTGTAATTAAACAGAGCACCTTGTACTTTACTAAAGTGTAAAATATTTTTTATTTAATTATTTGTTTACACGTTCATATTAATTTTTATTATTTGCTTCTTTATTTAAACATTTGATTTTGATAAACAATTTATTCAGAATGCTGCACAGCATACCTACCTGACGATACCCTTAGCCATTGTGTTTAGTCTAGTTTTTCTTCATATTAGAGATAATATTTATTCTAATGAGCAAATAAATGATATTTTGCAAAATTGTTCCCAGTTGAAATGTATAAGTATGTAATGAATAAGTAATATGAAACTATAAATTTGTGTTTTAAAAAATTGTGTATTGTCCATTATAACTGCGATATAACTTTGTAATTTTAAACGTAATTGGGATATTTTTATATTTGATAACATCGTAATATTTCTGAAAATTGCAATATCTGAGAACGATTAGCATTTATTTCAAAGTTGTAATTGGGGGTAAAATAATCTTACCCCCAATTTTACATCCTCCGGTTAGAGCTAACTCACAGTTAAAAAATAATAATTGTATACAATTTGACAGATATAACTATAGGTTACCTCTAACTGTAGGATAATCGGAGATTGTGGAATTGGTCGTTAGTGTAATAGAATATACCAAAAATAAAAAATTATAAAATGAACATATCGTCACGTGAAGTCCAAACTGACGTAACCCACATGTTCATGCATTTTCAGGAAATGCAAAAAACAAAGTAAACTAATTTTAAGTTTTTGGCTATATTTATGGATTTCCAGACTATTAAAGCGAAATCAAATAACAAAACTAGTGCAATTGTATTTATGGCGTGCATTCTGAATACAAAAATAAAATTTTATTAATCTTTTCGCTTTTTGAATGACCTTGTTTGCTGTTACGTCATTTCGAAATTCACTCATAAAATGGTGAATTTTAAATATTGAACTCTAAAATTGTTTAGGAATGTTTAGTTTAGTCTATTAGACTATAATTTATCATAAAGTTCAATTTGATTTTTTTGATGTTACGTAATTTTGGATTTCAGATGACGATATGTAAATATTACTTACTCATAAATTAAGACTTGTTCACATCAATATCGTATGACATATCGTAGCAAAACGTGCAAATATGATGTCCAGTTTCAAAAAGTTTTCAGGGGGAAGAAAAAAATTTCTAACTGTTTCTAAATTATATAATTTTCTTTCTGCAAATACGCGAATGTTCTTTGTTCCGCTTAAATATCAATAATTTTCAATTATAATTATCATGTTTTTATACAGATGTCACATGTTTTGTATTTGTATGTGATCTTATCACTGCCAAATGGGGAAAATAACATAGTGGTTTTTTCTTTGTCTAGTTAATGTATTTTTAAATGTTCTATCATTCTATAAAAATGTCAATATTCATAAAATTGGATTTAGCAAATTTGCATGTTTAGCTAACGATTTTCTCTTTAATGCACAAAATAACTGTTTATTTATTCATTACGGAAAGACGACATTACACTACATACACACATTTACGGTCTTCTTCTGATTTTTGTCAAAGTAATAAATTCATAAACGCACAGAAATTCCCCTACTCTAAATGTCCGAGACAGATTTTATGACTCTTTTTGTTATCAATTCGCGTAACCACAACGCTCACAATCATATTTTTAATGTACCCCTTTTTGTCTCATCGTCGTATGAGCAGCCAATCGAAATTTCCAAACAATTTGTTTTCGACTTCCTGTGAAATATCATCGCCGCTAACATTTTTCTAGATGGCACACACTGCCGACAAACAGCCGCCAAAATTGTTGCTATTAATGTAGAATTAACCAGTAAGGAAAGGCTGAAAGTCGGGCGGGGCCGACTATATTATACCCTACACCTCCCTAACAATGCGATAAGGGTCATTGCCATAATAATTTGGAATAATTGGTAAATTATTAGAAACATATTATCTAATTCTGGACCGATAATCGCTTAATTAAACAATATGCGTTCCTAAATTGAGAAACATCTTTCTGGAAAATTTTAATGATCGGAAGTAAAACACAACTTCTATAGCGGTTCGATACCAAATCAGGAGGAACATATATATGGAGCTTTAATATAAATCTGAACCGATCTTCCCTGAATACTCATTCAAGTAAAAAGACCTCCTTCTGTAGAATTTCGTACTGATCGGATATACAATACAGTCTCTACAGCGCTTACATGTCATATCGGGGGTAACATATATATGGGAGCTATATCTAAATCTAAACCGAGTTTCTCCGAATTTGGCAGTATTCCTTCATGTAGAAATATACCTCTTTTTGCCGACTTTCGCACTGATCGGATATAAAATACAGCTTTTACAGCGCTTACATGTCAAATCGGGGGTAACATATATATGGGAGTTATATCTAAATCTGAACCGACTTTTTCCGAATTTGGCAGTATTCTTTCGAGTAATAAGAAACCTCTTTCAGCCGAATTTTGCACTGATCGGATATAAAATACAATTTCTACAGCGCTTACAGGTCAAATCGGGGGTAACATATATATGGGTGTTATATCTAAATCTAAACCGATTTTCTCCGAATTTGGCAGTATTCCTTCATGTAATAAGAAACCTCTTTCTGCCGAATTTCGCACTGATCGGATATAAAATACAGTTTTTACAGCGCTTACATTTCAAATCGGGGGTAACATATATATGGGGGCTATATCTAAATCTGAACCGATTTTCTCCAAATTTATCAGTATTCCTTCATGTAATAAGAAACCTCTCTTTGTCGAATTTCGCACTGATCGGATATAAAATAACATTTTTACAGCGCTTACATGTCAAATCGGGGGTAACGTATATATGGGGGCTATACCTAAATCTGAACCGATTTCTTCCAAATTTAACAGTGTTCATTCATATAATAAGAAACCTCTTTCTGCCGAATTTCATACTGATCGGATATAAAATAAAGTTTTTACAGCGCTTACATGTCAAATCGGGGGTAACATATATATGGAGGCTATATCTAAATCTGAACCGATTTTAACCAAATTCAATAGGGATCGTCCTTGGGCCAAAAAAAAGATATGTGCAAAGTTTCGTCGAGATCGGACCATAATTGCGACCTGTACTTTGATTACAATACATGCACAGACGGACAGACAGACGGACAGACGGACATAGCTAAATCAACTCAGAAAGTGATTCTACGTCGATAGGTATAATAAACGATGGGTCTATTTCTTCTCCTTTTAAGTGTTACAAACAAATGCACAAAGTTATAATACCCTGTACCACAGTGTGGTGTAGGGTATAAAAATGTCCACTCGGACAAGCGCACACAACCTTTCCCTACAACCGCTCCACAAGAACTGATTTAAAAAATTCCAGACAAACCTCACTGTAACTCACTATTATTCTCAATTTTGCGAACAAAAGGAGTCCAAATTGTCCTCTCGCAGTTAAAAATTATCTCTTTACTTAAAAGATAAATAATTCTTAATTCAACGTTACCAAAAAACAGGACTGAAGTCATATTGTCTTCAAAAACATGACATGAGAATTGCTACAATTTTAAGGAAAACATCTTGCAAACTACAAACAATTATTATTTCTTTAATTTTATTACGTAACGTTAAAGTCAACATGACATAGTGTTATGAACATCTTATCATAGAAGTAAGGAATTTTACTATAAACGAATGAAAATTTCTTTCAAAACAAGTAAATTTTCATAAATTGAAAGAAATATATTCTTCAAACAAAGACATTTTAAATCTTTGATTTAATGGCAACATTGTTTGTAATTTCAGGTCATTATTTTTTTCAGTGTATATAAATCTGAATCGATTTTCCCTAAATACTCATTCATGTAAAATAGAAACCTCTTTCTGTCGAATTTCGTACTGATCGGATATAAAATACAGTCTCTACAGCGCTTGGATGTCAAATCGGGGCTAATATACATATGTATGGGGGCTATATCTAAATCTGAACCGATTTTCTCCGAATTTGGCAGTATTCCTTCATGTAATAAGAAACCTCTTTCTGCCGAATTTTGCTGTGATCGGATATAAAATACAATAAAATACAGTTTCTACAGCGCTTGAATTTCAAATCGGGGGTAACATATTTCTCCGAATTTAGCAGTATTCCTTCATGTAATAAGAAACCTCTTTCAAACAAATTCAAACAATTCAACAATGCAAACAAATTCGTAATTTATTAATTGAGCCAACTTGACTAAACGAATTATGCAGAAGTTCTTTTAACGGCGAATTCTCAGAATTGAGTCCTAAAATCATGTGTTGTATTGTGTAATTAAAATCAAAAACTACACAGTATATACCCGAAATCGAAATGATCAGGTATAGATATATTTTATTCTACAAAGCTTATAAGAAAATACACATTTCATGAATGTTTTGTTGGACGATAATTAAACCTTTCTAATTAGTAGTATCTACTAAACGCTAGTATTTGATTTATAAAGCGTCTACAGCGACACTAGTTAATAGACAAGCTACTGTGCTACATATAATTTCCGCTTGAGATTTGCAACACTAATGGTTCTAGAATACAACTTTGACGAAAGTAATTAACCAGAGGCAATAATAACAACACAATTACCTACTTTTTAATTTTTATATTATTTTCTGATAACTTTTCGATATTTATACAAATTGATTTGAATACAATCACTTATAATCCTAGATTATTACATAATGCAAAAAAAAGTTGAGTGTCCTAAAAACTTGTTTGTGAAGATTGAGGCATACTAATTTATAAAACCAAAATCAAAAAAAAATATATGGTAAAGTAAAGAAAAAAATAAAGAAAATACTAAGGACCACAAATGTTGAGAATAAGACTAAACTTTAAATTAAAGAAAATAATAAGGGCTACAAATGTTAGGTTAAACTCTTTCATTTGGAGACAGTGGTTTAGTAACTGTAGTAAAAACAATTTGAAAAAATTTTGTTTTTGTTTTTAAATTGTTTATTACAGGCGCGAAGAAACCATAAAAATATTTAAAAAAAGCAAAAAAATACTTTTTTGAAAGTTAGCATCATAACGAAGAAAAAGCAGGCGTGACAACTTCGCCACTTTTTATACCCTACACCACACTGTGGTACAGGGTATTATAACTTTGTGCATTTGTTTGTAACACCCAAAAGGAGAAGAAATAGACCCATCGTTTATTATACCGATCGACTTAGAATCACTTTCTGAGTTGATTTAGCTATGTCCGTCTGTCTGTCCGTCTGTCTGTCCGTCTGTCTGTCCGTCTGTCCGTCTGTCCGTCTGTGCATGTATTCTTGTAATCAAAGTACAGGTCGCAATTATGGTCCGATCTCGACGAAACTTTACACATATCTTTATTTTGTCCCAAGGACGATCCCTATTGAATTTGGTTAAAATCGGTTCAGATTTAGATATAGCCCCCATATATATGTTAGCCCCGATTTGACATGTAAGCGCTGTAAAAACTTTATTTTATATCCGATCAGTATGAAATTCGGCAAACAGAGGTTTCTTATTATATGAATGAACACTGTTAAATTTGGAAGAAATCGGTTCAGATTTAGATATAGCCCCCATATATACGTTACCCCCGATTTGACATGTAAGCGCTGTAAAAATGTTATTTTATATCCGATCAGTGCGAAATTCGGCACAGAGAGGTTTCTTATTACATGAAGGAATACTGCTAAATTCGGAGAAAATCGGTTCAGATTTAGATATAGCCCCCATATATATGTTACCCCCGATTTGACATGTAAGCGCTGTAAAAACTGTATTGTATATCCGATCAGTGCGAAATTCGGCAGAAAGAGGTTTCTTATTACATGAAGGAATACTGCCAATTTCGGATTTAGATATAGCCCCCATATATATGTTACCCCCGATTTCACATGTAAGCGCTGTAAAAACTGTATTTCATATCCGATCAGTATGAAATTCGTCAGAAAGAGGTTTCCTATTATATGAATGAACACTTTTAAATTTGGAAGAAATCGGTTCAAATTTAGATATAGCCCCCATGTATACGTTACCCCCGATTTGACATGTGAGCGCTGTAAAAATGTTATTTTATATCCGATCAGTGCGAAAGTCGGCAAAAAGAGGTTTCTTTCTACATGAAGGAATACTGCCAAATTCGGAGAAACTCGGTTTAGATTTAGATATAACACTCATATATATGTTACCCCCGATTTGACCTGTAAGCGCTGTAAAAACTGTACTTTACCCCCGATTTGTCATGTAAACGCTGTAGAGACTGTAATTTATATCCGATCAGTACGAAATTCGACAGAAGGAGGTCTTTTTACATGAATGAGTATTCAGGGAAGATCGGTTCAGATTTATATTAAAGCTCCATATATATGTTCCTCCCGATTTGGTATCAAACCGCTATAGAAGTTGTATTTTACTTCCGATCATTAAAATTTTCCAGAAAGATGTTTCTCAATTTAGGAACGAATATTGCTTAATTTAGCGATTATCGTTTCAGAATTAGATAATATGTTTCTACCCATTTACCAATTATTCCAAATTATTATGGCAATGACCCTTATCGCATTGTTAGGGAGGTGTAGGGTATTATATAGTCGGCCCCGCCCGACTTTCTGCCTTTCCTTACTGGTTTTTAAGGTGAAATTATGGAAGCTTCCGATTAGTACTATAGAAGTTGCTAAAAAAATCTATATTTCAGTAAATTTTGACCCTTAGGGGGGAGGTACTCGTAGGAGTGGAGCAACACGGTACATCTTTAATTTTAGCCTGAGAAAGGGAAAACAAGTAACAAGTTCGGCCATTCCGAATCTTATACACCATCCACCATGGATATCATGTGAATGGTTTCGGGCACAAATAAATCCATAAATTAAGAAGTAAACTCTAGAGGGACCTTTGTGTGGGTGAAATTCAAAACGTGGACATATGGCTTCCGCTGTCCGTGTGAAGGTTTCCGGGTATAAAAAATCCCAGTTACCAATTTTCAGCCCGATAAGTTGACATTTGTGGTCTCTATGGCGTTAATATGTAAGTCACATCGGACAGATGCTACATATGGGGGCTATATCAAATTATGGACCGTTATTGCCCATTTTCAATCCCAAGTTACATGCAGCAATAATAAATAACTATACCAAATTTCAGTCATCTAGCTCAATTTTTGTAAACTGTAGAGTGATTACAACACACGGACGGACGGACATGACTAAATGGTCTTAGAAAATTCTAGACGGACATGACTAAATGGTCTTAAAAATGTTAAGACGATTTAGTCATGTCCGTATGTTGTAATCACGTTACAGTCCGTAATAATAGAACTAGGTTGATTAAATTTGGTAGACATACTTCTTATAATTTGGTAGAAATATACTTATTTTTGAGGTACTTTCACGTCAAATTCTCAGAATTGAGTCCCAAATCAGTGAGCTAAAAAATTGTGTACAGTGTTATATACCCTCCACCATGGATCGCAAGTGACCGGTAACGGATACAAATAAACTCTTTATACCAACTTTCAGCCCACTTCGTTGAAATTTGAGATTTTTGTGGCGTTAAGAAGTCAAATCTAGAGGAACCTTTGTATGGGGGCTATATCAAAACATGGACCTATGACTACCGTTGCTCGTATGAAGGATACCGGGCATAAATAAACCCGGTATGAAGGATACCGGGCATAAATAAACCCCAGTTACAAACTTCAGCCCGATCAGTTGACATTCGCGGTCTCTATGACGTTAAGAAGTCAAGTGGGGGGAGATGCCATTTATGGGGCTATATCCAAAATTGGACCGATATTGCCCATTTTCCAATCCAAACATACCTGCAGATAAAAGAAGTACATTTACCAAATTTCAGCCACCTAGCTCAAGTATTATAGATTGCAGCGTGATTACAACAGACGGACGGACAGACATGGCTAAATCGTCTTAGAATTTTACAAAGATTAAGAATATATATACTTTATGGGGTCTCAGATCAATATTTAGAGGTGTCAACGAAGTGCCAGCATGAATATACCCCCCATTCTATGGTGGAGAGTATAAATATAAAAACACTGATACTATTCCATCTATCTACAGTAAAACTAGAAAAATTGTTGCACATTGTCATACAGGCAATATCCTTTTGATAATTCGGCTGTTCTCTGAGCTATATCGGACTTTTCGGAAAATTACTTTTTGGACGACCACCTTTATTTCCTGGTTGATAGCGGAACAATTGTCTACATTTCATTCAGTATCTTCAGTTCGAACCCACTTCTCATTATATTTTTTGAAAAAAAAAAAAACATAAAACAGCCAAACTTTTTTTAAATGTTAATTTATCGCAGTTTCTACGACATTTATTTTTTAATATGCGTTATAAATATCCTTAATAGTTCTAATATTTAATATAATTTCTTATTAAATGTATGTGTATATATTTTCTTTGTCCAAATATTAAACAAATTAATAAATTGAATGCTATATATGGGCAAAAGTCAAAATTTGTTACATAGGGGTAATCAATGTTAGTTTTCACTTTTCTCGCGTTGTGTAGAGATTCCGGTGCAAAAGTTGATGGAATTAGATAAACCACAAGCATAAAAGTTTTTTCTCAAAAAAATTTCTTATTATCTTATATACTTTAAAAACTATAAGCACATACAGGTGGCGCAAAAGTAACCTTTCGATGTTTTGTGCCAAAGTCACCGACCGATTATTGGTCAAATAAATAGTCAGCAATATTCCGCGTTGTGGCCAAACTATTCATTCTAGAGATACTTACGAAAAATACGAGAGACACATGGAGAATTGGAAACATGGAAAATTTGAACCAACTATTTTTTGAGATTTTTTTTCTATTTTTTATGGTTTTTATCGTGCCAACAAAAACCATTTTTTAGAAAATATATATTTTTATACCCTACACCACACTGTGGTACAGGGTATTATAAGTTTGTTTCACGGCAGATGTTTGTAACACCTGAAAATAACACAGCTAGACCCACCTTAAAGCATACCGATCGACTCAGAATCACTAGCTGAGTCGATTTAACGATGTCCGTCGGTCCGTCCGTCCGTCCGTCCGTCCGTCTGTCCATGTAAAGTTGTTCGTCGACTACAGGTCGCAATATCACTCCGATCGTTCTGAAATTTTGCAGTTTAGAGTATTTCGCGGCTGTTAAGATCGCTATTGAATTTGGTTGAAATCGGTTCAGATTTAGATATAGCTCCCATATATATCTTTCGTCCGATTTGGCCCTTTAGTCCTATAGAAGCTGTATTTTACATCCAATCGTTTTGAAATTTAGAATGGTAGAGTTTCTTGATCCATGAACCAACATTGCCGAATTTGCAGAAAATCGGTTAAGATTTAGCTATAGCTCCCATATATATGTTTCGTCCGATTTGGCCCTTTAGTCCTATAGAAGCTGTATTTTACATCCGATCGTTTTGAAATTTAGAATGGTAGAGTTTCTTGATCCATGAACCAACATTGCCGAATTTGAAGAAAATCGGTTAAGATTTAGCTATAGCTCCCATATATATGTTTCGTCCAATTTTGCTCTTTAGTCCTGTAGAAGCTGCATTTTACATCCAATCATTTTGAAATTTATAATGGTAGAGTTTCTTGATCCATGAACCAACACTACCGAATTTGAAGAAAATCGGTTAAGATTTAGCTATAGCTCCCATATATATGTTTCGTCCGATTTGGCCATTTAGTCCTATAGAAGCTGTATTTTACATCCAATCGTTTTGAAATTTAGAATGTAGAGTTTCTTGATCCATGAACCAACATTACCGAATTTGAAGAAAATCGGTTAAGATTTAGCTATAGCTCCCATATATATGTTTCGTCCGATTTTGCTCTTTAGTCCTGAAGAAGCTGTATTTTACATCCAATCATTTTGAAATATAGAATGGTAGAGTTTCTTGATCCATGAACCAACACTACCGAATTTTAAGAAAATCGGTTAAGATTTACCTATAGCTCCCATATATATGTTTCGTCCGATTTGGCCCTTTAGTTCTATAGAAGCTGTATTTTACATACAATCGTTTTGAAATTTAGAATATTGATCCATGAACCAACACTACCGAATTAGAAGAAAATCGGTTAAAATTTAGCTATAGCTCCCATATACATGTTTCGTCCGATTTGGTCCTTTAGTCCTATAGAAGCTGTATTTTACATCCAATCCTTTTAAAATTTAGAATGGTAGAGTTTCTTGATCCATGAACCATCATTGCCGAATTTGAAGAAAATCGGTTAAGATTTAGCTATAGCTCCCATATATATGTTTCATCCGATTCGGCTCTTTAGATCCAATCGTTTTTATACCCTACACCACACTGTGGTACAGGGTATTATTTAAGTATAAAATGTCCCAAAAGTAAATTTATGTAAACAGTTTATACATGAATTACAAAATTTATATATCAGAGTTATTCACTATTACGAGAGTGGTGTAGGGTATTATATAGTCGGCCCCGCCCGACTTTAGCCTTTCCTTACTGGTTTTCTAATAGTTTTAAAGACAGCTACTAAACTTCTGTTTCCACGTGAATGTGTCATCATTTATATTCATGATCCTCATAATTTCCTTTAATTTAAAATATATCAAGGTTTTATTGAGTATAGACTTCAAAAAATATGTTCCAAATACTAAAGGCACCTTCCAAGAAAATGGAAATTTTAAAGAAAAATTTTGTAAAAAAATTTACCATAAAAATTTTTTTTAATATTATTTTGGACACCATATTACACCAGTTATGCACAGCCCTTCGACAAAAATGTTGTTGCATAATATAATTAAACATTTCTAATCAATAGTATCTTGTAAACGCTAACAATTTTCAAAAAGCGCTTACAATGACACTACTTAATAGACATGTTCGTCTTGTATGATGTTAAAGAATATAATTTCCACTTGAGAGTTGCAGCACTGATAGTTTTAGAATACAACTTTGACTAAAGCAGTTAACCAGAGGCAATAATTAAAAATGCAATTGCCTTCTTTTTAACTACTTAAGACAATAATAGATTCTTAGTAATTTTTGTAGATTTTAAAAAATGTCACTAATTTTAGTATTTACCAAAAAAATATTATTTAAAACTGTGAACCTATATTTAAATATTTAGTTATATTATAGAAGTAGTAGAATTTCTAGTTAAGTCCTATATAATAGTAACCTGTAAACGCTAATACTTTTTTACTAAAGCGCCTACAAGGACACTACTTAGTAGGTAGACCAGATATACACCGAATATCCTTCACTGCACGCTGAAAAAAAATCGATCCTGTAATATATTGTCCCAAACATATTCGGCTTGAAACATATATATCTTTAGGATACACTATAAACATATAATATTTGGTACACACAAAAATTATATATTTGGGAACATGTTGTTCTAAACAAATCTTTGTTTACATCCCAATGTGTTTATTTTGGACTATTTTTCCCGAAACAAATATTTATTATCATTTAAGTATTCAGAAAATATCTAAATTGTGTTAAATTTTTCAGTAAATCAAAGTTAATTATTTCAAAAATTTTAACGTATTAAATATAAAAAATTATAATAATTGAAATCATATAATCTTGGATCGAAATATATACTTGGAGGATTGACAACCAATGATGGCTTGGAATACTCAGAAATTTTAAATGATTGGTTTAAAACATAAGATATTGCTGCATTTGGTATCATAACTGGGAGGTTCAAACCAAAAAAAAAATAAAATTTAAATTCGAAAAAGTTTCGAAAATCTTTTTTAAATAAAATATATTTGGAGAAATTCCTAAACAATCATTTTATTTGTATTCAAATACATATTTTATTTGAGAAATTTAGTTTGCAAATATTATATGTTGTAACATATTAATATACGAGTTCCAAATATATTTTATTGATTTTCAAATAAAATGTATTTGCTCAGAAATATATAATATTTAAAAATTAGTGTTCCAAATATATTTTCTTTCTATTCAAACATATCAAAAAAGGCGATTTTGCCCCGTGTGATAGAAAACTGTTCGTAACCGGAACAATCTTTTATTAAAAGTCAACCAACGTTCGATTTTCGTTCCAGTAACGAAAAGTTTCTTTAAAAAATTGTCAAAATGTTTTCTATGAGACAATTTGTTTATTTTGTATGTAGTTTCCTTTGTCATACATTTAAGCTTTGAATATTGTACAATAAGACGTATTCTAAGCATTTTTTAAATTATTTTTTAACGATAACGTTTCGTGTTAGAGACGAAAATCGAAGAGATGGTTGAAGCCATCTTTGTTGTGTTTCGAATAACCTTTTTTAAAAATTTGAAATTAAAATACGAGCTTTACTAAAGAACAAATATCAAAAGAAAATCGCTTATTTATAGACGGACTGGCGTTCTTCCAAACTACTTAAGGAGAATATAACTTAAAACAATTTATTTTAAATTTTACACTAAATTTGAGAAATTCACTTGATGACTGATTGCAAAGAACTGATATTGAAACTACAAATTAACATAGAATATATAGCAAATTGCTAACTAATGATAATTGCTGTTATCGCTTTCCGCTAATACCTATCAAATTTGAGGCTTGTAAATCATCAGAGGCTGTTTTTTTGTAAATTTATCCCAGAACCAAAATTATCTGTTTGTCTTTAATGTTTGTCATCTCTAAGTATAACTACCTACAAAATCCCATTATTAAATATTTGCCTGCTGTCTATTTGTGTTTTTGCTAAGTATAACAATTTCTTTCGGTCTTTCTTTTTTTTCAGTAAACACTCTTAATCTTTAAATATTGATTTTAGTTGTTGCTGTTGTTTAAAATATTTGCCAGTGATTTGCCTCAATTTGTTTTCTTCAATTCTTTGTGTTCATTCGACTTTCGAACTGCCTGTGTCATACTTATTATTATGATAATTTTATTTATGAATTCAGTTTGAATATTATGATAATGAATATCTTTATCTGTTTTCTTAGAGTTTTTCCTTCTGTCTTCCCCACCTCCTCCCTTTCCGTCCCACGTCAACGCATCCATTTCAGTCGACAGTCTATAGAATTTTCATTTCTGCCACTTGTTCTTGTTCTCGTTCAAGTTCTATTGACTTTTCAAGTGATAATCCACTTGTCATCGCTATCGCTATTGATTCTATGCTAAAATGACTGAGAAACGAAGAATAAAATTTAATAACAGCAACAAAAACAAGAATGACTGGGAAAACGCTTACGTAAATTACAACAGAAAAATCTTTTAGTAATCCCACCATTTGTGATAAGTATCATTATCTTCCAATTCAATGGAAATTACGAAATATGAAAAGCTGGTATTTGTTTATTATTATTGTAAGGCGTATTACACTAAATCTAGACAATAAATTGTTTTTAAATTGTGTATTTATATCTCTTGATTGAAGCGGATTCTATATCGTTTAGATGCAAAATCAGCATTTTGTTGTAATCAATTATTGTTGTAACTCCTTTATATGCAACTATAAACCAATTTCCACCAATTTTAACTGATTTTATCCTTTGTCCGATATAAAATTTCCTGTCAAATTTAGTCAAAGTCGGATAAGAATTCCAACCTGTTTGACTGACGGACAGACATACATAGTCTCCAATCAGCTAGGGCTTCTGAGATTGACAAAAATGTCAAAACCTTTTTTTAAATATTTTTTAAAGATTTTTTTTAAAGAAGACATTGAAGGCTTATATTCGAAAGTGGCTATGAGCAATTTTCTCGAAAATTAGTTTTTGATAGCAAATTATTCTCATCTGTCATATAAATTTGGAAACGATTTTTATACCCTACACCACACTGTGGTACAGGGTATTATAACTTTGTGCATTTGTTTGTAACACCCAAAAGGAGAAGAAATAGACTCATCGTTTATTATACCGATCGACTTAGAATCACTTTCTGAGTTGATTTAGCTATGTCCGTCTGTCTGTCCGTCTGTGCATGTATTCTTGTAATCAAAGTACAGGTCGCAATTATGGTCCGATCTCGACGAAACTTTACACATATCTTTTTTTTGGCCCAAGGACGATCGCTATTGAATTTAGTTAAAATCGGTTCAGATTTAGATATAGCCCCCATATATATGTTAGCCCCGATTTGACATATAAGCGCTGTAAAAACTTTATTTTATGTCCGATCAGTATGAAATTCGGTAGAAAGAAGTTTCTTATTATGTGAATGAACACTGTTAAATTTGGAAGAAATCGGTTCAGATTTAGATATAGCCCCCATATATACGTTACCTCCGATTTGACATGTAAGCGCTGTAAAAATGTTATTTTATATCCAATCAGTGCGAAATTCGGCAAAGAGAGGTTTCTTATTACATGAAGGAATACTGCTAAATTCGGAGAAAATCGGTTCAGATTTAGATATACCACCCATATATATGTTACCCCGATTTGACATGTAAGCGCTGTAAAAACTGTATTTTATATCCGATCAGTATGAAATTCGTCAGAAAGAGGTTTCCTATTATATGAATGAACACTTTTAAATTTCGAAGAAATCGGTTCAGATTAAGATATAGCCACCATATATACGTTACCTCTGATTTGACATGTGAGCGCTGTAAAAATGTTATTTTATATCTGATCACTGCGAAAGTCGGCAAAAGGAGGTTTCTTTCTACATGAAGGAATACTGCAAAATTCGGAGAAACTCGGTTTAGATTTAGATATAACCCTCATATATATGTTACCCCCGATTTGACCTGTAAGCGGAGGTCGGAGAAAATCGGTTCAGATTTAGATATAGGTCCCATATATATGTTACCCCCGTTTTGACATGTAAGCGCTGTAGATACTGTATTTTATATCCGATCAGTACGAAATTCGACAGAAGGAGGTCTTTTTACATGAATGAGTATTCAGGGAAGATCGGTTCAGATTTATATTAAAGCTCCATATATATGTTCCTCCTGATCTGGTATCAAACCGCTATAGAAGTTGTATTTTACTTCCGATCATTTTCCAGAAAGATGTTTCTCAATTTAGGAACGAATATTGCTTAATTTAGCGATTATCGTTTCAGAATCAGATAATATGTTTCTACCCATTTACCAATTATTCTAAATTATTATGGCAATGACCCTTATCGCATTGTTAGGGAGGTATAGGGTATTATATAGTCGGCCCCGCCCGACTTTCTGCCTTTCCTTACTGGTTTTTATTTACAATTAAGTGAAGGTATCTCATTTTGAATCGAATGTATCTGTTTGGAAAAAACGTTGACGACTTTTTTATGATTCTCATTTTTTCTATATTTTTTTTACAGAAACCACATATATGAGCGGTCATTGCTTTGAAAGTTTTGAAAAATTGGAAAAAAAAATTTAAATTGCCCAAAATGCTGATAAATAAAGATTTTAAAATCATTTTGTGCGTGTGGTTGTTTTTTATTGAATCACCTTATATGTAAGATTTTATCTTATCTAAAATAAAAACTCATCTAAATATGATACAGGGAAACGAGGTTGTATAAAAGTCATCACCCTAATATACATACTACGTAATAAAATACCAGCTGATTTATAGATTACCACTTCGGTTATCTACACCTTAGGTGACGGCCAGTTGGGTTATCTATTCCTAAGTAGATGACCAGTTGGGTTATTTTATCGTTAGTATGCGCCCAGCATTACATTCGGTCAATGAATAATGACTTAACACTTCGATAATTACTCCATTCCTGATTTACACTATTCTACGTTCTCGCCAGATTCCACAACTCATAAGTATCCACCAAAGATACACATGCACGTATTAAATGTGGGTAAGTGGTTACTTTCCGACTTCTGGTAAGCATGCTTAGAGGTATATTTCTCCAATAATATGCCGGTGTAAAAGTTATTCGAAGTTTTAAAGAGTTTTGAGTTCCTACTTTTTATACCCTACACCACACTGTGGTACAGGGTATTATGACTTTGTGCATTTGTTTGTAACACCCAAAAGGAGAAGAGATAGATCCACTGTTTATTATACCGATCGACTCAGAATCACTTTCTGAGTTGATTTAGCTATGTCCGTCTGTCTGTCCGTCTGTCCGTCTGTGCATGTATTCTTGTAATCAAAGTACAGGTCGCAATTATGGTCCGATCTCGACGAAACTTTACACATAGCCCCGATTTGCCATGTAAGCGCTGTAAAAACTTTATTTTATATCCGATCAGTATGAAATTCGGCAGAAAGAGGTTTCTTATTATATGGATGAACACTATTAAATTTGTAAGAAATCGGTTCAGATTTAGATATAGCCCCCATATATACGTTACCCCCGATTTGACATGTAAGCGCTGTAAAAACTTTATTTTATATCCGATCAGTATGAAATTCGGCAAAAAGAGGTTTCTTATTATATGGATGAACACTATTAAATTTGGAAAAAATCGGTTCAGATTTAGATATAGCCCCCATATATATGTTACCCCCGATTTGAACTGTAAGCGCTGTAAAAACCGTATTTTATATCCGATCAGTGCGAAATACGGCAGAAAGAGGTTTCTTATTACATGAAGGAATACTGCCAAATTTGGAGAAAATCGGTTCAGATTTAGATATAGCTCCCATATATATGTTACCCCCGATTTGACATGTAAGCGCTGTAGAGACTGTATTTTATATCCGATCAGTACGAAATTCGACAGAAGGAGGTCTTTTTACATGAATAAGTATTCAGGGAAGATCGGTTCAGATTTATTTTAAAGCTCCATATATATGTTCCTCCTGATTTGGTATCAAACCGCTATAGATGTTGTAATTTACTTCCGATCATTAAAATTTTCCAGAAAGATGTTTCTCACTTTCGGAACGAATATTGCTTAATTTAGCGATTATCATTTCAGAATTAGATAATACGTTTCTACCCATTTACCAATTATTCAAAATTATTATGGCAATGAGCCTATCGCATTGTTAGGGAGGTGTAGGGTATTACATAGTCGGCCCGCCCGACTTTCTGCCTTTCCTTACTGGTTTTTTTATATAAGCGCTATTTTAGAGACCTGAAAGGCTTTAGCGGAAATGAAAATTAAAACATTACTTAAACCAATTATTCCAAGGTAGTACCTACCTAACATACCCTGCATATATTACTTATATTGTGTACGACCAAAAATCGGACTATTTATTGTGTTAAGGCTAATAATAACCACAGTAAATGCAAATATGTGGAATATTATTATTAGTTAAATTTTAAATTCCACACATTATATTAAACTCCTCTTTGGATTTAGCCTTGACGTGGCGGGGGAGCTAAGTAATTTCGTAAAAGAAAGGAAACTAATAATTCCAACTATTCAAAAAGAAATTCTTAATGTACATTGCCGAGGTGGTGTAGGGTATTATATAGTCGGCCCCGCCCTACTTTAACCTTTCCTTAGTGGTTTTTTCTAAAACCATTTGTATACCCTACACCACACTGTGGTACAGGGTATTATAACTTTGTGCATTTGTTTGTAACACCCAAAAGGTGTTATTATACCGATCGACTTAGAATCACTTTCTGAGTTGATTTAGCTATGTCCGTCTGTCCGTCTGTCTGTCTGTCCGTCTGTCCGTCTGTCCGTCTGTCTGTCCGTCTGTCTGTAGATGTATTCTTGTAATCAAAGTACAGGTCGCAAATATGGCCCGATCTTGCCGAAACTTTACATATATCTTTTTTTTGGCCCAAGGACGATCCCTATTTAATTTGGTTAAAATCGGTTTAGATTTGGATATAGCCCCCATATATATGTTAGCCCCGATTTGACATGTAAGCGCTGTAAAAACTTTATTTTATATCCGATCAGTATGAAATTCAGCAGAAAGATGTCTCTTATTATACGAATGAACACTGTTGAATTTGGAAGAAATCGGTTCAGATTTAGATATAGCCCCCATATATACGTTACCCCCGATTTCACATGTAAGCGCCATAAAAAATTTATTTTATAACCGATCAGTGTGAAATTCGGCAGAAAGAGGTTTCTTATTACCTGCTGCTTAAAAACTAAACAAGTAAGGAAAGGTTAAAGTCGGGCGGGGCCGACTATATAATACCCTACACCACCTCGGCAATGTACATTAAGAATTTCTTTTTGAATAGTTGGAATAATTAGTTTCCTTTCTTTTACGAAAGAAATTGGTTTAAGTAATGTTTTAATTTTCATTTCCGCTGAAGCCGTATAGGTCTCTAAAATAGTGCTTATATAAAAAAATTAGGAACATCTTTCTGGAAAATTTTGATCGGTAGTAAAATACAACTTATATAGCGCTTTGGTACCAAATCAGGAGGAACATATATATGAAGGTTATATATAAATCTGAACGGATTTTCCTTTAATACTCATTCATTGAAAAAGAAACTTCTTTCTGTCAAATTTCGTACTGACCGGATATAAAATGCAGTCTCTACAGCACTTACATGTCAAATCGGGGGTAACATATATATGGGGCCTATATCTAAATCTGAACCGATTTTCTCTGAATTTGGAAGTATCTTTTCATATAATAAGAAACCTCTTTGTGTAGATTTTTTTACTGATCGGATGTAAAATACAGATTGTACAGCGCTTACATGTTAAATCGTGGGTAACGTATATATGGGGGCTATATCTAAATCTGAACCGATTTCCCTCAAATTTGGCAGTGTTAATTCATGTAATGAGAAACCTCTTCTGACAACTTTTTTTACTGATCGGATTTAAAATACAGTTCTACAGCGCTTACAAGTCAAATCGGGGGTAACATATATATGTGGGCTATATCTAAATCTCAACCGATTTCCCTCAAATTTGGCAGTATTAATTCATGTAATAAGAAACCTCTTTCTGCCGAATTTCGTACTGATCGGATTAAAAATACACTTTTTACAGCGCTTACATGTAAAATCAGGGGTAACATATATATGGGGGCTATATCTAAATCTGAACCGATTTTCTCCGAATTTGGCAGTATTCATTCATGTAATAAGAAACCTCTTTCTGCCGAATTTCACACTGATCGGTTATAAAATAAATTTTTTATGGCGCTTACATGTGAAATCGGGGGTAACGTATATATGGGGGCTATATCTAAATCTGAACCGATTTCTTCCAAATTCAACAGTGTTCATTCGTATAATAAGAGACCTCTTTCTGCTGAATTTCATACTGATCGGATATAAAATAAAGTTTTTACAGCGCTTACATGTCAAATCGGGGCTAACATATATATGGGGGCTATATCCAAATCTAAACCGATTTTAACCAAATTAAATAGGGATCGTCCTTGGGCCAAAAAAAGATATATGTAAAGTTTCGGCAAGATCGGGCCATATTTGCGACCTGTACTTTGATTACAAGAATACATCTACAGACAGACGGACAGACAGACGGACATAGCTAAATCGACTCAGAAAGTGATTACAAGTCGATCGGTATAATAAACAATGGATCTATCTCTTCTCCTTTTGGGTGTTACAAACAAATGCACAAAGTCATAATACCCTGTACCACAGTGTGGTGTAGGGTATGAAAATATAATTTTGGGGATTTTGTAGAATATTTTTGTTAATTTATGGATTGCTTCGCAATAACCAAGTGTGGGAAAATATGACCCAAATTCGTATCTAAACTAAATGTGGAGAACAAATATGAGATGTTAAACTTGCTATTGTCTGATACTAATCGTATAAAGAAACCAGTAAGGAAAGGCTAAAGTCGGACGGGCCGACTATATAATACCCTACACCACTTTCGTAATATTGAATAACTCTGATATATAAATTTTGTAATTCATGTATAAATTGTTTACATAAATTTACTTTTGGTTAATGGATCAAGAAACTCTACCATTCTAAAATTCAAAACGATTGGATGTAAAATACAGCGTCTACGGGACTGAAGAGCAAAATCGGACGAAACATATATATGGGAGCTATAGCTAAATCTTAACCGATTTTCTTCAAATTCGGCAATGTTGGTTCATGGATCAAGAAACTCTACCATTCTAAATTTCATAACGATTGGATGCAAAATACAGCTTCTATAGAACTAAAGGGCCAAATCGGACGAAACATATATATGGGAGCTATAGCTAAATCTTAACCGATTTTTTTCAAATTCGGTAGTGTTGGTTCATGGATCAAGAAACTCTACCATTCTAAATTTCAAAATGATTGGATGTAAAATACAGCTTTTATAGGACTAAAGGGCCAAATCGGACGAAACATATATATGAGAGCTATAGCTAAATCTTAACCGATTTTCTTCAAATTCGGTAGTGTTGGTTCATGGATCAAGAAACTCTACCATTCTAAATTACAAAACGATTGGATGTAAAATACAGCTTCTATAGGACTAAAGGGCCAAATCGGACGAAACATATATATGGGAGCTATAGCTAAATCTTAACCGATTTTCTTCAAATTCGGTAATGTTGGTTCATGGATCAAGAAACTCTACCATTCTAAATTTCAAAACGATTCGATGTAAAATACAGCTTTTATAGGACTAAAGAGCAAAATCGGATGAAACATATATATGAGAGCTATAGCTAAATCTTAACCGATTTCCTTCAAATTCTGTAGTGTTGGTTCATGGATCAAGAAACTCTACCATTCTAAATTTCAAAACGATTGGATGTAAAATACAGCTTCTATAGGACTAAAGGGCCAAATCGGACGAAACATACATATATATGGGAGCTATAGCTAAATCGTAATCGATTTTCTTCAAATTCGGCAATGTTGGTTCATGGATCAAGAAACTCTAGCATTCTAAATTTCAAAACGATTGGATGTAAAATACAGCTTCTATAGGACTAAAGGGCCAAATCGGACGAAAGATATATATGGGAGCTATTTCTAAATCTGAACCGATTTCAACCAAATTCAATAGCGATCTTAACAGCTGCAAAATACTCTAAACTGCAAAATTTCAGAACGATCGGAGTGAAATTGCGACCTGTAGTCGACGAACAACTTTACATGGACAGACGGACGGACAGACATGGTTAAATCGACTCAGCTAGTGATTCTGAGTCGATCGGTATACTTTAAGGTGGGTCTAGCTGTGTTATTTTCAGGTGTTACAAACATCTGCCGTGAAACAAACTTATAATACCCTGTACCACAGTGTGGTGTAGGGTATAAAAATATAACATATCATAATTCTGTAAAAAAATCTTTTAATTTAGGTGTCAAATACCTTATATTTACCGGACTCCAATTACCCTCAAACTTATTTAAAGTCATCCACTTAACATATAATCGCAAACCAATTTGTTGAAAAGGTTTTACAAAATTCCTTAGAAATTTAAACTACAAATGTGTGGCAGTTTATCTCTGCATAGAATCCCCAAAACAAACAACTGCCAAACCGCAATTCCTTGGACCACTTTAACTTATCTTCTCCTGCGCACACGTAGGTATATCTACGTAACCTATTCTCTTCAAAGATTTTCAAAAGTTTGCCAATTGCCAATCCAAACACATTTATTCCGTCATTAATTTCAAGCTTATTCAACTGCTGAAGATTTATTAAATTAACTCAATATGTCCTCAATATGCAAACGAGGAGGGAAAGAAAAACCAGTAACCAAAGACAGCCAGCGTGTCCTTTTGCCAAGGATAAAGTGAGGGAAATCGACTTAACGTCTAACGAATGCGACTACTTAGACAACTCCAAGTGTGTAGAAGTAACACTTGATGTGTGCCAACAAGAAAAAAAGCATTGAATTGAACATTTTCCAGAGATGTGATTGGGAAAATTCACGCCAATGTGGTGGTTAAATGAAGGAGGTAGGCATGCTAATTGGTCGAAAAAAAATATTTATTATCATATGATAATTTATTATTATCGTTGATCATCTTATTTTCGTGAAATTTTCCGTCACCAATTCACACATTTGCATCTGTATGTCCTGGATAACTGCACGAATTCAATCTTTAAGGTATTTAATCGATTGTGGGCTATTGACTTAGACCTTATCTTCCACGTATTCCCAAAGAAAAATTCTAAAGTTGTTAAATAACAAGATCTCGCAGGCCAATTGTGACCGTCTCTTCGAGAAATCATGCGGTAAGGAAACTTTTCACGCAGAAGAGCAATGGCATTGTTGCTTGAGCGGCACGTAGTAGTCTTGTTGAAAATGAACGTCGTCCACATCAATATCTGCTTGGTGAAACCATGACACATATTGTTCACAATAACAAACATATCGCGAACTAAGAGTGTAAAGGCGCTAAGTCCAATATTTACAATTTTACAGGAGATGCAAAATACTTACCGTATATTTATGTTTTTATAACTGATATATGGACTTAGTGCTTTTACGATTCAGATATTAAATATGACAGAATACGATTTTTTAGATTTTTTGTTTCCAAATCGATGTATATTCGACTCATCCTGCATTTCGCTTCAAAATATACATTTAGGCAAAAAGTGGACTTACCGCCTTTTCTCTCTTAGGTCGCGATATAAGACTCAAATTTGGCGTAAGCATTTCTTAGACATACATATAAGTTGTTTCAGATTACAATTGGGTCAGAGAAGTCCCTATGCCAATATAGTCCCCAAACAAAGTATATTGTGGGTCAATGATTTGATATGTGCCCTATGTACAGACGATTAAATTCTTGACGCCTTAAAAATAACAAATACCAATTGAGCTGAAATTTCTCAATTTGTATTTAGTATTACGTAGCTCTCAGGTGTAATGGAAGTAATTGGTCCAGATTTTCGTTAGATTAAATCCACAAAATTATTATTATTTTGTATTCCAACGATATATTTGAAGAAAATCCATGGACAAATTTAGAATTCAGAACCATTCTGTAGAAGCGCCTCAATTAAAATAATGCTTCTTATTATACATTCACTTTAATGTGAGGAGGATATATATCATTTACTACGGCCCAAAAGTGTAACACATCGAAGAAATGACCTAAGACCCGAAATATTTTCAGCGGAAATCCGTTTTAGGACATTTTAAGTCATTTTAGCTATGTCTGTCTGTCTGGCAGGTGAGAACGATAACTCTCGAAAGCATTAACAGATTGACTTCAAATTTGAATGTGATAATATTTATACCCTACACCACACTGTGGGATAGGGTACTATAAGTTTGTTTTGTGCAGATGTTTCTTGAAGCAATGATCATCACCGCCGAGTTCGAAGAAAATCAGTTCAGATTTGCATTTAGTCCCGATATATATGTTCTTTCCGATTTTACCTACAGAAACTGTATTTTACATCCAATCATTTTAAAATTAAGCTGGTTAGAGTTCCTTCATCCAAGGATCTATATTGCCGAATTTGAGTAAAATCGGTTCAGAATTAGTTATATCTTCGTACATAATTTCTTTATTTTAGTTTTAGGGAATACCCTAGTATTCAAAAATTACCACACGCTTAAGGCCACGATATTACACCATCACATTAAAAATTGATTACAGCGAACATACATACATATTCCATGTCTATTACAGCCAACGAGGTAACATGTTTGCATATGCTTTCGTAAGCACCTGTTTTATAATTTTTGTGATGTCTGGTGTAATTCTCCTTCACTCTATGTAGTGGCCCGTATAAGTGTTCCACATTTTGTTGTCATTGGGCATTGAGCCATCACCCCGATCGTGAGCAAATTACAATACGAAGTAACGCGCCGCGCACGGCCAGCTCGCCTTCGAAGGTCTTGTTGCCGGAAATTTTTTACGCTTTCGGGCAAATACATTGGTATCACAGAGACTTCGGTCTACTGTTCAACCCACAGTGACTTCGGCCTACTGTTCAAACCACAGAGACTTCGGTCTACTGTTCAAACCACAGAGACTTCGGTTTACTGTTCAAACCACAGAGACGTCGGTCCACTGTTCAACCCACAGAGACTTCGGTCTACTGTTCAACCCACAGAGACTTCGGTCTACTGTTCAACCCACAGAGAATTCGGTCCACTCTTCAACTCGTAGTTTAGTCCAGTAGTATGTAATTAGAGAAATAGTTTGTAAGACGAAGTATCCAGAAAACGCCGCCGATCCCTAGGAAGCCGAATACAGCAGCAAATCCCGAACCGACATGATTGCCGATCGTACTTAGTGCCGATGCTGAACCGTATGTATGCGGCATTCGGTTCGGTTAAGTCGAGTGCTTAACCGAACCGACACGTTTGTCGATCGTACTAGGTCCCGATGCTGAACCGTTTGCCGCAGACACATAAAGTCGAGTGCCTAACCGATTCTCGAATCGATCCCCTTGCCGAGCACACCGAATACCGACGCTGAATCATTTGCAGCGCATACACCCAAGCCAAGGATTTGACCACATGTCTCCGTAATCGGCTGTATTCGAATAGCAGGAGTCTAAGTGAATAGTTCCCGATTAAGTCAAAATCGCTATTAACTAAAGCTCCCGATCAACTAAAATCAATTATATGTACAGTTCCCGATTAACTAAAATCGTTTGCCAAAACTATATCCAACTCGAGTCTTAATATTGAAGTAATTTGTCACATTTCACCAAGTAGATTGTAACTTAGATTACAACAATAAACAGATGAACTCTATTATTGCCCCAAAAGGGAGAACTACTTGTGTTATTATTTCGTAAGGTTTGTGGGTCCTGATGGAGGCCCTGGACTTACCGCAGCCGAAGACAAAACCATGTAACAATCCCCCATATATATTCCTTCCAATTTGGCCTTTCAGCGCTATAGAAGATATATTTCACATCTAATAATTTTTAATGTACCAAAAGCAATTTTATTTGAAAAAATGTTTATCTGAATTATTATTATCCTCAGGCTAAGTTCGAAGATGGGCCATATTGGTCCACTCCTTCTAGTACCTCATTTACTTATTTATACAGTAGTTTATCCGTCGCTATCACACTGGCGTTTTTCGCTTCAAAGTTTTCGCAAAAATTGGAAAATTTTGGATTTTCGATGATCCGGCATCAAGTTATGAGGGGCACCGCAATTCTAAATTTTTTTCGAAAGTTACACAATATTCTTCGAAAGTAATACTTTAATGTACCATTGGTTTTAATCAAAAGATTTTAACTGTTTCGTCAAAAAAAATCATAAAAATTTGCTTACTTAAGCATTTTAAAGACCATGTCCAAAATGAAACAATCTCTCCACAGAAACATAATTTAAGACACCAACAAAATATATTTGTGACAACTGAAAATTCATTTGTAAGAGCTGAAAAAAATTTTTCTCAAAGAAATTTGTATTAGGAGCAAAAAAAACTGAAATTTCATTCCTGTAAAAATAAATGTTGCTTTGCGTGTAAAGTTCTCGGCATTGAGCTCTCGGCAACTCTCAATGAAATCCGACAGAATTGATTCTATATTGCATAGTTTCTACCAACTTAACCCTCCATCCTCATGGGGCAATTTGAATTTGTTCAACCATCTCTGATATACACAATCGTATAAGAAAATTTGTACATGTGTTGAACTGAAATCAACCAACCATAAAGGCAGAAAACAGGACGAAGCACGAACAACATGGCCAATCAAATGAAGTTTACGTTATGGAACATGACTTTTACCCCAACGACAACTTTTAAGTTTGTCTACTTTTCGAAAATGCACACTTGCCCTCGCTACTCCAGACGTCCCACGTCTCTTCGATTAGGACACTACCAAAGCTAAACCAAAATAAAGTTTTTCGTTAATGTCATAAAAAAACAAAAAGAAAGTTCTCAAATGGATTTGTGGTGAAGCTTAAAGGTGAGCTACCAAACTAAGGGATTCCTTAAAGAAAAATAAATTTAATCACATTTTGAGAATTGAAAAGTTAAATTTTTTAGCTACAATTAAACAAATCTTTGTAAATTTGAATTTTTTCAAGTTTTCTTGTTTTGATTTTTATCAAACCATTCCATCAAAATGTTTTGTAAGTTAAAAATGGAAAACAAATACGCTCAACATATTGCTTAGTTTAGCTGCCACTTCTGTTGCATCTGCAACTGACACTCCGAATAATCCCAAAAGCATAAAACGTTTTTGTAGTTTGAGTTCGCAACAGTTTTGGCAGTAAATGCAGTCATGTGGCAAGATCTAAATTTAGGGCATCAATTCACATATGAGTGAATATATGCTAAGTGCAGTGAAATTTGTGTGATTGAGCCAACTTAAATTCTTGCAAATTTTCAAAAGTTTGTTAAGTGAAAAATTATTATTTGATATAATATTTAGTGGAAAGTTGCACTAAATATCAAAGTTTGGTATACCGAAAAGTATACTCGTATGTATTGGATTTTTTAGTTTATCTGCCTAAATATAACATTAATAGTGTTTTTAATAACCCCACACCACACTGCGGTACAAATAGAGGAGAAATAAAACTAAACTTTATTATACCGATCGACATATAATCACTTTTTGAGTCAATTTAGCCATGTCCGTCTTTCTGTCTGCCTGTCCATGTATTCTTGTGATCAAAGTGCAGATCGTATTTATGGTCCGATTGTGATGTAATTTGGCACAGTGCTCTTATTTGACCAAGGACGATCCCTTTGAAAATTGTCAAAATCGGCTCAGATTTAGATATAGCCCCCATATACATGTTAAGCCCGATTTGGCATGTAAGCGCTTTAGAAACTGTATTTTATATCAAATCAGTACGATATTTGGCAGAAAGAGTTCTCTTATTGCATGAATGAACACTGCCGATTCGGGGAAAATCGGTTTAGATTTGGATATAGTCCATACATATTTCTTACACCCGATTTGACATGTGAGGGCTGTAGAAACCGTATTTTATATCCGATAAGTATGAAATTCGGCAGAGAGAGTCTTCTTATTCCATGTATGAACACTGCCAAATTCTTATTGCAATTCCCATTTTTACATTGTTAGGGAGGTGTAGGCTATTATATAGTCGGCACCCCGACTATCTGTCTTTCCTTACTGGTTGATTATATACGAGTATGCTGTTTATATAGCAGACCACTCCTACTTTGTGGCAATTTTTTCGATTTACTTATATGCTTTCCGGCAACCAAACCATGACCGAACCATCCGTATGCCAACACAAAGTCTTTGAGAACTATGTCCATATACGCTCTAACGCATATACATTAGGGCGGGTTGATTTAAAAATCGCCCATTGCTCAGTGAAAATCGTATTCTAGGGATCAAAATAAGAAACTTTGCCGAAGGAACCATACCTATAAAACGAATTCTGATGTCCCGGAAAAAATCCCACTTTGACCCATTTAGAGTGCTCCAATCGAGTCCAAATGTATGACCGACCCCCACTCAGTGAAGTGCTCAGTGAAAATCGTATTCTAGGTATCAAAATAAGAAACTTTGCCGAAGGAACCATACCTCTAAAACGAATTCTGATGTCCCGGAAAAAATCCCACTTTGACCCATTTAGAGTGCTCCAATCGAGTCCAAATGTATGGAACCCCCAGGGGGTTCCAGGGGGTGTGCCACTGGCATGGGTGGGTCGGGCCTCCAAAGTTAGTGGGGGTCGGTCATACATTTGGACTCGATTGGAGCACTTTAAAGGGGTCAAAGTGGGATTTTTCAAATTTTGTCCCTACCCAAAAGTTCGACCCAAATTCCGGGACATCAGAATTCGTTTTAGAGGTATGGTTCATGTGGCAAAGTTTCTTATTTTGATTCCTAGAATACGATTTTCACTGAGCAATGGCGACTTTTTTTGCCTCCCCACAAATCGACCCGGCCTAAAATACATATACTAAACAACTAAACCATTTTGTTATGTTGGATGGATAAGGATGGATGGTGTTTGGGGATGCGTTCGGCTGTCTATTCGGCTGTGTGACATTATGGTAAGCTTGATGCAAGTGCGTTAAACTTCCAAGCAGAAGGTTGCGAGTCCAAACCGATTTGAAACGGCTCAGGCAAATTTCATTTTTACTTTGTACAGCAACAAGATATAATTTTTGAGAATAAGAGGAGTGCAGATCGTTCCGAAAAAAATTTGATGGTACGAAATTTCAATATTTTGCTGTCGTGCAAAAATCAAATTGAAGAAGGCAATCATTGTATCTATGGAATTATTACGCCATTTCAATGCACAACAATTGATTACACTTTTATATTATTTTGATTTACGATTTTTCTTTCAGTATGAGGGCTGCTATACATATTTCTGGCCTAATAATGAAAATGTGAATATTTATCATCAAAAAGTGTTTTATTGTTTTTCAAAGTATTCTCCAGCATGATTTATACACTTTTGCATGCGCTCAAACCAATTGTCGAAGCCCTTTTTCCACTCCGATTGAGACAGCTACTTCTGGCGACGAAAATCGTTGACCTCGCATTTTTTTCATGATGTGCGGGAATAAAAAGAAGTATTGGGTGCCAAGTCAGGGCTGTACGGCGGATGACCCATCAATTCGACCTTTTAGCTAATGAAAATGGCGCTGGTTTGAGCCGTAAAACCAAATTTTCAAAAGAATTTAGCTGAACCTTTCCAGTAGGTATTTTATATATCTAATGAAAATTGTTTTTCATCAAATATCTAATTTTATTGTAAATTAAACCAGTAAGGAAAAGCAGAAAGTCGGGCGGGGCCGACTATATAATACCCTACACCTCCATAACAATGCGATAAGGGTCATTGCCATAATAATTTGGAATAATTGGTAAATGGGTAGGAACATATTATCTAATTCTGAACCGATAATCGCTAAATTAAGCAATATTCGTTCTTAAATTGAGAAACATCTTTCTGGAAAATTTTAATGATATATAAATCTGAACCGATTTTCCCTGAATACTCATTCATGTAAAAAGACCTCCTTCTGTCGAATTTCGTACTAATCGGATATAAAATACAGTCTCAACAGCGCTTACATGTCAAATGGGGGGTTACATATATATGGGAGGTATATCTAAATCTAAACCCATTTTCTCCGAATTTGGCAGTATTTCTTCGAGTAATAAGAAACCTCTTTCTGCCGAATTTTGCACTGATCGGATATAAAACACAGTTTCTACAGCGCTTACAGGTCAAATCGGGGCTAACATATATATGGGGGCTATATCTAAATCTGAACCGATTTTAACCAAATTCAATAGGGATCGTCCTTGGGCCAAAAAATGATATGTGTAAAGTTTCGTCGAGATCGGGCCATAATTGCGACCTGTACTTTGATTACAAGAATACAGGCACAGACAGACGGACATAGCTAAATCAATTCGGAAAGTGATTCTAAGTCGATCGGTATAATAAACGATGGGTCTATTTCTTCTCCTTTTGGGTGTTACAAACAAATTCACAAAGTTATAGTACCCTGCATCACAGTGTGGTGTAGGGTTAACATCCGGCTCTAATATATACCGATGGAAATGTTTTCAACCGCAGACGGTTGAAATATTTCAAAAACAAGTAAGAAAGTTTCAGTCGGGTCGGTCATACATGTGAACTCGATTGGAGCACTCTAAATGGGTCAAAGTGGGATTTTTTCCGGGACATCAGAATTCGTTTTAGAGGTATGGTTCCTTCGGCAAAGTTTCTTGTTTTGATCCCTAGAATACGATTTTCTCTGAGTAATGGGCGATTTTTAAATCGACCCGCCCTAAGCCCCATATATATGTTACCCCAGATTTGATATGTAAGCGCTGTAAAAACTTTATTTTATATCCGATGAGTCTGAAATTCGGCAGAAAGATGTTTCTTATTATATGAATGAATACTGTTAAATTTGAAAGAAATCGGTTCAGATTTAGATATAGCCCCCATATATATGTTACCCCCGATTTGAAGTGTAAGCGCTGTAAAAATGTTATTTTATATCCTATCAGTATGAAATTCGGCAGAAAGAGGTTTCCTATTATTTGAATGAACACTATTAAATTTGGTTCAGATTTAGATATGTATATCCGCCATATATACGTTACCCCCGATTTGACATGTAAGCTCTGTAAAAACTGCATTTTATATCCGATCAGTTTGAAATTCGGCAGAAAGAGGTTTCCTATTATATCAATGAACGCTTTTAAATTTGGAAGGAATCGGTTCAGATTTAGATATGTATATCCGCCATATATACGTTACCCCCGATTTGACATGTAAGCTCTGTAAAAATGTTATTTTATATCCGATCAGTGCGAAATTCGGCAGTAAGAGGTTTCTTATTACATGAAGGAATACTGCCAAATTCGGAGAAAATCGGTTCAGATTTCGATATAGCCACCATATATATGCTACCCCCGATTTGACATGTAAGCGCTGTAAAAACTGTATTTTATATCCGATCAGTATGAAATTCGGCAGAAAGAGTTTTCCTATTATATGAATGAACACTTTTAAATTTGGAAGAAATCAGTCAAGATTTATATATAGCCCCAATATATACGTTATCCCCGATTTGACATGTAAACGCTGTAAAAATGTTATTTTTGTCCGATCAGAATTAGATAATATGTTTCTACCCTTATCGCATTGTTAGGGAGGTGTAGGGTATTATATAGTCAGCCCCGCCCGACTTTCTGCCTTTCCTTACTGGTTTACTTATGTAAAA
This sequence comes from Eudasyphora cyanicolor, assembly GCA_963930755.1. Taxonomy (NCBI): domain Eukaryota; kingdom Metazoa; phylum Arthropoda; class Insecta; order Diptera; family Muscidae; genus Eudasyphora; species Eudasyphora cyanicolor. The sequence continues at coordinate 47,657,427 of OZ005737.1, read as the reverse complement.
CATTTTGCACAACATATTCTGCATTCCACACATTATTATCCACACGAGATTATTTTTGATTACCTATACTATATATGAATGTTGAAGATTTTTTTATGTCGAGTAATTTTATTTTTTGCTTGTCATGTATCAGCAAAAGAACAGCAACCAATCTTTCGCTTGTATATCCCAAAATACATTTAATTATTCTAAACTTCGGAAATGATTGGGATAACCAATAAACGATTATTTATTTATATTTTTTCTGTTGTAGTAAACAATTATACGTTGCAATAATAATCTTTGGTCTATAGATACAATTTCTGTTGTCAAGAATGAAACATTGTTTGTCACAACCAAAAATCGATCATATTGTACTATAATGAAAATTTAAAATTGGTTACCACAACTAACCGAGTGTCAATGAAAAAACAATCTGAATTCGATTGATATAACCATCGATTTAGTTGCAAGCATTTTCATTTGATCGTATCCATTTTATTATTGTTGCTTCAACTAATTATATAATAAATGTATCCAACAGACGGTGTAGGCAATATACTTTTTGTTGCTAGTACTATTTTTTTATTGTTACAATCGAATTCCAACCAATTATTTTCCTGGGTGCCATTGTTTCTCAGTTCAATAATAAACATTCGGGCTTTAGAGTTTTCTTTCCAGATTTAGTCGTCATGTATGTAGTCGTCTCCCCACAAGTTTAGACTTTCTTTACGCGTTTAATTCTACACTGACAATTTCCAATACAGTGCTAATAGGTGAAAATTATCTCTTTCGTTGGTTAGAGTATTGATATCACCACATTTTTGTATTTAGTCTCATTTTAGTATTAATTGAAGTCTAAGGTGCAAAAATCAGTAGATCTTGAATTTTCGCATTTCCCTTAAATTGGAAAAAATACTAGATTATAAAGAGATTAAAAATATTTAACCATGCAGTTATTAAGTCTACATCACTGCAACATCACACTTTTCTTGAGTGACCTTATCACTGCCACGTACATACATCTCAACCAGCTCTGAAACCCGACACCAAGCAACAATGAATGCGGTCGATAACGAATAAAAAACTGAATTATCGATGTAAACAAAGAATACAATGCCAAAGGAAATTCAGACCGACATACCTACAAGTACAAGTGGTATGTGCAGCAGTAGTCTATAGATGGGCGGATGGAAGCACATTGAAACAATCAATGCCAAACGAATGTGTCCTTATGAAATCGTATCCTTCATTCCTAGATCTGAAATACAATTGTCACTGTGTAACAACTTATTTACATATGCATACGGTCACACATACATATGTCTATATATATTCGGTTGTCGCAATATGCACAATAGGCATATTGCACCAATAGATGTGTTCATAGGCATGTTTACATTAGGATGGTAGCGAAAAACTGAATTAAAAGTGTTCATAGACAAAGAAAACTCGTAGTCAGTGAAGAAATTTTCAAAATTTCCTGGACAGTTGGATTCAATGCCTTTGCAAAATTGCAAACTCCTAAAAAGGCCGCAAATACCTTTTAATTTGACGAACATAGTACATCCAACATTTAATTGATAGATATACTTATATTTGACAAAGACAGTTGTATTTGGCAACGACAATCTTTTCTATCAAATAGAGTTTTTAGGATTAGGATTTTCAATATTCCCTCTTCCATATCCATATAATCCAATTTTTCTGTTGAGCCACCCTAATGTACACACACATCACTACCACTGTTCAATATGTGATTGTTGCCACAATTTCATCCATTGTTCGGTGACAGTCGTTGTACGAGCGTGCTGTGCTGATGTTATTATTGCGGATAAGGATGAGGATGTGTGTATGCCTCTGTATGCGTGTGTGCATGTAAATGTGGCTGCATGGATATTGTGAATATTGTTCCTGCTTCTGGTTCGACTCCTGCTGCCGGCGTCATTGCCACTTGCTGGCAAAATTGGTAATTTCATTGGGAAAATTAAGTTTTGCGTTATTAAACATTACAATGGCAATTTTCAAACATTTTTCGCAAACAGAGGCGAACTGAAAATAAATGAATATCACATCACACGCATGCACACAGTCACACGTGCTGGTTGATGGTATATTAGAGAGGGTCGTGTAATGTGGATATTTGTTAATGTTTTATCGGCGCTAAGTCTGCATGAGGACCCGCACAAATTAGAAACTGAGAAATATACAGGGTGGGCCTAAAGAAACCAAGGGGTGTAAAAGTTTAATAACTGTTTCGTTTATTAATGGATCTAATGGTGCCAACGTATGCTAGTCCACTCTATGGAAATAGCTGCTCATCGATGTTTACACTTTCGTATGGTTCAAAATTACTGGCAAGATTGTTATTCAAGAATGGGTGCAGCTTTGTCGGTTTGTTGACGAAATGTGCGCGTACGTCAAATCGAATACAGCGCGTCAAAGTAACAAATCGTCTATATGACATGGCTGCACGGAATATTGAAGGTTTGCCAGTTTGCCACATCAATCTTGAGAGCTGCATAGTATTATGACTGACACCAAAAGCCAATAGTATCCCAATAAAAGCGTCAAGCTCAAAACTTGTCATATCAACCCATACTCGTGGTGTGCAGTTTGCATGTTCTGCGTTCCAATTGCGTGTAACTTTTTCTCCATATAGATTTGTTTGTGTTACGATGATGAACGTAATATTCGGTGAAAAACCTGACCACTCAAGCGGAGTGGTCAGGTTTGTTTTTGGTGCGTAAACAATTGGTGCTTGCTAATACTCAAAATCGCATGAACAACAACCATATTTTGAGACAACATTCAACCCGTTTGGCCGTTGAATATTCCCAGCATCATGCTGCCTAACCAACAAAGCGGCCCTAGTACACTGAGTTCCAGAAAAGATTGCAGAATTTGTTTCAAGCAAGACGAAAAGCTGCGTAGGAAGACACGTTTTTACTGCACCAAATGCACTAATCCTGTGTGCCAACAACATTCCAAAGTTGATTATACTTGTTTTTCATGCATTCCACAAAATTAATAAAAATGTTAAAAAATGTTTTTTCTAAAATTCCAATTGTCATGTTTGGACCATATTTAAGTAACATCTCAATAAAGCCGAGATGCCACTTGAATTAATGGAAATTATGAGGGCTAGAAATCAGGGCTGTGAAGTCGAACCAAAACTAATAGACTCCCGGAGTTGGATTTTAAAATGATTCGACTCCAGCTCCGACAGTTAAATAACATAAATTTCTTAAATTATATTTCTACTAAGACGTGAGTTAATTTTATTGAAAATAAGATATAGCTTTGTTAAAAAACACACAAAAACAGTAGGTATTCAACACCAGTAATTGAATAACATATTATTATTTATTTATCGACCACAATTTATGAAAATTATGTTCGCTTTAGGCAACAAGTTTGTTCTTTAGTTATTATACTCTACAGCACAGTATGGAACAGGTGGACATTTGGCAATAAGAACTCTTTCACAGCAGGGAGTAACCTATTGGATTTGGTCAAAATCGGTTCAGGTCGCTATTGATTGCCCCCGGGCATATTTCCCCGACTCAGACTCCATGATTCCGACTCCTCAGCCACGCTAGAAATTGGAAATTTTAATTTTTTTTGGGATATGTTAATATATATATGTGTTAATATACTATGGGTACTATAAAAACATTACACTGTACAAAATTTTAAGTGTTTATATGAGCATGAATCCAAGTTATAAGCCGTAGACCTTTTGTGCAAAATGGTCCATTTACATGGGAGGTGTCAAAGGGCTTTTTCACGGGAGTATAGGTACTTCAAAGGCATAACACTTCCTAACATTTTAAGTATTTGTATGGACTGGAATCAAAGTTATAAGCCGGTAGATTTTTGTTCAAAATGGCCCATTTGTGTTGGAGGTACCAAAAAAGGGCTTGGCAATAACGCCCACTTTTCGGGACTGTATGTACTATAAAAGCAGAATCAAAGCTAAAGCCGTTTACTTTTTGTGCAAAATGGTCCAATGGTATGGGAGGTATCAAAAGGGAGGTGACAACTTCGCCCATTTTTCTCAAAATGATAGCGTCCAAGAAACTAATACTATGTGTGGAATTGGGAAAGATTCTGAGTAGTAGTATATAAGATATGACATAATGAAATGTTCACTAAACGTTGACCCTTCGTGGGGGAGGTACCCGAAGGATTCGACCAACATAGTCCATCTTTGTTAGAAAAATATATTGACGCATATCAAATTTGAAGTCAATCGATAAATCCTGTCGAAAGTTATCGTACGAACCAACCAGACAGACTGACGAACATTACTAAAAAACTTAATATGGCCCAAAACGGATTTTCGCCAAATATTCTTGGGGTCTCTTAGCTCACTCCATCGATGTGTTACTCTTTTGACGCGCAGTATGTGATATATACCCTTGTGCACAATAGTGGGGGTATAAAAAGCGGATTATGTTGAAGTTCTCTTATTTTTATCCCCTCACTTTAGAGAGGAGGGTATATATAATTTGCTACGAGCCAACAGTTTAACACATTGATGGAGTGACCTAAGACCTTAAGTATGTTCGGCGGATATCCGTTTTGGGTCATTTTATGTCGAATCAGCAATGTCCGTCCGTCTTTCTGTCTGTCTGCTGGCTGGTGCACACGATAACTCTCGAAAGGAGTAACCGATTAACTTTAAATTTGGTATGTGGTAATATTTTCTTCTATCTCCGGCTAAGTTCGAAGATGAGCCATATTGGTCCACTCCTTCTAGTACCTCCCCCATAAAGGTTTAATATTTAGTGAAATATTGCTTATTTAATAACTTCTATACTACTTATTTGAATCCTCTGAAATTCTACACATAGTATTAGTTTATTAGTCACTATTACCTTGAGAAAAATGGACGAAGTTGCCACGCACCTTTTGTTACCTCCCACACAAATGTACAATTTTGAACCCAAAAGTTAATAGCTTATAACTATATTACCAGCGCATACAAAGACTTGAAATGTTGTACAGTGTAATGGTTTAATAGTTTAAAATTTGTACCGAAAGTTACCAGCTTTTAACTTTAATACCAGAGCATACAAATACTTGAAATTTCGTACAGTGCAATGCTTTCAGTGAACCGAAGGGGTTCAATATGGTACAGTGGATCAAAAAGCGTACAAGGTACAGTGGCAAAAAATATGGAGGGAGGGTAACTCCTGGAACATAAATATGAGATAAGAAGTGTTTTTACACACTTCATGCTTTTAGTAGCAAAAAGGTTAAAATTATGGTGCAGCTGGGGCACACAAAAATTGCCTAATATGTTACAGAGGGGGAAAAGGCGTTAAATATGGTTTAGTGAAGCAAAACGGGTTAAATATGTTACGGTGAAGCAAAAAGAGTTATATATGGTACAGTGGGGCATAAAAAGTGTTAAATACGGTAAAGTGTGACAAAATGGTTAAATTTGAAAAGTGGGGAAAAATTAAAAAAAATAGTCCCAGATATGTATACAAATGCGTACTTTAGAAGCACTGTAAAATAAAAGTGGTGCAGTGCTGCATAAAGAGTTGAATGTGGGTCCAAAGTGCGAAGGTAGCTCTTGCAGCATAAACCAAAGCTAAGAAGTTTTGTTTTCTAAGTAGGCACTTCTATGTAAACCGTGGAGTCAACCGTTGTGAAATAAGTTACGTTATGGTAAAATGTTGAACATGGCACAGATAGGGAACAAACATTTTGGAATATAAACTGTGATTTTTCTAAATGCATTCCTTTAGTGGCTTTGTGCGACAAAAACTATTAAGTATTTATTGTACAGTGGTGCAAAATTGGATTATTATGACACATTGGGTCAAAAGGATTAAATGTGGTACAATGGAGCTATTGAAACATAAACTAGGGGAAAGAAGCTAACATATGATTCAAAAAATTAATATTTCAACATTCAGAGGTACAGTGAGGAAAGGGATAATTATTGTACCATGTTGTCAGGATAACCCTTGGAACTTAAACAAGAAATGAAACAGGGGTTCGTATATTTTCGTATGAAAGTAATCAAATCTACTATATTTTGCTCCATAGATAGATCATTATAATCTTGTCATTTTGAAAGAATGAGGTATAACTGTTTTACAGTACACTAAAGAGAAAATAAATAAAGGTTGGGGCACACTGCGTTAAAGCTAGTGGTTTTACATAGCCTCTATATAATTCTCCGTACATTGGTTGAAAAGCAATACACGGAGAATTATTATGCAGATGGACCCGACCGACTTTAACCTTTTTACTGTTTGTGTAGGGTATCATATACCCAGCTCTGCCCGACTTTACCCTTTCTTTAGCTCCCTTGATTTCGATCCAATCGAATGTACGCTCAAATGCACAAGTGATGCACAAGTGTTATGCATTTGCGTGAGAGCATAGTTTGAAGTGTGCGTGCATGAGAGTACGTGTGTTTTAAGCATTCCCTTGTTAACATTTTTCCTTTTCCCTTGCCACTGCCCCATCGACACCACCCCACTCCCAGTGCTCATGTGGGACTTTTCAGAGTGTCTGTTGCATTCTCACGCATTCTCGCGCAGTGGAAAAAGAACATTGAAGAAGGATGCGGATACGGATGTGGATGATTGCCACGATGTTGTTGCCTGTCTGTCGGTTGCTCTGTCTGTCAGAGCTATGATGATGATGATGCTGACGCCGAAGGAGAATGATGCTTGTTGCATTGCCAGAAAAACAGCAGCAACAACAACAAAACGAAAAAAGGAAACATGCCCGAATGCATGAATATGTGGTTGAAATTATGTCAAGTAACACGACAATGAAATTCCTCAAACAATTGAAATGCGAAATGTATTTCACAACTTTTAATCGATTTTATGATGATGTTGTTCTGACGGTTGGTGTTGTTTGTGTTTTGTTGTTGTTGCTGCTTTTGCAGATGATATTCCATCCATTCGTCATCCTTGCCGTCCTTGCGATACATATGTGAAGTGTAAATTAAATATTTTAACAATGAAATTGCTATTCGGTGTAATGCTCAGCACCGAAAAACAAAAAAAAAACAGTGAACATTTTAATTAAAATAAATCTGTTTTTTCGGTAAACGCAGAGGTTTTTTCTCTGACAAATGCAATACGCAAGAAAAACACTGGTAATTGTTCATTGTAAGCCCGGTAAAAAATGTCATAGCAAAAACATTTGTTATATTTCTTACTTTTCATCATGCAATGCTTGTTTTTCATTTCAAAATACCCATTTCTAGTCTGACATATTGTTAATGTCACTATTGATGTGTCACTTGACATTTGTTGTAATTAGTTTACATGTCCAAAAAGAGGAGAGAATAAAAACAGTAGATAACTATTTACGAGTACAATAGGATGGAGTGATTTTGCAGCAGCTTTAGTCACACACAGCGTCGAAAGGATTGTTAATCCTTTCGACGCCGTCAGTAAACAGACGATCTACCCTAATATACGGAAATTGAATTTGTTACTGTTTATATTTGTATTTTGTGCACACATTTGAAATAGTTAAAGCTCCATGCTGCGGTCGTCATTGGTATGTAAAAATTCGGTTACATTGTGGTAAATGGCGAAACAATTTAGATCACTGATAATGACATATTCAATTTAAAATTAAATCGGTAATCCTTTGCATAAATCCCTAACACATTCACAGAATAAAATTTAATCATATACATTGAAAGCCACTTTTGTCAATGAAAAGGAACTATGTCGAAAGTAATCGTTTGATACACATTTCAACTGAAATTTCGTTAAAACATTGTAATTATGGGGAATACAAAGGGTACATGTAGATTTTATAAAATGGCGATATTGCCTTAAATATTAATTTCTTACAGAAAATATTATTATTAATAATGATTCCTCTATAACCACTTCATTAAAATTATATACCTCTCGATTTTTTCCAACTTTGGCAGGGATTACCAAAACAAAGCTTCGAATAACCAAACATAACATAAACAAAACGGTTTTACTTACTTACCATTTAATACTCAATTTGGCTACGTTTTCTTTAATATTTAGAGATTATTGGAACTTAATGAGATCAAAAATATAGGGTGATCCATTTCGAGGTTCCCTACTATTTTAAAGAAAAAAACACAGAAAATTCAAATTGAATGGGGAATGTTTATTATGATTTATTATGATGGTCCATCCGTTGAGTCCCATTTTTCGATGACTCGTTCGAGCATTTCGACTGGTAACTGGCGAATGGCACGCGTGATGTTTTGCTCCAAGGCCTGAATCGAAGCGGGTTTGTCCGCATAAACTTTAGACTTTACATATCCCCACAGGAAAAAGTCTAACGGTGTGATATCTGCTCACCGAATTCTTCTCTCAATAAATCCATTGATTGATGCGATGTGTGGGAAGTGGCGCCGTCTTGAAAAATCGCTGAAAAATCGTTTATTCCATATTTTGAAAGCATCCTAACGAATAAAACAATGCATATTTGAAGAAATTCTATGGATAAATGTAGAAATTATAGAACTTTTGTTAGAAATAAGATAATTTCAACAGAATTTGATTTCAACCCCCCCCCCCTTTTGTGAACAAGGGTATATATCAGATGCTGCCAACCAAAAGCGTAACACATCGATGGAGTGGCCTAAGAGACCCCAAAATGCAATTTCCGCGAAGTCAGTCAGCTTGTCCGTCTCTCTGCCTGGTTGATGCGCACGATAACTTTCGCGAGGATTAACCGATTGCCTTCAAATTTTGTATGTGTCAATATTTTTTCTATCTCAGGCTAAGGTCAAAGATGGACTATGTTGGTCCACTCTTTCGAGTACCTCCCTCACGAAGGGTCAACATTTTGTGAAATATTTATTATCCCATAACTTATAAACTACTACCCAGAATCTATTCCAATTCCACACACAGTATTAGTTTAGTAATCGCTATCATTTTTAGAAAAATGGGCGAAGATGCTATTTTGACATAAAAAAAGGAACGACTTATAACTTTGATTCCAGTCCATACAAATACTTTACTTTTTGTGACGTGTAATGCCTCTACAGTACCTATACACCCGTGTAAAATGGGCGTTATTACCTCGCCCCTTTTGATACCTCCCATACAAATGGACCATTTTGCACAAAAAGTTAAAGGGGTATAACTTCGATTTCTGCACAAACAAAGACTTGAAATTTTGTACAGTGAAATATTTTTATAGTGCCGATAGTATATTAAACCAGTAAGGAAAGGCAGAAAGTCGGGCGGGGCCGACTATATAATACCCTACACCTCCCTAACAATGCGATAAAGGTCATTGCCATAATAATTTGGAATAATTGGTAAATGGGTAGGAACATATTATCTATTTCTGAAACGATAATCGCTAAATTCATTAATATTCGTACCTAAATTGAGAAACATCTTTTTGGAAAATTTTAATGATCGGAAGTAAAATACAACTTTTATACCGGTTTGATACAAAATCAGGACGAACATATATATGGAGCTTTAATATAAATCTGAACCGATCTTCCCTGAATACTCATTCATGTAAAAAGACCTCCTTCTGTCGAATTTCGTACTGATCGGATATAAAATACAGTCTCTACAGCGCTTACATGTCAAATCGAGGGTAACATATATATGGGAGCTATATCTAAATCTGAACCGATTTCTTCCAAATTTAAAAGTGTTCATTCATAAAATAGGAAACCTCTTTCTGACGAATTTCATACTGATCGGATATAAAATACAGTATTTACAGCGCTTACATGTCAAATCGGGGGTAACATATATATGGGGGCTATATCTAAATCTGAACCGATTTTCTCCGAATTTAGCAGTATTCCTTCATGTAATAAGAAACCTCTCTTTGCCGAATTTCGCACTGATCGGATATAAAATAACATTTTTACAGCGCTTACATGTCAAATCGGGGGTAACGTATATATGGGGGCTATATCTAAATCTGAACCGATTTCTCCCAAATTTAACACTGTTCATTCATATAATAAGAGACCTCTTTATGCTGAACTTCATACTGATCTGATATAAAATATAGTTTTTACAGCGCTTACATGTCAAATCGGGGAAACATATATATGGGGGCTATATCCAAATCTGAATGGATTTTAACCAAATTAATTAGGGATCGTCCTTGGGCCAAAAAAAAGATATGTGTAAAGTTTCAAGATCGGGCCATAATTGCGACCTGTACTTTGATTACAAGAATACATCTACAGACAGACGGACAGACGGACAGACGGACATAGCTAAATCGACTCAGAAAGTGATTACGAGTCGATCGGTATAATAAACAATGGATCTATCTCTTCTCCTTTTGGGTGTTACAAACAAATGCACAAAGTCATAATACCCTGTACCACAGTGTGGTGTAGGGTATAAAAAGGTGTAGGGTAAAATTTGGTTAAAATCGGTTAAGATTTAGATATAGCCCCCATATATATGTTACCCCAGATTTGACATGTAAGCGCTTTAAAAACTTTATTTTATATCCGATCAGTCTGAAATTCGGCAGAAAGAGGTTTCTTATCATACGAATGAACACTGTTAAATTTCGAATAAATCGGTTCAGATTTAGATATAGCCCCCATATATACGTTACCCCCGATTTGAAGTGTAAGCACTGTAAAAATGTTATTTTATATCCGATCAGTATGAAATTCGGCAGAAAGAGGTTTCTTATTATATGAATGAACACTGTTAAATTTGGAAGAAATCGGTTCAGATTTAGATATAGCCCCCATATATACGTTACCCCCGATTTGAAGTGTAAGCGCTGTAAAAATGTTATTTTATATCCGATCAGTATGAAATTCGGCAGAAACAGGTTTCCTATTATTTGAATAAACACTGTTAAATTTGGAAGAAATCGGTTCAGATTTAGATATAGCCCCCATATAAACGATACCCCCGATTTCACATGTAAGCGCTGTAAAAATGTTATTTTATATCCGATCAGTGCGAATTTCGGCAAAAAGAGGTTTCCTTCTACATGAAGAAATACTGCCAAATTCGGAGAAAATCGGTTCAGATTTAGATATAGCCCAATATATATGTTACCCCCGATTCGACATGTAAGCGCTGTAGAGATTGAATTTTATATACGATCAGTACGAAATTCGACAAAAAGATGTCTTTTTACATGAATGAGTATTCAGGGAAAATCGGTTCAGATTTATATATAACATCCGTACATATGTTCCTCCTGATTTGGTATCAAAGCGCTATCGACGTTGTACTTTACTTCCGATCATTAAAATTTTCCAGAAATATGTTTCTCAATTTAGGAACGAATATTACTTAATTTAGCGATTATCGGTTCAGAATTAGATAATATGTTCCTACCCATTTACCAATTATTCCAAATTATTATCGCAATGACCCTTATCGCATTATTAGGGAGGTGTAGGGTATTATATAGTCGGCCCCGCCCGACTTTCTGCCTTTCCTTACTGGTTTATAATTTATTGATTTGTTCTGAAATTTGATGACTGAAATTTGGTACAGATACTGCCTGTAGCTGAAGGTAACTTGGGATTAAAAATGGGCAATATCTATACATTTTTAGGATTTTCTGTCCGACACAGTGTAGTGATTTCTTTGTACGGTTGGCCAAAAATTTAAGGAGTAAATGTAGAACTTCGAAATTTGCTTAAGTAGTTTTTATAAGCAAAATAATGTAAAAAAAATTGTTGGACCAAATCCGGCAAAGGACGCGCCCACATATCCTGAAGTGCAAAAATACAATATTTCCTAAAACTGCCCACGGAATTCAACAAAATGTTGCCCAATTTACTTCTAATTATACCCTACACCACACTGTGGTACAGGGTATTATAACTTTGTGCATTTGTTTGTAACACCCAAAAGGAGAAGAAATAGACCCATCGTTTATTATACCGATCGACTTAGAATCACTTTCTGAGTTGATTTAGCTATGTCCGTCTGTCTGTCCCTCTGTCTGTCCGTCTGTGCATGTATTCTTGTAATCAAAGTATAGGTCGCGCTACAAAGCGCTGTAAAAACTGTATTTTATATCCGATCAGTATGAAATTCGTCAGAAAGAGGTTTCCTATTATATGAATGAACACTTTTAAATTTGGAAGAAATCTGTTCAGATTTAGATATAGCCCCCATATATACGTTACCCCCGATTTGACATGTGAGCGCTGTAAAAATGTTATTTTATATCCGATCAATGCGAAAGTCGGCAAAAATAGGTTTCTTTCTACATGAAGGGATACTGCCAAATTCGGAGAAAATTGGTTTAGATTTAGATATAACACCCATATATATGTTACCCCCGATTTGACATGTAAGCGCTGTAGAGACTGTATTTTATATCCGATCAGTACGAAATTCGACAAAAAGATGTCTTTTTACATGAATACTCATTCAGGGAAAATCGGTTCAGATTTGTATATAACATCCGTACATATGTTCCTCCTGATTTGGTATCAAACCGCTATAGAAGTTGTATTTTACTTCCGATCATTAAAATTTTCCAGAAAGATGTTTCTCAATTTAGGAACGAATATTAATTAATTTAGCGATTATCGTTTCAGAATTAGATAATATGTTCCTACCCATTTACCAATTATTCCAATTTATTATGGCAATGGGACTGCAAATTTCAAGTGGTCGAGCTGAAATTTGGATGTATTTATATCCAGAAACCTTCAGACGATCAACGGTCATCATAGGTCCATGTTTGATATAGCCCCCACACAAAGCTACCTCAAGATTTTGTTTCTTAAGGCAAAAAAACACCGAAAATTTCACGAATCAAAAAACAGTTGACATGTGATCTATGGTGGAGGATATACAAAATTCGGAATGTCCGAACTTAACGCCGTTTCACTTATTTATTATAATACACACCTAAAAATACTGGAGATAAACCCACTTTAAAGTACACCGATTGTCTGTCTGTCCATTTATAATTGTTCGTTAAGTACAGGTCGCATTTCCACTCCGATCTTGCTGAAATTTGGCAATAAGGAATCTTCAATATCTGGGAAGAAATTGGTCAAAGTCGGTTCAGATTTATATATAGGCCCTATATAAAGCGCTACAGAAACTTTGAAATTGAGCAGGATGGAGTTTCTTGATCCAAGAACCCACATTGTCGAATTTGGATAAATCGGTTCAGATTTAAATGTAGCACCCAATTTGTTCAGATTTAGAAATAGTCCTCCGATCTGGCATCGAAGCGATATGAAATACAAATTGTTGTACAAATCATTATCATTGGAAATTGAATTTTTGAAAGCCCTCCGAAAGTTCCCAACTCTCTTTGTAAATATTACAATTGTCCTCCTTTTCTGGCACAAAAGTCCTCCTTTCCGAAAAAAAAGGTTATGGTAACCCTGATCATAGTTAATACATTTATCAATAGACATTTTGCAAATAGGAATAGTTTTCTTGGTTAGGATGCTAGCTTTCAAATATGGAACAAACAATTTTTTGCAATTTTTTTTTTAATTTTTTATGGTTTTTTCATGCCAGCAAAAAAGATTTTCAATTTTTTTCTAATTGTTGTATCGACAGTTACTAACCTTCCGCCTCTATCCCTCATTATGGTAACTTGGCTTTATCGAGCTTAAACTTCCAAAAATATGGTCCAAATACTAATGATAACTGCCATGAAAATTGGAATTTTAGAAAAAAATTAATAAAATAAATTTTGTTTTGGTCTCATAAAATAGTACGTACGCCTCAATCTGTAAAAAAAAGTTTTTAGGTTTCGAACACAATTTTTTCTTTATTGTTGCATAGTGTTACAATATTTATTGAAGGGTCTTCTTTAGTTGGTTTTTGTATCAACGTCGTACTTCGACATCTTTTACCTATATTTTATCCTTGAAGTAAGAGGATATTAGCATTTCGATTTAATCTTGAATATTCTTAAATACGCTGAGTTGCTCTTCTGGAGTAGAATTTTAATTCCAATATGACCTCGTCATGTAATCTTTCCATTAGTCTCAAATTGTTACAAAATTGTATCTATCTTATTTCTTTTCTGATTTTTGTACAATCTCCCTGCCTATTAAAAATGTAATACCCATGCACATGACAAAACACCAACACAGTGACGTTTCAGTGGCAGAATCACAATGCACAATGATGCATTGGATGTGGAATTGAATTAGTCAAAGAATTGGCTGTGACAGTGGCAGTCATATAAAAATGCACATCTTCTGTTTTCAAGCCCCACCAGAATTTCCACCTTTTCCAGGAGGACTTGCCACGCAGAAATTGTTTCATGCATGAAAGCTGCGTTGTTGTTGACACAATACGCGCATGAAAATATTTTACAAAACATTCACATGTTTTGGGGTGCACCACGAGTAGTTATAATGCAAACTTCACTCCCACGGTCATTTTACAATGCCCTCAAATGGGTTACCCACATTTCGCTGCCTTTCGGTGAGAACAACAATATTTTCTGCACAATGGACTGAAAGTGTTTGTTAGAGAAACACCCACTTGCATACAACAACGTTGTCAGCGACAGATGCAACAGTAACAATATGGACACAGGCAAGTCAAGGGAAAAGCTGTACAACGTTGAATGGAGTTAAATTGAAACCATATTTTATATTGCATTATGTGAAGAGCAGCAAAAGATTTAAGCCGGTATTGTTATGTTCGGAATTAGTGTGGGATTTTTATGAGGGTGGTGTACAAATTAAATTAAAGACGTTTTATACTTATGTTAGTGTTATTAATTGTATGACAATTACACAGCTTCTTATAAAGTTGTTTTAGCCAAACACAAACCCGCCCACTTAAACTTTTTTCACATTTTCAAAATAAAACCTAGTAAAGAATACAGGGTTTTCCAACAAGAGGTGTTATTTTGAATCACCCGGTATTTCGGTAGCTGTCACTTTTGAAGCTTTTATTCTTTGACATTTGACCAGTAGAAACTACGCCATTACTAACCAGTAAGAAAAGGCTAAAGTCGGGCGGTGCCGACTATATAATACCCTACACCACTCTCGTAATATTGAATAACTCTGATATATAAATTTTGTAATTCATGTATAAATTGTTTACATAAATTTAATTTTGGGACATTTTATACTTAAATAATACCCTGTACCACAGTGTGGTGTAGGGTATAAAAAACGATTGGATCTAAAGAGCCAAATCGGATGAAACATATATATGGGAGCTATAGCTAAATCTTAACCGATTTTCTTCAAATTCGGTAGTGTTGGTTCATGGATCAAGAAACTCTACCATTCTAAATTTCAAAACGATTGGATGTAAAATACAGCTTTTATAGGACTAAATGGCCAAATCGGACGAAACATATATATGGGAGCTATAGCTAAATCTTAACCGATTTTCTTCAAATTCGGTAGTGTTGGTTCATGGATCAAGAAACTCTACCATTCTAAATTTCAAAATGATTGGATGTAAAATACAGCTTCTACAGGACTAAAGAGCAAAATCGAACGAAACATATATATGGGAGCTATAGCTAAATCTTAACCGATTTTCTTCAAATTCGGCAGTGTTGGTTCATGGATCAAGAAACTCTACCATTCTAAATTTCAAAACGATCGGATGTAAAATACAGCTTCTATATGACTAAAGGGCCAAATCGGACGAAACATATATATGGGAGCTATAGCTAAATCTTAACCGATTTTTTTCAAATTCGGCAATGTTGGTTCAGGGATCAAGAAACTCTACCATTCTAAATTTCAAAACGATCGGATGTACAGCTTCTATAGGACTAAAGGACCAAATCGGACGAAAGATATATATGGGAGCTATATCTAAATCTGAACCGATTTCAACCAAATTCAATAGCGATCTTAACAGCCGCGAAATACTGTAAACTGCATAATTTCAGAACGACCGGAGTGAAATTGACATGTAGTCGACGAACAACTTTACATGGACAGACGGACGGACGGACGGACGGACAGACATCGTTAAATCGACTCAGCTAGTGATTCTGAGTCGATCGGTATACTTTAAGGTGGGTCTAGCTATAGTATTTTCAGGTGTTACAAACATCTGCCATGAAACAAACTTATAATACCCTGTACCACAGTGTGGTGTAGGGTATAAAAATGGAACGATACACGATTCAACAACGCATTGAAATTATTAAAATTCACTACAAAAATGGTGAAAATCTTGCAGTCACAGTTCGCAAAACTAAAGCATTTTTGGGTCGTCGTAAGCACCATGTCGGACCGCAATACAGAAATTGGTGGAAAAATTCGAGCTGTTGGGACAAGTTATTGATGTGAAGAATAAAACCCGTGCCCGTCGCTCAAGAACAACTGAGAATATTGCTGCTGTATCCCAAAGTGTTGAAAAATACCCAGGTTTGTCCATTCCTCGTGGGCATTCCACAAACGTCATTACACCGTATCTTGCATAAAGACTTGGGTCTTAAGGCTTATAAAGTTCACTTAACACAAGAACTCAAGCCGGCCGATCATCATCAACGTCGTGTCTTTGCTGATTGGGTCCTTAAATGCATGCAAATGATGCGGAATTCCATCGAAAAATCATCTTGACTGATGAGGCCCATTTCCACCTCGGTGGCTACATCAACAAGTAAAATTATCGCATCTGGGGCTCGGAAACCCCAAGAGTTATTGTTGAGAAGCCTCTCCATCCTCAACGTGTGACTGTTTGGTGCGGTTTATGGTCCGGCGGCGTCATTGAATGGATTGCACTATCGAGAGATGATTAATGATTTATGGTCGGAGTTGGATGGTATTGATCCGGACAACGTTTACTTTCCACACAAGCAACGAAACCATTGCTCTGTTACGGGAAAAGTTTCCGGACCGTTTTATCTCTCCAAGAGGTGATCACAATTGGCCACCGAGATCTTGTGATTTAACACCTTGTGACTTCTACCTTTGTGGCCACGTGAAAGATAAGGTCTACGCCAACAGTCCAGCGTCGATTCAAGAACTCAAAGATGGAATTCGTGAGGCTATCGAGGACATAGGGCAGGCACTTTGCTATTTGGTTATGGACATTTTCATGAAAAGGATATGATCCTGTAAGCTTGGTCGTGGTGGCCATTTGGCTAATGTTGTTTTTCATTATTAACGGCATACCTTCCTCTTTGTTATGAAATAAACATCCGATCATTTATGTAAAAAAATTACATTTTTCTTTGAATACCAAAATAACACCTCTTGTTGGAAAACCCCTTAGTTAAGTGGGTTAGAGCCATCTATAGGATACACAACATCGTCCTATGAGAGAGAATAGCTGAGAGAAAATAGGTTAAAACTATTCGGCCTTACTCGTATTTGGATCAAGATGATCCTTTCCTTAACTGTAGGATGTCTTTTAACCGTCTTCAATTACACTGTGTAACACTTCTTTGGGGAGAAGTTTTCCTCAATAAGTACAACAAAATCTCCCAAGAACGAGTTCTCCGTAGGCTAACCTTGATCACAATGGCCGTATGAATTTTTGTTTGTTTAATCTGAAGTTGTTGAATATTTCGATTCAGTATTTCTGATTAAAAAGTTATAGGCTGTCTGAGCCTTTCTAGAAATATGTCCATCACTTAATTTCACTAGGGGAAGACGAAGATGCGTATTAAGAAAATCAATGCCTTAGAGGTCAATTTGGTTCTTTTTTGAAGAATGATATGAAGAGAATTCAAAAGGTAAAACATTTGATGTGATCAAATTGACATAGGAATAGTTTGACAATCGAGGGAATATTCTACTAATTGAGGGCAATAACTTGGGGATAAATCATTTAACCCCATGACTGTTTGTAACACCCAAAAGGAGAAGAAATAAATCGTTTATTATACAAATCGATTTAGAATCACTTTCTGAGTTGATTTACCTATTTTCTTGTAATCAAAGTACAGGTCGCAATTATAGTCCGATCTCAACAAAACTTTGCACATATCCTTATTTTGGCCCATGGACGAACCCTATTGGTTGAATTTGGTTGAAATCCGTTAAGATTTACATATAGCTCCTATTTACGATTTGGCATATATGCACCGTATAAGCAACATTTTTAACCGATCTGTATAAAAAGTACGAAATTTCGGGTAAACCGACTAAGGTATACATACCCTCACTTTGTAGGCAATGTAAATATATATAAGTACACTGATATATGTACTAATGTTATGAGCTATTTAATTTGGTAGGTCTTGGCACTTTTGTATGGGAGGTACTAAAAAGGGGGTGGTCATAACTCCTATTTTTACAGCACTGTAGGAATTTTAAAAACTGTGCACTGTCCATATAGCAGTAGTGGTCTTCACGTTTGTGTGGGAGGCACCAAAAGAGGCGTGATAATAACTCCCAATTTTCGACAGACAGTAGGTACTATAAAAACATAACACTGTACACAATTTTTAATATTTGTAGGCACTAGTACTAAAGTTAAAGGCTGTAAACTTTTCGTACAAAATGGTAACTTTGTGTGGGAGGTACCAAAAGGGGCATGGCTATAACGCCCTTTTTTTCTGGATTCTAGGTAGTATAAAACCATTACACTGTACAAAATAAAAAATATCACCACATACCAAATTTGAAGTCAATCGGTTACTCCTTTCGAGAGTTATTGTGGGCAACAGCCAGCAAACAGACAGACGGACATTGCTCATTCGACTATAAATGACCCAAAACGAATATCCGCCGAACATACTTAGGGTCTTTGGTCACTCCTTAGATGTGTTACACTTTTGGCTCGTAGCAAATGATATATACTCTCCTCTCTCAGGTGAGGGGATAAAAACTGTTAATGCCATTCGAATAAGCGGGTCAAAATTATGCGGAGTACGTTGTTGTCATCGAGGATACATTATTGTACCTTGGCTAATAACCGCTACTGGCCAAATTTTAATATTTTTTTAAATACTTGTTCTTTTTTTGTATTTTTCACTATGAAAACACCAACCTAAAAATTCAGGAAAAATATAGGCATATTCCCTGATTGATTCTAAACAAATTTCAGAGCGGAGAAATCACCGGTTATATTATTAACAAAAATTCTTAATTGGAACGAATGTTCAAAAAATAGCATAACAAACGAAATGTACGAAAAATATCGGGAATTTTTAATTTCCGCGGGCTACGTGTATTTGATTTTTGATATTTTTGTAGCGTTATGTTGGTACTCATGTCCCTTACTTATGCTGACAAGGTCGGCCATTTTGAATGTTTACTTAATTTTTGACAGCTGTTGTGCTTGGATGTGTTTTAACTTGTCTTCGATTTTTATCTATTTCAGAAAATGGATCAAAGAATCTGCATCAAATTTTGTGTGAAAAACAAAATAAATTGCGCTGACGCATTCCGAATGTTGACTGTGGCATATGGTCAAGCTACCTTGGGCCAAAGCAACGTTTATCGGTGGTACAAAATGTTCTTAGAGAAGATGCGAAGGACGAACAGCGTGCCGGACGCCCCAGCTCACAGTTTTCTTTGATTGCAGGGGCGTAGTGCAAGTTCCTCCTGATTTGGTATCAAAGCGCTATAGAAGTTGTACTTTACTTCCGATCATTACAAAAGAAAGGTGTTTCTCAACCCTTATCGCATTGTTAGGGAGGTGTAGGGTGTTATATAGTCGGCCCCGCCCGACTTTCTGTCTTTTCTTACTGGTTTTCATTTGTTGACATGCTGTAATTGTTACCATCCTCTTAAGATCACCTTCGTTGTCCTAATATTAATAGCAATTTAATTATTTATTATACATACACAGACTTATGAGGACCTATTCAAAGTCTCGGTGTTAACAGTTGAATTTATGTACGAGTATACTCTGTTAACGTCAACATAAATTTAATAAAATTGTGTGAGTGTCTCTCTAACTCTTTTCTGGCGTTTGTTACTGTGTATCATCACCATCATCGTCAGAGGGATCAAAGGACAACAAAACAGCAGGAGCAGCAACATTACCAACACAACCGCCGTCATCAGCAGCACCAACAATTGCACTAACAATAATAGCAACAGTAATACGAGTATGTAGCAATACAGCAACAGTAGCAACACTAACATCAAGCATCAGTAACTGCAACTGCAGCCATTTGCACATCCGATCATCTATCATATTTGAGGCTAAATGCTGCCAACATTGTTTGTGTTAAAGTAAGTGTCACATTGAATTATGCCCGGTGGTGAATACCCTGATGCTAAGGATACAAGGTGGCAACATTACTATACTACGACTAGGATGGTTAAGAACGAGTCCCTGTACCTTTTCATGGAGACGAATCGTTTAGGTATATTAGAGTGGCACAAGAGAATCGGTTTTGGTAAATTTTCCAACCTAATTGCGTTACATATTCTGGATAAAGATGGAAATGTTATAGGTCCAACTTTTAAGAATTAACAGTTATTGATTTAATTCCAATGATCTGTAGTTGTAATGTCTCTGCACTGAAATAATTAACTCAATCAATTAAACATCCAACAAGATTAGATCCTAACTATTAAAGATCTTAACTATATTGCAGATAATTCTTTCGGTTATCTTAACTTCCTGGTTGTGAGTTAACTATTGATCTTCATTCAAAGAAAAGCTGATCCTATCATTAACGAAGCGCATTCTCGATACTACGAAATGTTTCGTTAATATTACTAAGTCGCTCGTAAGTATAACTAAATTCATTTGTTAACACTTTGGCTTGATTTCGTTGAATGAATTCGTAGATATATGGAAAGGTTTTCAGTCTGAAGCACGGGTATCAAGTCCTTAAGGACTAATATTTACCCAGCGGCTCCACAATTTTTTTTCTGGAATAAAATTTCTATTCACAGCATACTTTGTCCTTGCAACATTTCACTGTTCCCCAATCTAATACATTTCAATGCATATGTTCAGGTATTTGTATGCCGAAAGGTAACACACAGGATATTGTGACAAGTCTGGCTCTGAGGAAAGGGAGCATATGCGGCGTGTCTTGGGCATTTAACCATCATCACTTTTGTTGATGATCTACGTATAATGTTCAACAAAATTTGATGGATGTCTATGTAAACTCTAACGACAGAGACGTAGTTGAGACAGGTTAAGAGATAACAGTAAAATGGAAGATCTTCGTAAATACGGAAATAATTAAAAATTGTGTACTTAAAATTAAATAAATCTAAAAATACCAGTGAGGAATACACACTTTTAGAGAAATATAATGTGAGTTTGAATTTTAATTTAAATTGTTGCAGTTGTCCTTTTGTTAAATATCTGATCTCCCTCCTACATACCACTCTGACTCCGGTTGTATTTGTGGGTATTTTCCAAACGCAGACCTATTAATGTTGTCAGTTAGTCCGTCCATACGTCTACCGGTATAGTTTGTAATACAATCCCTGATATATGGCAAGACCACGTCTGGGTTAAATGTTCTGTACTCTAAACTACCTAAAGTGAGGAGATTTTTGTACCACATAGGATTGTGGGTATGTATGTTTCTGAATGAATATGACTAATGGTTTTAGTTAAGATTAAAGAATGCGTTTGAGTTCAAAAAGTCATATGAAAATATTAAGTGGAGGAAATGTTAGCAGTGAAGGACATTCAATAAATTTAAATAAAAGGAACTTTTAGATTAAGGTCCGTAAATGCAAATACAAATGTAAAGAATATAACTACAATATAAACCAGTAAGGAAAGGCAGAAAGTCGGGCGGGGCCGACTATATAATAACCTACACCTCCCTAACAATGCCAAAAGGTAATTGCGATAATAATTTGTAATAATTGGTGAATGGGTAGGAACATATTATCTAATTCTGAACCGATAATCTCTAAATTAAATTGATACCTAAATTGATAAACATCTTTCTGGGAAAATTTTAATGATCGGAAGGAAGGTACAACTTCTATAGCGCTTTGAGACCAAATCAGGAGGAACATATACATATATGGAGGTTATATATAAATCTGAACCGATTTTCCCTGAATACTCATTCACGTAAAAAGACCTCTTTCTGTCGAATTTCGTACTGATCGGATATAAAATACAGTCTCCGTGATTACATAGCAAATCGGGGGTAACATATATATGGGGGCTATATCCAAATCTGAACCGATTTTCTCCGAATTTGGCAGTATTCCTTCATGTAGAAAGAAACCCCTTTTTGCCGAATTTCGCACTGATCATTCATATAATAAGAAACCTCTTTCTGCCGAATTTCATACTGATCGGATATAAAATAACATATTTACAGCGCTTACATGTCAAATCGGGGGTAACTGATATATAAATCTGAACCGATTTCCTCCAAATTTAACAATGTCCATTTATATAATAAGAAACCCTTTTCTGCCGAATTTCATACTGATCGGATATAAAATACGGTTTCTACAGCGCTTACATGTAAAATCGGGTAAAACATATATATGTGGTCTATATCTAAATCTGAACGGATTTTGTCCGAATTTGGTAGTGTTCATTCACGTAACAAGAAAACTCTCTCTGCCGAATTTCGTACAGATCGGATATAAATTACGGTTTCTATAGCGCTAACATGTCAAATCGGGTGAAAAATATATATGGGGACTATATCTAAATCTGAACCGATTTTCCCCGAATTTAGCAGTGTTCATTCATTTAATAAGGGAACTCTCTCTGCCAAATCTCGTACTGATCTGATATAAAATACAGTTTCTACAGCGCTTACATATCAAATCGGGGGTAACATATATATGGGGGCTATATCTAAATCTGAACCGATTTTGACCAATTTCAATAGGGATCGTCCTTGGGCCAAAAAAGAGCACTGTGCTAAATTTCATCACAATCGGACCATAAATACGACCTGCACTTTGATTACAAGAATACATGGACAGACGGACAGACGGACATAGCTAAATCAACTCAGAAAGTGATTCTAAGTCGATCGGTATAATAAACGATGGGTCTATTTCTTCTCCTTTTGGGTGTTACAAACAAATGCACAAAGTCATAATACCCTGTACCACTGTGTGGTGTAGGGTATAAATATAACGAGTAATGAATGTTTATAGTCTATAGAACAGACTAGTATAGAGAAAAGCTCAAAAGTCTCTAGTATAGAGGAAGACCCTGAGAAACACTTGAGATGTATTTTAATACAGGCAATGTCATCCATCTTCGACTCGAGTATAAAGAAGGACCTCAGAGCTCAACTCTAGTATAGAGAAAGGGATCATAGGTCAACTCTTATTTGAAAGAAGGCTTCAGAGGTGGAGAACGATTCGAATGCAGCAAAATACGAAATCCAGACATCGACATTTCCATAGAACAAGTAAGAAAATGTCAGTCGAGTAAACCGATTAAGGTATACTCTCAGACGAATGTAATATAGGGTGTTCCAATAAGAGGTGTTATTTTGAATCACCCGGTATATCGGTAGCTGTCACTTCTGAAGCTTTTATTCTTTGACATTTGACAAGTAGAAACTACGCCATTACTAAAAATGGAACGATACACGATTCAACAACGCACTGAAATTATTAAAATTCACTACAAAAATGGTGAAAATCTTGCAGTCAAAGTTCGCATGAGGCCCATTTTAACTTCGGTGGCTACGTCAACAAGCAAAATTTTTCGAAAATGAGGTTGGATCGAGGACATAGGGCAGCCACTTTGCGATTTGGTTATGGAAAATTTCATTAAAAGGATATGGTCCTGTAAGCGTGGTGGTGGTGGCCATTTGGCTGATGTTGTCGTTCACTATTAACGGCATACCTTCCTCTTTATTATGAAATAAACATCCGATCATTTATCTCAAAAAAATGGAATTTTTCTTTGAATACCAAAATAACACCTCTTGTTGGAAAACCCTATATATTACTGTGTGTGGGAACCAGAAAGGCCGAAACATTTTACTCCGTCTAGAATACAAAATATAATAACATTTAGATGATCGATAAAGATGTTATGGGGAAGTTGTGTTCGAATGATTCATTCAATTTGTGTGGTGGGTACCAGTAAACAGTAGATTCTTGAATGCCATTGCACTGTACCGAGTTGTAAGTTTTATGTGCACTTGTATTAAAGTTTACAAGGTACAAAAGGGACGTGGCAATTAAGCTATTTTTTCATTCCACTGTAAAAGCATTACACCGCGCATAATTTCAAGTATTGGAATACACTGGTATTCATGTTATAAGCAGTTAACATTTGTACAAAATGGTACCTTTTGTGTGGAGTTACCAAAAGTGCAGGACAACTTCTGCAATATTTGTGGTGAGTACCAATAGTGGCTGGACTAATACGCCTATTTTGCGCTAAACAGTAGATATTTGAAAGACATTGCACTGTACCGAATTGCCCTTTTTTAAGTGCACATGTATTAAAGTTGTAAGTTATTCATGTTGATATCATTTGGCCATTTTTTGTGGAAGGTACCAAAAAGGAGCGGGGCAATTAAGCTTATTTTTCGTTGCACTGTAAAAGCATTACACCACGCAAAATTCAAAGTATTTGTATACACTGGTATTCATATTAAAGGAGTTAAGTTTTGTGTGGGAGGTACCAAAAGGGGCAGGACAACTTCTACATTTTTTCTCAGGTGATAAGAACAAATAAACTATTAATATGTGCGGTAGTGTATACGATTCAGATAGGTACTATAGCATTTATTAAAGAATCAATATTTCACTAAATTTTAACCCTTTGTGGAGGAGGTACTAGGAGTGAGCCAATATAGCCAATCTTCAAACTTTGCCTGAGATGAAAAAATGTGTCACATGTCAAATTTGATGTTAAACCGTTACTTCTTTTGATAGTTATCGTGCGCTTCAGTCAAAAAGACAAGCAGACGGATTTGGCCAAAAGACTTAAAATGTCCTAAAGCGGATTTCCGCCGAATATACTTTGGGCCTAAGCTCGCTGCTTCGGTACATTATACTTTACGCACTTAGCAAATGATATATACGCTCCTCCACTAATAAAAGGATAAACTCAATGGACGACTCTAGTACAAAGAAAACCCTTTGAGATGGACTCTATTATAGCGGAAGTCTTGTAGGTGGACTATAATAGAGAGGAAGACCTCAGACTTCGGCGGTAGTGTAGAGAACTAGTATGGCGGAAGGCTGAGAGGTCAACAAAGATAACAGCGATCGATTCTAATGCAGTGGAGTAGGTCAGATATCGACTTTACCATAGAAAAATAATTCAGAATTTGATTCTAGTATACTCAGATGTATTATAATTGCTGCATATTTTCTTTATACATAAAATCATTTGTACGTTTGTTTGTAACGCATGATCTCCGAAACGACAAGATTGCACAATAGGTTCAGTTCGGGGTCATCTGCGTTTTAGAATTATTTTTACAGCGACAAATGGCAGATTGGTGAAGTTATTTGCAAAATGCACATTTCCAGAGCGATTTAACTGAAATTTGAAATGTATTTATGGTTTGCTTCATAATACGAGTGGTTTGTATGTATGATTCTAATCCGCAGATGGCGCTGTGGTGGACTTATGTATGTCCAATGTTTGTGATGATTTTTCTAGAATTTCGGAATGTACGATTTTTTTAATGAAATATCAATGAAGAACAAACCAATACATTTCGCTGAAAAAAATCTCTACTGTAGTATATTGTCCCAACCAAATTCAGCTTGAAACATATATATGTATAGGGTACACTCTAAACATGTAATATTTGGTACACACAAAAGTTATATATTTGTGAAGATGCTGTTCTAAACAAATCTTTGCTTACCTCCCAATATCTTTTTATTTGTGACTATTACTTCTGCAACAAATATTTATTTATAATTTTAATATTTATAATTTCAACATTCAGAAAATACTAATTGTGTTAAATATTTCAGTAATTCAAAGTTAATTTTTTAGAAATGTTTTATGTTCGTAAAAATAATAAATAATAATAATTGAAATCGTATAATCTTGAAGCAAAATGAATTACTTGGAGGATTGGCAACTAATAATAATGGCTTGGCATACTCAGAAATTTAAAATGATTGATTTAAAACAGAAGTTAATGCTACATATCACAGACCTTAAACTAGACAGATGTGCCGTCCGGACGAGACGTCAAAATCTATCAGTTGCGAACGAATAGAAATGAAAAGTCACACGCGAAAAAACACTTTTCGCGAACATAGTTAAAACTTGTTTTGCACTAATCAATTAATACTCATTTTTTAATTGTGACAGTTACAAAAAATTCGGGAAAATCGGTCCGAAATCTGCGGAAAATCTCACTCTTTCAACTCTAAGCGTTGAAATTTCTATTCGTTCGTACCTGACAACTTACTCGCTCCGGAATGACATATCTTTTTATTTATTATTTTATACAAAGGAAAAATTAAAACTGAAATTCGAAAAAGTCAGCAAAAGTTTTGATTTTTTTTTAAATAAAATATATTTGAGAAATTTCTAAACAATTATTTTATTTGTGTTTAAACACATATTTTATTTGAGAAATTCAGTTTGCAAACATATTTTGTTGTAATATATTAATACGAGTATATGCGTTACAAATATATTGTATTGATTTTCAAATAAGTTTTTTTATTTGCTCAGAAATATAAAATATTTAATATAATATATAATTTGGTGCATGTACGAGGGATGATGATTACTGAATTGTCTTTTTTTTTTGGAGATATGCGCTTTTAGCAAACAGTTCTCGTTTAATGATACTTGGCTGTGCGTATATATTTAATAATTTCGACTGAAGTAACACTGTGATACAAAATCGAACTTTCCGAATGGGAATGGGATGAGACCAATTGCAAATGAAAGTTGACATTATCCATAACAAAACCCTCAAGGGTTTTTTTCAGTTCAGTGCGAGATTTTTTTTTACACGCATTTGAAGTTGGTGATTTTGGAACGCTGTCTAACAAGAAAAGATCATTGAAAATTTGATAAAATAACGATTATTCCTTTTTATTATCATGTAAAGTTTTGGTATCTTACGGGTTTTTGGGTCGAGGAAATCATTTATTACCTACAACTCACGATAGATGGCGCTGACATGCAAATGGTGCTACTTCTTGTCGATTTTCATTGAAAAAGCGGTTCAAAATTACCAACTTCAAACGAGTGTAAAAAAAATCTAGCACTGAACTGAAAAAACCCTTGAAGGTTTTGTTAGGGATAATGTCAACATTCATTTGTAATTGGTTTCATCTCATTCCCATTTTGGTTGTTGTACTGTGTAATCGTTGTAATGAGGATATTGATAATGGGAGTTTGGTGGCTCCCGAAACAGATCTGTCTATCCAACCATTACAACCGTCCCCAATACATGTCACTTACTTCTTCTTTAATTTTTAACAAAGTTGTTTTCTTATACTGAAAACAACAATAATGATCTTGAGCCTGAGTACAAAAACAAAATATGTAATATATAATATTTAAAATATGTTTTCTTTCGATTAAAATCAATAAAGTGATTTTGCTCCCTGTATATACCTCTGTTTTGGCATCTGTGTACTACATAAGTCGTATTTTTTTTATATAGCAGAAATGAGCATTGTCAAATTTAAAAAAAAAAAAAATCGGTTCCGATTTAGATATGGCCCCTACACGCAAGTTCCCCTCGTTTTTTGGTCAATGTGCTATATACGCTTTATTTTTCATTCGATCATTATAAAATTTGGCAGAGGAGTTTTTGGTTGAGAAAGGAACATTGCTAAGTTTGAAGGAAATTTGTTCAGATTTATATATATCCCCCATATACATACGCAAACGTAATCTGCGGAAAATTCTGAGAACATTTTTCCAAGAAACCATGGGCCTAAAATGAATTTCTAGCCGGCGAAATTCGACTTCACATTTGAGGACACCTTAAATACTAAATTGTTCACAAACCCCTAAAGGTTCATACAAAGGCAATACCTTAAAATGTAACATGTAAAGACAGATTAAGTTCGGCCATGCCGAATTTTTTTATACCCTCCACCATGGATCGCATGGGAATGGTTTCGGATACAAATAAACTCATTCTACCTAATAGCTCAAGCAATATAGATAGCGTGATTACATCAAACCGAGAGACGGACATGGCTAAATCGTCTTAGAATTTTGCGACGATTAATAATATGTATACTTTATAGATCAATATTTAGTGGTGTTACAAAGTGACACCCTATTCTATGGTGGAGGGTATAAAAAGACATATGTATATACATACGGTATATGGGGACTATATTCAAATCTAAACCGATTTTCCCCGAATTTTGCAGTGATCACTCATGTAATAAGAGAAATCTCTTTGCCAAATTTCGTGCTGATTTGGTATGAAATACAGTTCTACAGCGCATAAATGTCAAATCGGGGGTAACATATATATGTATGGGGGCTATATCTAAATCTGAACCGATTTTTACCAATTTCAACAGGAATCGTCCTTGAGTACTGTGCTAAATTTCATCACAATCGGACCATAAATACGACCTGCACTCTGATCACAAGAATACATGGACAGACAGACGGACATGGCTAAATTAACTCAGAAAGTGATTCTCTGTCGATCGGTATAATAAACTATGGTTCTATTTCTTCTCTTTTTCTGCGTTACAAACACGAAGTCATAATACCCAGTTCCACAGTGTGGTGCAGGGTTTAATCACAGTCAGAGATAGAATAAATGGAAATCCAAAACCGTTTACAGTTTAACTGTCCTTGTCAAAGGGAAAATTTATAAATGTTGTGTGGCCCCAGTTTTGCAATTGGAAAAAATTTATCGAATTGTGAGATTTATATAAAAATACTGTAGCGGTTTGTATCCCCTCATCTTAGAAAGTGTAAAACATCGAAGGAGTGACCTAACATCCTAAGTATGTTCGGCGGAAATCCGTTTTGGGTCATTTTTAGTCATTTGAGCAATATCCGTCCGTCTGTCTGTCTGCTGGCCGGTGCGCACGATAACTCTTGAAAGGATTAACCGACTGACTTCAAATTTGGTATGCGGTTACATTTTTCTCTATCTCCGGCTAAGTTCGAAGATGAGCCATATTCCATATATTCCCCTCTTCTAGTACCTCCCCCACAAAGGGTTAAGATTTAGTAAAATATTAATTCTTTAATTACTTATATACTACTTACTCTAATCTTCTGAAATTCCACACATAGTATTTATTTATTGGTCGCTAACACCTCAAGAAAAATGGGCGAAATTGACACGCCCCTTTTGGTAACTCCCATACAAAAGGACCATTTTGCATCCAAAGTTAAAAGCTTATAACTTTAATACCAGTACATACAAATACTTGCAATTTTGTACAGTGTAATTTTTGTATCTTATCCAGAGTCCAGAGAAAGGTGGCCGTTATTGACACGCCCCTTTTGGTACATTTTGCACCAACAGTTAACAGCTTGTAAGTTTAATACCAGTGCACACAAATATTTTAAATGTTGTACAGTGTAATGCTTTATAGTACCCACAGAAAATTGGTGTCGTTGACACGCCCCTTTTGGTACACTCAAATTGTATGGTCCATTTGTGTGGGAGGTTCCATAAGGGGCTTCCCAATTTCGGTCTTTTTTCTCTGGACTCTAGGTACTATAAAAGCATTACACTGTACAAAATTTTAAGCATTTATATGCCCTAGTATTAAAGTTATAAGCTGTTAACTTTAACAGCAGACAGACAGACAGACGGACGGACGGACATTGCTCATTCGACTTAAAATGACCCAAAACGGATATCCGCTGAACATACTTAGGGTATTAGGTCACTCCTTCGATGTGTTACACTTTTGGCTCGTAGCGAATGATATACACCCTCCTATCTAAGGTGAGGGGATAAAAAGATTACGAATATTACCCGACTGAGCTTTCTATCGTGTTATTTTTGTCTTTGTGGTGGTGTACATATATGTTACACCCGATTTGACATGTAAGCGCTGTAGAAACCGTATTTTATATCCTATCAGTTCGAAATTCGGCAGTTAGAATTTTCTTATTACATAAATGCATACTACCAAATTCGGGGAAAATCCTTTCAGATTTAGATACAGCCCCCATATATCTGTTTCACCGGATTTGACATGTAACCGCTGTAGAGAGCGTATTTTATATCCAATCAGTACGAAACTCAACTGAGAGTTTTCTTGTTACATGTATGAATACTGCCATATTCGGGGAAAATCCGTTCAGATTTAAACATAGTCCCAGTACATATGTTACACCCGATTTGATGTGTAAGCACTATAGAAACCGTATTTTATATCCGATAAGTACGAAATTCGGCAGAGAAAGTTTTCTTATATTATGAATGAAAGCTACCAAATTCGGGGAAATTCAGTTCAGATTTAGATATAGACCCCATATATATGTTTCACCCGATTTGACATGTAGGAGTAGTAGAAGCCGTGTTTTATATCCGATCAGTACGAAATTCGGCAGAGAGAAATTTCTTATTACATGTTTCACTGCCAAATTCTTACTACAATGCCCATTTTCGCCTTTTTAGGAAGGTGTAGGGTATTATCTTTACAGGTTTTTATTTGGTTCCATGTTTTCCCAGCTGAATCTTCTTTAAGTGTTACTTAAAAAATCCTCTGTAAGGCACATCCGTCAAGTCAAATGACCAAATGACTAAATGTGATTTAGAATAAATGTGCTTATACAGTTTGGACAATTGGTTTTTAGTATCGTTAATTAACATCTTTCCCATAAGGATACCCATAAAGTCCTTTACTAACCGGTTAAAGTGTGAATCTGTTTCTGTCATAAAAGTGAAATAACTCAACCAAATTATCGTATTCATTACCATGGACATATTTCACTTCATCCTCATCATCATCTTCAGCACCATTCAGCATCTAGCATAGTAGTCGTAGCCGTAGTCGCATCCTGTAAATCCTGCTCATCTTTACAACAGCATTGACTTTAACTCCAAAGTGCTCTCATAATAAAATTTGTGTGCGATGCGACGATAATAACATGAAATTAAGTTAAAACTTCAAGTTAGCGCGTCGCATTCGTTGACGATGCGGCATTGCCTGGCTTCTCTAGAAGATATAAACTAAGGCATCTTGGTCGGTTGGTCCATGGTCCTGTGACGAGTCGCTTCTTGCAAACAAACAACCCATCCCATCGTGAACAGTGATTTTTTGAGCTCTGCTCTGTAATGTTAAAATAAAAATCAGATTATCATCATCAAAGCATTATCGTTTAAGACATACATACACCAGCACATGCACAAACGACAGTGAAAGGATGTTTAGCAAGTCGCAGCAAAAAGCTTTTAAGCTGGCGATGATGTTGATGTTGTTGATCCTGACGCTGATGCTCACAATACGCTCGGCGACATTTTCCCCATACAACTCGCACACACACTTGGAGTCTTTTGTCATTGTATTTTTAATGACATAAAACGTTTCGGAAAATTATGATGTGATTATTAAAAATGAATGTTGTTGGTAGGAAAATTAAATGACACCCCAAAGAAATCGGGCAAGCAATGGCTTTGTTTTGTCACCCGCAGTGGATGTAGATGTGGAGTAAAAGGATGTAAATAAATTTAATTATTCCTGAGAATGAATGTCTAATAAACCGCCAGAGTGCATCAAATGATATAAACAAATTATGGCCGGTACACTTGTTTTGAACAATGTGTTTTAACTTATTAGCAAATTATTATGGATTATGAGTTTAATGGAATACATGCAAAGAAAAAAGTTATAAAATTTATAACTTGTTTAATATATTAGAATGCAAGGATATTTTTAGCTTGTCTAAATTCTTAGAACATAGGAAAACTTTGTGCTAGTATGGTAAAAAAAAACTAAGAAAAAACTACAAGAAAGGACTAAAGTCGCATAAAGGGACGTAGGGTCCTTCTAAACAATCAGAGTGAATAATTCAAAAAATTAATGTCTATATGATTATTTTCAAAAATAAATTTGGCTAACGATATAAAGTTAATCGGGAACTGTAAATGTATGCAAACTATTCGCTTAGATTTCAGCTTTCGGTATCACTAGTTTACTTTTATTCCAAACACCAGATAATTAACACAGCGACTAATTTTATATCTACAGTGCTGACTATTGGCGTCGAAAAATTTCACGAAACCAATAAAAAGAGAATAAGATATATATTGAGTGAGCGCCCCAGTAGGCGAGTTGGTAGCGTACTCGCCTATGAGTTTGGGGGTCGTGGGTTCGATTCCCACCAGAGGCTCTGGTCTGTCGCTGCAAAATTTAGCCATATGGTCTTTGTAACCCGGCCTCTCCTTGGACCTTAAAATTAGAATATAAATTTACTTTGTATTGTAATTCATATAAATAAATAAATAAATAAATATATATTGAGAAAGAATGATGAATATGGACAAGAACGATGATACCACAGAAACAAAAATGCATAAGTCGGTAACTTATATTCTAGGGCTATCTGAAAGATCTAAAAATTCCAACATACGTAGTATGTACGAAAAACGCGAATTTTTAATTTCCGCGGGCTACGTGTATTTGATTTTTGATATTTTTGTAGCGTTATGTTGGTACTCATGTCCCTTACTTATGCTGACAAGGTCGGCCATTTTGAATGTTTAGTTAATTTTTGACAGCTGTTGTGCTTTTCGTGCATGTTCGGTCGAACGTAAAGGTTTTCCTCACAGTTTTCTTTGATTGCAGGGGCGTGGTGCATTATGAGTTCTTGCCACAGGGTAGTACGGTCTATAAAGAATATTACCTGTAAGTTATGCGCAAATTGCGCGAAGCAATCCGCCAAAAACGCCCGGATTTGTGGAAGAACAAAAACTGGCTTTTGCACCATGATAACGCCCCTGCACACACATGGTTGCTTTTGCGCGAATATTTGGACAAAAACAACACAGTAATGGTGCCGCAGACACCGTATTCCCCTGACCCCCCTGTGACTATTTTTTTTTTTGATTCGTTTTATTTACATTATGTTTTATACAATATTTGTGTTTAGTGCCTCAGCGCCTTTAAGGCTTTATAGAGGCTATATGGCAACTAAAACAAGATTATAAACTAGTTAACATCTTATGTTGTGAAATTTAAATTATAATCAATATTAGAGAGATTAACAAAATAAAACTTATATGCAAGTTAAGAGATTTTAAATCAGAAGTGTTTCTAAATTTTGCAAAAGATAATTTTTTAAAGAACGTTTGAAGGTAGCAACAGCAGATATATTTCTCAAACTTGAAGGTAATTTATTATATTCATTTGGTCCAGCAAAGCCAATACGCTGCTTCGTCAGATCTAGACGGCATCGTGAAACCTCAATATGATCTGCTTGTCTAGTATTACTGCCAGTTACCGTTCCGCTTTGTCTGAATGTAATGGTTGTGGATCCCATGCCTCTTAATGCTTTGAATATATACATCAGTAATTGTTGTTTGTATAATCCTTTAACCGGTAATATATTCGTTGCTTTATATTTATATAAATCAAGTGTTGAATGCCTTAAGGGTAGGTTGTAGACTAATTTAAGTGCTTTATTTTGGGCGGACTGCAATGACTTCAGTTTATTATTTGTTCTGAAACCATATATAATGGGGAGGTACGTCAAATGACTATGTATGTACAAGTGACTGATAAATCAATTCTTTAGTTTCAGTACTTAGCTTCTTCTTAAATTTATACAAATGCCGGTTGCAGCTGAGATTTTGTTTCTTAGTACACCAATGTGAGTATCCCATATCAAATTATGGTTAAGAGTAACACCTAAATATTTAACACAAGTGGATTCAGCGACTGCTGTACCATCAACGTGAATAGACATATCGTGGTTTCCCAGCAAATAACGTGCTGAAAATTCATCAGCTTTGTAAGGGAAGGTAGGGTGGTGTAGCACTTACTATTGCGAGGAATTCATTGGTGATTTTATAAAGAAATGTCCCACCAAAATGCGCTTCCCTTGTGCAATCAATATGAGCCCTATTATGCGCTGAATTTGTCGAAATTTGTAAGCTCTTTTAAATGCAACGAAAAGGTATGATGAAATGATACGTTTTTAGAAGCGCTGATGTGTTTGCTTGTTAGAATGCACGGAAATAATACCTCAGGGAAGCGTAATTGTATTGACTCCTGAACGCAATGAAATAATGCACTATTGTGTTAATATTAAATTATTTGTTGTAGTATTTATACCCTACACCACACTGTGGTACAGGGTATTATAAGTTTGTTTCACGGCAGATGTTTGTAACACCTTAAAATAACACAGCTAGACCCACCTTAAAGTATACCGATCGACTCAGAATCACTAGCTGAGTCGATTTAACGATGTCCGTCCGTCCGTCCGTCTGTCCATGTAAAGTTGTTCGTCGACTACAGGTCGCAATTTCACTCCGATCGTTCTGAAATTTTGCAGTTTAGAGTATGTCGCGGCTGTTAAGATCGCTATTGAATTTGGTTGAAATCGGTTCAGATTTAGATATAGCTCCCATATATATCTTTCGTCCGATTTGGCCCTTTAGTCCTATAGAAGCTGTATTTTACATCCGATCGTTTTGAAATTTAGAATGGTAGAGTTTCTTGATCCATGAACCAACATTGCCCAATTTGAAGAAAATCGGTTCAAATTTAGATATAGCTCCCATATATATCTTTCGTCCCATTTGGTCCTTCGGTCCTATAGAAGCTGTATTTTACATCCGATCGTTTTGAAATTTAGAATGGTAGAGTTTCTTGATCCATGAACCAACATTGCCGAATAGAAGCTGTATTTTACATCCGATCGTTTTGAAATTTAGAATGGTAGAGTTTCTTTATCCATGAACCAACATTGCCGAGTTTAACGAAAATCGGTTAAGATTTAGCTATAGCTCCCATATATATGTTTCGTCCGATTTGGCCCTTTAGTCCTATAGAAGCTGTATTTTACATCCGATCGTTTTGAAATTTAGAATGGTAGAGTTTCTTGATCCATGAACCAACATTGCCGAATTTGAAGAAAATCGGGCAGATTTAGATATAGCTCCCATATATATGTTTCGTCCGATTTGGCCCTTTAGTCCTATAGAAGCTGTATTTTACATCCGATCGTTTTGAAGTTTCGAATGGTAGAGTTTCTTGATCCATGAACCAACATTGCCGAATTTGAAGAAAATCGGTTAAGATTTAGCTATAGCTCCCCTGTACATGTTTCGTCCGATCTGGCCCTTTAGTCCTATAAAAGCTGTATTTTACATCCAATCGTGTTGAAATTTAGAATGGTAGAGTTTCTTGATCCATGAACCAACACTACCGAATTTGAAGAAAATCGGTTAAGATTTAGCTATAGCTCCCATATATATGTTTCACCGATTTAGGTCTTTAGATCCAATCGTTTTTATACCCTACACCACACTGTGGTACAGGGTATTATTTAAGTATAAAATGTCCCAAAAGTAAATTTATGTAAACAATTTATACATGAATTACAGAATTTATATATCAGAGTTATTCAATATTACGAGAGTGGTGTAGGGTATTATATAGTCGGCACCGCCCGACTTTAGCCTTTCCGTACTGGTTTTTTAAATAGTAATGTATATGTCTGACATACATATATATTTTACTTTTCAGGTGCAGTAGGCTTCTATAGAACTAAAGGGCCAAATCGGACGAAACATATATATGGGAGCTATAGCTAAATCTTAACCGATTTTCTTCAAATTCGGTAGTGTTGGTACATGGATCAAGAAACTCTACCATTCTAAATTTCAAAACGATTGGATGTAAAATACAGCTTTTATAGGACTAAAGGCCAAATTGGACGAAACATATATAAGGGAGCTATAGCTAAATCTTAACCGATTTTCTTCCATACCATAGTTAACCCTTTTTTCCCCACTGTGCCATATTCAACACATTTTTGACCCACTGCACAAACTTAATTTTTCCCCCCACTGTACCATATTTAACACTTTTTGCCCCACTGTACAATATTAAACACATTTTTTTCCAACTGCACAATATTTAATTTTTCCATCACTGTACCATACGTAACCTTAATCTTAACCATATTTAACCCATGTTGCCCCACAATATTTAACACATTTTTATCTCACTGCACAAATTTAAAATATTTGCCAACTGTACCATATTTAACCCTTTTTGCCCCACTGTGCCATATTTAACACATTTTGACCCACTGCACAAATTTAAATTGTTTCCCCCACTGTATCATATTTAGAACTTTTTGCCCCACTGTACCATATCTAACATAGTTTTGTCCCACTACACAATATTTATAATTTTTCCACCATTTTTGCCTAAAAAACTCCTTGTGTCTAGTCTACGTTCCAATGGCTACCGTCAAGCCAAATTAGACGATTCAAGCTCTTGCCATTTGGACTTGGCTTTGGTGCCATATTTATCCCTTTCTGTCCCAATGTGCGCGAAAATTTTTTAATTTCAAAAAATTGTGATTCGTACCGAATCTTCGCCCTAGACCCTACCCTCACACGAAATGTTACAATTCTACCTCCAGCCGTTTGGCTTTGGCTGTGATACCATATTTTTTCGTTTTTGACCCATTGTGCGCCCAAAATTTCGAAAAACCCTTCTATATTGCACGTCTATATAGCAAGGACTACCATCCTACCAAATTTCATGACTCTAGCGTTAGCCGTTTGGGCTGGGCGGAAATCAGTCGTAACTGACATTAAGCATAATTTTTTTTCCCACAAAGTGACGTATCTGCATTGTTTATGAAAAACATGCATTATAATTAATTTATTTTATTTTTTTGTTAATGATATTGAAAAAGATGGAGTAAAGTACACAATGAGAAAAGCAAATTGGAAATATAATAAATATTACGCCGTGGGGAAGAAGGAACATTGTCTCAAAAACAGAAAAACTGTTCTCCTGAACAATTTTGAAAATGTCAGTTACTGCAGTTGGTCATCCATGCGACGATATATGGGAGCTATAGCTAAATCTTAACCGATTTTCTTCAAATTCGGCAATGTTGGTTCATGCATCAAGAAACTCTATCATTCTAAATTTCAAAACATTGGATGTAAAATACAGCTTTTATAGGACTAAATGGCCAAATCGGACGAAACATATATATGGGAGCTATAGCTAAATCTTAAGCGATTTTCTTCAAATTCGGTAGTGTTGGTTCATGGATCAAGAAACTCTACCATTCTAAATTTCAAAATGATTGAATGTAAAATACAGCTTCTTCAGGACTAAAGAGCAAAATCGGACGAAACATATACATATATGGGAGCTATAGCTAAATCTTAACCGATTTTGTTCAAATTCGCCAATGTTGGTTCAAGGATCAAAAAACTCTACCATTCTAAATTTCAAAACGATTGGATGTAAAATACAGCTTCTATAGGACTAAAGGGCCAAATCGGACGAAAGATATATATGGGAGCTATATCTAAATCTGAACCGATTTCAACCAAATTAAATAGCGATCTTAACAGCTGCGAAATACTCTAAACTGCAAAATTTCAGAACGATCGGAGTGAAATTGCGACCTGTAGTCGAGGAACAACTTTACATGGACAGACGGACGGACGGACGGACATCGTTAAATCGACTCAGCTAGTGATTCTGAGTCGATCGGTATACTTTAAGGTGGGTCTAGCTGTGTTATTTTCAGGTGTTACAAACATCTGCCGTGAAACAAACTTATAATACCCTATACCACAGTGTGGTGTAGGGTATAACCAATACTTACGGTAGATTGCCTTCATACATTTTTATACCCTACACCACACTGTGGTACAGGGTATTATAAGTTTGTTTCACGGCAGATGTTTGTAACACCTGAAAATAACACAGCTAGACCCACCTTAAAGTATACCGATCGACTCAGAATCACTAGCTGAGTCGATTTAAGCATGTCCGTCCGTCCGTCCGTCCGTCCGTCTGTGGATGTAAAGTTGTTCGTCGACTACAGGTCGCAATTTCACTCCGATCGTTCTGAAATTTTGCAGTTTAGAGTATTTCGCAGCTGTTAAGATCGCTATTGAATTTGGTTGAAATCGGTCCAGATTTAGATATAGCTCCCATATATATCTTTCGTCCGATTTGGACCTTTAGTCCTATAGAAGCTGTATTTTACATCCAATCGTTTTGAAATTTAGAATGGTAGAGTTTCTTGATCCATTAACCAACATTGCCGAATTTGAAGAAAATCGGTTAAGATTTAGCTATAGCTCCCATATATATGTTTCGTCCGATTTGGCCCTTTAGTCCTGTAGAAGCTGTATTTTACATCCAATCGTTTTGAAATTTAGAATGGTAGAGTTTCTTGATCCATGAACCAACATTGCCGAATTTGAAGAAAATCGGTTAAAATTTAGCTATAGCTCCCATATATATGTTTCGTCCGATTTTCCTCTTTAGTCCTGTAGAAGCTGTATTTTACATCTAATCATTTTGAAATTTAGAATGGTAGAGTTTCTTGATCCATGAACCAACACTACCGAATTTGAAGAAAATCGGTTAAGACTTAGCTATAGCTCCCATATATATGTTTCGTCCGATTTGGACCTTTAGTCCTATAAAAGCTGTATTTTACATCCAATCGTTTTGAAATTTAGAATAAACAATTTATACATGAACTACAAAATTTATATTTCAGAGTTATTCAATATTACGAGAGTGGTGTAGGGTATTATATAGTCGGCCCGCCCGACTTTAGCCTTTCCTTACTGGTTTATTATTAAGAAGTCGTTTTTTCCCCTGAACACCGAAAACATTGTATCTCCACTGCCAAGAAGGAACTTTGTTGTTGCAGTCTATAAGATAGAAATATAAAAATATTTTATATTTTATTAATAACAAGTAAAAAGTACTTTTAATTATATAATTTCGGATTGTAGCGTGATTTTAACAGACTGACACGTAAGCGGTATTTAGTATGCC
Source organism: Eudasyphora cyanicolor (assembly GCA_963930755.1). Classification (NCBI taxonomy): domain Eukaryota; kingdom Metazoa; phylum Arthropoda; class Insecta; order Diptera; family Muscidae; genus Eudasyphora; species Eudasyphora cyanicolor. The sequence continues at coordinate 47,618,645 of OZ005737.1, read as the reverse complement.
CAGTAATAATAAAAGTATTGCTTCAATTTACCATTGCTTCTTTGGTATCCGAGTTAATTTCGTGTTCAACAGCTTCAAATTCTTTTTGTGACGAAATGGGAAACATGTTTGTGTACTTCTGTCGTATACTTTCAGGGGAAAGATTTGTCTTCAACACGACTTTTATCTCCGACAACAGGTCCACTATAATCCGTCTTTGATTTGCAGAATTCTCTGGAAAATCAAATATATTAGTGAAATCAATAAGAATGTTATGAGTGTTTAGTACGTTGTAGTTTAATCATTTCTTCTCTTAGCTGCTTGACTTCCATTAGGTAAGTTTTGGAGTTTTCTTCTGAGTTAGTTTGCATTATCCATAATAAATTGGCAGTAATAAATTGTCAAAATGATGGTCAGTACTACACACATATTCACTGGTAAATTCGATTGTTGTACAGTTACTGTTGTCAGAAACAGAAGGATTTAAAGCACTCACATTTACATTAATTTCTTTTCTTATTAGTCTCTTTATTTGTCTTTTACCGACCGTTTAGTTTTTTATTGTTTGCTTCATATTGACAAGTTATATTTATATATGTACATATACGTATATCAGACAGAACCGAACACAAATCACCACCACCGCTACTACTTTTGTGTATACCTACCAACGCACAAAAAAATTGGTACAGCAAAAAAAATTGAATTTGCGTAGCGACGACCGGACTTCTCGATTGCAAAATATCAACTAATTTATTTTTCTCTCTATCGCTTTTCATTTTTTCAAAGTTCGGTAGAATTCTTTTACAGAACTACCACCAACACCTATTGCTTTATAAAGCAGAGATCGGCAAAGTTCGCTACAGATCGTGAGATAACCCACAAAAACAAAGCTTGCATACTTTAGTGCAACTGGGTAAGCGAGAGAGGAAGCTTCCGCTTACTCCGGTTGCACTAAAGTATACACAAATTCTTAAATCAATCTCCATTATTGCCAGTTCATTATCTTGAAGTATATATTATACTGCTTTTTGAACTACATTAAGCGCTGAATTCAGCAAGATAAAATAAGCGCTTAAAAGTAGTGCCTACAGTATGTACACAAAACCTCGAGTGCTTCCAAAACTCCAAAAATTTTCTGCTGGGTTCTGTTACCATGTGGCTGGAATTTTACAAATATTGTGTTTTTTTCGCATTCAGAATTAATTTGTTGAGACGAGCAAATTCTACTAAAATGGCAGCATCATATTCGATCTGGGTTTGCAAATTTTGTTCATATTTGTAACTGTAGAAAAGACACACATCATCAGCAAACAAAAATAACTTGCCATAGAATTTAATATGCTTTAGATCATTAATGTAAATTTTGAACAGAAACGGACCAAGCACACTCCCCTGTGGAACACCATAATTAACTGGCAACATATTACTTTTCGCCTGGCCAATTTGTACATATTGTTGTCTTCTATGCAAATAATCTTCAAGTAGTGTTAGAGTCTCATCTAGTAAGCCAATGTTTTTGAGTTTTTTAGCCAAAATCGTATGATCAACTAGGTCAAACGCTTTAGAAAAATCGAAGAAAACGCCTGCTACCCCTTTAGAACCAGAGTCAATTTTACAGCAAATATACTCGATGACATTTACCACTGCTTCCTCCGTTCCAGATCCTTTCCTAAAGCCATATTGCTGTTCATACATAATATTATTAACTTGTACATATTCAGACAATTGCTCGTAAATTAGTTTTTCGAAAATCTTGTCGATGATTGATAGAACTGATATAGGTCTAAAATCAGACACATTCTGCGAATTAATTGTTTTCGGTATTGCCAACATTTTGTGAATTTTAAGCACATCGGGATATTTTTTGTCGGTGATCATATTATTAAACATGTTAACAAGTAGTTTAGTTACAATCGGCTTCTTTAGAAACAACATTTTCGGTGATATATTATCAAAGCCACAACTTTTGTTCCACTTTAGCGAGTCCAGAATATTTTCAACTTTTATTGCACCAACTTGCAGTAAGTTAAAATGACAGGGTTCAGGAATTAATGTTGACAACATGTTGATGTCATCATTGAAATAAGCTGGTATATGGTTTTGCAGTTTATTTACAGAATCAGAAAAATAGCTGTTAAAAATTAAAGTTTATGTATCATCATTCAAAATACTCGTGCCGTCCTCTGTAAATATCTCCTTCTTTGATTTGTTGCAACGTCCAAGCTGTCTGTTTAAAAAATGCCACGTTTCAAAAAACTGAAAACACCCATGAAAGGACGACGCTACGCCACGATTGAGGAGATAAAGACCGCATCGAAGGAGGAGCTGAACAAGATCACAAAAAATGAACAAGTGCATCGAGGATTGGAAAAAAACTTTGGCAGAAGTGTATTATATCCGAGGGGAATTACTTTGAAGGGGACAAAATAGATATTCATGAATAAATAAATACTTTTTGAAAAAATACAAAATTCGCGATATTTTTTTAACATACCTCGTATATGACAAAAATAAAATAGATCTTGCATTTAGGACGCCAACCAACCAATTGTGTCCGAGACTTAAAAACCTTCTTTTGTGTAGATTGAGGCATATTATTTTATGAAATCAAAACAATTTTTTTTATGGTAAAGTTTTTTTTTTTTAAAAAATTACATTTTCATGGAAGATATCTTTAGTAATTGGACCATATTTTTTTAAGTACAAGTCCGATAGGGCCTTGAAAAATTAGGGCAACAAATATTGGGAGTATCACTTTCACGTCGTCGTTGAAGCAGTTAGGAAAAATTGATTTTTTATAAAAAAAATCGTTTTTTGCTGGCACGAAAAAATTGCAAAAAAAATCCATTTTTTAAAGCTAGCCTCCTACGTCTATGGATAAATACTTATATATAAATTATGACCCATATTGTAAATATAGGGAAATTCAAAAAAATATTTTTTCATATTTTTTATTTTGGCTATTTTGTTTGGGAGGTACCAAAAGGGTCATGGCAACAACGCCCATTTTTACACCCTACACCACACAGTGTAACAGGGTGTTATAAGTTTGTTTCATATCAGATGTTTGTAACAGGGCTGCGGCCCAAACCTACTCGACTCCGACTCCCGGAGTCGGATTTTAAAATGGTTCGACTCCGACTCCAGCTCCAGAATAACATAAGTTTCTGAAATTATATTTCTACTAAAACGTTAATTCATTTTATTGAAAATAAGAGATGGCTTTGTTAAAAAACCACAAAACAGTAGGTTTTAAATACCAGTAATTAAATTATTATTTAGTTATCGACGCCTGACTTGCAAATAATATGACAATTCTTTCAAAATGAAATCATGATACAATTTTCTACAATCACTGTCTCTGGTTTATTACCTGTATACCACAATTTTTGCAAATTATGTTCGCTTCAGGCATCCACAACACTATAGTACAGGGGGTTATAACTTTGTTTTTTTTTGGCAGATTTATAAAAAATACTACAAATAGACACACCTTTAAATATTCTCTGCGACTCAGAATCACTAGCAGTCCGTCTGTCTGTCTGTCCATCTTATGTTGTTCGTTGAGTTAAGGTCAAAATTTCACTCCGATCCTGCTGAAATTTGGCAATAAGAACTCTTTCACAACTGGGAGGAAATCTATTGCAATTGGTCAAAATCGGTTCAGATCGATATTGCCCCAAGATATAAAAGTTTCTTTAGATTTGGCCTTGTAGCGCTATGGGCAGCTATATACAGCTGTATTCCACATTCAATCATTTTGAAATTTAGTAGGGTACAGTTTATCTATGCAGGAACGCATATTGTCGAATTTGAACAAATTCAGTTTAGAGTTAGTTATATAATTATTATTTATATTTCATATATATATTTGCCGTATCTGAGCTTATTCCGCTCTAACAAGGTGGTTTACGGTATCATATAGTTGGCTTCGCCAGTCATTGGTATTTTCTTACCAGTTTTTTACTCGCTTAGGAATAGCTGCATATTCATCTTGCTAAATTGATCGATAATTTGGTTGACTTTATAGATATTTTGGACACACAAAAATATTTTGTTAAAAAGCTTCGAATGTTTCATCCTTCTTTTGTACCAGAATTTTTTTCCCAAAAATTCTATCTCATAAATGGTACATTTTGCACAATCAACCATAATTTTTCGACTCCGGACTCCGACACCGACTCCGGGCAAATATCCCCGACTCCAAGACTCCGACTCCACAGCCCTGGTTTGTAACACCTACAAATACTACAGCTAGACAACCTTAAAATATACCGATCGACTCAGAATCACTAGCTGAGGTCTGTCCATCCGTCCGTCAGTCCATCTAAAATTGTCCGTCGAGTACAGGTCGCTATTTCACTCCGATTGTGCTGAAATTTTGCAGTTAAGAGTCTTTCGTACCCGGAAAGAACCCTATTGAAGAAAATCGATTCAGAGTTAGATATAGCTCCCATATATCGTTCGATTTGACCCTTTAGCCCAATAGAAGCTGTATTATACATCCAATTGTTTTGAAATTAAGCATGGTAGAGTTTCTTGATCCGTGGACAAACATTGTTCCAATCGTTTCAGATTTAGATATAGCTCCCATATATAAGTTTCGTCCGATTTGGCCCACTAGACTTATAGACGCTGTAGTTCACATCCAATCGTTTTGAAATTTAGCATGATAAAGTTTCTTAATACATAGACCAACATTGCCGAATTTGAAGAAAGGCGGTCCTGATTTAACTGTAGCCCCGATACATACATTTCGTCCGATTTGGCCCATTAGCCCTATAGAAACTGTATCTTAAACCCCATTGTTTTGAAATTTAGCATGGTGGAGTTATTTTATCTATGGATCAACATTGCTTCATTTGAAGAAAATCGGTTCAGATTTAGATATAGCTCACATATATATGTTTCGTCTGATTTGGCCCTTTAGCCCTACTGAAGCTGCAGTTAACATCCAATCGTTTTGAAATTTAGCATTGCAGAGTTTCTTGATCCATGGACCAACATTGTAGTATTTGAAGAAAATCGGTTGAGATTTAGCTATAGCTCCCATACATATGTTTCGACCGATTTGGCCCTTTAGCTCTATTGTAGCTGTAGTTTACATCCAATTGTTTCGAAATTTAACTTGGTGGAGTTTCTTGATTCAAATTTAGCTATAGCCCCATACATATGTTTCGTCCGATTGTACTACAGAAATTGAAGTTCACTTTGGATATTTTATTGTTATCCAATCATACTAGAGTGGTGTAGGGTATCATATAGTCAGCACCGCCCGACTTTAGTCTTTTCCTACTGGTTTAATTTACTTTTTGTGCAAAATGGTCCATGTGTATGGGAGGTACCAAAATGGGCGTGGTAATAAGGCACATTTTTCACGGGACTGTAGGTCGTGTAAAAGCATTACACACTACAAAATTTCAAGTATTTCTATGGACTGCAATCAAAGCTATAAGCCGTTCACTTTTTGTGCAATATAGTCCATTTGTATGGTAGATACCGAAAGGGGCTTGGAATTGTGAAAGATTCTAGGTAGTATATAAATTATGTGATAATCAATATTTCACAAAATTTTTTCCCTTCGTGCATGAGGTACTCGAAGGAGTGGACCAACATAGTTCATCTTTGACCTTAGTCTGAGATAGAAAAAAAATTTAAACATACCGAATTTGAAGTCAATCTGTTAGTCTTGTCGAAAGTTATCGTGCGCACCAACCAGACGGACAGGATGACGGACATTGTTCAAATGATTTAAAATTGTCCAAATCGGATTTCCGCCAAATATTCTTGGGGTCTCTTAACTCACTCCATCGATGTGTTACACTTCTGGCCCGCGACATCCGATATATACTCTTGTTCACAATAGTGGAGATAGAAAAACTAAATTATGTTGAAACTCTCTTATTTCTACCAAAAGTTCTATAATTTCAAAATTTATCCATAGATATCCATAGATTATCATCAAATATACATTATTTTCTTATTTAGGATGTTAGCGAAATGTCAGTGGGTCCTCAAAAGGTGTCATCAGCTTTTGTCCAACCACTAACTCAGACTTGGTGATACCGCTTAACTATGTTCTGATATGCTGAACAAAGTTTCTTAGCATGTTATGCGAAAAAAATGTTTTCCCAAAATTTTTTTGAAAAAAGTGAAGGTAATTTTTTTTGCTGCATAACTTTAAGCGGGTCGTAATTTTTCACAAACAATATTTGGCAAAATTGAGAGGGAGTATTCCAAACTTAAAAAATAGTAATAAAATAAATGATGACACATTATTAAATTAAGTATGCGACCTCCGCATCAATTCAATCACCATTTTCATTTAAATAATGAAAATTTACATGTTTTTTACAAAATTTTCCTTAAAGTTAAAGTTTTTTGAATTTGAAATAATGACTAATGATTTGTTTACGCCTTTTTTAAATGTACGCCTTTAAATTGGAGAGTTAAAATCATTATTTTTGAGTCAATCTGCATTATTTTAAGTAATGTTTCAACACTTTTAAGGATTTTCTAAATTAAAACAATGACGTAGACATGTCTTAGTTTTAATGCCGAATCGAACTTAATTTACATTATGAGATATTTGAGTAAAAAATTAAAGGCCGTGCTCCTCTTAAAGGAAAGTTTGTCTCGGTAATAAATTTTATGATTGTTGGCATTATTTTAAAGAATACTTTGTAAATAAACTCTCAACGAGAGAGAATTAAAGTCTATCTCCCTCTCGGAGAATAAGAGTCGATTGTTAACGTTTGAGTCAAAAATTGTTATGGATAATAAATAATAATAAATAATATAATTATATAATAATAATAAATAAATAGATAATAAATAATAATATTTAATTGTTAGTTAGAAAATAGAGAAAAAATCTGTTATTCGCTTTCTTTTAAATCGTCATTTATTTAAAAGGTAAAGGCAAATGGTTGTGTTTTTTGGGACGCGTATGAGAAATTGCAATTGCGGTGCATATGTAGGTATACGGGCATACAAAAGTGTAATTTCATTTAAATATATTTTACTTTTCGGTATCACACCGAAAATAATTTTATTATAGGCTGTTAACAGTTATTTTTGATAAACTATTGTTAAAAATACATATCTGAAATAATTAAAATTAAGACTGGGCATAAGTAGATCGCAACAACAACAAAAATAACGGCGGCTGTAAATCACGAGGATTGTGTGAATAGATTTCTTGTAAATATATATGTGCTTATGACGTATAGACCATCCATCCATCGATCTCGGTGATAAGGGAGAACTTGAGTCTCAGTTATTTTTGCTGTGTGTTATTTATGGTGATGTACACACATTTATGAAGCATATCTTGTTAATAAGTCTTGTAAAGAGATTTATGCGGACACTAAAAAAATGGACGATAAAAATGCGAATATTAGGTTGTTAAATAATTGTATATTTAAATAATTATTATTTTAATTTAATAAGTATTTACAATTACTTTCAATTTTCGCGTTATTAGTTTAATAAATCTCTTATTTTTTAACACATCCCACTTTTTGAGTGGATAAACCCCTTGTCCACTATTCCGACCTCTTAAGCTACCTATCAACACCTAGATCATTCATTACTCTATCGGTCACCCTCCCCCCGAAATACATCAAATATCAACTTAAACTCCCTGTAAATAATGGCATTACCTATGCGCTCGTTAGTTAGACCACCCAAAGGAATAATGATTTTTTTCAATTGCACCAAAACACCCCATCCATTGTCCACTCGGGCATACGAAGTTTAACACAACAATAAAAGCTTTGGCCGGACTAACACAAACTATCTGTAGGGAATAGAAGGGAGATGAATCCAATGACCCGAGGGTTTTCAAAAAGGCCATTGTTTTTGTTGTTTTTCCCTTTATAATCTATGAATACGAAATTTACGCCTTTACACTCCCACACGATAACTAGCGGCGATTTAAGGTGGCAGTAATGGGGGCTGATTGCAATAATACAATGTTGCATGTTCTGCAGATTACACGGGCTAAAATGTTGTTGCACATACGAGTACTGACAGTGCCCAACCGACCATAATGCCAGAAGAATTTATTATATGATAAATATTTTGCCAGAGTAGCAACAACAGCAGCAGCAACAATGACGACAGACAGACATATGAGAAACACTAGGCTACATAAAGAAGAACAACTTTCCGAAGTGTAGCAGTATTTTACACTGCATGAAATGTCAAGTATTTGTATGTACTGGTATTAAAGTTATAACCTGTTAACTTTTTGTACAAAATGGTTTCTTTGTGTGGAAGCAACATCGGATAAGTAGTGTAGAAATTAATAGAGAATCAATAATTCATTAAAGGTTACCTCTTTGTGAGGCAGGTACTAGAAGAATAGGATCAGTATGGATCCGAACTCAGCTTAAGACAGAAAGATATTGAACTACATACAAGGGTTGACGCCAACTGTTTACTTCTTACGAGAGGTATCTTGCACACTAGCCAAATTGACGGACGGACATTGCTCAAATAAGTTAATTCCAACGGTAAAAATACTTTGGGTCTTGGGTCTCTCCTTCAATGTGCTGCATTATAGGCACATTGAACTCCTCCTATAAAATGAGGGTATAATAAATTTTTTACTCTACTCTACTCTACTCTACTCTACTCTACTCTACTCTACTCTACTCTACTCTACTCTACTCTACTCTACTCTACTCTACTCTACTCTACTCTACTCTACTCTACTCTACTCTACTCTACTCTACTCTACTCTACTCTACTCTACTCTACTCTACTCTACTCTACTCTACTCTACTCTACTCTACTCTACTCTACTCTACTCTACTCTACTCTACTCTACTCTACTCTACTCTACTCTACTCTACTCTACTCTACTCTACTCTACTCTACTCTACTCTACTCTACTCTACTCTACTCTACTCTACTCTACTCTACTCTACTCTACTCTACTCTACTCTACTCTACTCTACTCTACTCTACTCTACTCTACTCTACTCTACTCTACTCTACTCTACTCTACTCTACTCTACTCTACTCTACTCTACTCTACTCTACTCTACTCTACTCTACTCTACTCTACTCTACTCTACTCTACTCTACTCTACTCTACTCTACTCTACTCTACTCTACTCTACTCTACTCTACTCTACTCTACTCTACTCTACTCTACTCTACTCTACTCTACTCTACTCTACTCTACTCTACTCTACTCTACTCTACTCTACTCTACTCTACTCTACTCTACTCTACTCTACTCTACTCTACTCTACTCAACTCTACTCTACTCTACTCTACTCTACTCTACTCTACTCTACTCTACTCAACTCTACTCTACTCTACTCTACTCTACTCTACTCTACTCTACTCTACTCTACTCTACTCTACTCTCTCTACTCTACTCTACTCTACTCTACTCTACTCTACTCTACTCTACTCTACTCTACTCTACTCTACTCTACTCTACTCTACTCTACTCTACTCTACTCTACTCTACTCTACTCTACTCTACTCTACTCTACTCTACTCTACTCTACTCTACTCTACTCTACTCTACTCTACTCTACTCTACTCTACTCTACTCTACTCTACTCTACTCTACTCTACTCTACTCTACTCTACTCTACTCTACTCTACTCTACTCTACTCTACTCTACTCTTCTCTACTCTACTCTACTCTACTCTACTCTACTCTACTCTACTCTACTCTACTCTACTCTACTCTACTCTACTCTACTCTACTCTACTCTACTCTACTCTACTCTACTCTACTCTACTCTACTCTACTCTACTCTACTCTACTCTGCTCTACTCTACTCTACTCTACTCTACTCTACTCTACTCTACTCTACTCTACTCTACTCTGCTCTACTCTACTCTACTCTACTCTACTCTACTCTACTCTACTCTGCTCTGCTCTGCTCTACTCTACTCTACTCTACTCTACTCTCCTCTACTCTACTCTACTCTGCTCTGCTCTACTCTACTCTACTCTACTCTACTCTACTCTACTCTACTCTGCTCTGCTCTACTCTACTCTACTCTACTCTACTCTACTCTACTCTACTCTACTCTACTCTACTCTACTCTACTCTACTCTACTCTACTCTACTCTACTCTACTCTACTCTACTCTACTCTACTCTACTCTACTCTACTCTACTCTACTCTACTCTACTCTACTCTACTCTACTCTACTCTACTCTACTCTACTCTACTCTACTCTACTCTACTCTACTCTACTCTACTCTACTCTACTCTACTCTACTCTACTCTACTCTACTCTACTCTACTCTACTCTACTCTACTCTACTCTACTCTACTCTACTCTACTCTACTCTACTCTACTCTACTCTACTCTACTCTACTCTACTCTACTCTACTCTACTCTACTCTACTCTACTCTACTCTACTCTACTCTACTCTACTCTACTCTACTCTACTCTACTCTACTCTGCTCTACGCTTTTCTCTGCCCGATTACCACTTCGTACATTATCATATACTATCGCATAGTGTAAATAAGTTCTGATTCGCCAATAGTCTCTTGACTAGAACATTACATTGTGTATCTAGGTGGATACCAGGATGCGTTGGTGTTTTCTCCTCCTCCACCTCGCTCCATAAAGTATGCAACATAAATTTTATCAGCACACCTTCGCGTATGCATTTCCTGTTTACCAACACACACACTAACGTATGTGCGTATATGGCTGTATAAAGGTGCATATCCTGCGAGGATACGTTTAAACAGGTTCCATTGTTTACCCTCAACATTATTTAGACGGACACGGACACTGCTGCTGCCGCAGCAGCGACAAACAAACACCGGCGGGGGCACCCCAAAATGCTCCCATTGCATTTGTGTACATGTCGGCGGTGTATTTGTGGCGGAAACTTGCATCAACAAATACCCCCTAAAGTATTAAGGATAATATTTACATTCACCCCCTCAGAACCACCAACACTCGTTGCCTCTTCCGTTGCCTGTCGCTTTTCGTCCTGTTGGAGGAAATTAATGCTGCCATTGTATGCGCGGAGTCCTTATTGTGGATATAACAGTGACTAGTGCGGACATACATACATATTTTGCAATAGAGCCTCACATGCTTCACATGTCGGCGTAACTAATTAAAATTGATGACTTTATATGTACTCGTATGTGAAGGCATATGGTAATGTTGAAAGCTCTTTGTGGCCACCTTAACATCAGCGAAAAATTAAAAACTAAACAATGTGCCCAGGGTACATATTGAATTATTGGTAGGATTGGATAACGCAGAATGGGCGATATGCAAAGCTTGTCATACCGTTTGAAACAATATGAAATAGAGATCGGAGAAATTATAATAATATATATCATCATGATAAATCCTAAAGGGCCAATGAACTAAAAAAAATCGATTTCTTTATGATTCCCTAAGAGGTATTGATATGTTATTTTATGTTATATGTCATTTTGTGGTTATCTCACTGTGGAGTTGAGCTGAAGATCAATATTTAATATTGAGTGGTTGACAGATAATATATATATTGAGTGGTTGACAGATAATATCTATATTGAGTGGTTGGCAGATAATATAGGTAACGGACCGAGTGGACTAAGTATATACCAACGGTGTACCTTCTAAAGGAACTGCATCGCCATGATACCAGCCAGAAATGAATGAGTTTGCAGAACACCAGAAAATGGAAATCATCTCCCCTCCTATACGAATGGTTCGATGCTTGATAAAAATGTTGTCTTCGGAGTACACTGTGAAGCACTTAGTTTGGATATGGCTCACAGACTACCACATACCTGCAGTGTCATGCCGAAAAAATGGCACTAGGGGAAGTCGCCAAGTGGATGAGTCGCAGCATAGTAACAAACACTGGCGTTGTCCGTTACTGGGACAGCCAGGCTGCCATCAATACTCTGGAGGTCACATCCCTAAATTCACAATCAGCACTAGACTGCCGCAGATCTCTTAACGAGATGGCTGGCAGTTTAATATAAACCTCATATGGGTGCCTGGGCTTAGGGATATCCCGGGGTACTGCAAAGCCGATGAACTTGCTAGGAAAGGGACGACATTCTTGAAGAATTTGCATACATTGGTGTGCCACCATCTATGTGCAAGCTTTGACTTATGTAAGTGGTGATCAAGTAGTCCAACGAAAGATGGACAGAAATCGGTACCTGTAGGGTAGCTAGACAAATCTGGCCAAGGTATGACCCGAGAAGGTGAAAATATCTCCTAGCACTAGAGAGGAAAAGATTGTCTACATTAGTATCGGTTCTGACGGGACACTGCCTGATCGGCGAACCCACCAGAAGATTGGCTATTGACTCCAATGACTTCTGCAGAAGCTGTGGAAATGAGGAAGAAGTGGAGAGCATTGAACACTTGCTATGCGACTGTCCCGTTTTGAGTAAACGACGACTGGACATACTGGGGTTGGCTTTTCTAGACAGTCTAACAGATCTTTCAGGTACCGAAATTCGTACTATCTATAAATTTGTATATCAAACAAGTTGTTTTCGATGAGGGGCATTTCGGCCCGTGGTAACACTAGTGGCCAAAACTGGTCTATGTGAGCTGACAAAAAAAGGGCTGCCAACCTAACCCGTCATGGCGGAGATATTGGGATCCTTTTTAATTTAAATCATTTCACATATTTCCGGAATGCATACAATTTATCGACGCCACATGTGTCTTTTCCCGCAGAATAAGTCTATAAGTGGCTACAGTCATGCCCACATATTTCAGTGTCTCTGGAGCATTTAAGGTTATCCCTATCTTGGAAGCTCATCTGCACTATGGTTTCCTGGAATAACCCTTTTGGACCGACACCCACATCTGTCGAATTTTTAACTAATCAGCCATTTCATTGAAAGATCTTTGCCTGCTGGAAGTCGGAGAATATATTTATCAACCATTATGTTTGTTACATTACATACCTAATGGTCAAAATTCCAGCGTGATAAACACTGCAGTGATCAGATGGCTATAGATAGTCCTAATACGCCTTTTAAGTAGACTCCATTTTATTTCATGCGGAAATTAAGAGCTTTTCTTTAATTCTGAAATACAGTATCCAAGGATTCTCAATATTTATCAGAACGTTATACTTCAAACAATCTTTTACACCCCTAATGGGAAACATTTCGGTCTGAAAAACCCTGTAATCGTCAAGCAACTACTGATAACCGTTTCGAGTAGACCCCGGGAACATTGCATTAAAGTAAGTTTGAAACCATTAGTGTTTGTTTATAGCGAGTATTTAAGGCTGCCGTTTGGCAATGTTGTTTTCTATTCCGCGACATTTTTAAAATGGTGCTCGTTTTTTAGAAAAGAAAATACCATTAAAATGAATTTCGGCGTCGTAAAAGATATGAGTTCTACAGCTGGTAGAATCAACTCGGTTTTCTGTAGAGGGTACTCTGTAGGATATCCCTAAGTTAACTTGTGAATTTCTTTACTTGATTAATTTAAATTTTTGGAAAATTTCTAATAAAAAATATTTCAAGAAAATATGAAACGATCTGTAAACTTTTTGTGCAAAAATTAAGTGCCATCCTGCGGGAAATTAGGTGTAAATTAACCTGATTCTAAGGATACCAGTACTTGTCAAATTGGGACCTGTTACTGATCTGATCACGCAGGGAATGACTGGTATAACTGAATTAGTATAAAAAGCACCAAACAACATTGCAGAATGAGATATGTCATCACACGACTACATCAAAGAAATAACATCGTAAGACGATCAGTTAGCTTATTTACTCCTTGATATACGACAGGTTGAGTCATCCACTTCCTAAGGATATGAGCAGTTCGGTCATGCACTCTTAAGTAGAGGCTCATTTGGATTATCTATTTCTTAGTAAAACACAAGTAGGTTTATCTACTGCGACCCGTTCTTACTTTGCGACCAGTTGGGTTACATACTAAATAGTTAGTAGACATGATGGGTTATCTACTTCTTATTTGGCTACAAATTGGGTTATCTACTCATTAAATAACGATGAGTTGGGTTATCTATTCCTTAGTAGATATACAGTTGGGTTATTTACTCCTTGGTATACAACAAGTGGCGTTATCTACTTTCTTGGAGAGGACCTGTTATTTAAATGTTGAATTATTTATTCCTTAGAATGCGGCCAGTTGGGTTATCTGATCTTTAGTAGACATGTTGGGTTATCTACTCCTTATTAGGACGTCAGTTGGGTTATCTACTTCTTAATAAAATACAAGTTGGTTTATCTTTTGCTTAGTAGACGACCAGTTGAGTTATCTACTCCTTAGTATGCCACCAGTTGGATTATATACTAGTTAGAAGACATGTTGGGTTATCTATTTCTTAATTGGCTATAAATTATGTTGTCTACTCATTGGTGAACGACGAGTTGGGTTATCTATTCCTTAGTAGAGATACAGTTAGGTCATTTACTTCTTAGTATACATCCTTAGAGAGGACCAATTATTAAAATATTGATTTATTTATTCCTTAGAATGCGGCCAGTTGGGTTATCTGATTATTAGTAGACATGTTGCGTTATCTACTCCTTAGTAGGACGTCAGTTGGGCTATCTACTACTTTGTTGACGACAAATTGAGTTATCTACTCATTAATAAATGACCAGTAGGGTTATCTATGGCCAGTAGGGTTATCTATGCCTTAGTTGATGACTATTTAGGCTATCTAATCCTTAGTAGAGGATCAGTTTTCGAAGTTCACGACTAAGTTGTAAATATTTAATTGGTTTAAAATGTGACTGATAATGACTGCCATTGAACGATCAGGTACTTTAGGTCTTCTTTTAGACCAGTGCTTGGACACGTCGCAAGTGGGCATTTGATCATCACCACTGACAGACATTTTAAACTTATAGTAGGGATCTGAAGCTTTGCAGACACGGTGTTTTGTGTAAATGTAAAAATTATTATTTTTAAAATAATCTCCCCGAAGATGACTAGTGATGTTGGCCGAAATATCGAAAATTAAATGAAATAAATAATAAATACAAATTAAAAAGACCACTCTCTTTTGATTTAATTGGCCAATTAGCCAAACAATAACAAAAAAATAAAATTTATCGGTTGTTTTCATATAAAATAGAAAATCTGCGGAACGATCCCTGTCCTTAAAGAACCTGGCACGCATTTGTTATTGTACCGGTCCAATTTCCAGTAGGGTATTAACAACTCTGATCGAAAGCAACAATCCAATGTAAAGTTTACAAACTTTACAGTTTGTAGTAGTTAAAAGTTCGTAGGTCACTTATCTTTTCCATAAAATTAAAACAATACAATTTTTGAACGCTTCTCGTTGAACAAAAATGATGAATATCTCGATATTTTTCACTTGACACACTGGGCACTTACATGTTTCATCATATCGTTGCACATTTATCATATACAACGACAACGAACAAAAAAAAACCTTTTTCCCAGTTCCTGTCCGGTAACGAAGTGGTGTTGTTTGTGCTACTGATGATTGTGGAATGGATATTTCCCATTGTTTTTCTCCCAACTCAGTCTAAATCGACATCGACGTTATGCTATTGCGATAGATATTCTGAGCTGATAGTTTTTTGTTGCAATATGACTTTTTCGGTTTGGTACTTTGGCAGCAAAAAATAAACCATACATTTTATTGGTATGTAACAGATTGCCATGGCATGTTGTTGGGGATAAATCGGGGGTATGTTCCATGATATACTCACACATGTTCAAGGTGGTAAAATAGATGTGAATTGATTGTAGCTGGACACAGACTGGTATATTTTAAAATATATTTAAGTTTTTTTTTGTATACCATATTTATGAACTTTAAGAAATGTTTGTAAAACTTAAGCATTTGAGTGCAGCTATGTCAAAATATTTAAGGTAAATACACTGAAAATTTAAAACTAAAAATTTTGGAAAAAAAAGGAGTTCAGTTCACCCCGGTCACATTTAATATGCGCTCCACAAGGGATCGCATTACTCAGTATAAAACCTATATTGGAAATCATCTAAAATATTAAAATCGTAGACCAACAGCCAAACGTTAATTTATTAATGAATTGGTTTGACATTTATGGCGCCAATAGGTCAATTTGTATACCCTACACGCACTGTGGTACAGAGTATTATGACTTTGTGCATTTTTTGGTAACGCCCAAAAAGAGAAGAAATAGAACCATCGTTTATTATACACGGGGGAAAATCGTCATTTTTGATATGTTTGAATTGAAGGAAAATATATTTGGAAGCGATTTTTTCAAATACTATATATTTGTTAACCAATAAATTTTATTTGAAAATCAAGAAATCTTGTTTGGAACGCATATATTAATATATTAGAACATAATATATTTGCTAACTGACTTTCACAAATAAAATATGTGTGTACCCACAAACGAAGTTATCGTTTAAGAAGTTTTCCAAACATATTTTATTTAAACAAATTTTAAAACTTTGCTGATTTTTTCGAATTTTAGTTAGTTTTTCCTAGTTTTTGTTTTAAACTTTATAGCTAAAAATGTCTTTTAATTTATAAATATTCCAATTCATCACTTTTTGTCAATCCATCAATGCAATTTATATTCACGAAAAATTATACGATTTAAGTTTTAATTAAATTTTAAAAACATTTAAAATTTATAAAAAAAATTACCTTTGAGATCCTGAAAAACAGAAAACTTGTCTTTAAATCAAGGCATCGATACATTGCCAAAATAATTAAATACAAATTAATCTTTATTTCGGAAATACTAGTTCCAAATAAAAAAATATTAGAATGGGAATATATTTTTGTTTAGAACAATATTCTCCCAAACATATAATATTTATGTGTGTCAAATATTATATATTTGGAGTGTACTCTAAACATATGTATATTTCAAGCCGAATATGTTTGGGACAATATACTAAAGAAGCGATTTTTTTTCAGCGTGTACCGATCGACATAGAATCACTTTTTGAGTCGATTTAGCCATGTCCGTCTGTCTACCATGTATTCTTGTGATCAAAGTGCAGGTCGTATTTATGGGCCGATTGCGATGAAATATAGCACAGTACTCTTTTTTGGCCCTAGGATTTAGATATAGCCCCCATAAATATTTTACCCCCGATTTGACATGTAAGCACTGTAGAAACAGTATTTCATATCAAATCAGTACGAAATTCGGCAGAGAGAATCTTCTTTCATCATTTCCCACCTCAATTTTCTCATAATATCCATGTTTTTAAAAAAAACTTGAGGAAAGTTTTACACCAAAGGATTTTGTTTTACTGTTGATGTTTATGGATACTTTAGAGATCTACAGAAAATTGATATTTTAGTCGAGACGACAATACTACAAAAAATATAGATTTTTTTGAAAATTTAATAAAAATAGTGAACCTTTTCTTTCAAACACATTGTAATTGTAAATTTAAAATTTGGTCCTCGAGGCAAAGTAAATTTTCTAGAGATCAGTAAGAGACCCACTATCAGCGACCAAATTGGCAGGAAATTTTATTGTTTTCTCAATTTATTTTGAAAAATTTTAAATGGTACACTGTCGATAAAAATTCAAAAAAAGTGACAAAAAGTTTTGATTTTTAAAACAAGGCAACTACTAATCTATTATAACTACTAAACCAGTAAGGAAAGGCCACTCTCGTAATATTGAATAACTCTGATATATAAATTTTGTAATTTATGTATAAATTGTTTACATAAATTTACTTTTGGGACATTTTATACTTAAATAATACCCTGTACCACAGTGTGGTGTAGGGTATAAAAACGATTGGATCTAAAGAGCCTAAATTTCAAAACGATTGGATGTAAAATACAGCTTTTATAGGACTAAATGGCCAAATCGGACGAAACATATATATGGGAGCTATAGCTAAATCTTAACCGATTTTCTTCAAACTCGGTAGTGTTGGTTCATGGATCAAGAAACTCTACCATTCTAAATTTCAAAAAGATTGGATGTAAAATGCAGCTTTTATAGGACTAAAGGGCTAAATCGGACGAAACATATATATGGGAACTATAGCTAAATCTTAACCGATTTTCTTCAAATTCGACAATGTTGGTTCATGGATCAAGAAACTCTACCATTCTAAATTTCAAAACTATTGGTTGTAAAATACAGCTTCTATAGGACTAAAGGGCCAAATCGGACGAAAGATATATATGGGAGCTATATCTAAATCTGAACCGATTTCAACCAAAGTCAATAGCGATCTTAACAGCCGCGAAATACTCTAAACTGCAAAATTTCAGAACGATCGGAGTGAAATTGCGACCTGTAGTCGTCGAACAACTTTACATGGACAGACGGACGGACATCGTTAAATCGACTCAGCTAGTGATTCTGAGTCGATCGGTATACTTTAAGGTCTAGCTGTGTTATTTTCAGGTGTTACAAACATCTGCCGTGAAACAAACTTATATTACCCTGTACCACAGTGTGGTGTAGGGTATAACAAACAAAATTGTTTCTTTAAAATGTGGTTCAAAACGGACCAGAAAAATGGAAATTTTTAAAAATTGTAATACATTTCATAAAAACACAATACTTCGTACAATATTGGATTCTCGAAGAAAAAGTACATTTTATAGGGATCAGTAAAGACCCAAAATCATCCAGAAAAACGAGAGGAAATTATTTTTTAATTTTTCTCTATTTTATAAAATTTTGTAAAAACAAGACAGAAAATTAATATTTTCAGCAACTACCAATCGATTATACTCGCCAAAAGAAGTCGCTTCATCAATAAATTGTTTCGAAATAAACCAGAAATATGGAAAATATGCGGAAAATTTTAAAATTTGTGGGAATAGTTGAAAATTTAAGATAAATTTCTTAAAAACGCAATATTTCCTAAAATATTGGGTTCTCGAGGAAAAAGTAAATTTCCTAGGGATCAGTAAGGGTCCCACAAGCATCCAGCAAAACGATAGGAAAATTATTTTTTTTTTTTTTGTAATTTTTCTGAAATGAATCTTTTTTTTGAAATTTAGAAATTAAGTAACAAAACTTTTACAAATAATTTATGTTTGGAATTTTTAATCGAGGCAACTAACAATCTATTATACTCGCCAAAAGAAATTGTTTCATCAATTTGGTTTGAAATAAACCAGAAATATTGAAAAAAAATGCTAAAAATTTTAAAAATATTGCTACCCAGCAATTAAAACTCTCTAGCAATTTTTGTATTTGTTTCTATTACATTTTTGCAATAGACAGAAAGTAACTGAAACATATGGTCTTAAACCAAAATCAATTCTGACTGAATAACAAAAACGCAGACCAACAATTAATAACAACAACACATGAGGTACGATGACGTCGGCATTAGTCGTTGACAGGACTACATTTGTTTTCGTGGCTCGCGATGCGAACTCAAGCAAAATACAAAAATTTATTGGTATGAGGGTTTTAGTATGTTGACTTAGTTCGGCAAAATACGGGTTTGGTTAGTTGTTCTTGTTAAATTCAATTTACTGCTTCCATAAGTATTTCAGCTGATTTAAGTTAAAGATATACACTATTGCTACTGAATTCTGAAGATGATAGAGTGGTGTCTATCGAAACTGCAGTAAATTCTACCAAGCAATTAAAACTCTCTACCAATTTTTGTATTTGTTTCTATTTCTTTTTTGCAATAGACAGAAAGTAACTGAAACATATGGTCTTAAACCAAAATAAATTCTGACTGAATAACAAAAACACAGACCAAGAATAAATAACAACAACACAATATTGCGGACTGTTAAAAGTTAAGATACATTTCTTAAAAACGCAATCATTTCTGAACTATTGGGTTCCCGAAGAATAAGTCAATTTCCTATGGATCAATAAGGTACCCATTATCATCCAGCCAAACGAGAGGAAAACTATATATATTTTTTACATTTTCTATTTTTTGGAAATTTTGGAAAAGGGTAAGTAACAATGTAAAAAAAATTTGCCAAAAAACTTGTGAATTGTTTAATCAACAATTGGTTCGAACTAAACCAGAAATATGGAAAATATGCGGAAAATTGAATTGAATTGAAAAATTAGGAAACATATCTTAAAAATGCAAAATTTTCTAAAATAGGATGTTCTCAGTTAATATTAACAAGGTCCTATTGTTGTTTCTTTAAGAAAAAAGCAAACCACAGCTTTTGATAGATAGAAAGTAGTTATACGACATTTCATTTAGGTTATTTGTAATGTTAATGTTCAAATTGGTATAGAAGTTTCGGGCATTTACGATTTTTTATAATTTTTTGAAAAATTAAATTTTAATGCAAATCGGTTTACTGCGTTTTATTAATTCCTCTATTACAATTTTAATTTCAGAAAATGTCGAATCTATACCACAAAGAGACCAAATTGGATGAAATGTTATCTGGAGACTGGCGATTTTTTTTATTTTTTTTTAACCAAATTAATTAATAAAAGAAATTATATTTACTAGAAGAAAAGTACGAAAAAAACACACAATTATGTTTCTATCTTATATTGTTCTTTTATTTATTTTGTTGGTATAGAGAAAATAAGTAAAAGCAGAAAATAAAATAAGAACCTAAAAGTTAGCTTTGATGTGGCAACACTGCCATTGGTGTCCAAATTTTGGCCAAACCTTGCCAGACTGCACAAAATTTTTCAATTTATGATTTTTAAAAAAGTATTAGCTGCATCAAAATTGAAAAATAACATGGCAGACACAAAGTAGACATTTAGAATATTTATTTAAAGTGTCATGTGAGGACATTATACAATTTGTTTAAAATTTAGGGGTAGGTAACTTCTAAACTAATTGAGATATGGCCTTAAATGAAATGTCTAATCGTCTCCTTTATGTTTGATTTAAAATATTTTATGTATAGCCCACCATTAAAAAGTTATGGTTGTTTAAAATTTTAGGGAAGACCTCGAATTCAAAAACGTTGGAATAGGTTTAATATTGGGATTATTACCTTTCATTTAAGAGATAATTTAAGGTCATGTAACAACTAGTTCAAATGTTATATATCAGCCCAATATGTCAGCCCAAATGACCTTTTAATTGAATGGCATAGATGTCTAAATAGTGTCTGACACGTTATTTGGCAATTTGGAAGCATTAAATTTTTTTTTTTTAAAACTCAAAATTCAACATATTTTTGCAGCCTGGCAAGGTTTGATCTAAATTCGCATACCAACGCTAGTGTTGCCATATAGCTATTTTTCAGTTATTTATTGATTGCGATTTCAGAGCATACTTTTAGGCGCTTTGTTTTTGACATGATGTGCGTTGTTGTAGCCGTTGTCCATATATTGTTGACTTTCCATATATGTATTTACCAAAAATATGAAAGACAACTTTTTTTAGTAATCTTTTTTATTATTTTTAGGGTTATAAAGATAATCTACTTATAAAAATAAAACAAATCACTTAAATAGCAAAAATTAATTAAATTCTTATAAAATAATATTAGGCATATTTTCGTTACAAGCTAGCAATTTTAGTTTAGCACTTTGCAACGAAAATAACTGACTTCCACTAACTGGCACATAAGCAATAAGTGGCGGATTTTCACTATCTGGTAGCAATGGTGTCATGAGTTGCGAAGAAAGAACAGTGCGAAACAGACAAAAAATTCGTGAAAAGTATTTATTAAACATATATTTACTATTCTATGTTCAATTGTTTACACTCTTTTTGCAAATATTAAAATAATTTCCCATTTTTGTTGTTCTTCTTCCCGTCAATTCACAATAATTGATAACAATCTCTCCAAAAATGGGATGCCATATTGCTAAATATAGGGTGCCCAATCTGGCAACATCATACTCGATTGAGACAGGAACACAAGCACCAAACTCCATTGGGAACTAATAGTGCTTAGCTCCCCATACAAATTAAGCACTTATGGTGTAACGAAAACATTAATATTTGCAAAAAGAGTGTAAACAATTGAACATAGAATAGTAAATATGTATATGTTTTATAAATACTTTTCACTAATTTTTTGTCTGTTTCGCACTGTTCTTTCTTCGCAACTCATGACACCATTGCTACCATATAGTGAAAATCCGCCACTTATTGCTTATGTGCCAGTTAGTGGAAGTCAGTTGTTTTCGTTGCAAAGTGCTAAACTAAAATTGCTAGCTTGTAACGAAAACATGCCTATTGTATACTATCCAATGAAAGAGCAGAATAAGGAAAAATAATGTTTGTATTAATTTTGGGTTTCTAACACATTGACATAACAATTAAATGCAATGCGAAAGATTTAAATAAAGAAGAGCGATACAAAATTTTTTGAATCAGTGCAAAGTTCATAATTTTCTACTGAAAAGTCTAGGTACATATTTGGCTTTAAACGGAACCAATAAATAATCGTTCTTGGTCGGAAAAATCTTGATAACAATCAAATTTCTTTATAACATAATTCTTACATAAAATGTTTCAAATGAAAATACATATTAAAACCAGTAAGGAAAGGCAGAAAGTCGGGCGGGGCCGACTATATAATACCCTACACCTCCCTAACAATGCGATAAGGGTCATTGCCATAATAATTTGGAATAATTGGTAAATGGGTAGAAACATATTATCTAATTCTGAAACGATAATCGCTAAATTAAGCAATATTCGTTCCTAAAGTGAGAAACATCTTTCTGGAAAATTTTAATGATCGGAAGTAAAATACAACTTCTATAGCGGTTTGATACCAAATCAGGAGGAATATATATATGGAGCTTTAATATAAATCTGAACCCATCTTCCCTGAATACTTATTCATGTAAAAAGACCTCCTTCTGTCGAATTTCGTACTGATCGTATATAAAATACAGTCTCTACAGCGCTTACATGTCAAATCGGGGGTAACATATATATGGGAGCTATATCTAAATCTGAACCGATTTTCTCCGAATTTTTCAGTATTCCTTCATGTAGAAAGAAACCTTTTTTTGCCGACTTTCGCACTGATCCGATATAAAATAACATTTTTACAGCGCTCTCATGTCAAATCGGGGGTAACGTATATATGGGGGCTATATCTAAATCTGAACCGATTTCTTCCAAATTTAAAAGTTTTCATTCATATAGTAGAAAACCACTTTCTGACGAATTTCATACTGATCGGATATAAAATACAATTTTTACAGCGCTTACATGTGAAATCGGGGGTAACATCTATATGGGGGCTATATCTAAATCCGAACCGATTTTCTCGGAATTTGGCAGTATTCCTTCATGTAATAAGAAACCTCTTTCTGCCGAATTTCGCACTGATCGAATATAAAATACAGTTTTTACAGCGCTTACATGTCAAATCGGGGGAAACATATATATGGGGGCTATATCTAAATCTGAACGGATTTTCTCCGAATTTAGCAATATTCCTTCATGTAATAAGAAACCTCTTTCTGTCGAATTTCGCACTGATTGGATATAAAATACAGTTTTTACAGCGCTCACATGTCAAATCGAGGGTAACGTATATACATATGGGGGCTATATCTGAATCTGAACCGATTTCTTCCAAATTTAACAGTGTTCATCCATATAATAAGAAACCTCTTTCTGCCGAGTTTCATACTGATCGGATATAAAATAAAGTTTTTACAGCGCTTACATGTCAAATCGGGGCTAACATATATATAGGGATCGTCCTTGGACCAAAAAAAAGATATGTGTAAAGTTTCGTCGAGATCGGACCATAATTGCGACCTGTACTTTGATTACAAGAATACTTGCACAGGCGGATAGACGGACAGACAGACGGACATAGCTAAATCAATTCAGAAAGTGATTCTATGTCGATCGGTATAATAAACGATGGGTCTATTTCTTCTCCTTTTGGGTGTTACAAACAAATGCACAAAGTTATAAAGTTATATACTGTACCACAGTGTGGTGTAGGGTATAAAAACATGTGGTAGCGGGTATTATGACTTTGTGCATTTGTTTGTAACACCCAAAAGGAGAAGAGATAGACCCACTGTAATCACTTTCTGAGTCGATTTAGCTATGTCCGTATGTCTGTCCGTCTGTCTGTCTCTCTGTAGATGTATTCTTGTAATCAAAGTACAGGTCACAATTATGGTCCGATCTCAACGAAACTTTGCACATATCTTTATTTAGGCCCAAGGACGATCCCTATTCAATTTGGTTAAAATCGGTTCAGATTTACATATAGCTCCCATATAAATGTACCTCCGATTTGGCATATATGCACTGTATAAACGACATTTTTGAACCGATTTGTACAAAAATTGACAGAGAGTAGTCTCGTAATACACTTAGAGACAAAAAAATACACTTAGAGACAATACAAAAGCGCTGTAGAAACTGTATTTTATATCCGATCAGAGCGAAAATCGGCAGAAAGAGGTTTCTTATTACATGAAGGAATACTGCCAAATTCGGAGAAAATCGGTTCAGATTAGATATAGCCCCCATATATATATAACCCCCGATTTGAAATTCAAGCACTGTAGAAACTGTATTTTATATCCGATCAGAGCGAAATTCGGCAGAAAGAGGTTTCTTATTACATGAAGGAATACTGCCAAATTCGGAGAAAATCGGTTCAGATTTAGATATAGCAGATTTAGATATAGCCCCCATATACATATATATTACCCCCGATTTGAAATTCAAGCACTGTAGAAACTGTATTTTATATCCGATCAGAGCGAAAATCGGCAGAAAGAGGTTTCTTATTACATGAAGGAATACTGCCAAATTCGGAGAAAATCGGTTCAGGTTTAGATATAGACCCCATATATATATTACCCCCGATTTGAAATTCAAGCGCTGTAGAAACTGTAAATTATATCCGATCAGAGCGAAATTCGGCAGAAAGAGGTTCCTTCTAACTTCATGAAGGAATGCTGCCAAATTCGGAGAAAATCGGTTCATATTTAGATATAGCCCCCATATTATGTTAGCCCCGATTTGGTATCTACGCGCTGTAGATTTATATTCGATCAGTACGAAATTCGACAGAAAGAGGTTTCTATTTTACATGAATGAGTATTCAGGGAAAATCGATTCAGATTAATATATACCTCCATATGTATGTTCCTTCTGATTTGGTTACAAAGCGCTATATATTTCCGATCATTACAAAATTCTTATTCCAAATTATTATCGCAATGACCCTTATCGCATTGTTAGGGAGGTGTAGGCCCCGCCCGACTTTCTGCCTTTCCTAACTGGTTTTTATTTATTCTGCATTTGAAGACTTTAAAATATAAGGCTTTTTGAGTTAGATTATTTTTGAACGAAGAAATTAGTTTAAACAACGCCGACTCCGACTCCACAGCCCTGCCACAAAGGACAACAATTTTGCGAAATATTGACTCTTTAATAACTTATATAATACTTACACTATGCAACAATATTTTTTTTTGTGTCCGAGACCTAAAAACTTGTTTGTGTGATTTAGGCACACTATTTTATGGAACCAAAAAAATGATGTTAGTTTTTCTCAATATTCTCAAAATTCCCATTTTTATGGAAGATACCCTTAGTTTTTGGACCATATTTATATGTATATATTTTAAGTATAGGCCGATAGGGCCTGGATACGTTTTAAATTAAATACAATTATGAGGGCAACTAATGCTGTGAATATCACTTCCACGTACAAATAGTAGTAACCGTAGTTAAAGCAATTAAAAAAATAAATTTTTCCAAAAATTCGATTCTTTTTGTTTAAGAAAATTATTTAAAAAAACGAACGCTGCAATTTTTAGCCATAATTTAGGCCGCAAAAGTTTTAGTCAAAATCTTCACCTGAGAAATGTGGTATTTATGGCTTAAAATATAATTTTTTAAAGATACATCTACACGACTCCGACTCCACAGCCCTGCCACAAAGGACAAAAATTTTGCGAAATATTGACTCTTTAATAAGTTATATAATACTTACACTATGGAACAATATTTTTTTTGTGTCCGAGACCTAAAAACTTTGTTTGTCTGATTTAGGCACACTATTTTATGGAACAAAAAAAAATGATGTTAGTTTTTTTTTTAAATATTCTCTAAATTCCCATTTTCACGGAAGATACCCTTAGTTTTTGGACCATATTTATATATATTTGAAGTATAGGCCGATAGGGCCTGGATACGCTTTAAATTAAATACAATAATGAGGCCAACTAATGCTGTGAATATCACTGTGAATATCAATTAAAAAAAAAATTTCCAAAAAATACGATCCTTTTTGTTTAAGAAAATTATTAAAAAAAACGAACGCTGCAATTTTTAGCCAAATTTTAAGCCGCAAAAATTGTAGTTAAACTCTTTACCTGAAAAATGTGGTATATATGGCTTAAAATATAGTTTTTTAAAGCTACATCTAGCCGAGCTACATCTACACAAAATACAATTTTATTGAGATGAATTCTTGCCTGAATAGAATACAAACTGCAAAGTTTCAGCTAAATTTCTTAGAAAAAATATTGTTTATGGCTTAAGTAAGCCTTTTTTGGAGCGACATCTATAGGTGAATTATAACAATATATGAACAGATTTAAAAAATTTGTACTGCGATGAATTCTTGTCTTTATTAAATACAAACTGCAAAGATTCAGTTAAAATTTAATTTGTTTTAACGACAGTTACTAAACGCCTGTTTCACAGCCCTTCCATAAAAATTTTATAAAATAGTCTTATCTATTGTATTTAGAAAATTGTGCCCTTTGTATTTTTTTCGGTGAATGAGGACTATAACCAAATATAAACAGATTTGGGTAAATGCTTAGAAAAATGCTTAGAAAATGTGGTATTTATGGCTTAAATACGTCTATTTTGGAGCGACCTCTATAGGGTGAATATAACAAAATATGAACTGATTTGTAAGGGATTTGCTGTGATTTTTGCTTGTCAAAATAGAATACAAACTGCAAAGTTTCTGCTAAATTGCTTTAAAAATGTGGTATCTATGGCTCAAAAACCGTATTTTGGAGCGACCTCAATAGGGGGGCTACATCAAAACATTTATCGATATGGCTCATTTGTAATCCAAAACAACCTGCAACTATAAGAAATATTTCTACCAAATTTTATCAACCTAGCTCTGTTATTATGGATTGTAGCGTGATTGCAACAGACGGACGGACGAACAGACGGACATGGCTAAATCGTCTTAGGCTTTTACGACGATGGAGAATATATATACTTTATGGGGTCTCAGATTAATATTTAGGGGTGTTACAAACGGAGTGACAAAATGAATATACCCCCATCCTATGGTGCAGGGTATAAAAACCGCAAAAATTAAGAAAATAGTCCCTATATGAAGAAAATCTAAAGATAAATGTATAAATTATGACCCATATTGCAAAAGTAAGGGAAATTCAATAAAATCAATTTTTCATATTTTTTATTTTAGCCATTTTGTTTGGGAGGTACCAAAAGGGGCGTGCCAATTTTTTACTATAAAAACATAACACTGTAGAAAATTGTTGTCTCAGGAATCTAAGTTATAAAGCGATTTTACCCCGTGAATTCATAAAATTATAGCAATTTTTCTTTTACGAAAATAAAAAAAAACACATTCAGAGTTCATAGTTGGATTCGAACCCGCTTACCGCTCTCCATTCCAACGCTCTGACATTTAGTCTACTGAGGTACTCAGTTGTGGTGCACTTAATAATATTTTATGAATTCAAGTCATAATGTTCATTTTGAAACTGATAAGAGTCTGAACTATTTTGAAATCGTGCATTGTGTACTTTGCGACGATTATTTCTGTAATCACAAGATGTGTGTGGCGGGCGGAATGGTTTAAGCACGAACGAATGAATGTTACAAAATAAACAAAATTTTTGTTGGAAAAAGTGAAAACTATGCGTTTTGTAGCATTTGGTCCATATATTGCAAAAATATTTTCAGGTTTAATTATAGCTTTTATATATCTGTGGTCACAATCGAAAACCATTGTCCCATTGTCAGACAAACATTGTATTGGCAACACTGTCTATAAAATATTTTTATTGGCAATCCTGCATATAAATATTTACAAAATATATTGTAAATATATATAAAATTATAAGGATTTCATGCAATCATCCGAACTGACAATTCACAACATTATACCTAAAATACTGCCATCAATCCCTTGGAAGTTAACACATATTTTATTCACATTTTTAAATTAGATTTCGTAAAACGTACAACTTTTTCCACAGCATATTCGAGATATCAACCAATCTTAAGTATTTAATCTATTTAATATCTAAAAGTTTTCTCTCAGAATTCCCTAACAACATAAAGTTCGAGTACTTATGAATATAAAAATGGAAATTTCTTCTTAAAACAAATAAAGTTTTTCATCATATGAACGAACAACTCCATCAAGAATTCATCATTGCATTGAAGAAGGGATCCGAACTAACTTAAACGAAAAATGACATAAGTAGATTAAAATCAAGATGTTTTTGTTGTTTTTTGGAATTTTCCAACTTTGAATATCATAACAAAGCATCTTCATAACCGAGAAGTTAACTTAACCACGAAGAGATTTTCAAGCAACTGGAAACTTTTGCTGTATATCAATGTTTGCACACATCATAGGGTGTAACGGAAAAGTCGACATTATTATTAACTTCAAACAAATTGGGAAAACATTGATTTGCTTCGGAATGATCACATTTTATTCATGACCGATAAGACTTTACGATTAAATAATTAAAATGTAATAATTGTGAATTTTTCGATGTTTTAAGAGGGTTAATTGAAACATGTAAAAGCGTTAAATTCGGTCTTGCCAAATCTTATATACCCTCCACCATGGATTGCATTCAATTTTATTATTGGAAAAATCTTTAGAAATGGAGCATGTCATGTTTTTGTTTAAGTAAATTATTAAAAAAGGAATGCTGGAATTTTTAGCCAAATTTTTGGCCACAAATTCATTAGGCACCTGAAAATGTGGTATTTATGGCTTAAAATAGCATTTTTGAGAGCTACATCATCACGGGGACGGCAAAAAAATAAAATTTGATTTTTTTTAAATTTTATTGAGATGAATTCTGGCCAAAATAGAATACAAACTGCAAAGTTTCAGCAAAATTTCTTAGAAAATGTGGTGTTTATGGCTTAAATAAGCCTTTTTGGGAGCGACATCTTAAGGTGGACTATAACAAAATATGAACTGATTTAAAATTTGTTTACTGCGATGAATACAAACTGCAAAGTTTCAGCTAAATTTCTTAGAAAATGTGGTGTTTATGGCGTAAATAAGCCTTTTTGGGAGCGACATCTAAATGTGGACTATAACAAAATATGAATGAATTAAAAATTGTTTACTGCGATGAATTGTCATATTTAAATGCAAACTGCAAATATTCAGTTAAATTGCTTTTGGAGCGACCTCTATAGGGTGAATATAATAAAATATGAACCTCCTTGTAAAATTTTTGCTGTGATGAATTATTGTCAAAATAGAATACAAACTGCAAGTTTCTTCAAAATTGCTTTGAAAATGTGGTATCTATGGCTCAAAAACCGCATTTTGGAGCGACCTCTATAGAGGAGCTGTATCAAAACATTGACCGATATGCCCCATTTTCAATCCCAAACAACCTGCAACTATAAGAAATATTTCTACCAAATTTGATCAACCTAGCTCTATTATTACGGACTGTAGCGTGATTACAACAGACGGACGGACGGACGTACTGACTGACGGGTGGACAGAGGGAGAAGCTATGAATATACCCTAATATGGTGGAGGGTATACAAATAAAATATTTTCAATTTTTTTCGAGCATATAACGCCAGTAAGTGTTATTCACATTCCTTGACCAAAATGACTGTTGCATAGTGTTATTTGCCCACTAATATTAATAATTGTTTGGTGCAATGATATAATATCCACTCTAATGTGTAATATGTACACTTATATTGGTATGATAAAGTTGTATAGAAGAGTATGTTTAGTAAATAAACATACATGTCAATAAAACCAACTACATACGAGGAGTATTCAAATACACTTATAGCCGATATGTTTGAAGAAAAAGTTAAGTTCATTTTAAAAAAACATTTAACATTTTACTCCAAAAATTGTTAACTTTTATATCTTGCGAAATAACTGATTGGTATTTTCAAAACTAGGACTATGTCCTTTTATATGTAAAAAAACAAGTATCACAATTTCAATGATAGAGCCATATGGCCAGGGCCTTGCGCCATTCCGATATCACCAATTTTGTGTTGAGTCACGGACAGTGCTGTCAGTTATACCAATACCAAATTCCACGACGATTATTGTAATTGTTCTGCAGATATTTAGTTTTGAATAATGGAGTCGTATGGGTCCACGCCACTAATATATTCAACTTCTTGTTGAGTCACTCACAGCCAAGACACTTGGTATAGGCATCTATACGGAACAGACGAACCAACTGGCAAAACAAACATATTCATTTTTATATATCGTTCATTCCATGGCAAACCGAAAGATTTTTCGAAAAAATCTGCTCGATATTCCCGATTGTCTTGAAAATTTTTATATGCTATGGAATTTAATCATATTGTAGTTAGCGAGAAAAACCAATTTTTTTTCAGTTATTATAAGCATCTTAAATCTGGAATATTTGAGAAAATATCGGAAAAGCTGTATTTTGGAAATTACGTATTATGTAAACGCGTGGACGGAATTTTACAAATGGAAGCTCACTTGTAAGGTCTAAAGTAAAGTTTTTAAATGCATCTGTTGCAAATGCACTTTATTTTGCATCCCGCACATCAATGACACTAAGTAATCTACCAAAATAAGGATAAACCACTAAAAAAATGCAAGTTCACCATATATTTTAGCATAACTGGAGAACAATTTATCGTATTTGGCTCAGTAATGCATTTAATAATCCTAAATTATGTAGCCATCATCCCTTTCTAATATAATTTATTCAACCCATCAGCGGCTTTGAAGACATCTTATAAGATATTGCGAGAAAATCCGATTTTTTGAGAAAAATTTTATAATTTTCTTATAAAACCACTTAAGAACATGGAAAAATTCACAATTATTAGATTTTTTATCGTAAAGTATGATCGGTCATGAATAAAATGAAACTATTCTGCATAAAATCGATGCCTAACTTGTTTAGCTATTTCAAGGTAACATCTATAGACAGACAGACGGATAAAGCTAAGCCGGCTCAGGAAGTGATACTAGGCCGATCGGTATAATAAACAATGGGTTAAAGCTAGCATCCTAACGAAGAAAACAGTTCCTATTTGGAAAAATCTATGGATAAATGTATAAATATATTGTAAAAGGAAGGGAAATTAAAAAAACCAATGTTTCATATTTCTTATTTTTGCCATTTGAATTGTTATACCCTACACCACACTGTGGTACAGGGTATTATAACTTTGTGCATTTGTTTGTAACACCCAAAAGGAGAAGAAATAGACCCATCGTTTATTATACCGATCGACTTAGAATCACTTTCTGAGTTGATTTAGCTATGTCCGTCTGTCCGTCTGTCTGTCTGTCTGTCCGTCTGTCTGTCTGTCCGTCTGTCTGTCTGTCTGTCTGTCCGTCTGTGCATGTATTCTTGTAATCTAAGTACAGGTCGCAATTATGGTCCGATCGCGACGAAACTTTACACATATCATTCGTTTGGCCCAAGGACGAACCCTATTGAATTTGGTTAAAATCGGTTCAGATTTAGATATAGCCCCCATATATATGTTACCCCCGATTTGACATGTAAGCGCTGTAAAAACTTTATTTTATATCCGATCAGTATGAAATTCGGCAGAAAGAGGTTTCTTATTGCATGAGGGAATACTGCTAAATTCGGAGAAAATCGGTTCAGATTAAGATATAGCGCCCATATATATGTAACCCCCGATTTGACATGTAAGCGCTGTAGAAACTGTATTTTATATCGGATCAGTGCGAAATTCGGCAGAAAGAGGTCTCTTATTACATAAAGGAATACTGCCATATTCAGAGAAAATCAGTTCAGATTTAGATATAGCCCCCATATATATGTTAGCCCCGATTTGACATGTAAGCGCTGTAAAAACTTTATTTTACATCCGATTAGTATGAAATTCGGCAGAAAGAGGTTTCTTATTACATGAAGGAATACTGCTAAATTCGGCGAAAATCGGTTCAGATTTAGGTATAGCCCCCATATATATGTAACCCCCGATTTGACATGTAAGCGCTGTAGAAACTGTAGATAGAAGGAGAAAATATTACCAAATTCCATATTTGAAGTCAATCGGTTACTCCTGTCGAAAGTTATCGTGCGCACCAACCAGACAGACGGACGGACATTGCTAAAATGACTTAAAATGGCCAGAAACGGATTTCCGCAAAATATTCTTGGGGTCTCTAAGGTCACTCCATCGATGTCTGATATATACACTTTGTTCACAATAGAGGGGGGTGTGTTTCAAAAAACCAAATTTTGTTGAAATTTTCTTATTTCTACGAAAGGTTCTATAATTTTTACATTTATCCATAAATCAAATACGCATGGTTTTCTTCTAACTAAAATAACTTTCAAAATATGAAACAACGACATTTTTGTGATTTTTTCTATTTTCTATGCTTTGTTTTAACGGCAGTTCTTAACTTCTGTTTCCAAGTGAAAGTGTCATTGCTAACATTTGTAGTCCTCATAATTTCCTTTAATTTAATCTCGGCTTTATCTAGCCTAAAAACTACTAAATACCACTGGCACCTTCCAAGAAAATGGGAAATTGAAAGAAACATTTTTAAAAACAAATTTACCATAAAAATTATTTTTAATTTTTATATCCTACACCACACTGTGGTACAGGGTATTATGACTTTGTGCATTTGTTTGTAACACCCAAAAGGAGAAGAGATAGATCCATTGTTTATTATACCGATCGACTTGTAATCACTTTCTGAGTCGATTTAGCTATGTCCGTCTGTCTGTCCGTCTGTCTGTAGAAGTATTCTTGTAATCAAAGTACAGGTCGCAAATATGGCCCGATCTTGACGAAACTTTACACATATTTTTTTTTGGCCCAAGGACGATCCCTATTTAATTTGGTTAAAATCGGTTCAGATTTGGATATAGCCCCCATATATATGTTAGCCCCGATTTGACATGTAAGCGCTGTAAAAATTTATTTCATATCCGATCAGTATGAAATTCAGCAGAAAGAGGTCTCTTATTATATGAATGAACACTGTTAAATTTGGAAGAAATCGGTTCAGATTTAGATATAGCCCCCATATATACGTTACCCCCGATTTCACATGTAAGCGCCATAAAAAATCAATTTTATAACCGATCAGTGTGAAATTCGGCAGAAAAAGGTTTCTTATTACATGAAGCAATACTGCCAAATTCGGAGAAAATCGGTTCAGATTTAGATATAGCCCCCATATATATGTTAGCACCGATTTGACATGTAAGCGCTGTAGAAACTGTATTTTATATCCGATCAGTAAAAAAATTGGCAGAAAGAGGTTTCTTATACGCGAATTAACACTGCCAAATTTGAGGGAAATCGGTTCAGATTTAGATATAGCCCCCATATATGTATATGTTACCCCCGATTTGACATGTAAGCGCTGTAAAAAGTGTATTTTTAATCCGATCAGTACGAAATTCGGCAGAAAGAGGTTTCTTATTACATGAATTAATACTGCCAAAGTTGAGGGAAATCGGTTGAGATTTAGATATAGCCCACATATATATGTTACCCCCGATTTGACATGTAAGCGCTGTAGAAACTGTATTTTATATCCGATCAGTAAAAAAATTGGCAGAAAGAGGTTTCTTATACACGAATTAACACTGCCAAATTTGAGGGAAATCGGTTCAGATTTAGATATAGCCCCCATATATGTATATGTTACCCCCGATTGGACATGTAAGCGCTGTAGATCTGTATTTTAAATCCGATCAGTAAAAAAAATTGTCAGAAGATGTTTCTCATTACATGAATTAACACTGCCAAATTTGAGGGAAATCGGTTCAGATTTAGATATAGCCCCCATATATACGTTACCCACGATTTAACATGTAAGCGCTGTACAATCTGTATTTTATATATCCGATCAGTAAAAAATCTACACAAAGAGGTTTTTATTATATGAAAGTATACTTCCAAATTCAGAGAAAATCGGTTCAGATTTAGATATAGCCCCCATATATATGTTACCCCCGATTTGACATGTATGTGCTGTAGAGACTGTATTTTATATCCGGTCAGTACGAAATTTGACAGAAAGAAGTTTCTTTTTCAATGAATGAGTATTCAAGGAATATCCGTTCAGATTTATATATAATCTCCATATATATGTTCCTCCTGATTTGGTACCAAAGCGCTATATAAGTTGTACTTTACTTCCGATCAAAATTTTCCAGAAAGATGTTCCTAATTTTTTTATATAAGCGCTATTTTAGAGACCTGAAAGGCTTCAGCGGAAATGAAAATTAAAACATTACTTAAACCAATTATTCCAAGGTAGTACCAATTATTCCAAGGTAGTAACAATTATTCCAAGGAAGTACCTACCTAACATACCTTGTATATATTACTTATATTGTGTACGACCAAAAATCGGACTATTTATTGTGTTAAGGCTAATAATAACCACAGTAAATGCAAATATGTGGAATATTATTATTAGTTCAATTTTTAATTCCACACATTATATTAAACTCCTCTTTGGAATAAGCCTTGACGTGGCGGGGGAGCTAAGTACTTTCGTAAAAGAAAGGAAACTAATTATTCCAACTATTCAAAAAGAAATTCTTAATGTACATTGCCGAGGTGGTGTAGGGTATTATATAGTCGGCCCCGCCCGACTTTAACCTTTCCTTACTGGTTTTTTTTGTGTTTAGGACACATTACACCAGAAAATTTTATGCACAGCCACAGCCCTTCGACAATAATGTTGTTGCATAGTGTTATTGTAAGTATTTGTATACCCTCTACCATAGTATAGGTGGAGGGTTTGCAACACTTTTCAATATTAATATGCTACCCTATAAAGTACCCTATAAGACGATATAGCCATTTCTGTCTGTTTTTTGAATCAATATAATCTACGGCCATATCTGTCAGTCATTTATAATAGAGCTAGTTTGATCAAAATTGGTGCAAATAAAGGTTTTCCATTAAGTTCTTAAAAGTGGGCCACCGACTCAGAATTTCGGTAGTGATTTTTAATAATTTCCAAACGTTGCACGTAAGTGAACTTTACCATGATGAAAAAGTTGACTTCGACTAACGTTTTGACACTGAAAGATCATTAAAATTGTTTGAGGGTGCGTTGACATAAATATATATGTTAGCCCCGATTTGACATGTAAGCGCTGTAAAAACTTTATTTTACATCCGATTAGTATGAAATTCGGCAGAAAGAGGTTTCTTATTACATGAAGGAATACTGCTAAATTCGGCGAAAATCGGTTCAGATTTAGGTATAGCCCCCATATATATGTAACCCCCGATTTGACATGTAAGCGCTGTAGAAACTGTAGATAGAAGGAGAAAATATTACCAAATTCCAAATTTGAAGTCAATCGGTTACTCCTGTCGAAAGTTATCGTGCGCACCAACCAGACAGACGGACGGACATTGCTAAAATGACTTAAAATGGCCAGAAACGGATTTCCGCAAAATATTCTTGGGGTCTCTAAGGTCACTCCATCGATGTCTGATATATACACTTTGTTCACAATAGAGGGGGGTGTGTTTCAAAAAACCAAATTTTGTTGAAATTTTCTTATTTCTACGAAAGGTTCTATAATTTTTACATTTATCCATAAATCAAATACGCATGGTTTTCTTCTAACTAAAATAACTTTCAAAATATGAAACAACGACATTTTTGTGATTTTTTCTATTTTCTATGCTTTGTTTTAACGGCAGTTCTTAACTTCTGTTTCCAAGTGAAAGTGTCATTGCTAACATTTGTAGTCCTCATAATTTCCTTTAATTTAATCTCGGCTTTATCTAGCCTAAAAACTTCTAAATACCACTGGCACCTTCCAAGAAAATGGGAAATTGAAAGAAACATTTTTAAAAACAAATTTACCATAAAAATTATTTTTAATTTTTATACCCTACACCACACTGTGGTACAGGGTGTTATGACTTTGTGCATTTGTTTGTAACACCCAAAAGGAGAAGAGATAGATCCATTGTTTATTATACCGATCGACTTGTAATCACTTTCTGAGTCGATTTAGCTATGTCCGTCTGTCTGTCCGTCTGTCTGTAGAAGTATTCTTGTAATCAAAGTACAGGTCGCAAATATGGCCCGATCTTGACGAAACTTTACACATATTTTTTTTGGCCCAAGGACGATCCCTATTTAATTTGGTTAAAATCGGTTCAGATTTGGATATAGCCCCCATATATATGTTAGCCCCGATTTGACATGTAAGCGCTGTAAAAATTTATTTCATATCCGATCAGTATGAAATTCAGCAGAAAGAGGTCTCTTATTATATGAATGAACACTGTTAAATTTGGAAGAAATCGGTTCAGATTTAGATATAGCCCCCATATATACGTTACCCCCGATTTCACATGTAAGCGCCATAAAAAATCAATTTTATAACCGATCAGTGTGAAATTCGGCAGAAAAAGGTTTCTTATTACATGAAGCAATACTGCCAAATTCGGAGAAAATCGGTTCAGATTTAGATATAGCCCCCATATATATGTTAGCACCGATTTGACATGTAAGCGCTGTAGAAACTGTATTTTATATCCGATCAGTAAAAAAATTGGCAGAAAGAGGTTTCTTATACGCGAATTAACACTGCCAAATTTGAGGGAAATCGGTTCAGATTTAGATATAGCCCCCATATATGTATATGTTACCCCCGATTTGACATGTAAGCGCTGTAAAAAGTGTATTTTTAATCCGATCAGTACGAAATTCGGCAGAAAGAGGTTTCTTATTACATGAATTAATACTGCCAAAGTTGAGGGAAATCGGTTGAGATTTAGATATAGCCCACATATATATGTTACCCCCGATTTGACATGTAAGCGCTGTAGAAACTGTATTTTATATCCGATCAGTAAAAAAATTGGCAGAAAGAGGTTTCTTATACACGAATTAACACTGCCAAATTTGAGGGAAATCGGTTCAGATTTAGATATAGCCCCCATATATGTATATGTTACCCCCGATTTGACATGTAAGCGCTGTAGAACTGTATTTTAAATCCGATCATTAAAAAAAATTGTCAGAAGATGTTTCTCATTACATGAATTAACACTGCCAAATTTGAGGGAAATCGGTTCAGATTTAGATATAGCCCCCATATATACGTTACCCACGATTTAACATGTAAGCGCTGTACAATCTGTATTTTATATATCCGATCAGTAAAAAATCTACACAAAGAGGTTTTTATTATATGAAAGTATACTTCCAAATTCAGAGAAAATCGGTTCAGATTTAGATATAGCCCCCATATATATGTTACCCCCGATTTGACATGTATGTGCTGTAGAGACTGTATTTTATATCCGGTCAGTACGAAATTTGACAGAAAGAAGTTTCTTTTTCAATGAATGAGTATTCAAGGAATATCCGTTCAGATTTATATATAATCTCCATATATATGTTCCTCCTGATTTGGTACCAAAGCGCTATATAAGTTGTACTTTACTTCCGATCAAAATTTTCCAGAAAGATGTTCCTAATTTTTTTATATAAGCGCTATTTTAGAGACCTGAAAGGCTTCAGCGGAAATGAAAATTAAAACATTACTTAAACCAATTATTCCAAGGTAGTACCAATTATTCCAAGGTAGTAACAATTATTCCAAGGAAGTACCTACCTAACATACCTTGCATATATTACTTATATTGTGTACGACCAAAAATCGGACTATTTATTGTGTTAAGGCTAATAATAACCACAGTAAATGCAAATATGTGGAATATTATTATTAGTTCAATTTTTAATTCCACACATTATATTAAACTCCTCTTTGGAATAAGCCTTGACGTGGCGGGGGAGCTAAGTACTTTCGTAAAAGAAAGGAAACTAATTATTCCAACTATTCAAAAAGAAATTCTTAATGTACATTGCCGAGGTGGTGTAGGGTATTATATAGTCGGCCCCGCCCGACTTTAACCTTTCCTTACTGGTTTTTTTTTGTGTTTAGGACACATTACACCAGAAAATTTTATGCACAGCCACAGCCCTTCGACAATAATGTTGTTGCATAGTGTTATTGTAAGTATTTGTATACCCTCTACCATAGTATAGGTGGAGGGTTTGCAACACTTTTCAATATTAATATGCTACCCTATAAAGTACCCTATAAGACGATATAGCCATTTCTGTCTGTTTTTTTAATCAATATAATCTACGGCCATATCTGTCAGTCATTTATAATAGAGCTAGTTTGATCAAAATTGGTGCAAATAAAGGTTTTCCATTAAGTTCTTAAAAGTGGGCCACCGACTCAGAATTTCGGTAGTGATTTTTAATAATTTCCAAACGTTGCACGTAAGTGAACTTTACCATGATGAAAAAGTTGACTTCGACTAACGTTTTGACACTGAAAGATCATTAAAATTGTTTGAGGGTGCGTTGACATAAAGATACGAAATTGCTATGGCCCTATTGGAAACTCCGTTACATATTATAGATGTATATATACATGTAGTTGCAGGCTATTAGCTCACCTATAGAGGTCGCTCTGAGATAAAAGAAACCAAATTTTTAACCAAGCAATTTATCTCGATCTTTGTATTTTATATTCATATTTATTGGACTTGATCAGTTTTACTGCCTCGTCGACAAAATATCAAATACACATGAACACCTTCTCAAGATATTTAAATGCACCCACAAGAAGTATGAAATATGTGAATGCATTTTTGTTGGTTTATAAGAAGCTCAATATCACTTCAAGTACAGAATATTAAATTATGTAAACAAATCTATAAAGAATTTCCATATAAATGCTGCAAATAGAATTTAAAGGAATTATCTGAAACCAATTTATTCCATGAAGGTATCTAAAATTTTTGGAAAATATTTTGTTTGTAATCAATAGTGAGAAACAACAACATAATGCATTTAGAATATTTAAAGCTAATAATGTTAAATTCATGTTTGACGCTTCTATATAATTTTATCGATTTAAAAAACCTTTATAAAAATTTCTTTTTAATTATATTAATACGTTCAATAGGGCAACATATTTTGAAATTTCCAAAACGCTATTTTGTCAAGGCCTTCTTCTTCTGTTGTGGTATAATTATTTTGCATTCATTTTGAAAACGGCTCTATTATTATTTATTGGTTTTCGAAAACTAAATTCTACTCATTAAATAATGTGGTTATGGGCCTAAAGCAATTTCACACGTTCTGCGGTTGTTTTGTGTTTCACAAAAACACAAAAAATAAATTCATTTCAAACCACCAATATAATCGACGAAGTAGCAACTATTGGCAGATAGTAAACAACGATTTAGAATTTAACTGATTTCACTTGTTTTGCATTTGTGTTTTTTTGCACTTCTATGTTTCTGGCCAACATTGCCAATCCGGTCTATAATTTTTGGCGTTGGCTTCGTTGTCGATTGTCGTTTTTGTTTTCGCCAAAAACAAATGAGAAGCATTTAAAGTAAATACCAATTGTGGTTTACATTGATTTCGAAAGGGAGATTTCATTTGAATGTAGGCCAATTGAATGGGCCAATAGCAAACGACAACGGCAACAACAAAAACTAAATACAACAAACCAGAAAACCTAGTAAATAACTAAAATTGCAAATAAGTGTACATATGTATGAGTGTTGTTTGATGGTAAATGTGTCATTGAATATCTGTATTGTATGAGTATTTTAGAAAATATTGTAATTTTAATTGGATTATACAGAACAGTGCAACAAATTTTGTAGGAAATTATTAGGTCTAAAAACGCTACAAACATAACTTTCATATAGAAACTGACTTTTAGTAACTGTCGTTAAAAAAATTTTAAAAAATTTTTTTTTCAGAAACATAGATATATAAAAAAAACATACAATATAGAAAAAAATTGCAAAAAATTTGTTGAAAGCTAGCATCCTAACGAAGAAAACAGTGCCTATTAAAAAACCAGTAAGGAAAGGCAGAAAGTCGGGCGGGGCCGACTATATAATACCCTACAGCTCCCTAACAATGCGATAAGGGTCATTGCCATAATAATTTTGAATAATTGGTAAATGGGTAGAAACATATTATCTAATTCTGAAACGATAATCGCTAAATTAAGCAATATTCGTTCCTAAATTGAGAAACATCTTTCTGGAAAATTTTAATGATCGGAAGTAAAATACAACTTCTATAGCGGTTTGATACCAAATCAGGAAGACCTCCTTCTGTCGAATTTCGTACTGATCGGATATAAAATACAGTCTCTACAGCGCTTACATGGCAAATCGGGGGTAACATGTATATGGGAGCTATATCTAAATCTGAACCGATTTTCTCCGAATTTGGCAGTATTCCTTCATGTAATAAGAAACCTCTTTCTGCCGAATTTCGCACTGATCGCATATAAAATAACATTTTTACAGCGCTCACATGTCAAATCGGGGGTAACGTATATATGGGGGCTATATCTAAATCTGAACAGATTTCTTCCAAATTTAACAGTGTTCATTCATATTATAAGAAACCTCTTTCTGCCGAATTTCATACTGATCGGATATAAAATAAAGTTTTTACAGCGCTTACATGTCAAATCAGGGCTAACATATATATGGGGGCTATATCTAAATCTGAACCGATTTTAACCAAATTCAATAGGAATCGTCCTTGGGCCAAAAAAAAGATATGTGTAAAGTTTCGTCGAGATCCGACCATAATTGCGACCTGTACTTTGATTACAAGAATACATGCACAGACGGACATAGCTAAATCAACTCAGAAAGTGATTCTAAGTCGATCGGTATAATAAACGATGGGTCTATTTCTTCTCCTTTTGGGTGTTACAAACAAATGCACAAAGTTATAATACCCTGTACCACAGTGTGGTGTAGGGTATAACAAATATTGACACATACCAAAATTGAAGTCAATCCATTACTCCTTTCGGACGGACTGACGGAAAGATAGTCAGACAGAACAGACAGAGCAGGCAGAACAGGCAGAACAGACAGAACAGACAGAACACACAGAACAGACAGAACAGACAGAACAGACAGAACAGACAGAACAGACAGAACAGACAGAACAGACAGAACAGACAGAACAGACAGAACAGACAGAACATACAGAACAGACAGAACAGACAGAACAGACAGAACAGACAGAACAGACAGAACAGACAGAACAGACAGAACAGACAGAACAGAGAGAACATACAGAACAGACAGAACAGACAGAACAGACAGAACAGACAGAACGGACAGAACAGACAGAACGGACAGAACAGACAGAACGGACAGAACAGACAGCCGGACGGACAGACAGAGGGGCATTGCTCAAATGACTTAAAATGTCCTAAAACAGATTTCCGCCGAACATACTTATGGTCTTAGGTCACCCCTATGATGTGTTACACTTTTGGCC
Source organism: Eudasyphora cyanicolor (assembly GCA_963930755.1). Lineage (NCBI taxonomy): Eukaryota > Metazoa > Arthropoda > Insecta > Diptera > Muscidae > Eudasyphora > Eudasyphora cyanicolor. The sequence continues at coordinate 47,577,142 of OZ005737.1, read as the reverse complement.
CGTAGCAAATAATATGTACCCTCCTCCCTTTAAGGTGAGAGGATAAGAGTGATTAAAGCAAAAGTTACACAGTGCAACAACCAAAATGGGAATGGGATGAAACCAATGCAAATGAAAGTTGACATTATCCATAGCCAAAACTGTTCAGTCCGAGATTTTTTTTACACGCATTTGAAGTTGGTGATTTTGGAACGCTGTCTAACAAGAAAAGATCATTGCAAATTTGATAAAACAATACTTATTTTTTATTATTATGGAAAGTTGTGGAATCTTACTGTTTTTGGAGTCGAGGAATTCATTTTTGATATTTATTTTTACCTACAACTCACGCTAGATGGCGCAGTGCTATTTATTGTCGATTTTCATAGAAAAAATGTGCGTTTATTTTTTTAGGCTGAAAAATCAATTTTTGATGTTGGCATCATTGTAAAACATATATGATATTACGAAGTACATTATATATATTTTGCGAGAAATTCATTAACCAACACGTGACCCCCCTTAATACATTTCACACATTTCTTATTCTTCTTTTTCAAAAGGTTGATTTTTCTGTTTTTCAGAAAACAAAAACAACGATCTCGAACTCAATAGTCAAAAACAAAACTATGGAAATTCATAAACAAAATTTTAATTGTGTACAAATACATATTTTATTTGAGAAAATTATTTTGCAAATATATTTTCCTGTAATATATTAATATTTAATATTTTTTTAATAATCGACCTTTATGAAATTTAATATTTTTGATTAATTAAAACAATAGGAAAAACAAGCTCACATCGATGATCGAAAGTCATATAAACAAACAACGGCTGACATCCAGGGCGAAATACACACTCCAAACAGTGGAACGAACCCGAAAATTTTTGAAGACAAATAAAAATATAATAATAGTAGATGCAGACAAAGGTAAAGTCACAGTAGCCATGGAAAGAACGGAATATGAGAAACGGATGTCCGGAATAGAAAATGATTTAATAGTAAATTAACTTAAATAGGGGCAAATGGCGAAAGGGGCAATTGGCGAAAGGAAAGAAGAATAATGAAAACAGCTCTAGCACCAAGAATATATGAACTATAAAAAATACATAAGGAGGGATGCTCCCTAAGGCCGATATGCTCATCGATACACGCCCCATTGAGTAGAATATGCAAACTCACAACATCAATTTTATCTAGAACTAGCTCTAACCAGGTGCGCTTCGCAGCCCCCATAATTTATTTATTTTCCTTTTAGGGTACTGTAGATACTCGTGGTTATAACTCTTTCTTTCAAAAACAAATGACTAATGGGGAAAAATTATATTGTTTATGTTCCTGACATCAATGTACAATATTTATCCCTTCTGTGCCTCTAAACGTCAAAAACTATTTTTTGGACCATATTTTACCTTTTTCCCTTAGTTTATGTTCCAATAGCTACATTCACAACCTGATACAATATACAACAATGTTTGCCTCACAGTGTCTTTCAAAGTTTTAATTTAGAAAAGGTAAAACGAATGCCTAGTTTAAGTTTCAAGACTTATAATTGCCATTGGGATAATATTTAATCATTTCCGCTCCATTCCACTCCAACCCAATGTGTCATATTTTACCATTTTTGCACCACTGCACAACATTTAATCGGTTTTGCCACTGCAACAATGTCACTAAAAGTGTGCATTAGAGAAATCATAGTTTATATTCCAAGAGCCATTTTCGCAACCTTCCCTCTGTGACACGTTTAACTTTTTACCTTCCGTGCCTTATTTAACTTTTTTCCCACGGTTTACATAGAAGCATCGCACTCTGGTTATGAATTACTGCACTACTTTACTTAATTCAATAGTTTATTATTCCACTGTTCTTCTAAAGTAAGAAATTGTATACATATCTGGGACTATATATAACACTTTTCCCCACTTACCACATATACCATTTTGCCGCACTTTACCGTATTTACCAATTTTTTACCCCACTGTACCATATTACATTTAACCCTTTTTGCTATACTCAACCCTATTTAACACCTTTTAGACACTCTACACTTTAACTAAAGTCATAACATTTGAAAAAAGGACTTATTATCTCATACGTATGTTCCATATGTTGCCCTATCTCCCTAGATCTATAATTTTGTCCATATTTAGAACCTTTTTGTATTACAGTGCTATATTTAACCATTTTTCCCCACTGTACCATATTTAACCCTTTTTGACCCACTGTACAATAGTCAACCAGTTTTGTCACGTTGTACCATATGTAATCATGTTTGACCTTCTGTACCATAGTTAACACATTTTTGCCTCACTATTTCCGAGGTAACGCTTTTTGGCCATATTTAACCTGTACCATATTTAACCCACTTTGTCTCACTTTACTATTTTTAACTATATTTTTCCCGCTGTACTTTGGTTAACCATTTTTTGTCCCATTGTGCAATATAAAACCCTTCCGTCTCCCTGTGACATATTTAACACATTTTGCCCCCACTGTACCATATTTAATCCTATTTGCTCCACTATATCATATTTAACACCACTATGCCCCTTTTTGACCCACTGTATCATAATTAACCATTTTTGTCACACTGTACCATATTTAATCCTTTTTGCCCCACTGTACCATATTTAATCCTTTTTGCCCCACTGTATCATAGTTAATAAATTTATGCTCCACTGTACCATATTTAATCCATTTTATCCTACTTTACAATATTTAACTATTTTTTCCCCCACTGTACCATATATAACCCTTTTTGCCCCACAAATGTATAAAATGTATCCCCACTATACCATATTAATCCTTAACCATATTAAATCACATTTTATCTCCTGTACCATTTTTGACCACTATACATTATTTAATGTATTTGACCCACTGTTCTCTTCACATCTCAAGTTTAAGTTCCAATTTTGCCAGATTGGTTCATTTTTGGAAATTCTACTCTTAAAGTTAGAATTTCATAAAATCACTTCCAGTCTCTAGTTTGTGTTACAGAATCTACCTACCCTAGAACCATGGGAACATATTTAACATTTTCAAACCACTGTACCCTATATTACACGTTCGACAGTGCCCCGAAAAGTACGATTACAAAAAAAAACTGACTAACCCGATCCGTTGTCATACGGACATCCCACGCTTCAATTTTCACCATTCTAATTCTAGGCGTTAAAATTGGCGGTGGTACCATATGTATCACTTTCTGTCCCATTGTGTCCCTAAAATTTTCAAAAATATCGCTCCTTGTTCTAATTTAAGAGCCAAGAGCTACTCTCACAGAAAATTTCACGATTCTAGCTCATACCATTTGGATTTGGCCGTTGTACCACATTTATCCCTATTTATCCCACTGTGCGCGTAAATGTTCGGATTTTAAAAAATCTAGTCAATTTTTGGGTCTGTCTCATAAGGGCTACCCTCACACCAAATTTCACGATTCTAGCTCATTCCCTTTAGATTTGGCGGTGGTACCATATCTATCCCTTTTTTCCCCATTGTGCGGGTATAGTACGAATTTCGAAAAATCCCGTCTTATTGCACGTGTACATCCCAAGGGCTACCCTCCCACAAAATTTCATGATTCTAGCTTCAGCCGTTTGGCCTGGGCGATGATCAGTCAGTCAGTCACCCAACAACTTTATATATATAGATTACGGAAAATTCAAAATATAACATAATAAACTCAATCCAATTCAAGTAAAAAATCAAAAGTATTGTGATAGAGGAAGACGAAGCTATGATTTAATTTGATGTTGTATCCCTTTTCCCGAGTATTCCGTTTGATTGTGCAATAAAAATTATATTATATCATTATTATATGACAGAAATTTTTCCTGAAAATTCTACGTTTTTGTATACAAGATAATCGATATTTTAAATATAATGATAAATGACCTCGAGCTGGTTGAAATATATATTAATATATGCATCCCAAATAAATTTTATTGATTTTCAAATAAAATTTAGTTGCTCAGAAATATATAGTATTTAAAAATGTGTGTTTCAAACATATTATCATTCGATTCAAACATATCAAAAAAGCTGATTTTCCCCGTGTGGTTAAGAAACGGTAGAATTATTTCCTGTTTTTAATTCCTCTCAAACACATGGTTCTGGCCAGGCATATTTTTTTAGCGGTAGTTAAACACACTACTTCTAGTTTAGGTAGATACCTGTATTTCCCGGTAGTCGCCTAAAATATTGTTGGCTTTCTATCTGTAAAAAATATGCCTGGCCAGACCCCTATACAATTTGTATGAAATAAATTATTATTATACACATTTTGGGTTGTTTTTCTGTGAATTCAATGCAGATGTTTACTTCCAGGTAGTTTCTGTGTTAATTTTTCTCTTATTGCTTTCCTTCGTTAGTGATTTTGGTTTTGAGTTCAGTTAGTTTATTATTGAATGCTGAACGTACAACATCGACGGTCCAAAATATAATTTTTTTGTGCGGAAATAAAGTGAAATTATTACTATTATTATGGCAGAGGATTTAGAATTTGTGTACAATACGCGCTTGCGTACAGGCAGCCTTACTGATAATTTCCAACAACAACTATCATCAGCGTTACAGCTTGATATCGCACTTCACACAGAAGTAGACGAAGAACTAGATTTATTGGAAGACTAAAGCGGTGAAAACACAGATTTTGTGCACGAAGATATTGAATATGAATTGGAAATCGAAGCAAATGAAATATTCGACTGCGATGAAGAATCCGAAGAAGAAAGTGAGAATGCCCAACTCAAGCTGCAGACGGTTTTTTTCTTGGAAAAGATGGTACCAAGTGGAGTACAGCTGAACCCGCTGCAGCGAGATTCCGCCAGCACAACATCATGCGTTTCGGAGGTGGACCAAAAACAAACCTGACCACTCCGTTTGAGGTGTTCAAGCTTTTCTTTTCACCGAATATTACGTTCATCATCGTAACACAAACAAATCGATATGGAGAAAAAGTACACGCAACTGGAACGCAGAACATGCAAACTGCACACCACAAGTATGGGTTGATATGACAAGTGTTGAGCTTGGCGCTTTTATTGGGATACTATTCGCTTTTGGTGTCAGTCATAATACTATGCAGCTCTCAAGATTAAAGTGGCAAACTGATGCACTTCCAATATTCCGTGCAGCCATGTCATATAGACGATTTGTTACTTTGATGCGCTGTATTCGATTTGTCGATAGTCGTACGTGCGCATTTCGTCAACAAACCGACAAAGCTGCTCCCATTCGCGACATATGGAACTTCTTTAATAACAATCTTGCCAGTAATTTTGAACCATACGAAAGTGTAACCATCGATGAGCAGCCCTTTTTGCATATCGTGGGCGCACAAAGTTCACGCAATACATCCCATCAAAGCCCACAAAGTATGGTGGGTATGCGATGTGAAAACCAAAAATCCGTTGCAAGGAAAACTGTAGACTGGAAAGGAGGAAGAAGAACGAGAGACAAACCAAGGCGAAAATGTGCTCATGAGTTTGGCTAATCGATACACCAACAGCGGCAGAACTATTATTGCTGATAACTTCTTTACAACATTAGACGCAGCTAAACGTCTTTCGTCGATTGTACTAGCATACGTTGGCACCATTAGATCCAACAAAAGGTGTCTTCCAAAAGAAGTGAAAAATACAGCAAATGGTCAGTGCTTTCATCTGTGTTCGGTTTCTATGATAACCTTATATCACTGTGCAGCTACGTTCCAAAGAAGAACAAATCAATAAATCTACTATCAACTGTGCACTGTGCACTACACCAATAAAGTTGAAGGCGTAGCAAAAAAACCGGAAGCTATATTATTTTACAATTCAAGAAAGGCCGGCGTTGATACAATGGACCAAATGGTAACGCATTACTCCACAAAACGGTCAATCAGACGTTGGCCATTAGCATTTTTTTGCAACATGATGGGATTAGCCCCTTACATCATATGCAATGAAAATATAGAAGGAACCAGAAAAGAGAAGCGACGATTATTCTTGAACACGCTGAGTGAACAATTGGTGCTTGCTAATACTGAAAATCGCATGAACAACAACCATATTTTGGGACAATTCAAACCGTTTGGCCATTGAATCTTCTGTGGTAGGCCGTTGCATATTCCCAGCAACACTAGTTTACTGAGTTCCAGAAAAGATTGCAGAATTTGTTTCACGCAAGACGAAAAGCTGCATAGGAAGACACGTTTTTACTGCACCAAATGCACTAAATCTGTGTGCCAACAACATTCTAAAGTTTGTTTTTCATGCATTCCACAAAATGAATAAAAAATAATAATAAAAAATACATTTTTTTACATTTAGTCTAAAACCAAAATAATATACGAACATACTTAGAAATTCAAAGTTACGGTACCCTTTTTGCCATGCAAATGCATGAAAACGTAGGGGTCTGGCCAGGCATATGTGTTTGTTCAAAGGTTTCAGAATATGTGTTTGACGGGGGGTTAATTCATGTATAGAGTACCATTCAATTTCAGATTTTCGGCTCTTTGCAAATAAAAACTCTCTCTTAATCATGTTTAGGTGATACAATGCAGAATATAACCCTAAGCGATTATTCAAAATTATGCTACGCTGTGTTACTTAATATTATTATTTGTATGCTAACTAAATTTTTTGCTCAAACACAAACTAAATACAACACCTTTTTGTAGATATTTGTGATTTTGCGTATTTTTATTACCGGAAAATTGTGGTTAATTATACAAATGGAAAATTGCACAAAAACGGAATAGCTTTTAATTTAAACCAAATATTTTCATTTGATTTCCGCCACACAGAATCCATCTATGCACAAATAACAACTTTTGATTAGTTTTGTTGTATTGTTGTTATCTACGGCAAACAAAACTTGCAGTTATATTTTAACGCAATTTTCAGTTTATACAATTTTATGCAGGCAATTTTCCCCCCGTTTAGTATTCCAAACACATTTAAAGCAATTGCCAAAGTTTGCAGCAGTTCTACAACGCTTTTCTTTGGGATTTTGAAATGAGGCAAAGTTTGCTATACATTTATTGCAACTGAAACTCTAACTTGAATAGTCATTGACTTGAATTCCCTTTCCTTATGCGCTTAGTTACTGTGGCAGGAACAACAACTAACTCTAACTAACTCGAAGCAAAGTGGGAGTAGTGGACCTTGGGAACTTTTTAAATGCTATTGCAACTGCAGCCAGAGCAGAGCAATAGCATATGCTTCTGCTGCAGCTTCAGCTCGTCATTGTTTTGTAAATTAATTTTAGTTATGCGCTGCACTGCAAAGCAGAAACTCATTTTCTTTCCTCTTGTCATTGTTCCAACTGATAGTCAACTCGTGCACGAAATGTGCATTGGAGCTTTGCGTTAGCCAGTAAATCCTAAGGCCACTGAGTATAATAAAAAGTAAAAGTGTTAAGATCTTTAAATTAATTTTATTTCATTTAATCATTTAACCCTATTAGAGGAGAGACATTGGGGAGAAATTTGTTGAAAAAGGAGAAAAATTTCAGGTTTAAAATGACAATTGGAATAGAACAATGAAGAGAAATTTGAAGTAGTGAAAGATGAATAGAAACAAAGCGACAGATATAACTGAAAGGCGACTATGAATGAAATGAGAAAAAAAATTAAATTAAATACGTTATATACTACAAAGTTAAATAAATAATCTTGAATATTTATATGAGAACCGGATATATATATATATATATATATATATATATATATATATATATATATATATATATATATGTCTTATCGCTAACCTTAGTTTACAATGACTATGAGTCTGAATCATTCTAAAGAATGATTTTATAGTGATACGAATATATCACTAAATTGTCTTCCAGATGTTGGTTCCATTACAAACCACTTCCTTTTATCCACATACAGTTTTCTTCTTTTCAGAATTACTATTCATATGAAAATAAATACATACATACTGCACTTAGTGTACTTCTCATATGCAACAAGTGGTTGTTAGAATATTTCCCCCACTACACAGTGGGGGAATTTCACGAAATGGAAATGTAACTTCGTATTTTGTAAACCAAAATATTTGAGTTGAGATGATGTACTTGCAATAATTTTCTATTCTTGAAATTCATAAAAATCTCTGCTTCATACTGTGATTGTCTAAAAATGTAACAGAAATGTGACCATAGAATATAAAATTAATATTTCTTTCTTTGGACAAACTATCCACTTCCAAGCCATCCGTTTAAAATTCTTCTCCGTGATAACTAACCTCGCTGATTTCCCGACTAACTTTGTAACCGAATACTTATATAGTAAATACTTATCTATAACGTTGTGGCTGCAAGGTCGTGGCATATGCGGACGACGTGGCAATCGCAGTGAGTGGCAAATTCGGTTTTGGCGTAAAGCCAAACAAGACAGAATTGGTTCTCTTTACTAGGATGAATAAAGTCCCACATGTGGACCCTCCACCTCGGATAAATGGAACAGATCTAGTCTTTTCTGAAAGTGCAAAATTTTTAGGAATAATTCTAGATAGAAAACTGTTATTTATACTTACAGTGTTGGAACGTGTAAGGAACGCCAACGTCGCCTTATATTCCTGCAAAAAGGCTGTAGGGTAGCGGTGGGGCCTCTCTCCTAAAATCGTCCACTGTATATATGTATATAGCGGTAGTTAGTCCTATACTACTATACGACATTGTGGTATGGTGGACGGCAACTGACAAACTAACCATCACCAACCTACTAACAAAGGTTCAGAGAACAGCCTGCCTGAGCATAAGCGGAGCCTTAAGGACTACAGCGACCGAGTCTCTACAAGCCCTACTCCATATACTGCCGATTAATATTGTGGCGAGAGAAGTTGCCACCAAAACGGCAATAAGATTAAACTGTCTATCAATGTACAGGTACACGAACTACGGTCACATGAGGATATCAAAGTGTAGTGCTATGGTAACCGACCGAGTGGACTATATACCAACGGTGTACACCTTCGAGAGGAACTACTACATCACTATGATAAGTACCAGCCAGAGATGAATGGGTTGGCAGAATACCAGGTAATATAAACCATCTCCACTTTTACACGGATGGTTCGAAGCTTGATGAAAAGGATGGCTTCGGAGTACACTGTGCAGAGCTTAGTTTAGATATAGCTCACAGACTACCAGATGCCTGCAGTGTCTATCAAGCCAAAATAATGGCAATATGGGAAGTCACCAAGTGGCTGAGTCTCAACATAGTAACCAACACTGGCATAGTCATTTACTCGGACAGCCAGGCTGCAATCCATTCTCTGGAGGCAACATCCCTAAATTCACAAACAGCCCTCGACTGCCGCAGATCTCTTAACGAGATGGCTGAGCTGTTTAATATACACCTCATATGGGTGCCTGGGCATAGGCATATCCCGGGGAACTGCAAAGCCGATAAACTTGCTAGGAAAGGGACGACATTACAAAAGCTCGAAGAATTTGCATATATTGGTGCGCCACTATCAACAAGCATGCTTTGGCATATGCAAGAGGTAACCAGGCAGTTCAACGAAAGATGGACAGAAATCGGCACCCGTAGGGTAGCTAGACAAATGTGGCCAAGGTATGACCAGAGAAGATCAAAATATCTCCTCGCACTAGAGAGAAAAAGATTGTCTACGTTAGTATCAGTTCTGACGGTATACTGCCTGATTGGCGAACACGCCAGAAGATTGGGTATTGACTCCAATGACTTCTGCAGAAGGTGTGGAGATAAGGAAGAAGTGGAGAGCATTTAGCACTAGCTCTTCGACTGTTCAGCATTGAATAAACGACGATTGGACATAATGGGCCTTTCGGCCTTTCTAGGCTGTCTAACAGATCTTTCCAGTACCGACAAATTTGTATATCAAACCAGATGGATTTGATAAGGGGCATTTCAGCCTGTAAGGACCTAAATGGGTCTATGTGAGCTGGAAAAAAAACGGCTACACCCTATACTAAACCTTACATTGGTTGGACTGAGACCTTTCAAATGAAAGTATTTCGTATTTAATATCGGTGACCAATATTTTCCATGTTAATAAATTCACTTAGATTATTTGCTTTTGAGTTATCAAAAAAAGCTAAAGAATTTGGCGCCTTGAAACTTAAGGCATACATATGTTTTAGAATGTTGCCACTATTCACGAAAGTATTATTTTTGCAAACTACTACCGCCATCTATATGTCAGACCGGCTAATTTTGGGACCTCCTGTATATTCTTCAAAAAGAAACCAAAAAAAATAACCAGTAAGGAAAGGCTAAAGTCGGGCGGGGCCGACTATATAATACCCTACACCACTTTCGTAATATTGAATAACTCTGAAATATAAATTTTGTAATTCAAGTATAAATTGTTTACATAAATTTACTTTTGGGACATTTTATACTTAAATAATACCCTGTACCACAGTGTGGTGTAGGGTATAAAAACGATTGGATCTAAAGAGCCGAATCGGATGAAACATATATATGGGAGCTATAGCTAAATCTTAACCGATTTTCTTCAAATTCGGCAATGATGGTTCATGGATCAAGAAACTCTACCATTCTAAATTTTAAAAGGATTGGATGTAAAATACAGCTTCTATAGGACTAAAGGGCCAAATCGGACGAAATATATATATGGGAGCTATATCTAAATCTGAACCGATTTCAACCAAATTCAATAGCGATCTTAACAGCTGCGAAATACTCTAAACTGCAAAATTTCAGAACGATCGGAGTGAAATTGCGACCTGTAGTCGACGAACAACTTTACATGGACAGACGGACGGACGGACGGACAGACATGCTTAAATCGACTCAGCTAGTGATTCTGAGTCGATCGGTATACTTTAAGGTGGGTCTAGCTGTGTTATTTTCAGGTGTTACAAACATCTGCCGTGAAACAAACTTATAATACCCTGTACCACAGTGTGGTGTAGGGTTTAATTAAAATATGTTAATTTTTAAATATTTCAGGGACCTATATACAAAGTTTCCATCTATCGTTGAAAAAATATTTGGTAATTTTTGTTCCGATCTTTTCCTACGAATCGGTATATATAAGAGTCGGTTATATACCGATCGCTTTCTCATTATATTTTCTGGATAGACCACAAAATTACCTATTAGATGAATAAATGTTGCTTTTAGATATACCCTCTGTTGCTTTTAGATATACCCACTTTCAAAAATTATTCTCTGCCAAAAATACAAAGAAACATTATTTGGAGAATATAACTTCAAATATCTATTACTTTAGTCTCAGTGGGCATACCTAATCGTAACATTTCGTCGGCTCAATGCTATTTTGTTCCATACGCCATTTTTTATGATCGGAGAAAAACGCAATTTATTGTTTGAGTAGAAAGGGGAATGAAGAGTTACACACTTTTTATTTCATAGGGTTCCCAACAGTGTTTGTATGATTCTCATGCACTTATATTCCATTACATTCAAAAATAAGAAAGTAATAGCAATTTTTGTACATGGCATTTTGGTCCATATCCACTTTTGTTTTCATATTTTTTCGTAATTGTATTACATGGACCACAAAGTGGATCGGTCTGAAAGGAGAGTAATTATACCCTACACCACACTGTGGTACAGGGTATTATAAGTTTGTTTCACGGCAGACGTTTGTAACACCTGAAAATAACACAGCTAGACCCACCTTAAAGTATACCGATCGACTCAGAATCAGTAGCTGAGTCGATTTAACGATGTCTGTCCGTCCGTCCGTCCGTCCGTCCGTCTGTCCATGTAAGGTTGTTCGTCGACTACAGATCGCAATTTCACTCCGATCGTTCTGAAATTTTGCAGTTTAGAGTATTTCGCGGCTGTTAAGATCGCTATTGAATTTGGTTGAAATCGGTTTAGATTTAGATATTTAGCCCTTTAGTCCTATAGAAGCTGCATTTTACATCCAATCGTTTTGAAATTTAGAATGGTACATTTTCTTGATCCATGAACCAACATTGCCGAATTTGAAGAAAATCGGTTAAGATTTAGCTATAGCTCCCATATATATGTTTCGTCCGATTTGGCCCTTTAGTCCTATAGAAGCTGTTTTTTACATACGATCGTTTTGAAATTTAGAATGGTAGAGTTTCTTGATCCATGAACCAACATTACCGAATTTGAAGAAAATCGGTTAAGATTTAGCTATAGCTCCCATATATATGTTTCGTCCGATTTTGCTCTTTAGTCCTGTAGAAGCTGTATTTTACATCCAATCGTTTTAAAATTTAAAATGGTAGAGTTTCTTGATCCATGAACCAACACTACCGAATTTGAAGAAAATCGGTTAAGATTTGGCTATAGCTCCCATATATATGTTTCGTCCGATTTGGCCCTTTAGTTCTATAGAAACTATATTTTACATCCGATCGTTTTGAAATTTAGAATGGTAGAGTTTCTTGATCCATGAACCAACATTATTGAATTTGAAGAAAATCGGTTAAGATTTAGCTATAGCTCCCATATATATGTTTCGTCCGATTTTGCTCTTTAGTCCTGTAGAAGCTGTATTTTACATCCGATCGTTTTGAAATTTAGAATGGTAGAGTTTCTTGATCCATGAACCAACACTACTGAATTTGAAGAAAATCGGTTAAGATTTAGTTATAGCTCCCATATATATGTTTCGTCCGATTTGGCCATTTAGTCCTATAAAAGCTGTATTTTACATCCAATCGTTTTGAAATTTAGAATGGTAGAGTTTCTTGATCCATGAACCAACATTGCCGAATTTGAAGAAAATCGGTTAAGATTTAGCTATAGCTCCCATATATATGTTTCGTCCGATTTTGCTCTTTAGTCCTGAAGAAGCTGTATATTATATCCAAACATTTTGAAATTTAGAATGGTAGAGGTTCTTGATCCATGAACTAACACTACCGAATTTGAAGAAAATCGGTTAAGATTTAGCTATAGCTCCCATATATATGTTTCGTCCGATTTGGCCCTTTAGTTCTATAGAAGCTGTATTTTACATCCAATCGTTTTGAAATTTAGAATGGTAGAGTTTATTGACCCATGAACCAACACTACCGAATTTGAAGAAAATCGGTTAAGATTTGGCTATAGCTCCCATATATATGTTTCGCCCGATTTGGCCCTTTAGTCCTATAAAAGCTGTATTTTACATCCAATCGTTTTGAAATTTAGAATGGTAGAGTTTCTTGATCCATGAACCAACATTGCCGAATTTGAAGAAAATCGGTTAAGATTTAGCTATAGCTCCCATATATATGTTTCGTCCGATTTTGCTCTTTAGTCCTGAAGAAGCTGTATTTTACATCCAATCATTTTGAAATTTAGAATGGTAGAGTTTCTTGATCCTTGAACCAACACTGCCGAATTTGAAGAAAATCTGTTAAGATTTAGCTATAGCTCCCATATATATGTTTCGCCCGATTTGGCCCTTTAGTCCTATAAAAGCTGTATTTTACATCCAATCGTTTTAAAATTTAGAATGGTAGAGTTTCTTGATCGATGAACCAACACTACCGAATTTGAAGAAAATCGGTTAAGATTTGGCTATAGCTCCCATATATATGTTTCGTCCGATTTGACCCTTTAGTTCTATAGAAACTATATTTTACATCCAATCGTTTTGAAATTTAGAATGGTAGAGTTTCTTGATTCATGAACCAACATTGCCGAATTTGAAGAAAATCGGTAAAGATTTAGCTATAGCTCCCATATATATGTTTCATCCGATTTGGCTCTTTATATCCAATCGTTTTTATACCCTACACCACACTGTGGTACAGTTTATTATTTAAAATGTCCCAAAGTAAAATGTCCCAAAAGTAAATTTATGTAAACAATTTATACATGAATTACAAAATTTATATATCAGAGTTATTCAATATTACGAGAGTGGTGTAGGGTATTATATAGTCGGCACCGCCCGACTTTAGCCTTTCCTTACTGGTTTTCATATTGTGATCGAAAGAACGTAAAATATTGGGTAAAAAATATAGGGAGATAGAACAATGGAGACATAGAACAAAAATACCAAAACTATTTCCCGTTATTCAGAGTTAAATAAATTTACCCTACCAATATCTCGAAAACGAAACGAGATAGGAAAAAAATTATTGCAGATTCTGAAAGAGCATGCTTGAAACCCATATTATCAATTCCTAACTCAAAAAACACAAAAATGGCGTATGGACCAAAATAGCATTAAGCCGACGATTTAATATATACGGACTTAAACTTATACATACGGATTCGTAGGAATTATATAGCAATTTTTTTTGCTAATTCAGAAAAGTTGACGTAAAAAAATCGATGCATATTCTGATCCAATATTCACAAAATAAAAGGACAAGGTCGGGGAAAAATTAAAAATTTAATTTGCTTAGGTGTAAAAAGTCTTTTAAAGGCTTCAGTTAGTAGAATACACACAAAAAAATACAGTTCTAATCAGACGAAAGAGACGTTTAGGCCCCCTGTATACCATAGGGGTCCAAACTTATACCTCAGGCTCTCTAATACGTCTCCTACAATCGTGCCAAGTTCTGTCGCAATCGGTTGTCTGGTTAGACAGCGTCCGAATTATTTCCCTTATTTTAATTCCTCCCAATGTGCGACGACCCTTATAACGGCTACTCCGGGGTCTGCCACGCCTGGCAGCATCTCCTGTTGTGCCAGTCTCTTCGAGGCGAGCGGCTAAACGTCGCAGTGTTTCACCAGTAGGCGTTGGACGGCCAGGAAATCTGTGCCAAAGTCACCGACCGATTATTGGTCAAATAAATAGTCAGCAATATTCCGTGTTCTGGAGCAGTGTAGCGTAACGTTGTTTATTAACGTGTATTTCGCATGTGTTTACTACACAAATGTCAAAACAGAACTGACATTAGGGGCCAATCGCAAAATTTATAGCATTTTCTGATAGGAGGATTACTTTTGCGCCACCTTGTATTACCTCACACAACATTTGCTTAAATTCGATCACATCAAGACAAAATGTTAAATCACACCTTTTTTTTACAAATTCCCCCCACTGTGAATACGATTTATTCTTGTCTCTTGCATGCCAAAGTTTATTGGGTTCCCTGCAACGACTATAAGTCTCTTATCGGAAACGCTCTGACGTTCGATTCGGTTTCTTTTATTCCATTCACACATCAGAACTCATTTTAGTGCAGTGATTTTTAGTATTCAATACTTTCTTTTGTATTTCGATTTACGATTTACATATGAATGCAAAAGTTTTTTCATTCTCTCTCTCTTTCGATGATGTCTTTTTTAAGATTTCCATAGAACTTTTTATCGATTCCTCTTCCTTCGCTGGAGTGCTTTGCAACCATTATTCATGAAGATGTCGTTATTGGAGGAATAGTTTTTTTTTGCTCCTTCGCTCCTGTGTTGAGTGGTTCATGCATAATATTGTATTAAATTTACATAAATTGAATATAGATTTTTTTCAATTTTTTTCTGTTCCTCTTATCTATTCAGGGAGTAGGGGAGTCTGTGTCTGTAGGACATTTAGGAACAAATGACATGTTATCGCTGACAGTTAACAAGATGTTAACATACCCAGACGTTTAAGAGAGAGAGAAAAAATCTCCGATAATGGATGATTAACATGGGATCATTGGGAAAAGGGATTTTTTGTTCAATAGATTTGAATGTATAATTTTTTTACTGTGATATTGAAGTTCATTTTTATTCATTGAAACTTATTTTCTGCATAAAATAAAAATCTCTATTTACAAGGTCGTTTGGAAATATGTATGATGACCATGAAAATTCCTATATAATATTTCTCATAGATAAATGAAGAAACCATGTCGCTATTTGCAGAAGCACCACAAATTAAAAAAAATAGAATTCTAGCTGTATTAAAACTAAATATTGTTGTGCTTTTTCTAAATTTTTTCAGGGCAACAAAAAATCTTTTCTTAGCCAAACACTCCTAAAACATTGTTTTTATGTTAAAAATTATGTTCTTAAAATTGGTTGCCAATATATATATATGAGGCATATATATATTGGCAGTACGTAATATATATGAGGTATTACGTACTGCCAACGAAACCTGAAGTACAAATAAACAAATTACTATTAAAATGTTGTGCTAGCTTTGGCGCAATGAGAGAAAAATAAAATTTTAAGTACGAAATAAATTTGAGCAAATTTTTTGTGGTAAATTTTTTTATTTTTTATAAAAATTATATTTTTCTTGGTTGAAATAAATGTTCACTATTTGATTTAATCTCAACTTAAAGATAACTGTGTGAACTATTTGAGGAATTATGTATATCCATTTTAGGTTTTGTTAAAATACATTGATTTGTTAAAATGCAAATAATATGTTCAGAAACGCTTTGAGGAGTTATGTTCATTTTATGTTTTGTAAAAATACTTTGATTCAAACATGTAATCTTTCAGAAAACGACTTTTTTATTTTTTTTTTGTAGCAAATTACACTATGCAACACAATTTTTGTAGAAGGGCTGTGCATAACATTTTCTGGTGTAATATGGAGTCCTAAACACAAAAGATATACAAAAACAAAAGTTCTTCAAAATTCCCCTTTTCTTAGAAGATGTCTTTAGTAGTTGGACTATATTTTGAAGTATATGCTCGATGAAGCCGGGATACACATTAAATTAAAGGAAATTAACCACGTTAAAGTAAAGGAAATTAAACACGTTAAATAACGGAAAGAATATGTTAATAATGACACTTTCACATAGAAACATACATTCAGTAACTGTCGTTAAAACAAGAAGAAAAAATTATTATTTTTTTTCAAAATTTTTTTTTTGCTGCCATGAAAAACCCCTAAAAATAGAAAAAAACGCAAAAAATGGTTAGTTCCAACTTTCAAAGGCTGGCATTCTAACGAAGAAAACAATGCATATTTGAAGAAAATCTATGAATACCTGTAGAAATTATAGCACTTTTGAAATAAGAGAATTTCATAATAATTCGGTTTTTATACCCCAATATTGTGAACAAGGGTATAAGTCAGATGCTCCGGGCCAAAAGTGTAACATTTATCAGTCAAAATGTCGTAAATGGACATCGCCGATAGACATCTATTTATGCCGCGCTGGATTGACTTCAATCCTGAACATGTTTCGATTTCGAGGACCGGAAACGAAAGCAGAATTTTCAAATGAAGTTCATATAAATTTGATGGGACACATCATATTTACTGTCCACCGAGTCGATATCCGCTTTCCCCGCGTCTTTGGAAGTGGACAAGTAATCAATACACTTTTCGGAAATTTCCTGGGTGCCAGTCCACAGTTTTATCAACTCGGTACTGCGAACCTCAAGACCATATACATCTAGATCCTCATCTTTAAGAAGACGGAAATAGGTGTCAAATTTTACTAGAGCATCCAAAGCTCTTACGAAAAAATCAAGGGGAGTTGGAGACATTTTTATAGGTATATTTAGAAAATTGAATTGAAAAAAACAGCAAAGGCTTTGCGTAAAACTGCAAATGAGATCCCAAATTATAAATAAAAGACCAAAAAACTAATAAATCTTCAAACAAAAACAAAGATAATTTCAAAAATTACGATAATCAACAAAGATGTTGCAAAAAGTCTAAAAATATTCAATAAATATCTCGCGGTGTACCGAAATATCTATAATTTAAATGCCGATTATGAGTTGAGTTTACCTGTAGGGTGCACGTTGATCACGTGCGGAAATCCCACCGAAAAAGACAAACAACCGAATCGAAAACGAAAATGATAAAAAATCATACTTTTATTTCAAACAAGTCTAATTGACCGAATGTAGGGTACACGGTGTCATATATGACCGAAAATAATTTATGTGTAGTGTACCTCTATCACTATTTCAAAAAATACCACGATCAAAATATTTAATGTATTTTTCACTAAAAGCACGTTTTCCTAGAACCCACTGTAGGTATGAGATCTAACAAGCACGATGCAACCTCGTATGTAGTAGTTATGTTCGATAAGGTTCGAAGAGCCACATTCGAGCAATGTTGATTGAATGTATGTTTGTTGGTTAAACCGGGCCAAGCAAAGGCGACATTAACAATGTATGACCCAAACAACGAGTGAAGGGAGTAGCAAGAGGAGAGGTGCTCTATCGAATTAGTTGTTGTTACACTTTACAGACTCGCATGCAGCCAGCCGAAGGCAATGCAGTTGAAAACCAAAACAAACAATTAAATGTATGTAACGGGTGATCCAAGTAGAGATACTTTTTTTCAATAGCCTTTTTTTTGACAGATCATGTGTGAGTCGTGTCATGCTGTCATGTTATTATACCCTACACCACACTGTGGTACAGGGTATTATAAGTTTGTTTCACGGCAGATGTTTGTAACACCTGAAAATAACACAGCTAGACCCACCTTAAAGTATACCGATCGACTCAGAATCACTAGCTGAGTCGATTTAACGATGTCTGTCCGTCTGTCCATGTAAAGTTGTTCGCCGACTACAGGTCGCAATTTCACTCCGATCGTTCTGAAATTTTACAGTTTAGAGTATTTCGCGGCTGTTAAGATCGCTATTGAATTTGGTTGAAATCGGTTCAGATTTAGATATAGCTCCCATATATATCTTTCGTCCGATTTGGCCCTTTAGTCCTATAGAAGCTGTATTTTACATCCGATCGTTTTGAAATTTAGAATGGTAGAGTTTCTTGATCCATGAACCAACATTGCCGAATTTGAAGAAAATCGGTTACGATTTAGCTATAGCTCCCATATATATGTTTCGTCCGATTTGGCCATTTAGTCCTATAAAAGCTGTATTTTACATCCAATCGTTTTGAAATTTAGAATGGTAGAGTTTCTTGATTCATGAACCAACATTGCCGAATTTGAAGAAAATCGGTTAAGATTTAGCTATAGCTCCCATATATATGTTTCGTCCGATTTTGCTCTTTAGTCCTGTAGAAGCTGTATTTTACATCCAATCATTTTGAAATTTAGAATGGTAGAGTTTCTTCATCCATGAACCAACATTGCCGAATTTGAAGAAAATCGGTTAAGAATTAGCTATAGCTCCCATATATATGTTTTGTCCGATTTGGCCATTTAGTCCTATAAAAGCTGTATTTTACATCCAATCGTTTTGAAATTTAGAATGGTAAGGTTTCTTGATCCATGAACCAACATTGCCGAATTTGAAGAAAATCGGTTAAGATTTAGCTATAGCGCCCATATATATGTTTCGTCCGATTTTGCTCATTAGTCCTGAAGAAGCTGTATTTTACATCCAATCATTTTGAAATTTAGAATGGTAGAGTTTCTTTATCCATGAACCAACACTACCGAATTTGAAGAAAATCGGTTAAGATTTAGCTATAGCTCCCATATATATGTTTCGTCCGATTTGGCTCTTTAGTCCTATAAAAGCTGTATTTTACATCCAATCGTTTTGAAATTTAGAATTGTAGAGTTTCTTGATCCATGAACCAACACTACCGAATTTGAAAAAATCGGTTAAGATTTAGCTATAGCTCCCATATATATGTTTCGTCCGATTTGGCCCTTTAGATCCAATCGTTTTTATACCCTACACCACACTGTGGTACAGGGTATTATTTAAGTATAAAATGTCCCAAAAGTAAATTTATGTAAACAATTTATACATGAATTACAAAATTTATATATCAGAGTTATTCAACATTACGAGAGTGGTGTAGGGTATTATATAGTCGGCACCGCCCGACTTTAGCCTTTCCTTACTGGTTTTTGTTTAGTATTGTTTGGCATTTCATCATGGAAAGACTTACACCTGAACAACGTTTACAAATCGTTCAACTTTATTATGAATATTCACGTTCTGTGAGGAATGTGTTTCTTGCACTTCGCTCAACTTATCGTTAACATAATTGGCCTACTGAGCGTACTATTCGCAACATCATCACCCATCTTGAGACCCAGTATTCATTATTGGATAATATTCGACGGAATAGACCACGTCCAGTACGCAGTTAAGAAAATGTAGCGGCCGTAGCTGAGAGTGTTCACGAAGACCTTGGAAAGTCGATTCGGCGCCGTTCGCAGCAAGTCGGACTGACGTATGGAACGACTTGGCGCATTTTACGTCGAGATCTTAAATTGAAAGTATACAAAATACAGCTTGTGCAAGAACTGAAGCCGCCCGACCTTCCCAAGCGACAGTGCTTCGCTGTATGGGCTCTTGAAAAGTTCCAAGAAGATCCGATGTTTTCGAGCCAAATTTTGTTCAGCGATGAGGCCCATTTCTGGCTCAATGGGTATGTAAACAAGCAAAATTGCCGCATTTGGGACGAAGAGCAACCTGAAGAGATTCAATAGCTGCCACTTCATCCAGAAAAAACAACCGTTTGGTGTGGTTTGTGGGCCGGTGGAACCATAGGTCCATATTTCTTCAAAAATGATGCTGGTGAGATCGTAACCGTCAATGGCGACCGTTATCCTGCCATGATAACCGACAATTTGATGCCTGACATTTGGTTTCAACTATACGGCGCCACTTCCCACACATCGCATTAATCAATGGATTTATTGAGAGAACACTTCTGTGAGCAGATAATTTCACGTTTTGGGCCGGTCAATTGGCCACCAAGATCGTGTGATATCACACCGTTAGACTTTTTCCTGTGGGGATATGTAAAGTCTAAAGTTTATGCGGACAAACCCGCTTCGATTCAGGTCTTGGAGCAAAACATCACGCGTGTCATTCGCCAGTTACCAGTCGAAATGCCGAACGAGTCATCGAAAATTGGACTCAACGGATGGACCATCTGAGACGTAGCCGCGGCCAACATTTGATAGACATAATCTTCAAAAAATAAATGCCAAAGTATGTTCTTTCAAATAATAATGAACATTCCCCATTCAATTTGAATTTTCTGTGTTTTTTTTCTTTAAAAAAGTAGGGAACCTCGAAATGGATCACGCTGTATAAACGAGTTACACTGAGCACTACACTCTGCCCGACCGAAATGATTTTCAATTATTTTGACAAGTGAAGCCGAACAAATCAAACCGAAAAGAAATGTTAATGTTTTGTTTATGGAATAGAATTATTCCCGATTTATTTTTAACGCGATTTAGTAACGAAATAGGACTGTTATTTTAACAAAAAAACACGATAGGGTTTTCGAAAGCCGACCAAAATCTTTTGTTTTATTTTAAATAAATAAAAACACTCGCGACACTCAACATTGGTACGTACTGAATATACATACCAATGTTTTTGTTGTAAAATTATGGTTTGTTGATGACTGAGGGATGTTTTCCTTGACGAAATGCAGCAAAAACCAATTCCACGACGATGTAGGGCAGCTCAAATCCGGTTCGATTGGATCAATGTTTACGCCGGTGGGGGCGTAGGGGAGCAAAAGAGTTTTTGGAAAGAGAGAATAAATAAATACACAAGTGGTGGTTAGTTTTTTCTAATAATAAGTTTGATAAGTTTGTTAACGAAGATTTATCTTTATTTAAAAGTGTACAGTAAGATGTACATATTCGAGCGACGGTCCATGATGGAGAGAGGTGGCGGAGCAAGTGTCAAAAAAGATGAAAACGTATTAATACTCGTTGAAATCTGCAAAGCTAATATTACAAGGATGTAGTAACGAGGCGTCTGTAAGTAACGAGGAGACTGTAGTAACGATCAAGTCTGGTAATATGTCGGACCCGAAATATCGGTATCTTGCATGTGTGAAAGCCGGGCAGTGACACAGAAAATGTTCCATCGTTTGGATGTTTTCCCTACATGCCCTGCATTCACGTTTTCTGCTAGTCCTATTAGATGAAGATGTGCTTGTAAGCTTGAGTGCCCCGTTAGAACAATCATCAACTTCCTTATCTCGATCTTACTTAGTTTCAGAAAACTATTTGCTTCTTCTCATTTGGGTCACCACACCGTATCTTTACAGTTGCTCCTACTGTTGCGATATTCCACATAGCTTTGTGAGCCATCAATGTCCAGTGCTGGCTCTTGGGTTTTTGCTCCGCGGGTTCTTGTTTTTTTACAAAAATGTTAACAATAGTTATTGAGTTTTGGCCAATAGATTTTGATTCTGAACCAATGTGCACCGGTTTGGTTTAATTGTGACTAAATCGCCCCCACCAAAAATGGTCATACTAAGGGCTCTCCTGACTAGACTTTTTGAAGCTGCAGAATCTGCAATTATCCCCCAATTGTATTGAAAATTGGATGCTTCCGTGAAATTGTGCTTCGATACCTTTTCGTGAAAAATTGTCATCTGTAGAATTTGGCAGTATCGATTTAATTTTACCTACGGGCTGGGCCGACTGTATAATATTCTTCGCCAACAAATGCACGGAGAACTATCGGTGGTGACCTCTATATATGATCTATAAATGTCACCGATATGCTTCGTTTTCAATGGGGATCATCTGAAGTCTTCATATGTGTGACCTGCACTTTGATCACAAGAATACACGGAAAGACAGACAGACTTGTCTACTTCGACTCAAAAAGTGATTCTATGCCGATCGGATAGGTCTATCTCTTTGTTTTTTAGGCGTTACAAACAAATGCACAAAGACATAATTTAATAATATTTATTAAATTTATTATATTTCACACCTAACCTATGTGTTTACAAGTCAGCCTATCATTTTATTATCCTCTCACACAAAGTTAAATATTTCAACCTTTTAACGATGACCTCCCAAACCATTTATATACCACTTATTGGCCACGAGCATATAATTTGGCGTCCAAATACTGCTATTTTCTACAATTCCTTTGAGTCTTACCTCTGTCATTTGCAGATATTCGACTTGTTAACAAAATTATATGGACATTAACAACAAATTATAGACTAACACAATCAACAGACACACACTGACACACCTCTCGAAGACCAAAACACCGATAAACAAGTGTCACTGACAATAAATGTCCGGTGGCAAAAGGTGCTAAATGATAGCCTTGGAAGAGAATGCACACACTGGTCAAACGATAACAGCAGGTGAACTACAATTATATTGTCAATAGTACGAGTATGCAGAACAATGTGGAGAGGAATAAAAAGGAAATGTCGTCAGCATATAGATAGATTTTGGTATATATTTGAACAAAGAACTAAATATTGGTTGAAAAGCTATACAATTGGAACGTTTAATTGAGACACCTTCAAATAGTTCACCGCCTAAGTTCCTCAGAATTTGATTATTTAACCCCATTATTATCACTTATTCCCATTTACACCTCAGAGAAACACAGGGACACATTTGACCCCATAAGAGCCACAATTTCGAATCGAATGATTTTGTCCGAATCCATTCACTATTCGTTTTATTCACAATTTAAAATTGTTTCCTCAAGAGAAAATGCATCTTATTTTCCTAAATATGGATTTGTGAGTAGTTCTTCTAATACCAAAGCTTCATTACATTACTATTCAAAATCAAGAAATCCAATCTTCAGCTTGTCCTCACAATAACCCAATTAGCCCATGCCGCGCTCGGTATTGAACAACACATTTTCCTTGAAATTTCAAGTATTCCTGTAACACCATGGGATAATCAAAACCTAAATGTGTCTAATCCTGCAGTGAGAAAAAATGGTCAATTAAAGAGAATTGCACAAAAGCTTCTGTATCTTGTTATTTTCCTTTTTTTTCGTCCCTCCAACACAAAACATGCCATACAACGACAAACGGTTCCTGTCGGTTGCCCGAACAACGGGAGCTAAACAAAAAAAGTTAAGGGCAGGACAGTAGACAGGTGGTAAGTGGACTTGTTAACCCACCTTTAACTTAGGAAGGATACCGAGGGATACACACCTCGAGAGAGAAATGTGTCCTTCGCACTTTCACACCGGGCGGCAAATAAGCAAGAGGTCAAACGCCTGACATTAATTGCAACAATTAAAGGCACATCGAGTTGACAGGACAAGAGAGTGAACATGAAATGAACAGTACAGAAATAGAGTACAGTGGAGGGAATAAAAATAGGAGTAGCCTTTGACTTATTGAAGGTTTTATGTCATGATTTTGTGTTTTTTATTAGATCTTAATTTTTTCCGATTTTTTTATAAATTAGTTTTTATAACTCGTTTCGTATTTTTCTCTCATATTGTCCTGTTTACGCCTCAGATCCCATCTTAGAAGTTGAAGACAATTTAGTTTCCAGAAGGTGTGTATAACAAAGTTCTGCTCTTATATCGGATTTCAAGACTGTATACTCGGGAGACATTTGTTTGCAAGGCTGATATTTGTCTCTACCAATGGTCACTCATAGTAAATGACACATCCTGGGAATAGGGCGGCAAACGCCAACATGTCTAGTGGTACGTATTGACACTGATTGAGTTATCATTGACAACATCGACGTCGACACATCATTTTGTCCTCCACCCTGAAATGTTGGGATTTTTATGCTTTGCAAAAGAAACAAAAAATGGAAAGCAGTCATAACACAACATTTGCAGCCCAAAAAACTTTTAACAGCCTAAATTTAACAAGGTCTATATTGTTTAGACTTATATATGTCCAATTTGATTTAAGTAGCTCATAAATTGGCATTTAATGTTTTTGATTGAACGGTACTTGTTAAGTAGTCATATAAATTTAAATTACCGGCACTTCAATAAATTTTCCCGACACCCAATAGGACTTAAGCGATTTATTGGGAGAGAAACAATATTGTTTATAAGTACTCGTAAAGCTTTTTTGAACGCTAAATGTCTATTAGGAGATCAATGAGGCTTTTGTTAATTTATTGAAAATGTTAGCATTACATTGGACCTTATGCTTTTAATCATTCCTTTTGGGATAAATGGCCGGAACATAAAAATAAAAAATATAAAAATATAAAAATATAAAAATATAAATATATAAAAATATAAAAATATAAAAATATAAAAATATAAAAATATAAAAATATAAAAATATAAAAATATAAAAATATAAATATATAAATATATAAAAAAATAAAAATATAAAAATATAAAATTATAAAAATATAAAAATATAAAAATATAAAAATATAAAAACATAAAAAGATAAAAATATAAATAAAAAAAAGTATAGAAATATAAAAATATAAAAAATATATAATAATATAAAGATATAAAAATATAAATATATAAAAATATAAAAATATAAAAATATAAAAATATAAAAATATAAAAATGTAAAAATATAAAAATATAAAAATATAAAAATATAAAAATATAAAAATATAAAAATATAAAAATATAAAAATATAAAAATATAAAAATATAAAAATATAAAAATATAAAAATATAAAAATATAAAAATATAAAAATATAAAAATATAAAAATATAAAAATATAAAAATATAAAAATATAAAAATATAAAAATATAAAAATATAAAAATATAAAAATATAAAAATATAAAAATATAAAAATATAAAAACATATAAAAATATAAAAATATAAAAATATAAAAATATAAAAATATAAAAATATAAAAATATAAAAATATAAAAATATAAAAATATAAAAATATAAAAATATAAAAATATAAAAATATAAAAATATAAAAATATAAAAATATAAAAATATAAAAATATAAAAATATAAAAATATAAAAATATAAAAATATAAAAATATAAAAATATAAAAATATAAAAATATAAAAATATAAAAATATAAAAATATAAAAATATAAAAATTAAAAAATATAAAAATATAAAAATATAAAAATATAAAAATATAAAAATATAAAAATATAAAAATATAAAAATATAAAAAAAATATAAAATATAAAATATAAAAATATAAAAATATAAAAATATAAAAATATAAAAATATAAAAATATAAAAATATAAAAATATAAAAATATAAAAATATAAAAATATAAAAATATAAAAATATAAAAATATAAAAATATAAAAATATAAAAATATAAAAATATAAAAATATAAAAATATAAAAATATAAAAATATAAAAATATAAAAATATAAATATATAAATATATAAAAAAATAAAAATATAAAAATATAAAATTATAAAAATATAAAAATATAAAAAGATAAAAAGATAAAAATATAAATAAAAAAAGTATAGAAATATAAAAATATAAAAAATATATAATAATATAAAGATATAAAAATATAAAAATATAAATGTATAAAAATATAAAAATATAAAAATATAAAAATATAAAAATATAAAAATATAAAAATATAAAAATATAAAAATATAAAAATATAAAAATATAAAAATATAAAAATATAAAAATATAAAAATATAAAAATATAAAAATATAAAAATATAAAAATATAAAAATATAAAAATATAAAAATATAAAAATATAAAAATATAAAAATATAAAAATATAAAAATATAAAAATATAAAAATATAAAAATATAAAAATATAAAAATATAAAAATATAAAAATATAAAAATATAAAAATATAAAAATATAAAAATATAAAAATATAAAAATATAAAAATATAAAAATATAAAAATATAAAAATATAAAAATATAAAAATATAAAAATATAAAAAAAATAAAAAATATAAAAATATAAAAATATAAAAATATAAAAATATAAAAATATAAAAATATAAAAATATAAAAATATAAAAATATAAAAATATAAAAATATAAAAATATAAAAATATAAAAATATAAAAATATAAAAATATAAAAATATAAAAATATAAAAATATAAAAATATAAAAATATAAAAATATAAAAATATAAAAATATAAAAATATAAAAATATAAAAATATAAAAATATAAAAATATAAAAATATAAAAATATAAAAATATTTAAATATAAAAATATACAAATATAAAAATATAAAAATATAAAAACATAAAAATATAAAAAAAAATATAAAAATATAAAAATATAAAAATATACAAATATACAAATATACAAATATAAAAACATAAAAATATAATAATATAAAAATATAAAAATGTAAAAATATAAAAATATCAAAATATACAAATCTGTATATATAAAAATGGAAAAATGTTTGTATGATTCCTTGATTCCTACTGCTCGTACCTACGAATAGATTAATGAGATTCCTACTGTCGGAAATCTGAAGTGTGGGGGCAACGAAGTGGACCGGGTCCAGCTATCTATATATATATAAAAATGGAAAAATGTTTGTATGCATTTTATAGACGCTTAAACTACTGGACCGATTTTAAATTTTTTTCTTTTGTTTGAAAGCTATTTTGTCTGAGATGGTTTCGGAAAAAAAAAATTGCAAATAGTGGACCAACGAAGTGAACCGGGTCCATTTTATATGTAAGGCAATTTTTTAAGTGATTCCTACTGTTCGTACCTACTAATAGATTCCTACTGTTCGTACCTATGAATAGATTCCTACTGTTCGTACCTACGAATAGATTAAAGAGATTCCTACTGTCGGAAATCTGAAGTGTGGGGGCAACGAAGTGGACCGGGTCCAGCTATCTATATATATAAAAATGGAAAAATGTTTGTATGTTTGTATGTATGTATGTGTTTTATAGACGCTTAAACTACTGGACCGATTTTAAAATTTTTTCTTTTGTTTGAAAGCTATTTTGTCTGAGATGGTTTTGGAAAAAAATTGTTTGCAAAAAGTGGACGGGGAAAATGTGGGCGTGCCAAATCGTTTGTTTGTCTGTCTGTTTATGTGTTTGTTCCAGCATAACGCCTAAACTACTGGGGCAACGAAGTGGGCCGGGTCCAGCTAGTATACAAATATACAATTAAAAATGAAAAATATAAAAATATAAAAATATAAAAATATAAAAATACAAAAATAAAATAATATAAAAATACAAAAATATAATAATATAAAAATAAAAAAATATAAAAATATAAAAATACAAAAAATGTAAAAATATAAAAATATAAAAATATAAAAATTTAAAAATATAAAAATATAAAAATATAAAAATATAAAAATATAAAAATATAAAAATATAAAAATATAAAAATATAAAAATATAAAAATATAAAAATATAAAAATATAAAAATATAAAAATATAAAAATATAAAAATATAAAAATATAAAAATATAAAAATATAAAAATATAAAAATATAAAAATATAAAAATATAAAAATATAAAAATATAAAAATATAAAAATATAAAAATATAAAAATATAAAAATATAAAAATATAAAAATATAAAAATATAAAAATATAAAAACATAAAAATATAAAAATATAAAAATATAAAAAAATATAAAAATATAAAAATATAAAAATATAAAGATATAAAAATATAAAAATATAAAAATATAAAAATATAAACACAAAAATATAAAAATATCAAAATATAAGAAAATAAAAATATGAAAATATGAAAACATGAAAACATAAAAATGTAAAAATATAAAAATATAAAAATATAAAAATATAAAAATATAAAAATATAAAAATATAAAAATATAAAAATATAAAAACCAGTAAGGAAAGGCTAAAGTCGGGCGGTGCCGACTATATAATACCCTACACCACTCTCGTAATATTGAATAACTCTGAATATAAATTTTGTAATTCATGTATAAATTGTTTACATAAATTTACTTTTGGGACATTTTATACTTAAATAATACCCTGTACCACAGGTGGTGTAGGGTATAAAAACGATTGGATCTAAAGAGCCAAATCGGACGAAAAATATATATGGGAGCTATAGCTAAATCTTAACCGATTTTCTTCAAATTCGGTAGTGTTGGTTCATGGATCAAGAAACTCTACCATCCTAATTTCAAAACGATTGGATGTAAAATACAGCTTTTATAGGAATAAAGGTCCAAATCGGACGAAACATATATATGGGAGCTATAGCTAAATCTTAACCGATTTTCTTCAAATTCGGCAGTGTTGGTTCATGGATCAAGAAACTCTACCATTCTAAATTTCAAAATGATTGGATGTAAAATACAGCTTCTACAGGACTAAAGGGCCAAATCGGACGAAACATGTATATGGGAGCTATAGCTAAATCTTAACCGATTTTCTTCAAATTAGGTAGTGTTGGTTCATGGATCAATAAACTCTACCATTCTAAATTTCAAAACGATTGGATGTAAAATACAGCTTCTATAGAACTAAAGGGCCAAATCGGACGAAACATATATATGGGAGCTATAGCTAAATCTTAACCGATTTTCTTCAAATTCGGTAGTGTTGGTTCATGGATCAAGAAACTCTACCATTCTAAATTTCAAAACGATCGGATGTAAAATACAGCTTCTATAGGACTAAAGGGCCAAATCGGACGAAACATATATATGGGAGCTATAGCTAAATCTTAACCGATTTTCTTCAAATTCGGCAGTGTTGGTTCATGGATCAAGAAACTCTACCATTCTAAATTTCAAAATGATTGGATGTAAAATACAGCTTCTTCAGGACTAAAGAGCAAAATCGGACGAAACATATATATGGGAGCTATAGCTAAATCTTAACCGATTTTCTTCGAATTCGGCAATGTTGGTTCATGGATCAAGAAACTCTACCATTCTAAATTTCAAAACGATTGGATGTAAAATACAGCTTTTATAGGACTAAATGACCAAATCGGACGAAACATATATATGGGAGCTATAGCTAAAGCTTAACCGATTTTCTTCAAATTCGGTAGTGTTGGTTCACGGATCAAGAAACTCTACCATTCTAAATTTCAAAACGATCGGATGTAAAATACAGCTTCTATAGGACTAAAGGGCCAAATCGGACGAAACATATATATGGGAGCTATAGCTAAAGCTTAACCGATTTTCTTCAAATTCGGTAGTGTTGGTTCACGGATCAAGAAACTCTGCCATTCTAAATTTCAAAACGATCGGATGTAAAATACAGCATCTATAGGACTAAAGGGCCAAATCGGACGAAACATATATATGGGAGCTATAGCTAAATCTTAACCGATTTTCTTCAAATTCGGTAGTGTTGGTTCACGGATCAAGAAACTCTACCATTCTAAATTTCAAAATGATTGGATGTAAAATACAGCTTCTACAGGACTAAAGAGCAAAATCGGACGAAACATATATATTGGAGCTATAGCTAAATCTTAACCGATTTTCTTCAAATTCGGCAATGTTGGTTCATGGATCAAGAAACTCTACCATTCTAAATTTCAAAACGATCGGATGTAAAATACAGCTTCTATGGGACTAAAGGGCCAAATCGGACGAAAGATATATATGGGAGCTATATCTAAATCTAAACCGATTTCAACCAAATTCAATAGCGATCTTAACATCCGCGAAATACTCTAAACTACAAAATTTCAGAACAATCGGAGTGAAATTGCGACCTGTAGTCGACGAACAACTTTACATCCACAGACGGACGGACGGACGGACATGCTTAAATCGACTCAGCTAGTGATTCTGAGTCGATCGGTATACTTTAAGGTGGGTCTAGCTGTGTTATTTTTAGGTGTTACAAACATCTGCCGTGAAACAAACTTATAATACCCTGTACCACAGAGTAAAAATATAAAAATATAAAAATATAAAAATATAAAAATATAAAAATATAAAAATATAAAAATATAAAAATATAAAAATATAAAAACATAAAAATATAAAACTATAAAAATATAAAAATATACAAATATACAAATATAAAAATATAAAAATATAAAAATATAAAAATATAAAAATATAAAAATATAAAAATATAAAAATATAAAAATATAAAAATATAAAAATATAAAAATATAAAAATATAAAAATATAAAATATAAAAATATAAAAATATAAAAATATAAATATAAAAATTTAAAAATATAAAAACATAAAAATACAAAAATATCAAAATATAAGAAAATAAAAATATGACAACATAAAAATGAAAATATGAAAATATGAAAATATGAAAATATAAAAATATAAAAATATAAAAATATAAAAATATAAAAATATAAAAATATAAAAATATAAAAATATAAAAATATAAAAATATAAAAATATAAAAATATAAAAATATAAAAATATAAAAATATAAAAATGTAAAAATGTAAAAATATAAAAATATAAAAATATAAAAATATAAAAATATAAAAATATAAAAATATAAAAATGTAAAAATGTAGAAATATAAAAATATAAAAATATAAAAATATAAAAATATAAAAATATAAAAATATAAAAATATAAAAATATAAAAATATAAAAATATAAAAATATAAAAATATAAAAATATAAAAATATAAAAATATAAAAATATAAAAATATAAAAATATAAAAATATAAAAATATAAAAATATAAAAATATAAAACTATAAAAATATAAAAATATAAAAATATAAAAATATAAAAATATAAAAATATAAAAATATAAAAATATAAAAATATAAAAATATAAAAATATAAAAACATAAAAACATAAAAATATAAAAATATAAAAATATAAAAACATAAAAATTTAAAAATTTACAAGTATAAAAATACAAAAATATAAAAATATAAAAATATAAAAATATAAAAATATAAAAATATAAAAATATAAAAATATAAAAATATAAAAATATAAAAATACAAAAATATAAAAATATAAAAATATAAAAATTAAAAAATATAAAAATTTAAAAATATAAAAATATGAAAATAAAAAAATATAAAAATATAAAAATATAAAAATATAAAAATATAAAAATATAAAAAATATAAAAATATAAAAATATAAAAACATAAAAATATTAAAATACAAGAATATAAAAATATAGAAATATAGAAATTTAAAAATATAAAAATATATAAAAAAATATAAAAATATAAATATATAAAAAAAATAAAAATAAAAAAATATATAAAAAATATAACGAAATAAAACATAAAAATATAAAAGAATAGAAATATAGAAATATAAAAATATAAGAATACAAAAATATAAAAATATAAAAAATATAAAAATAAAAAAATATAAAAATATAAAAAAACAAGTAAGAAAGTTTCAGTCGGGTAAACCGACTAAGGTATACCCTCACTTTGTGAGTAATGTAATATATAGCATTACACCAATAAATCTGTCAATTTGTGTGGGAGGTACCAGAAGGGGTTTTCCAAATACACATATTTTTCGGTAAACAGTACATTCTTAAATACATTGCATTGTGCTGAACTATAAGCGTTTATGTGCACAGGTATATAAAAGTTACGAGCTATGTAATTTTGGTATGATTTGGTCATTTTGTGTGGGAGGTACAAAAAGGGGCGGTGTGATAACGCCCACTTTTTACAGGACTATAGGCACTATAACAGCATTACACTGTACAAAATTTCAAGTATTTGTATGCACTGGTATTAAAGTTACAAGCCGTTTACTTTTGGTACGAAACGGTCCATTTGTGTGGGAGGTACCAAAAGGGGCTGTACAATAATGCCTATTTTTTACCGGACTATAGGCGCTACAAAAACATTATACTGTAGAAAATTTCAAGCATTTTTATGCACTTGTATTAAAGTTATAAGCAGTTAAATTTTGATGCAAAATGGTCCATTTGTGTGGGAGGTACCAAACGGGGCATGTCAACTTCACCCATTTTTCTCGAGTTAATAGCGACTAATATACTAATATTATGTGCAGAATTTCAAAAGATTCGAATAAGTAGTATAGAAGTTATTAAAGAGTCAATATTTCACTAAATTTTAACCCTTTGTGTGGGAGGTACCAGAAGGAGTCGACCAATATGGCCCATCTTCGAACTCATCCGGAGATAGATCAAAATATTACCACATACCAAATTTGAAGTTAATCGGTTACTCCTTTCGAGAGTTATCGTGCGCACCAGCCAGCAGACACACAGACAGACAGACAGACGGACGGACATTGCTCATTCGACTTAAAATGACCCAAAACGGATTTCCTCCGAACATACTTAGGGTCTTAGATCACTCCTTCGATGTGTTACACTTTTTTCCGTAGCAAATGATATATACCCTCGTCACACTAAAGTGAGGGTATAATAAAAATATAAAAACAAAAATATAAAAATATAAAAATATAAAAATATAAAAATATAAAAATATAAAAATATAAAAATATAAAAATATAAAAATATAAAAATATAAAAATATAAAAATATAAAAATATAAAAATATAAAAATATAAAAATATAAAAATATAAAAATATAAAAATATAAAAATATAAAAATATAAAAATATAAAAATATAAAAATATAAAAATATAAAAATATAAAAATATAAAAATATAAAAATATAAAAATATAAAAATATAAAAATATAAAAATATAAAAATATAAAAATATAAAAATATAAAAATATAAAAATATAAAAATATAAAAATATAAAAATATAAAAATATAAAAATATAAAAATATAAAAATATAAAAATATAAAAATATAAAAATATAAAAATATAAAAATATAAAAATATAAAAATATAAAAATATAAAAATATAATAATATAAAAATATAAAAATATAAAAATATAAAAATATAAAAATATGAAAATATAAAAATATAGAGATATAAAAAAATAAAAATTTAAAAATATAAAAACATAAAAACATAAAAATTTAAAAATTTAAAAACATAAAAATATAAAAATACAAAAATATAAAAATATAAAAATATAAAAATATAAAAATATAAAAATATAAAAATATAAAAATATAAAAATATAAAAATATAAAAATATAAAAATATAAAAATACAAAAATATAAAAATATAAAAATTTAAAAATATAAAAATTTAAAAATATCAAAATATAAATTTATAAAAATATAAAGTTAAAAATATAAAAAGTAAAAATATATAAATATCAATATATAAAAATTAAATAAAAATATAAATATATTAAAAATGTCGGTTGCCCATTATTATTTCGGTCTGTAATCGTTATGATTTAAACTGAGATACTCTCTCGGCTAAAGACCAACCTGCTTCTATACATTGATAGAAAGCAAGTATTTTACATGGCAAAATATATTGCAAGTATTTCATTGCGTGCCCACAGACTATATCATGATTTCTGTGGCGTGACCCCTGTCGTCAGTAGTCTACATGGCCGGCTTTTCAAAAAAGCCTTTGATTGATGATTCGATAACCAAACTCTCAAAGCCTATCACGGGGCGACTCACACGAGCAAATGAGAATTGCACCCAAAGACTCACTTTTCGGCTATCGATCAAACAATCAAACACAATGAAATACTAGCACTTTGCCATGTCCACAAGAAAATCAATTAGAATTTACTTGTAGAAATCACACATTAAGAGTAAAGCTTTATAGTAAAAAGCTTTTTTCCTATTGCTTTAAGTGTTTTGTTGTAATATTTATTTTACAACAACTCAGCTGTGCCGTGCTTTTGTCCATGTCGGTTGCCCGTTATTATTTCGGTCTGTAATCGTTATGATTCAAACTGAGATACTCTCTCGGCTAAAGACCAACCAGCTTCTATACATTGATAGAAAGCAAGTATTTTACATGGCAAAATATATTGCAAGTATTTCATTGCGTGCCCACAGACTACTAATTAAAAAATTTAATTAGTAGTTATTGCTCAAAGCCTAAGACCTCTGCAGTCATGGCTTTATCCGTTATGCTTTTAATTTTTAAATAAATTAAATAAATAAATAAAATAAAAAAAAATTAAAAAAAAATAGAAATATAAAAATATAAATAAATAAAAATGTACAAAAAAAAAACAAAAATATAAATATATCTAAATATGTAAATATAAAACAAATTAATAAATATATTATTAAACGATTTCTGTATTCAAATTGTAATTTCTAAATAGTTAATCTTTCTCTTCTACAATATTATTATTCTATGTAATGCATTAAAGCCAGTGTTTCGGCCTGTTGTGCGCTCCAACAGGCCGAAACACTGGCTTAAGTGTATGTCCATGAGACGTTTAAATGTCTCCTCTCTTCAACCTAACCACTCCAAACCTAACCTAATGCATTAAATACACAAATTGTCCATTTAATATCTACTTCCGTAGCATTTGCACAACAACCAAATATTATAATTTTTTTTAGCTAGATTACATATTTTTAATCTCTTAATTACATGTGATAAGCAAATAAAGTTTTTGAAAGGATTGCAGTTTATCTAATGAAGTTATTTGCGAATGAAAATATTTTCCATCCACCACTCCGAGATACTCCGAATGAGAGCAACACATTTAAATTAAATAATCTTCAGAGGTTGAGTGATTTTATAAAACTAAAACTAGAAAAAATAAATAAACAAAATTGCCACATTAAAAACCCAGAGATGAACATCCATTTAAATGGATTTGAGTTAACCGTCTGAGAGACAGACGGACGGACATACAGACCAACAGACAAAAAGTCATTAAGAGGAATTAAAAGCCACAAAGCATAAAGTTAAATACAACAACTAAGTACAATAAATTTTTATAAACTAGCATTAAAATGTAGGAATTAAAATAAATTAAATGCATATTTAAGTTTGTGAGGACTTAAATGTTTGCTAAGAGTAACTAAAATTAAGTCATTAAAAGGGATAATGCTGTAAATGCGAAATGTAAGTGTTGAGAGTAAAGGATTTTTTGATAAACTGCTAAATAAGTACGTAATTATACTTTTCCTAATCACTTCATAACCTATTATGGTTACCTTGCAAATTTGGTTTGGAATAATTCAGCATAAAAAACAAAAATTATACACATCAGTTCATATTTTGTTGAAAACCAAATATAGTCGTTCAGACTCAAATATACTTTTTTGTGTCACAAATACCACATTTTGCAGTCGATTTTGTATGGAGGTTTGCTGTTTGTGTCTATATGTAGTTCCCTTTTCCTGTTAAATATCTTTCGTTAAGCATTGGTTACCACATTTCCTAAACAAATTGGCTTAAACTTAGCAACTTTCGTTTCATTATTTGCTTTCAACTTCACATATTTTTCGGGTTTTATAAATTAATGCAATCCATGTTTGTAGGTATATAAGATTTTGACTATTCTAATCTGAATTAAATTTTTATAGAAAATATATAATGTCAAAATTGAATTTTATTAAAAAATTCTTTACAATTGACGATATTGCATTGTTCAAGAAAATCTTGCTTAAATTGATATTTTCTAGCAAATTTCATAAAAACCGTGGGTTTTTCTGTAAATTTAGTCAAAATTACATTTTTATAGAAAAATTCAACAAAATTACGGTTTTACATAAAAAACTGAATTTTTATGGAAAAATTCAACAGAAGTTCATTTTTGTAAAAGAAAGTGTAAAAATTGAATTTTTATCATCTCATTTAACACATCGAAGAAGTACCTTAGACCCCAAGTATGTTTGGTGAAATTTCGATTTGGGTAATTTTAAGTCACTTGAGCAATGTCCGTCTGTCTTTTTGTCTGTCTATGTGTCAGTCTGCTGGCTGGAGCGCACGATAACTCTCAAAATGAGAAACCGATTGACTTTAAATTTGGTATGCGGTAATATTTTTCTCCACCTCAGGCTATGTTTGAGGATGGGCCATATTGATCCACTACCTCCCCCACAAAGGGAAATATTGATTCTTTAATAACCATTATCCTACTTATTCGAATCTCCTGAAATTCCACACATATAATTAGATTATTCGTCGCTATCACCTCGAGAAAAATGGGCGCAGTTGCCATGACCCTTTTGGTACCTCCCACTCTAATGGACCATTTTGCATCAAAATTTAACAGGTTATAACTTTAATACTAGTGCATACTTTAAAGTTTATGAATTCTATATATATTGATAAAAAATTAACTGAAACAAAAAAAAAATAAATAAATTTACGACTAAAGGTGAGGGATTCGTAAGTCGACTTAGCCGACTGAACTTTCTTACTTCTTTTAGAATATTTTGTTGCAAATACATTTTCATAGAACATTTAATAATAGTCACAAATTTACAAAAATTCTGTTAAAATTAATATTTATAGAAAATTTCGTCAAAATTGCATTTATGTAAAACAAATTAAAGTTCGATAACCGGATTAGTGGTAGATGACTGCGGGACGGGCCCGCACACAGCTCATTGACTCCGGGTCAAAGCAAATTGACTTTAGGTCAAAGGTCATTGACTTTAGGTCAAAGGTCATTGACTTTAGGTCAAAGGTCATTGACTTTAGGTCAAGGGTCATTGACTTTAGGTCATAGGTCATAGACTTTAGGTCAAAGGTCATTGACTTTAGGTCAAAGGTCATTGACTTTAGGACAAAGGTCATTTACTTTGGGTCAAAGGTCATTGACTTTGGGTCAAAGGTCATTGACTTTTGGTCAAAGGCCATTGACTTTAGGTCAAATGTCATTGACCAAGGTAAAAGGTCACAGACTCAAGGTCAAATGTTATTGACCAAAAAGGTCATAGACCCAAGGTCAAAGGTCATTGACCTCTGGTGAAAAGTCAAAGATCCCAGGTCAAAGTTCACTGACTCCAGATCAAATTGCATTGACCTCGGATCAACGGTTATTTACCATTGCGAGTCAAAGGTGATTGTCCTTGTGTCAAAGGCCATTGACCTCGGATTAAAGGTTTTTGCCTCTAGGTCAATGGTCATAGGCTCCATTTTCTAAGGCGCCAATCACTGGATTCATGGAAGTTAAGGGCAATTAAAAAAAACATATTTAAACAAATTTTTGTGGAAAAATTAAATTCCAACATAGTTTTTCAGAAAACTTAAACATAAACAAAATTTTCTTGCATAATCCAATTTTGATGGAACTTTAAAAAAATTAAAATATTTTGTAGAAAAATTACTCTATACAATAAAATTTTTGTCGAAGGGATGTAGTATATAACATTATGTGGTGTAATAAACACAACAAAATTTTTAAAAGGTATTAAAAAAATTTTTAAATTTCATTTATTAAAGGTAAATTTCAAAGGTCATTGGCCGCACGTCAAAGGCCCCAGGTAAAAGTTACTTGACTTCTGATCAATGGACATTTACTCGGAGTCAAGAGTCATTGACCCCAGGTCTAAGTTTATTAGCCCTAGACCAAATGCCATTGACCTCGAATCAAAGTTCATTTACAAAAGCCAAAGCTCGGGTCAAATTCCATTGACCGTAGGTCAAAGGTCAAAGGTCATAGACTCTAGGCAAAAATTAATTGGCCATACCCAGCAAAAACTTGGCATGTACATGTCATTACCACTTGCATTACCAGGTAATGGCATATCATTACCCTCTGCATTACATGCAGTCAACAAATAATTACTTACTTATATTGACATAAATATGTGCTTATTTGTAAGCTATTTTAAGTCGAGTATTGAAAATTATGCGACAACACCAATTTTTGATTTGATTTAGAAACATAGTAACATTTCGAGTAAACAAAATCTCGTCATATTTAATTATATATGATATATTTATACACGGGGAAAAATCGCCAATTTTGATATGTTTGAATTGAAGAAAATATATTTGGAACACATTTTTTTGAATAGAGCGCCCCAGTACGTGAGTTGGTAGCGTACTCGCCTATGAGTTTGGGGGTCGTGGGTTCGATTCCCACCAGAGGCTCTGGTCTGTCGCTGCAAAAAATTTAGCCATATGGTCTTTGTAACCCGGCTTTTCCCTGGACCTTATAATTAGAATATAAATTTACTTTGTATTGTAATTCATATAAATAAATAAATAATTTTTTTGAATATTACAACAAACTATATTTACGAACTAATTTTCTCAAATTAAATATGTATTTACGTACAAGTAAAATGATTATTTAGGAATATCTCGAAATATGCTTTATTTAAAAAATATGTTGTTTGGTAACTTTCCCGAATATCAATTTTAATTTTTCCTTGATTTCAAGTTAGAAATTATAGTTAAAAATGTCATATGTATAATTAGATTTTGTCTTAAAACACTTATATTTAATTTCTAAATATTGCAAGCCATAATTTGTTGTCAATCCATCAAGCAATTTATCGTTATGCAAGATTGTATGG
The DNA here is from genome assembly GCA_963930755.1 of Eudasyphora cyanicolor. NCBI lineage: Eukaryota > Metazoa > Arthropoda > Insecta > Diptera > Muscidae > Eudasyphora > Eudasyphora cyanicolor. The sequence continues at coordinate 47,538,296 of OZ005737.1, read as the reverse complement.
AATAAAGGAATTTTAGGAAAATTTAAAACTTCTAAAGATTGACCTTTGAATTACTGAAAAACTTAAAACATAGCTTACAATTACAAAATGCGACAGTCCAAAAACCAAAAACCGCGATACTATTTTTCTTGTAGGTCTTGGCGAGTAGAACAACGTTTGTTCTACGAAATTTGCCGGACACCCCCAAAATCCGGATTTACGGGTAAAAAAATCGATTTTCTGGCCTTTTTTACTTGAACGCCCATAACTTTGTTAACAATAAACCGATTTTCAATCTCTAAAAGAATTTGGAAAGAAGAGAATTGGACCTTTCGAAAGACGTAAAGTTTGTTTATTTGAAGCTATAGGAATATAGATTTATTTGTCCTAGAAACACATTTTTTCATTTTTGTCTGTCATTTTCTAGTTTAGGCAATGTTTTTACCAATAATATTGTGATAACCGTACGATTAATTAATTTACATATGTAGTATATTTTATACGGAAAAAATGCAACCAGTCTCTTAAAAATCCGTTTGCAATTGGCATTAAAGATTCATTAAAACTAAATCGGTATATAAACACTAGTTTTGGCCATTCAACTCAATAATGTCTACTTCAGCGTTTCTATTTTAACTCGTCATCATCGCCAAGACTAGTATTTATGTACACATTTAGTTTTAATGAAACTTTAATAACTCAGTCAATTGCAAGCGGATTTTTAAGAGACTGGTTGCATTTTTTTCCTTATAAAATATACTACATGCGTAAATTATTTAATCGTACCGTTATCTCACAATATTATTGGTAAATACATTGCCTAAACTAGAAAATGACGGACAAAAATGAAAAAAATGTGTTTGTAGGACAAATAAACCTATATTCCTACAGCTTCAAATAAACAAACTATACGTCTTTCGAAAGGTCCAATTCCTAATTGTCGTCTTTCCAAATTCTTTTAGGGATTGAAAATCGGTTAATAATTAACAAAGTTATAGGCGTTCAAGTGGAAAAAGGCAAGAAAATCGGTTTTTTACCCGTAAATCCTGATTTTGGGGGTGTCCGGGGAATTCCAAAAAAAGATTCGTATTTTACTCGACAAGACCTGCAGAAAAAACTGTATCGCGTCATTTGCTTCTTAACTTGAGTTTATTTTGTCGCACTGTGTTATTATTACTAAACGAGAATAAAATAATATTAGAATGGAAACAAATATTTCTTTAGAACAATATCTTCCCAATTATATAATATTTGTGTTTGCCAAACAATATATATTTAGAGTACACTCTATATATATATATATATATATATATATATATATGAAACGAAAAAGGGCGTAACAGCAAGAACCAGTAAGGAAAGGTTAAAGTCGGGCGGGGCCGACTATATAATACCCTACACCACCTCGGCAATGTACATTAAGAATTTCTTTTTGAATTGTTGGAATAATTAGTTTCCTTTCTTTTACGAAAGTACTTAGCTCCCCCGCCACGTCAAGGCTAATTCCAAAGAGGAGTTTAATATAATGTGTGGAATTAAAAATTTAACTAATAATAATATTCCACATATTTGCATTTACTGTGGTTATTATTAGCCTTAACTCAATAAACAGTCAGATTTTTGGTCGTACACAATATAAGTAATATATGCAGGGTATGTTAGGTAGGTACTACCTTGGACTAATTTGTACTACCTTGGAATAATTGGTTTAAGTAATGTTTTAATTTCCGCTGAAGCCTTTCAGGTCTCTAAAATAGCGCTCATATAAAAAAATTAGGAACATCTTTCTGGAAAATTTTGATCGGAAGTAAAGTACAACTTATATAGCGCTTTGGTACCAAGTCAGGAGGAACATATATATGGAGGTTATATATAAATCTGAACGGATTTTCCTTGAATACTCATTCATTGAAAAAGAAACTTCTTTCTGTCAAATTTCGTACTGACCGGATATAAAATACAGTCTCTACAGCACTTACATGTCAAATCGGGGGTAACATATATATGGGGCCTATATCTAAATCTGAACCGATTTTCTCTGAATTTGGAAGTATCCTTTCATATAATAAAAACCTCTTTGTGTAGATTTTTTTACTGATCGGATATAAAATACAGATTGTACAGCGCTTCCATGTTAAATCGTGGGTAACGTATATATGGGGGCTATATCTAAATCTGAACCGATTTCCCTCAAATTTGGCAGTGTTAATTCATGAAATGAGAAACCTCTTCTGACAATTATTTTTACTAAGCGGATTTAAAATACATTTCTACAGCGCTTACATGTCAAATCGGGGGTAACATATACATATATGGGTGCTATATCTAAATCTGAACCGATTTCCCTCAAATTTGGCAGTGTTAATTCACGTAATGAGAAACCTCTTTCTGCCAATTTTTTTACTGATCGGATATAAAATACAGTTTCTACAGCGCTTACATGTCAAATCGGTGGTTACATATATATGTGGGCTATATCTAAATCTCAACCGATTTCCCTCAAATTTGGCAGTACTAATTCATGTAATAAGAAACCTCTTTCTGCCGAATTTCGCACTGATCGGATTAAAAATACACTTTTTACAGCGCTTACATGTAAAATCGGGGGTAACATATATATGGGGGCTATATGTATATCTGAACCGATTTTCTCCGAATTTGGCAGTATTCCTTATGTAATAAGAAACCTATTTTTGCCGAATTTCACACTGATCGGTTATAAAATAAATTTTTTATGGCTCTTAAATGTCAAATCGGGGCTAACATATATATGGGGGCTATATCCAAATCTGAACCGATTTTAACCATATTAAATAGGGTTCGTCCTTGGGCCAAAAAAAGATATGTGTAAAGTTTCGTCAAGATCGGGCCATATTTGCGACCTGTACTTTGATTACAAGAATACATCTACAGACAGACGGACTTTTTACAGCGAGACTGGAACATGACGTTTGTATGGGGATAATCCTACATTCATTATGACATAAAAATGGAAACAACACATAACAGCTGAGAAGATAGAGCGAAATGACAGGGTTGTACTACTGAGCTGAATTGAACGAGTTGTGTGAACTAGTTGGTACCGTTCACTAGTGATCCGTTCAATTGAGCTAGTTTGTTCACGAACTACACAACTCTACATTGTACTTAAAAAATATTAGTATTTCACTATTTTGTAACAAAAATTATTTTTTGGTGTAGGGTATGTTCAGCAATTTTATAGAGAATATATATATATATTTTTGTGGAACAAATTTAACCCTCTAGCTCCCCCACATAAGTGTAATTTTTGGCCCTATTTTAACAAATCGTAAAAAATACCCCTAAAATGGCCATAAAATTGTTGGCCATAAAATTTTACTATATGTGTCAGAACACACCAAAGCCCAAAACTTAATGCAAAAAACGGTCAAATTCCAGTCAAAAAAGGTTTTTACCACTAGGTCGTATGACTAACATTGCAGCACGAATAGGCCAAGAAAGGGTTTTGACTGGAATTTGAACCTTCACTTTTTAACAAAAATTGCGGGAAAAAATGTTGTTTTCGAATAAATGTTAACAAACTTTGTTCAGCATATTCTTAGCTACATTATTGCGAAATATAGTTAAGCGGTATCATTAATGGCGATTTCGATTCTGAAAAAAATAATACCCCTTCGACTCGAAATTCTGAAAAATATTTGCCCTTTTTAGGGGACCACCTAAAAATAATACACAATAAACTTAGCTCCTATTTTAAAATTCCAAAATATGGTATAAAACTCCAAATTTCGGGAAAAGGGCAACGGAAATGTTGCATTTTTTTGCAGAAAGTCTGAATTAGTAGTTGGAAAAAGCTGATGACACCTTTTTCGAGGGGTCCACTAATTTTGAGAAACTTTTGAGGCCCATAAAAAATATTGGTCACCAATTTCGCCAAACTAATTATAGGGTTATACTACCCTTTGGTGGTAGAATCGAACCTATACTGTCAAGTCTGTGTATATTTCAAAAAGTGTTCATTTGTTGCATAGTGTTATTGCTTTGTTCGAAATTGCCGGTTTTGAAGTAGAGAAGCTCAATATTTTTCAAATGTAGGTCCATCAACGAATGAGTTTAGGTTTGATGAAAATATTACCACAAACAAAATGCTGGGACATTCGCTCCCCCTTTCTGACTGTTAGGGTTCGCACACATGTACATACATGTACAGGGTGTTGAACCCAGTTCAACAGTTCTTTAAATTTAAATGAATTCCACTATTAATGAATTTTGTATATTACTTATTTAAGAAAAAATGGATTATTATGAATTCCCCCTGTATCCTTTCTTTCATCTGGAAACTCTTTATCCATTACCTGCCATGAAGGCAAAAAGCTTTAACTCAAATGGATAAAGAGCTGCCATCTTTTCTGTTCCTTCCAATGTAAATTAGCTGAATTGCCAAAATCAAGTGTCTTGTCTTTCGCTCTGTACCGCAGATCCTCACTTTTGCAGCAACTTCTACAGCGGTAAGCAGCAGCTAGATCTACGCAATAAATCTGTTTCACACTTAATATAACACTGTGCCTTTTATTTCATGTTCCCATTCTCCCCTTACAAATTTCTCGGAGTTCAACCATTTTAATAATTATACAGTCCACTCCGCAGAAGGAACTCCTGGATTTGTACACAGGATTTTGCAACAAGAGGTGTTATTTTTGACGCTTTTATTCTTTGACATTTGACAAGTAGAAACAACGCCATTACTAAAAATCGAACGATACACGATTCAACAACGCATTGAAATTATTAAAATTCACTACAAAAATGGTGAAAATCTTGCAGTCACAGTTCGCAAAACAAAAGCATTTTTGGGTTGTAGTGAATCATCTTGTCGGACGGCAATACAGAAAATGGTGGAAAAATTCGAGCTGTTGGGACAAGTTAAGTGATGTTAAGAACAAAACCCGTGCACGTCGCTCAAGAACAACTGAGAATATTGCTGCTGTAGCAAAAAGTGTTGAAGAAAACCCAGGTATGTCCATTCCTCGTCGTTCTTTGGAATTGGGCATTCCACAAACGTCATTACACCGTATCATGCATAAAGACTTGGGTCTTAAGGCTTAAAAAGTTCAGTTAACACAAAAACTCAAGCCGGCCGATCATCAACAACGTCGTGTCTTTGCTGATTGGGTCCTTGAAATGCATGAAAATTACCCGGAATTCCATCGAAAAATCATCGTGACTGATGAGGCCCATTTCCACCTCGGTGGCTACGTCAACAAGCAAAATTGTCGCATCTGGGGCTTTTCCGAGCACCAGATGTGACAATTGTTGAGAAGCCTCTCCACCTCAAGCGTTATTGTTGAGAAGCCTCTCCACCCTCAACATGTGCCTGTTTGGTGCGGTTTATGGTCCGGCGGGGTCATTGGACCTTACTTTTCCAAAATGAGGTTGGATCAACAGTTACGGTGAATGGTTTGCGCTATCGAGAGATGATTAATGATTTTTTATGGTCGGAGTTGGATGGTATTGATCTGGACAACGCTTACTTTCAACAAGACGGCGCTACGTGCCACACAACCAACGAAACCATTGCTCTGTTACGGGAAAACTTTACGGCCCGTGTTATCTCTCGAAGAGGTGATCACAATTGGCCACCGAGAAAGATAAGGTCTACGCCAACAGCCCAGCGTCGATTCAAGACCTCAAAGATAGAATTCGTGTGGCTATCGAGGACATAGGGCAGCCACTTTGCGATTTGGTTATGGAAAATTTCATGAAAAGGATATGGTCCTGTAAGCGTGGTCGTGGTGGCCATTTGGCTGATGTTGTTTTTCATTATTAACGGCATACCTTCCTCTTTATTATGAAATAAACATCCGAGCATTTATCTCAAAAAATTGAATTTTTCTTTGAATACCAAAATAACACCTCTTGTTGGAAAACCCTTTACAGTTTGAAATATTTACAATTTAAAAATGCGGAAGGTTCGATTTGGAGTATTGAAGTTAGAAGAAATTGCATATCTACGACCTAAACTAAGTATGGAGAAAATATTACCACATGCAAAATGTTGACACATAATGTTATCCTTTTCGAGTGTTAGTGTGCGCACAGATGGACGGACAGACGGACATAGCTCAAATGTCTAAAAATATACTTAAAAGGATTTCTCCTAAACATATATTTCTCTCCTAAACATATATAGGGTGGTCAAATTGTAAGGGCCGATGTTGAATGTGAACCACACCTAAACGCCGCGACCTCGGCGGCCATTTGGCCGATATTTTGTTCCATACATAATTGAACTATACCAATATTATCATAATAAAAAGAAATGACAATAATTTCCTAAATAATTTGTGTTTTATTCAAAATCAACATCGGCCCCTCAAATTTAACCACCTTTTATTATATTTTCTAACTAAACGAATTCCTTTTGGAGTTTAGAGCTTAAATCATCTACAACGATGTGTCGTAAAACAACATAGAACTATACAATTTTTCATTTCCGACCATACCACTCACTCTCTAAGATTTAGCTTGATTTATTAGTCACTGTAATCAAGATAACAGTTGTTATCGCATTTATTAGATTCCATTAAATCTTAGGCTTTATTACACTAACTTAACAAATGTTCATTTGGTAAAATCCGTTTATATTTTTTTCTAATACCGGCATCTTAAAGTGATGTGCCGTAAAATCCTATGTCATTTTATGGATTTTCACCAATTTCCTAGCCTTGGATACTTTAAGTTACAAGTACTGGCTATTGGTATTCCTAAATTCTTGGTCATTTTTTAGATTATAGCAACTTTATCCCATTTCAAGAAAAATAGAAAACATTTATTGTTGTTTTTTGTTGATGGCTTTACTGATGTTATCACATGCCATTTGATTCGTTTTTATTTTATTTTTTAACTGTAGTCCTTCCTTATTTCCTTAAAGTATTGTTGAATTTTGGGTCCTGTGAGAGATTTTCTCCTTTTGTATACGAGTGTTAGGATTGAAATAACAACTTAAAATACCAAAAAGAAATAAGTATATGGAGATTTTATTCCATGCCTCCCAATTTATTTCTAAGTTCTTTTCATCCACTTTTTTCTTGAGTATGTCTTTTTCGCTTCCTCTGGTCTAGTCAAATGTGTCCTTAAATCGCTTTAAGGTTTTTATGCAAATCTGCAGATCCGTTTCCTTCTTGTCCACATCCATTTCCGGTCCACGACTCCCTCTAGAAATGAGATTTTATTTCGTTGGGGGAGGGTATATGTTTGAATTCTGGCTGGTACTAGGTTTTTTTCCCAAGAGCATACAATTGAATTGTTATTTAAAACATTATTGTTGTATTAAGAAACAATCGAAACTATGCTAAGACCGTTTTTCTACAAATTTCAATTTGAAGTAGCCAGGCGAAATGGCCAAAAAATGGCTTAGTTGGATAAAAGCAAACAAAAAAGCTGGGATATTAGTTAGAAGAAAGTTGAACGATTTTCGATTTTATTTTGGGATATTATCGAATACTACTATATAAGGAAAGGGGAAAATAAGACTTAATAAAAATCACTTGACCTAGATTTACTTTAAGGCGAAGTTTTTAAAGATATGTTTTTTTTGCCAGAAGGATTTGAAAGGCGATACTTCTCGGTTGATGATACCCAGTTTCCATTTTAATACCAAAAATATTTTTCATCAGATTCTGAAGGAGGCTATAAAGTGAAATCTCCACGTTTTAATATTTATTAGTTAATTTAATGGATTTTTGATTATAAAACAATTTAATATCCGGCCACACAAATTGACTATTTTACACCAAACGTTTACAGCATATAACATTAATACCAGTGCATACAAAGTTATTAAATGCAATTTTTAGTTCATAATAATTTAATTAATACAAAAATATAAATACAGTTACGAATATTTTTTAGGACTGAAGGCGAGGGAATAAGTAGGTTAGTTTATTCAACTGAAATTTCGTACTTATTTGTTCGTACAATGTATAAGTACATTTGTGTAATTGCCTGAGAAGGCGAAGATAAGTACAGGGTTTTCCAACAAGAGGTGTTATTTTAAATCACCCGGTATTTCGGTAGCTGTCACTTTTGAAGCTTTTATTCTTTAACGCATTGAAATTATAAAAATTCGAAAAATCGGAAATCATCGAAAAATCATCTTGATGAGGCCCATTTCCACCTCGGTGGCTACGTCAACAAGCAAAATTGTCACATCTGGGGCTCGGAAAACCCAAGAGTTATTGTTGAGGAGCCTCTCCATCCTCAACGTGTGACTGTTTGGTGCGGTTTATGGTCCGGCGGGGTCATTGACCTTACTTTTTCGAAAATGAGGTTGGATCAACCGTTACGGTGAATGGATTGCGCTATCGAGAGATGATTAATGACTTTTTTATGGTCGGAGTTGGATGGTATTGATCTGGACAACGTTTACTTTCAACAAGATGGCGCTACGTGCCACACAAGCAACGAAACCATTGCTCTGTTGCGGGAAAAGTTTCCGGACCGTGTTATCTCTCGAAGAGGTGATCACAATTGGCCACCGAGATCTTGTGATTTAACACCTTGCGACTTATTCCTTTGGGGCCACGTGAAAGATAAGGTCTACGCCAACTTCTTCCTTTGGGGCCACGTGAAAGATAAGGTCTACGCCAACAGTCCAGCGTCGATTCAAGACCTCAAACCTAGAATTCGTGAGGCTATCGAGGACATAGGGCAGCCACTTTGCGATTTGGTTATGGAAAATTTCATGAAAAGGATATGGTCCTGTAAGTGTAGTCGTGGTGGCCATTTGGCTGATGTTGTTTTTCATTATTAACTGCATACCTTCCTCTTTATTATGAAATAAATATCCGATCATTTATCTAAAAATGACATTTTTCTTGGAATACCAAAATAACACCTCTTGTTGGAAACCCCTGTACAAGGTTTCCCTAAGTGTTTTAACTCATTACATTTTTCCCTAAAGCCTCATCTAGCAATATTTGTACTAGAAATCAGTTTTGCTCAAAATGTAAACAGGTAGAAAAAGGCCACTAAAGTGATATTTACTATGATTACACACCACCAACAAAAACCTATTCATATTTTTACAATTTTTCCAAAATGTGGCATTTGACATCATAAAATAAATACGTATGTTTAGATTGTATAAAGATAAAGCAGATGTTTAAAATGAAAAAGAGTTTGCAAAAAAATAATTTCAACTAACACACACTGTGTAGGTATTCCTTTCATATAGCAGCCCGGTTGACCATTTCTCCAAGACATCCCTGAAGACGGATGCATGACCATTGGGTCAGAATATTTAATATTGACATATGTAGTTTATTTTTGACTAAAATGTTTATAAGCAGTTACAAATAGTTAAAAACAGGTCCCGATATCTTTGTTTTTAATATTTGTAAAAGTTATGGACGAAATACCAAGACTGGTCTGACAATTTTCGTCCGTTTTTGCAAAACACTGCTCAGTGGTACGAACTCAAAAGGGGAAATATTTCGACCGTTTCTTAACCAAACAACCGAATTTCTTATAGAAAAGTTCATCGTTGATGACTTTTCTTATAGAAAAGTTCATCGTTGATGACTTTTCTTATAGAAAAGTTCATCGTTGATGACTTTTCCTATAGAAAAGTTCATCGTTGATGACTTTTCCTATAGAAAAGTTCATCGTTGATGACTTTTCCTATAGAAAAGTTCATCGTTGATGACTTTTCTTATAGAAAAGTTCATCGTTGATATTTGTAAAAGTTATGGACGAAATACCAAGACTAGTTCTTATAGAAAAGTTCATCGTTGATGACTTTTCTTATAGAAAAGTTCATCGTTGATGAAAGAAAAGTTCATCGTTGATGACTTTTCTTATAGAAAAGTTCATCGTTGATGACTTTTCTTATAGAAAAGTTCATCGTTGATGACTTTTCTTATAGAAAAGTTCATCGTTGATGACTTTTCTTATAGAAAAGTTCATCGTTGATGACTTTTCTTATAGAAAAGTTCATCGTTGATGACTTTTCTTATAGAAAAGTTCATCGTTGATGACTTTTCTTATAGAAAAGTTAATCGTTGATGACTTTTCTTATAGAAACGTTCATCGTTGATGACTTTTCTTAAAGAAAAGTTCATCGTTGATGACTTTTCTTATGGAAAAGTTCATCGTTGATGACTTTTCTTTAAGAAAGGTCATCAACGATGAACTTTCTTAAAGAAAAGTTCATCGTTGATGACTTTTCTTATAGAAAAGTTCATCGTTGATGACATCATCAACGATGAACTTTCTTAAAGAAAAGTTCATCGTTGATGACTTTTCTTATGGAAAAGTTCATCGTCGATGACTTTTCTTATAGAAAAGTTCATCGTTGATGACTTTTCTTAAAGAAAAGTTCATCGTTGATGACTTTTCTTAAAGAAAAGTTCATCGTTGATGACTTTTCACAAAATGGTAATGGTACATGTAATTACATGTCTACTCGGGTGTAAAAAATATGTTGTCTATATCTAAATCTGAACCGATATCCCCCGAATTTGGCAGTGTTCATTCATGTAATAAGAAAACACTCTTTGTCGAATTTCGTACTGATCGGATATAAAATGCGGTTTCTACAGCACTTACTTGACAAATCGAGGGTAACATGTATATAGGGGATATATCTAAATCGGAACCGATTTTGACCAATTTCAATAAGGATCGTCCTTGGGCCAAAAAAAGAGCACAGTGCTAAATTTTGCCACAATCGGACCATAAATACGACCTGCACTTTGATTACAAGAATACATGGACAGACAAGAAAGTGATTCCAAGTCGATCGGTATAATAAACGATAGGTCTATCTCTTCCGCTTTTGGGCGTTACAAACAAATGCACAAATTCATAATACCATGTACCACAGTGGGTATAAACATTACCATAAAAAATTTTGTTTTGATCTTATAAAATAGTATGCCTCGATCTACACAAAAAAAATTGTTGTTGCATAGTGTAATAAGTTTCAATTCCTAATACCTAATAAGATTTCAGCATATAATGGTGGAGAGCGGATAGACAAAAATCGTATAAAAAGTTCAAAGACCGAAAATCCAAAAAAAAATATTTTTTTTTTTGAATTAATTTAATTTAATTTTCCCAAATTTTAGTAAAAACTTACTTGCAATAAGGAAAAAAGTATCCTGAATTTGCTTAATTTCAAGTCAGAATTTGCTTGTATTGAGTTAATTTTCCCTATTTAGATGTAATTTCTTACTCAAAAGAAGTAAGAGTTTAATAGAAACAAGTTGAAAATAATGGGTGATTTTTTGGCAATTTATTTAATGCAAAATTCTTTTTGGCAGCTTAGCTGTTTTCGTGTAACATGTTACCGTCAAACAAGTTCGGTATGGTCTATAATTTAACCATTAATCGACTTATATACAAACAACGCTTGCAGGTTATTTCACGATCGGTCGCCTAGATCGTGCGTTTTAACTTCTTTAGATTTTTTTGTGGGTCTATGTTAAGGCTCATGTCAGTGGGGACAAGCCCGCAACGGTTGACGCACTGGAAGACAATATTGAAGAATTTATTCGTGAGATACCGGCCGATATGTTGGAGAGATTATGTCAAAATTAGACCCAGCGTATGAACCATTTGAGGGGCAGCCGCGGTCAACATTTACATTGAATTATATAGACCGTTCTATCGATTCAAATAAAGATTTTATACATTTCTCTAAATTTTATGTGTTTTTTTATCAAATCCGAAAGCTCTTAAAAAATCACTCTTTATTTCATACTTGTAAGGAAATACATGTACCCGATATTATGAAAACTAACTTTAGTGTTATACGAAGTTCAATATTCCTACAGTTTATTTCATTTTAACTTGCTGCAGGGATCACTTTTTTCTGAGTGTGTCATATCCAGATTTCGGTCGTACTTAAAGACGTCATCCTCTGGAGTGGCAGAATGAAGACGGGCCCCAGGAAAATACAGCCAAATACTGTTAGCAATATTTACTCTTATATGAGAAAAAGGAACCCCGTGGAACATTACTCGTATTGTGCATTCATCAGGTTGACATAAAGACAAAATGTTCTGTGGTATATTTCACCTTTATGGGGCTCACCTTTATTTTCAATTTCTGACAGATCTCTGTGAAACATGCACCTATGTATCGACACATCAAATGTTGCATTTTATTATGTACCGAAATACACCACCCAGCAGATGTTATTCGCACTATTCTTCCGGATAATCCATTAAAGAGGATAGTATACCTGCGCGCACAAAGGATGTCTCCTTGAGCAGATGTCTAATTACATCTGCTCGAAACCTCAAACAGGTACGAAAATTAACTCAAAATTTGCCAATATAAACGCAGCTAGGAAATGTTTCATATTCATTCGAGTGACATCCTTGCTGCGAAACACATCACAAAGTAAACACACACCAAAATCATCATGGACATTGTACGCCGTTCAATGGATTTATCCCAATACATTTTCAATGTCACCTATTCCAAGAAATTCATGGAGGGAGAACACGCAATTAGTATAATACGTCTGGATCATTGCAAAACCTTCATAACCGTATTCACCAAAGACATCATTCAGCGTTTGCATAAACATCGGGTTATTTCGGTGGCCAGGATCAAGGACAATCAGGGTCATAAGAATCTACTGCAACTGACTGGTGATCTGTATATATCTTGCAAAACGTACATTAGTGATGAGGTTTTCAATAAAATCAATCGACAACAAAACTTTTGGTTTGGACGAAATGCCGCTAATCGTCTGATGTTATTCGAGGATGCCTCATATGGGTTCCGATTCGAAGGTCGTGAGCAGCCAAAGGAGGCGCCATCGATAAATTCCGAACATGATGATGAGGAGGAGGAAGAAGACGATGAAATGTAAGCAACGATTGTGATTTTAAAAGATTTCATTTAATTAATAAATTTTGTTTTTCTTTCAGACCTTTAGAAGGTGCTTTGCATACACTTAAATTGGATGAAACCTGCGCTGAATGTTGAGGTTTTTTGTTAACCTACTATTATTACTATTTTTTAAGAGAACGAAAATTCACGTAACATGGAGGGACAATTTTTAAAGCTATTTTTTTAATTTTCTACTTTGTTAAATACCACAAAATTGCCAAAAAACCTGTATATAAATGCATTTAAAAATTGGAATTTTTACTTTTTTTATTGCAAGTAGTCTAATGGTTTGATATATGATGTTATCCACATGTATACAATATCGTCATAGTCTTCTACAATATTGTCCATAGTTTCTAGTCTACTTTATATATACGAGTAATGTCGAGTTTGAGGTCGAAGAGGTAATTTAATATATATACCAGTAAGGAAAGGCTAAAATCGGGCGGGGGCCGACTATATAATACCCTACACTACTCTCGTAATATTGAATAACTCTGATATATAATTTTTGTAATTCATGTATAAATTGTTTACATAAATTTACTTTTGGGACATTTTATACTTAAATAATACCCTGTACCACAGTGGATTGGATCTAAAGATCCAAATCGTATGAAACATATATATGGGAGCTATAGCTAAATCTTTACCGATTTTCTTCAAATTCGGCAATGTTGGTTCATGGATCAAGAAACTCTACCATTCTAAATTTCAAAACGATTGGATGTAAAATATAGCTTCTATAGAACTAAAGGGCCAAATCGGACGAAACATATGTATGGGAGCTATAGCTAAATCTTAACCGATTTTCTTCAAATTCGGCAATGTTGGTTCATGGATCAAGAAACTCTACCATTCCACATTTCAAAACGATTGGATGTAAGATACAGCTTCTATAGGACTAAAGAGCAAAATCGGACGAAAGATATATATGGGAGCTATAGCTAAATCTTAACCGATTTTCTTCAAATTCGGTAGTGTTGGTTCATGGATCAAGAAACTCTACCATTCTAAATTTCATAACGATTGGATGTAAAATACAGCTTATATAGGCCTAAAGGGCCAAATCGGACGAAAGATATATATGGGAGCTATATCTAAATCTGAACTGATTTCAACCAAATTCAATAGCAATCTTAACAGCTGCGAAATACTCTAAACTGCAAAATTTCAGAACGATCGGAGTGAAATTGCGACCTGTAGTCGACGGACAACTTTACATGGACAGACGGACGGATGGACGGACGGACAGACATGGTTAAATCGACTCAGCTAGTGATTCTGAGTCGATCGGCATACTTTAAGGTGGGTCTAGCTGTGTTATTTTCAGGTGTTACAAACATCTGCCGTGAAACAAACTTATAATACCCTGTACCACAGTGTGGTGTAGGGTATAATGATTATTTGAAGTGCTTCGAGGTTTGGAAAAATACTTCGGCAGAAGTGTATTATATGCGAAGGAATTACTTTGAAGGGGACATAATTGAACATACTATGTACTTTGGAGAAGATGACTCAAGTGGTCGTCTACTATAGTAGATGACACAAGATGCCGTCTAATTGAGGACAGATTATGGAAATAGCCGTCTACTTTAGTGAAGATGATTCAACTGGTCGTCTACTTTAGAGAAAAAGATCCAAAAAGTCGTATACTGTACAGGTGATAACCCAAATTGTGATCTACTTTAGAAAATATGACCGAACTGGTTGTTTACTGTAAAGAATATGACCAGATTATAGAAGATGACTGAACTGGTCGTCTACTTTAGAGTATATGGCTCAATAGGTCGCTTACTTTAGAATAGTTGACCCAAAAAGCGATACAAGTATAATTTAGAGAATATGACTCAACTAGTCATCTACTTAAGAGAAGATGACCCAATATGATGTCTACTTTAGAGAAAGTGACCCAAATGGTCGCCTACTTTAGAGAAATGACCCAAATTGTAGTCTACTTTAGATAATAAGACCAAAATGGTATACTACTTAAGGTAGATGACCCAAATGGTAGTCTACTTTAGAAACTTTTGCCCAAATGGTCGTCTAATTTAGTGAAGATAACCCAAAGGGTCGTCTACTTTAGAGAAATAACCAAAATTGTAGTCTACTTTAGAGAAGATAACTCAACTAGTTGTATATATTAGAAAAGATGACCCAATATGACGTATACTTTAGGGTAGATGGTCATCTACTTTAGAGAAAGTAATCCAAATGGTCGCCTACTTTAGAAAAAATTACCCAAATTGTAGTCTACATAAGATAATAGACCAAAATTGTCTACTGCTTAAGGGTAAATGACCCAAATGGTAGTCTCCATAGAAAAGAAATGGCCCAAATTGTAGTCTACTTTTGAGAAGAAGACTCAATTGATAGCCTGCTTTATAGAAGATGATCCAAATTGTAGGCTACAATAAAGAAAATGTCACAAATGGTAGCCTACTGTAGGGAAGAAGGCCCAAATGACTGTCTATTTGGCCGATGATAAAAGATTTTCAAAATAGAAGTCTACTGTATAGAAAATGACTTTAGGGAAGAACACCAAAATGGCCGTCTACTTATAGAAGATGATGAAAGTGGTTGTATAATTTAGAGAATATGTTCGAAATAGTAGTCTACTGTATAGAAGATGACCCAACTGTTCGTCTGCTACAAAGAAAATAGAACAAATGGTCATCTACTTTAGATAATATTGCCCAGATGGTAGTATAATTTGAAGAAGTAAACTCAAATGGTCGTATAATTTACAGGCGTTAACTCAAAAATTCTAAAAATGTAGAAAAGATGAGCCAAATTTTCATCTACTTTAGAGTACACGACCCAACAGGCCGTCTATTTTGGTGAAGATAATTTAGCGAAGATGAGCCCAATTGTCATCTACTTTAGAGTACAAGACCCAACAGGCCGTCTACTTTAGAGAAAATGATCGATATATTCCTCTACTTTGAAGAAGATGACTGGAATAGTCGTCAACTGTAGAAAAGACGATATGGAAGATATATCTAATGACCGTCTACTGTAGATAAGATGACTTAATTGCCTGTCTATAGAATAAGATAACACACATGGTTCTCTACTTTAGAGAAGGCGATTGAAATAGTCGTCAAAGTTAGGAAAAACGACTCGACTGGTCATCTAATTTAGGAAATACGACGTAACTGATCGTCTACTCTGTGAAATGAAATCCAACTAGCCGTCAACCTTAGAAATATGACCCAACAGGTCGTTTACATTAGGCAAGACGACCCAACTGGTAGTCTATGACCCAACTGGTAGTCTACGACCCAACTGGTAGTCTACGACCCAACTGGTCGACTACTTAAAGAAAGACGATCCACCTTGTCGTCTACTTTAGGAAAGACTATCCATCTTTTCGCCTAAGGATATACAACCATTTGTTCGTCTTCGATCAGTTGACCTACATGACGTCTATCTTAGGAAAGACGACCCAAAAGGTCGTCTACTGTAGGAAACACCACCCAACTGGTCGTCTACTTTAGGAAACACGACCCAACTGGTCGTCTACTTTAGGGAAGACGACCAAACTGGTCGCCTACTTAAGGAAAGTCGACAGAAGTGGTAGTCTACTTTAGGAAAGACGGCACACTGCTCGTCTACTTTCGGAAAGACTACCCAACTGCTCGTCTACTTTAGGAAAGACTATCCAACTGGTCGCCTACCTAAGAAATACGACTCATCTGTTCGTCTACTTAATATAATATGACCCAACTGTTCGTCTACTTTCGGAACGACTACCCATCTGGTCTTGTACTTTGGAGAAGACGACCCAACAGTAGTCTAATTAAGGGAACATGGCTCAAGAGGTAGTCTAATTTAGAGAAGATTTCTCAAATGGTAGTCTAATTTGTAGACCCAATAGAGCATCTACTGTGGATGAGTGTAGGATGAACAAAGAGAGCGTCTACTGTGGGGAAGATGACAGAATTGTTCATCTACTTCAGATAAGTGAACCAACTTGCCAGATGTTTTAAGTTGATCCTTTACATTAGTGTATACGAGTACATCACCCAGTTGATCCTTTACTTTAGTGTACGAGGTATGTTCAAAAAATATCGCGAATTTTGTATTTTTTTAAAAATTATTTATTTATTCATGAATATATATTTTGTCCCCTTCAAAGTATGTAATTCCCCTCGGATATAATACACTTCTGCCAACGTTTTTTCCAATCCTCGAAGCATTTCAAATAATCATTATTTGTGATCTTGTTCAACTCCTCCTTCGATGCCGTCTTTATCTCCTCAATCGTGGCGTCCTTTCATGGGCCTTTTCAGTTTTGGGAACAAAAAATAGTCGCAGGGTGCAAATATTCGCGCACAAGCAACGATGTGTGTGCAGGAGCGTTATCATGGTGCAAAAGCCAGTTTTTGTTCTTCCACAAATCCGGGCGTTTTTGGCGGGTTGCTTCGCGCAATTTGCGCATAACTTGCAGGTAATATTCTTTATTGACCGTACTACCCTGTGGCAAGAACTCATAATGCACCACGCCCCTGCAATCAAAGAAAACTGTGAGCAAAACCTTTACGTTCGACCGAACTTGGCGCGCTTGGCGCTGTTCGTCCTTCGCATTTTCTCGGCCCTCTAAGAACATTTTGTACCACCGATAAACGTTGCTTTGGTCCAAGGTAGCTTCACCATATGCCACAGTCAACATTCGGAATGCGTCAGCGCACTTTATTTTGTTTTTCACACAAAATTTGATGCAGATTCTTTGATCCATTTTCTGAAATAGATAAACATCGAAGACAAGTTAAAACACATCCAATCACAACAGCTGTCAAAAATTTACTAAACATTCAAAATGGCCGACCTTGTCAGCATAAGTAAGAGACATGAGTCCCAAATATCAAAAATCAAATACACGTAGCCCGCGGAAATTAAAACACATTGAACATACATCGTATATGACGCAGTTGACCCTTTACATTAGTGTATATGATCCAATTGATCACTTTATTTAATGTATATGACCCAGTTGGTCATTTTCTTTAGTGTATAGACCCGATTGATTACTTGAAGCATAGGTAACCCAATTATTCCATTGACGCTTCGTTTATAAAAGCACTTGACCTTTACGAGTCCTTATATACGATTATATTTATTGTCCTCAGAAAGAAATTACTTTAAATCCAAGCTCTTCTCCAAACGTCAAAAACGTTTGTTTCCATTCTGTATTGTTGGTCGAGCTAATACTTGTTGACAATGCGGTAATCTCCATGTAAAGTTATGGCTACATTTTGCGCATTCTTCTTTAGCTATTATTCAAAGTAATATGTGACTCTATTTGTGTTTGCCTTGACTTTCATCCTTGTCAGCTCTGACATTTTCAAGATATGTACCAGTTCGCTTCTGCTGCTGAAACTTCTTGCACTTGATAAAGTTGATGCTGATGTTGACTGTCATGCATAACAATAAACAAAAGTTTGTCTACTACACCAACCGAATTTTTTCTGGTTTGCCTGATTCCCCCAAAAACTTTGTTCATAATGATATTTTCATACGAAGAATAAGTTGTCTCTTTGCCGGGCAAACAAAAATGGATAATACCAAAATATAAACAAATATATAAGTTGAACTTTTTTCCACCAAATAAAAAGTTTTGTAATATAATTATGGGTGTTAATAACCAAAGGGTATTAACGATAAAATGGATGGAAAACTTTTGCTGGGGGCATTGTTGTGGGAATCTATGGGAATAGTTTAAGAAATAAATTGCATAAACTAATTTAGTGAGATAATAAAGAAATCGGCAGATTTTTTTCTTGGGGAAAATGGTTTTACTTGGGTGTATGATAAAGTGATATCGAATTGAAATCCAATCTTAATAAAAACAGTCAATTTGATAATATGATAAATGTATGTCTACATAATGAAGTCAAATGCTAAAGATGTGGGGAAAATATTGACTAACAATTTATTGGTAATATGCCAATTATTCTCAGATTTAATATTGTGTTTGTGAAAGTCTGATATAGAATAGATGACCGTTGCAATCGTCTGCTATAGATCAGACAGCCGTTGTGGGCATCTACTATAGAATAGATGGCCGTTGTGGTTGTTTATTATAAAGATGATTATTGTGGTCGTCTATTATGGAGTAGATGATCATTGTTGTCGTCCATTATAGAGTAAATGATCGTTGAGGTCTTCTACTATTGACTAGATGAGCGATGTGGTCTTCTAGTATTGATTATATGAGCGATGTGGTCTTGATTATATGAGCGATGTGGTCTTCTACTAATGATTAGATGAGTGTTTTGATATACTAGATGAGCTTTGTGGTCGACTATTACAGAGTAGATGACCACTGTAGTCCTCAACTGTAGAGTAAATGACCATTATGATCGTCTAAAGTAGATAACCTTGTGGTTGTCAATTATAGAGTAGATGACTTCGTGATGGTCTTCCATAGAGTAGAAGAACTTGTGGTCGTCTACTGTAGAGTAGATGAACTTGTGGTCGTCTACTATAAAATAGATGACCATTGTCGTTGTCTTCTATAGAGTAGATTAACTTGTGGTCGTCTACTATAGAACAACTGACAATTGTGGTCGTATCCTACAGAAAAGATGAGTATTGTAGCCATCTACTATAGAATAATGACTGTTGTAGTCATCCATGTTTTGGTCGTCGTCATGAACTATAAAGTAGATGGTCGTTAACTATAAAGTATATGATCACTGTGGTCGTCTAATATAGAGTAGATCATCGTCTACAATATAGTCTATAACCATTGTGGTCGTCTATAATAAAGTATATGACCATTGTGGTTGTCTACAATAGAGTAGATTACCATTGTGCTCGTAGAGTAGATGATCGTTATGGTCTTCTACTATTTATTAGATGAGCGTTTTGATAGTCTACTATAGCGTAGATGGGCGTTGTGGTCGTCTACTATAGAGTAGATGGCCACAGTAGTCGTCTACTGTAGAGTAGATGACCACAGTAGTCGTCTACTATAGAGTAGATGACCACAGTAGTCATCTACTGTAGAGTAAATGACCGTTATGATCGTCTAAAGTAGATAACCTTGTGGTCGTCAATTATAGAGTAGATGACTTTGTGGTGGTCTACTATAGAGTATATAAACGTTTGGTCGTCTACTATAGAGTATATGAACTTGTGGTCGTCTACTATAGAATAGATGACCATTGTGTAGACAATCACAATCACTGTCGTGTAGATGAACTTGTGGTCTTCTACTATAGAACAGATGAAAAATTTTGTCGTCTACTATAGAACTGGCCATTGTGGTCATCTACTATAGAATAATGACTGTTAGATGATCGCTGTGGACGTCTACAATCTAGTAGATAACCATTGTTGTCGTCTACAATAAAGTAGATGACCATTGTGGTCGTCTATAATAAAGTAGATGACCATTGTGGTTGTCTACAATAAAGTTGTTGACCATTGTGGTTGTCTACAATAGAGTAGATGACCACTGTGGTCGTCTACTATAAAACAGATAACCATTATGGTCGTCTACGATAGAGCAAATGATCTACAGTAGAGTAGGTGGCCCTTGTGGTCGTCTACTATAAAGTAGATGGCCGTTGTTATCGTTTACTAAAGCAAAGGTGACCGTTATGGTCGTCTACAGTAGAGTAGATGACCGTTGTAATTTTCTACTATAGAGTAGATGCTATTTGTGATCGTAGATGACCGTTTTTTGTCTATATATGCGGTAAACGGCCATCTACTGTAGAGTAGATGTTAGGCAGTTTACTATAGAATAGATGAATGTTGAGATAGTCTACTATGGACAAAATAACAGTTGTGACCGTCTACTATACAGTAGATGACCATTGTGTTCATTTACTATAAAGTCTACTATAGAGTAGATAATCGTTGTGATCGTCTGCTGTAGAGAAGATGACGTTTGTGATCTTTACTATAGAGTAGATGGCCTTTGTGGTAAAGCAGATGACCCTTCTGGTCAGAAGATAACCATTTTGTTCGTCTACTATACAGTAGATGACCATTAGACAGTTGTGGTAGTTTACTGTAGAGTAGATGAATGATGAGGTTGTCTACTATAGAGTAAAGACCGTGTGGTCGTCTACTATAGAATAGATGGCGGTTGTGGTAGAGTAGATGAACCTCGTGGTCATCTACAATAGAGTAGATGAATCTTGTGGTCATCTATAATAGAGTAGATAACCGTTGTCATAGTCTGCTACAGATCAGATGACTGTTGTGGTCGTTTACTATAGAGTAAACGTCAGTCGAGGTCGTTTATTATAGATTGGATGAATGTTGTGGTCGTTTACTATGGACAAAATGATAGCTGTAGCCGTCTACTGTACAGTATATTGTCATTTTGTTCTTCTACTACTCATTAGATGTCCATTGACGCCGTTTACTATAGACTAGATGCACGTTGACGCCGTTTACCATAGACTAGATGGACGTTCTGATCTGCTACAGAGCAGATGACCGTTGTGGTCGTCTAATATGGAGTAGATGGCGGTTGTGGTTGTTTGCTCTAGAGTATATGACCGTTGGGGTTGTCTACTATGGAGTAAATGATCACTCTGATCTTCTACAATAAATTAGATGATCATTATGGTCGTCTACGACAGGGATGATAAAGTTGATACTTTACTACTTTTGAAACCCTTGAAGTACCGTGGTGCTCCCGAGACACATTTGATACTTTTTTTATCAAACAGGTCTTTTGTACGAATGTAATCTGCACTTTTGTAAAAACACTTCATAAGTCGTACACATTCTCTTTCGATATGGTTCGCCATAGCCACGCAACGCCAATAATAGAATTGGCTCTTTGTATTACAACAAAATTCACTTTCTTTTATTGTGTTTGAAATCGCGACTTTCCGAACTCTAAAGTAAAAAATTGCATTTTGGCAAATTTTTTATTTTTAACGAAATTAAAACCTATAACTAAAGACACGTCGATTGGCATCTACACAGCCATGAAGTCAAATTTGTCTGGAACCAACATATGGAGGGATATATCGAAACTTGTAGCAATTATAACAAGGAGAGAAACTGGACAAAATAAAATGTAAAGTCAATTGATTTTATATTAAAACCTGGACCGATATGAATCTTTTTTACTACGGACGATTTTACGCAATTTGAAATATATGTATACGCCTAAATTTCATCATAAACGGTTAAAAATGCGTTCTCTAGAGCATCTAATCGGAAGGTATATCTATATGGAGTCTATATCAAATCATGGACCGATATGCCCAATTTTCAATAGGGATCAAAACTGAACCTGTATCAATATTCGTAAATATCGGCTCATATTTGCGACCTGCACTTTAGTCACATAAATTTATGGACAGACAGACATAGATTCAGAAAATTATTGTACATAAGTCAATAGGTATGTATATTCGATATGGACATTTCTATTTTGAAGAATTCGCATTTTCTATTTCATTATTTTGAAATTTGGTAAATGGTAAATAAATCAACCCATATACTATGTATGTCTCTCAATTTTGTATCCGAGGTTAAAAAAGGCAACTTATCAAAATGCAAAAATAGTAGTTTCGAACGCTTTAATTTTAAATGAGAGCGTTTCAAATATTGAACAATTATACGAGTATATGTGCTTATTCTGTTCCAACAATGTGGTATAGGGTATCATGTAGTCGAATATCCTTTTATTTTCATTTACATGAAATTTTTTTTACTTATTTTTTTAATAAATAAATACCTTAAATTTTGGTCGGTTGTATGTATATTTCAGCAAATTTAAAGTTGGTACTTTTTGGGTTGGAAAAGTACCTTTTTGGAATGATTTTTGTACCATTTGGCCACTCTCAATTATCATCCCTGGTCTACGATAGAGTAAATGATCGTTGTGGTTATCTACAATAGAGTATATGGCTGTTGTGGTCGTTTACGATACAGTATATGACCGTTGTGGCCATCTACTCTAGAGATGATAACCATTGTGGTCGTCTACTGTAGAGAAGATAACCTTTGTGGTCGTCTTCTGTAGGGTAGATGACCCTACAGAACGACTATTATGCAGATATGCCCTTTGTAACAGTCTACTATACAGTAGATTTACCTACTAAACGTCTATCATGGAAAAGTTGATACTGTAGATGACCCTACTGTTCGTCTGCTATAGAGAAAATTACAACTTTGGTGGACTATTATAGAATAGATGGCAGTATTGGTCATCTGATGTGGAGTATATGGCCTTTGTGACCGTCCAATACACAGTAAATGACCATTGTGTTCATCTACTATGGAGAAAATTACCTGTGTGCCTATCTATACAGTAGATAGCCCTACTTGACTATTATACAAAATATGACCCCACGGGCCTTCTATTATGCAGTAGATTTCCCTGCTGGGTATCTACTATGCTGTAGATAACCCTACTTTTTCTCTACAATAGATTAGATGACTGCTGCGGTCGACTATTATAGAGTATCTAATCGTACCATAAATTAGTTGAGCCAATCTGTCGTATATTCTAGAGTAGATTACAAAATGTGTCGTCTACTTGATTTTTGTTTTTCGTTACTCCTCTTGGGAGCTTAGGGCTTCATCAAATCATCTACATCTTAAACGATATACCGCCGTTGTTTCTACTTTTTCCCATATAAGATTGTTTCGTCATAGTTCTTGGATAATTTTGCGTCGCCAGATTCCACTTAAGTGTCATCCTTGCAAAACTATCGCGATTTTTCCAGAGGATATGGTCGATCCACATACATTTCCTATGATTTATGTGCTTCAGTATGGGTTATTCATTTGTGAAGTTCCATAGTTCTAATATAAAATATAAAACCAAAGTTATCACCTACTGTAGAGTAGATGATCCAATTTTTCATATGGTATATAATAGATGACATTGGCTCATTATAAATCGATCAAACATTTTTGCACATAATTTGTCATTAAACTATTAACTGTTAAATTGGTTTGATGTTCTGAAGTTAAGACCCCTTATCCTTTTTATGTATAACATTCCAAAATTTACTTTCCCCCCAAATTTTTGAATAAAAAAGAAAGTGAAAAACTTTTTTTGGCATCTTTACTATACATAAATGGACGGACGGCATTTCAATGAATATCCACAAAAGTTGTCCACAACAATTAAACTGATAGCTTTTCAAAAATGAATAAAAAAAAGAAACCAAATTCGTTGCCAACTGAAACGTAAAAGGCCAAGATAATGAGACACAAAAAAATGAATTGGGTTGAAAAACATTAATTTCCATTTCATTTTCTTTCTCTGTTAATAATGATTTCCAACGACAGCGGAAAGTGAAGAGGCGGGCGAAGCGAGGAAAGGAGATGAGAGGAATAACAACTTACCATGATTAATTTTAACACTTTAACACAATAACAGACCGCAAGAAAGAAAAACTTTTCCATTCAATTTTTTCCCTGATGTTGAAAAGAAATAAAAACAAAGTTGGTTTTCTGTGGTCCAAGATTTTTTTTTGTTGCTTCAGGATTTATTTCTTCAGAGGAACCTTTATGTAAATTAACAAATTAATACTTCAAGCTTTGATGGACAAACTGAGAGGGTTGAAAGGCAACAGCTTTGGACACATACAAAAAAAATGATGAAAAGTTTTTAATAAATGCAAATTTACAACTAATTAGTAGTCGTCGTTGTAGTTAAGATGAAGAAGATGAATTAAGTAAGTGGAAAGGAATAATAATTTTACGTATTATTAACAGATTTTCAAGGGTAGAGCATCAATGGTGAAGTGAATGGTTTAATGGTGGTTTCTATTTTCTTGTCTTAATGGAAAATTTTAATGAAAATCTCTCAGTGAGGAAAAAGATGAACATTGAAACTAAGTTTGCAAATGAAAAGATATAAAAGAATATCATGAAACTGTATAATTTAATGATTTTCTATTTGAATTGGTGGCCTTGGGAAAATAATATATATATTTTGAATGACATTCATTCAAAATAGTTTGAATTCACGAGTAAATCTTAATTATTTCAGTTTAAAGGCATTTACAGTAAAGACTAATTCGGCAATAGAGTCTAGCTAGAAATAATTGAGATTTACCCATTGCTGATGACTGTTTTGGTCATCTACTATAGATTAGATGATCGTTGTGGTCGTCTGCTATAAAGTAGATTCCCGTTGCGTCGTCTGCTATAGAGTAGATGACGGTTGTGGTCGTCTACAATACAGTAGATGACCGTTGTGGGCGTCTACTATAAAGTAGATGGCCGTTGTTGTTGTCTGCTACAAAGTAGATTACCGTTGTTGTCGTCTACTATAGAGTAGATGGCCGTTGTTGTTGTCTGCTACAAAGTAGATTACCGTTGTTGTCGTCTACTATAGAGTAGATGACCGTTGTGGTCTTCTACTATGGAGTAGATGACCGTGGCGGTCGACTACTACAGAGTAGATGACCGTTGTTGTCATCTACTATAGAGTAGATGACCGTTGTGGTCGTCTACTATAGAGTAGATGACCGTTGTGGTCGTCTACTATAGAGTAGATGACCGTTGTGGTCGTCTTCTATAGAGTAGATGACCGTTGTGGTCGTCTACTATAGAGTAGATGACCGCTGTGGTCGTCTTCTATAGAGTAGATGACCGTTGTGGTCGTCTACTATAGAGTAGATGACCGTTGTGGTCGTCTACTATAGAGTAGATGACCGTTGTGGTCGTCTACTATAGAGTAGATGACCGTTGTGGTCGTCTACTATAGAGTAGATGACCGTTGTGGTCGTCTACTATAGAGTAGATGAATGTTCTAGAGTAGGTGATCCTATCGGTCGACCACTATATATTTCATCCACCTATGTGGTCGTCTGCTATAGAGTACATGACAATTGTGGTCGTCTTTCGTAGAGTAGATGACCATTGTGGTCGTCTATAGTAGAGTAGATGTCCATTGTGGTCGTCTATCGTGGAGTAGATTACCATTGTGGTCGTCTATTATAAAAGTGATTCCGATTTTGTCGTCTACTATAGAATATAAGACGGTTGTGATCGTCTACTATACAGTAGATGGCAGTTGTGGTCGTCTATTAAAGAATAGATGTCGGTTGTGGTCGTCTACTATACAGTAGATGACCGTTGTGATTTTCTAATATAAAGTAGGTGACCGTCGTGGTCGTCTATTATAGAATAGATGACCGTTGTGGTCGTCTATTATAGAATAGATGATCGTTGTAGCCGTCTATTATACAACAGGTGGCCGTTGTGGTCGTCTATTATAGAATAGATGACCGTTGTGGTCGTCTATTATAGAATAGATGACTGTTGTGCCCATCTACTAGAGAGTAGATGACCGTTGTGTCCATCTACTAGAAAGTAGATGACCATATACCCTATAGTAGATGACCGTTGTGGTCGTCTAACATAGAGTAGATGATCGTATTATCTGTAATAGATGACCGTTGTGGTCGTCCTATGATCCTATCGGTCGACCACTATATATTACACCCACGTATGTGGTCGTCCGCTATAGAGTACATGGCAGTTGTGGTCGTCTTTCGTAGAGTAGATGACCATTGTGGTCGTCTATCGTAGAGTAGATGACCAGTGTGGTCGTCTATCGTCTACTACAAAGGTGATTCCGATTTTGTCGTCTACTATAGAATATAAGACCGTTGTGATGGTCTACTATACAGTAGATGGCCGTTGTGGTCGTCTAATATAAAGTAGATGACCGTTGTGGTCGTCTATTAAAGTATAGATGCCGGTTGTGGTCGTCTACTATAGAGTCGATGACGGTTGTGGTCGTCTGCTATAGAGTAGATGACGGTTGAGGTCGTCTACTGTAGAGTAGATGACCGTCGCGGTCGTCTACTATAGAGTAGATAACCGTTGTGATCGTCTACTATAGAGCAGATAACCGTTGTGGTCGTCTACTCTGGAGTAAATTACCATTTTGGGCGTAGACTACCAAAATAAATTTCCATTTTGGTAGTCTACTATAGAGTAGATGACCGTTGTGGTCGTCTACTATGGAGTAAATGAAGTTGTGGTCGTCTACTATAGAGTAGATTACCGTTGTGGTCGTCTACTGTAGAGTAGATGACCGTTGTGGTCGTCTACTATAAAGTAGATGACCGTCGTGGTCGTCGACTATAGAGTAGATGACCGTTGTGGTCGTCTACTATAGAGTAAATTTCCATTTTTGTAGTCTACTATAGAGTAGATGATCGTTGTGGTCATCTACTATAGAGTAGATGATCGTTGTGGTCGTCTACTATAGAATAGATGACCGTTATAGTCCTCTACTATAGAGTCGATGACCGCTGTAGTCGCCTACTATAGAGTAGATTACCGTTGTGGTCGTCTACTGTAGAGTAGATGACCGTTGTGGTCGTCTACTATAAAGTAGATGACCGTCGTGGTCGTCGACTATAGAGTAGATGACCGTTGTGGTCGTCTACTATAGAGTAAATTTCCATTTTGGTAGTCTACTATAGAGTGGATGACCGTTGTTGTCGCTACAATAGAGTATATGACGGTTGTGGTAGTCTACTATAGAATAGATGACCGTTATAGTCCTCTACTATAGAGTCGATGACCGCTGTAGTCGCCTACTATAGAGTAGATAACCGTTGTGGTCGTCTACTATAGAGTATGAGATCTCGTTGGTCGTCTACTATAGAGTAGGAGGCCGTTGTGGTTGTCTACTCTATTATTGTCACTTTTTTTCAATCGTCACTTTCTTCTTGGTCATATGATAATCCAACATCCCAAATTTTTATTTATTTGAAGGGACTATGATCTGTAACTCAGTCGCATATTACAATGGTCGGAGTGTTACACTTAGTATCAACATGAAGAGCCTTATGTCCCAGTTTCAGGCATACCTCTTTTTCATCATAACCACTGGCAAACTTTATCTTTGGCCGGACTTATTGACGGAAACCGGTAGTATTGTTGTGTTCGGTGTCAACGTTTCCTTTTCGACATTTTTCCAATTGTTATATAAAATGAGTCTTCCTTTGTGTTTATTTTAAGCTTGACACATCCACCACTTCCACCATTGCACCACCGCACCCCACCACCAATGACTACAACAACAGTGACCAACATTCAGTAGTGTTTTCCAAAGATAAACTCTTTCACAGATGCAGGGGCAGCAGCATTCAGGAGCAAAAGCATGCAGCAACATAATGCAGAACATGACAACCAGTAACCAACCGGCAGCCGGAGAGCGTTCCTACAATAATAACTTTGTTGTTCCGACGTCGCCACCGATGTCATCATCATCATGGCCACCGTCATCTGCACCAGCTCCAACACCACGGACCTCAACAAACCCGGGCCGAAAAAAAACGAGTGATTTTAACTCCGCTAACTTTTGTGCGTTTTTGTGCAGCAGAAATTTTGAAATCCAGCTGTCATTCTGGTAAGCAGTTCAGGACACCCACTCTCTACTCTCCACTCACTACCCCTGCACTACTATGGGTGCACTAACTTTTTTCGGTTGAGTTTCGTATAAATAAACCGGAACTTTGAGTTCTGGTTGTGGGCTGGGGTAAGGGTGGGGTTTGGGGCGATAGATGGGGTTATGTGATGTCAGTTGGATGTGAATGTGATTTAAATGAAGTTTAGAGCTCAAAATGAAATTGTGTGCAATTTACTTAAAGTTCACTTCATAGTTGTCAAAATGTTTTCACGGACGAGATGTGTTTGAGGGATTTATATGTTTCGCACTCTTCATATTCTCGTATGTAGATGTCAATGACAGAGCATGGAGGAAAGGAATGTCCTTTTGATATCATTTAATGATTCAGATAAAGGATAATCCTATACACAGATTCAAATAACTGGTTGAGTTTTTAAGAAAAATAATTGCAATAGGGATATAAGTGACCAAAAACGTTGAAAATACACAAATAATTTATTTAATATTAATGTTTTGTTGCATTGACTCAACGAAACTGAGTGACACAGAGGTATATCAATCGGTAACTCTAAGTAATTCCGTGACTAGTTTTACAGAATGTTTGCAGAAAACGTAGAAAATATTGATCAGTAGTCTTTTCATGATGATCTGAACGTTTTCATTCGTAAGTGCACATTTTTTACGAAAATCTAAATACCCACAGTCAACCTACGAGGCCTTTAAATTAAGTTCAAAGAACGTATCTGAAGCTATTCTCTAAAATGGATACCATAATAATGCAACGAGCATGCTGAAAACTGATTTCGAGATATTTGCTCACCAAACTTTGCTGGGAAATCAGAAAGGTTAATCATTTCTGGGATTAATTCGAGGCTTTGGAATATTCGTTTCAGATAACTAAATTAAGGGGACACTTGTAGAATTGTTTCCCTGAAAAAAGACGACGACTTTTCTCATTGCTGCAGCCCTAAAAAATTTTCCATCAAAATATATTTGGCTTTGACCCATTGGTCTGATCCCGCCCATTTTTGTACTAATCACGTAGACTACCGCGAGATACATATAAACAGAATTACAATACTATGGCTAACAAATTGTGCAAGATATCTCAATATCAAAATTGGCTTATATGGCTGAGCCACGCCCTTTGGTCTGATCCCGCTCATTTTTAGACCAATCACATAGACTTCCACCAGACACATATTCACAAAATAACAACACTCTCAATAACATATTGTGAAAAATATCTAATTTTCCAAATTTGACTTATATGGGCGGAGCCACACCCATTGATCCGATGCCGCCCATTTTTGCACCAATCGCGTAGAATGCCAGCAGATACATATACACAAAATTACAGAACTCTCGCTAATAAATTGTGTAAGATATCTCAATTTAAAAATTTAGCCTATATGGGCGGGGCAACGCCCATTGATCTGATGCCGCCCATTTTTGGACCAATTACGCAGACTGCTACCAGATATATATACGCAAAATTTCAAGATATCTCAATGCAAGATATCTCAATTTCAAAATTTGGCCTATATGGGCGGTGCCACGCCCATTGGTCCGATCCCGGCTATTTTTGGAACAATCACGTAGACTACTACCAGATACATATACACAGAATTACAACACTCTCTATAACATATTGTGAAAAATATCTAAATTTTGAAATTTGACTTATATGGGCGGGGCCACGCCCATTGGTCCGATGCCGCCCATTTTTGGACCAATCGCGTAGAATGCCAGCAGATACATATACACAAAATTACAGAACTCTCGCTAACAAATTGTGTAAGATATCTCAATTTCAAAATTTGGCCTATATGGGCGGGGCCACGCCCATTTGCCAGATCCCGCCCTTTTTTGGACCAATCGCGTAGAATGCCACCAGATACTTACACACAAAGTTACAGAACTCTCGCTAATAAATTGTGCAAGATATCTCAATTTCAAAATTTGGCTTATATGGGCGGGGCCACGCCCATTCGTTCGATTCAGCCCATTTTTGGACCAATCACGTAGACTGGCACCAGATACATATGTATAACATTACAGCACTCTAGCTAACAAATTGTTCAATATATATCAATATCAAAATTTGGCTTATATGGGCGGTGCCACGCCCATTTCCCGACCGGTCATGTAGACTGCCACCAGATACATATATACAAAATTACAGCACTCTCGCTAACAAATTGTGCACGATATTTCAATTTTAAAATTTGTCTTAGGTGGGCGGGGCCACTCCCACTTGATATATCGAAAATTCAAGTACTCTATTTTTACCACGCCCCACACATGTACATTCTGTGAAAATTTCAAGAAGATCGGTCCAGCCGTTTAGACGTCTAAACGGCACAAACATACCAACAAACAAACACACATTCTTCTTTAAATATATAGATTTAAAACCCAAAAGATAATTAAAGGTTAATTAGAAATTCTTCAAAAATAAATAGTTTACGCTAATAATTTGTCTGTATGTTTGATACATAGTTTCTACTAAATTTTTATACCCTACACCACACTGTGGTACAGGGTATTATAAGTTTGTTTCACGGCAGATGTTTGTAACACCTGAAAATAACACAGCTAGACCCACCTTAAAGTATACCGATAGACTCAGAATCACTAGCTGAGTCGATTTAACGATGTCTGTCCGTCCGTCCGTCTGTCCATGTAAAGTTGTTCGTCGACTACAGGTCGCAATTTCACTCCGATCGTTCTGAAATTTTGCAGTTTAGAGTATTTCGAGTTAAGATCCCTATTGAATTTGGCTGAAATCGGTTCAGATTTAGACATAGCTCCCATATATATCTTTCGTCCGATTTGGCCCTTTAGTCCTATAGAAGCTGTATTTTACATCCAATCGTTTTGAAATTTAGAATGGTAGAGTTTCTTGATCCATGAGCCAACATTGCCGAATTTGAAGAAAATCGGTTAAGATTTAGCTATAGCTCCCATATACATGTTTCGTCCGATTTTGCTCTTTAGTCCTGTAGAAGCTGTATTTTACATCCAATCATTTTGAAATTTAGAATGGTAGAGTTTCTTGATCCATGAACCAACACTACCGAATTGGAAGAAAATCGGTTAAGATTTAGCTATAGCTCCCATATATATGTTTCGTCCGATTTAGCCCTTTAGTTCTATAGAAGCTGTATTTTACATCCAATCGTTTTGAAATTTAGAATGGTAGAGTTTCTTGATCCATGAACCAACACTACCGAATTTGAAGAAAATTGGTTAAGATTTAGCTATAGCTCCCATATATATGTTTCGTCCGATTTTGCTCTTTAGTCATGTAGAAGCTGTATTTTACATCCAATCATTTTGAAATTTAGAATGGTAGAGTTTCTTGATCCATGAACCAATACTACCGAATTTGAAGAAAATCGGTTAAGATTTAGTTATAGCTCCCATATATATGTTTCGTCCGATTTGGCCCTTTAGTTCTATAGAAGCTGTATTTTACATCCAATCGTTTTTAAATTTAGAATGGTAGAGTTTCTTGATCCATGAACCAACACTACCGAATTTGAAGAAAATCGGTTTAGATTTAGCTATAGCTCCCATATATATGTTTCGTCCGATTTTGCTCTTTAGTCCTGTAGAAGCTGTATTTTACATCCAATCATTTTGAAATTTGACTTATATGGGCGGGGCCACGCCCATTGGTCCGATGCCGCCCATTTTTGGACCAATCGCGTAGAATGCCAGCAGATACATATACACAAAATTACAGAACTCTCGCTAACAAATTGTGTAAGATATCTCAATTTCAAAATTTGGCCTATATGGGCGGGGCCACGCCCATTTGCCAGATCCCGCCCTTTTTTGGACCAATCGCGTAGAATGCCACCAGATACTTACACACAAAGTTACAGAACTCTCGCTAATAAATTGTGCAAGATATCTCAATTTCAAAATTTGGCTTATATGGGCGGGGCCACGCCCATTCGTTCGATTCAGCCCATTTTTGGACCAATCACGTAGACTGGCACCAGATACATATGTATAACATTACAGCACTCTAGCTAACAAATTGTTCAATATATATCAATATCAAAATTTGGCTTATATGGGCGGTGCCACGCCCATTTCCCGACCGGTCATGTAGACTGCCACCAGATACATATATACAAAATTACAGCACTCTCGCTAACAAATTGTGCACGATATTTCAATTTTAAAATTTGTCTTAGGTGGGCGGGGCCACTCCCACTTGATATATCGAAAATTCAAGTACTCTATTTTTACCACGCCCCACACATGTACATTCTGTGAAAATTTCAAGAAGATCGGTCCAGCCGTTTAGACGTCTAAACGGCACAAACATACCAACAAACAAACACACATTCTTCTTTAAATATATAGATTTAAAACCCAAAAGATAATTAAAGGTTAATTAGAAATTCTTCAAAAATAAATAGTTTACGCTAATAATTTGTCTGTATGTTTGATACATAGTTTCTACTAAATTTGTATACCCTACACCACACTGTGGTACAGGGTATTATAAGTTTGTTTCACGGCAGATGTTTGTAACACCTGAAAATAACACAGCTAGACCCACCTTAAAGTATACCGATAGACTCAGAATCACTAGCTGAGTCGATTTAACGATGTCTGTCCGTCCGTCCGTCTGTCCATGTAAAGTTGTTCGTCGACTACAGGTCGCAATTTCACTCCGATCGTTCTGAAATTTTGCAGTTTAGAGTATTTCGAGTTAAGATCCCTATTGAATTTGGCTGAAATCGGTTCAGATTTAGACATAGCTCCCATATATATCTTTCGTCCGATTTGGCCCTTTAGTCCTATAGAAGCTGTATTTTACATCCAATCGTTTTGAAATTTAGAATGGTAGAGTTTCTTGATCCATGAGCCAACATTGCCGAATTTGAAGAAAATCGGTTAAGATTTAGCTATAGCTCCCATATATATGTTTCGTCCGATTTTGCTCTTTAGTCCTGTAGAAGCTGTATTTTACATCCAATCATTTTGAAATTTAGAATGGTAGAGTTTCTTGATCCATGAACCAACACTACCGAATTGGAAGAAAATCGGTTAAGATTTAGCTATAGCTCCCATATATATGTTTCGTCCGATTTAGCCCTTTAGTTCTATAGAAGCTGTATTTTACATCCAATCGTTTTGAAATTTAGAATGGTAGAGTTTCTTGATCCATGAACCAACACTACCGAATTTGAAGAAAATTGGTTAAGATTTAGCTATAGCTCCCATATATATGTTTCGTCCGATTTTGCTCTTTAGTCATGTAGAAGCTGTATTTTACATCCAATCATTTTGAAATTTAGAATGGTAGAGTTTCTTGATCCATGAACCAATACTACCGAATTTGAAGAAAATCGGTTAAGATTTAGTTATAGCTCCCATATATATGTTTCGTCCGATTTGGCCCTTTAGTTCTATAGAAGCTGTATTTTACATCCAATCGTTTTTAAATTTAGAATGGTAGAGTTTCTTGATCCATGAACCAACACTACCGAATTTGAAGAAAATCGGTTTAGATTTAGCTATAGCTCCCATATATATGTTTCGTCCGATTTTGCTCTTTAGTCCTGTAGAAGCTGTATTTTACATCCAATCATTTTGAAATTTAGAATGGTAGATTTTCTTGATCCATGAACCAACACTACCGAATTTGAAGAAAATCGGTTAAGATTTAGCTATAGCTCCCATATATATGTTTCGTCCGATTTGGCCTTTAACCCTATAGAAGCTGTAGATTAAAAACAATCGTTTTGAAATTTAGCATGGTAGAGTTTCTTTATCCAAGGACCAACATTGCCGAATTTAAAAAAAATCGGTTCAGATTTTGTTATAGCTCCCATATATATATTTCGTCCGATTTGGCTACAGAGGCAGAGGAGACGTACCAAATGTAAATTGTGTAAACAAATTTAAGTTGAAGTATACACTGGATATTTCATTGTTTTCCAATCTTTCTAGAGTGGTGTAGGGTATCATATAGTCGGCACCGCCTGACTTTAGCCTTTCGTTACTGCTTTTCATTTCAGTTTGGGAAAACGTCATGTATTTAATGGTGGTTGACTTGTATACCCTACACCACACTGTGGTCCGTGGTATTATAAGTTTGTGAATTTGTAACACCCACAAAGATAATACATAGACCCATCATTTATTATACCGATCGACTTGGAATCACTTCCTGAGTCGATCTAACCATGTCCGTCCGTCTGTCCATCTGTAGATGTTTCGTTCTAATCAAAGCATAGGTCGTATTTATTGTACGAATGTTATGAAATTTAGCACAGTGCTCTTTTTTGATCCAATGACGATCCCTATTGAAATTGGTCAAAATCGGTTCAGATTTAGATATATCCTTCATATATCTATATTAGGGCGGGTCGATTTAAAAATCGCCCATTGCTCAGTGAAAATCGTATTCTAGGGATCAAAATAAGAAACTTTGCCCGAGGAACCATACCTCTAAAACGAATTCTGATGTCCCCACTTTTGACCTGTAGGGAGAAATTTTGAAAAATCCCACTTTGACCCATTTAGAGGGCGCCAATCGCGTCCAAATGTATGACCGACCCCCACTTACTTTGGAGGGCCGATCCACCCATGCCAGTGGCACACCCCCTGGAACTCACCTGGGGGGTTCCCCATACAAACATTTCAAAAAAATCACCATTTTTGGCACTTTACATGACAAAATCAGCGAAATGGCTATGTTTATACCCTACACCACACTGTGGTACAGGGTATTATAACTTTGTGCATTTGTTTGTAACACCCAAAAGGAGAAGAAACAGACCCATCGTTTATTATACCGATCGACTTAGAATCACTTTCTGAGTTGATTTATTTATGTCCGTCTGTCTGTCCGTTTGTCCGTCTGTCCGTCTGTGCATGTATTCTTGTAATCAAAGTACATTGAATTTGGTTAAAATCGGTTCAGATTTAGATATAGCCCCCATATATATGTTACCTCCGATTTGACCTGTAAGCGCTGTAAAAACTGTATTTTATATCCGATCAGTGCAAAATTCGGCAGAAAGAGGTTTCTTATTACATGAAGGAATACTGCCGAATTCGGAGAAAATCGGTTCAGATTTAGATATAGCTCCCATTATATGTTACCCCCGATTTGACATGTAAGCGCTGTAGAGGCTGTATTTTATATCCGATCAGAAGGAGGTTTTTTTACATGAATAAGTATTCAGGGAAGATCGGTTCAGATTTATATTAAAGTTCCATATATATGTTCCTCCTGATTTGGTAGCAAACCGCTATAGAAGTTGTATTTTACTTCCGATCATTAAAATTTTCCAGAAAGATGTTTCTCAATTTAGGAACGAATATTGCTTAATTTAGCGATTATCGTTTCAGAATTAGATAATATGTTTCTACCCATTTACCAATTATTCCAAATTATTATGGCAATGACCCTCATCGCTTTGTTAGGGAGGTGTAGGGTATTATATAGTCAGCCCCGCCCGACTTTCTGTCTTTCCTTACTGGTTTAAATCAGATTTCATTCACGTAACCAAGTACATGATTCCTTCCATTGTTCAAATGTTAGAAAATCCTGATTATCATCATTTATTGCTAATATTTAATAAAACACTTATCCATAACTAAAGAGTTCTTAAAACCACTCTGGAGTACTTGCTGGCTAATAATATTCCATATAACACAATTTGGCCAATTTACGAACATTTTCTTTTATAAACTGCACTTGTGCACTGCCATCAGCAATCATACACCGCAACAAACACACATACAAAGACGCCCTACTCAAATTATCCCTTCTTCAAACGCTTTCTAATTTTGCAATCCTGATTCTCTTTTGCTTTTTACAATCCGCAAAAATAAATAATTGGAATTTCCCCCTTTCTCCACATAAACAACCAGCGTTTTAGCGGTTTCTCTTCTTTACTTACTAAAAGGAAATATCATGTAATTCGTAGATTCCGTAATAAATAATCGAATTTCCACAATCTTACGCTTGGAAAAACACACAAACATACGTTCACGGAGGTATTGGGAGGAACTCCCATTTAAAAATTGAAACCAATCCAAACCCACCGACAACAGAACCAAACAAATCCACCTATACCGCCATCAGGTTTTCCGGTAGTTGTAGTTCAACAAAAACCGGCAAATGGTGGTTATCATCAAAAGCAAATTAACCCGGAATAAAAATCGCAGATTCCTTTAGAAAAACTGCTGCTGTGAACGTCGTTGCTTAAACACAAATGCAAACAATTCGCATATACAGGAGAATGCACACACACTTATACATTAGGGTGGGTGAGGTTTATCATGAATTAAATAAAAAATATAAATTAAAAAAAAGAAATCTGAAAGATATAATTCAATTACCAATTTGCAAAATATTTTCAGCATTCAAAACATTTCCTAAAAATAAATAAGTTCCACCCCACTGCACATGCATTTAGTTGAATTCAGAAAGCTTTTGTGGATTGCCAGTATAGCAAGGACTGCAGCTCACAGGATTGCTGGTGAAAAGGTTAAGAAAAGTGGCCGTTATTATATTTCTTTGGGTATCGAGAGGAGCAGTGAATGGGTTGTTTTCCTTGCAACGTTAATGCCACATTGCAAATTGCATTTGCCACACCAGCACGTTTAGTGTTGCTGCAATAAGACAGTGCGGGGGTTAAACACAAATACACACTGACAAAGCAACAACGAACTTCCACCTTCCGACCATACACATTCACTGGGAAACGGAAATGATTAGTAGTGGTAGAATTGGTTTGGTGAGAGGGGTGGGAGGGGTGGAGAAAAACATACAGGAAATCCAAATGGATGATGATATAAACGATTTGTTAAGATCCAATTGGATTTAACTCGCTTGAAGAAAAGCAATGTATTCACAAATGTAAAAGGATATAGCGGTGAGCAATAAAAAGTGATAATATTATTCTTCAAACAAATGTTAGTGGAGACATATCAATTTGTGGGGAAATATTGGGAAATAAAGCTTCAGCAAAGATTAACCAATAGAGAATTAAGAAGAATTTTACGATCAAACTAATAACAAAATGTATTCTCTCCTACTTGAGACAATATAATATGGAATTTTATAGTCCGCTATATGCTACCGATTCTTCAATATTTCGATCAACTTTTCACATTTAAATGTTTACATTTAAAAATTTAAGGAGTAACTTGTTGAACACAAAATTTAAGCCCAAAGCGCGTTTTAGGTACTTATATTTGTATTCTGTATATTAAATCACACATCAACACATAAGAAAATTCTCAGAAAAATTCTCACGTCCAATTTCCATAATTGAGTCCCAAAACATTGAGCTGAAAAAGCTGTGCTGTGTAATAGAACAGTACCTGACCCAACATAAGTTACATTTGAAGGTTGAACTTCGAAAACTGCTCCAACTAATAATCTACTAATGAATATATATATCTACCAAGGAGTAGATAACACAACTGGCCCTCTACCAAGAAATCCAACCAACTGGTCGTCAAAGGTGTCGATAATCCAACTGGAAGTCTACGAAGCAGTAGATCAACGAACCGGCCATCAACTAAGAAGTAGATAACCCAAAAGTTCGTCTACTAAAGAGTAGATAATTCGACGGGTCCTCTACTAAGGAGTAAACAACCCAAATTGACATCAACTAAGGAGTAGATAATCCAACAGTTCATCTACTCTGGAGTAGATAACACAATTGACTGACTACTAACGAGTAGATAACCAAATTTGTCCTCAATTGGGGAGTCGATAACCCAACGGGTTGACTACTGCGGAGTAGATAACGTAGCTGACCGTTTTCTAATAAGTTGATAACCCTACTGGACGTCTACTAAGCAGTAGATATAACCACTGATCATTAACTAAGGAGTAGATAAAGTAACTGGTCATCAAATAAAAACTGGACAACCCAACAGTTCGTCTACTAAGGAGTAGATAATCCAACTGGTCCTCTACTAAGAATAATAAAATGTAGCTGGTCCTCTACTAAGGGATTGATAACACAATTTGTCCTCTATAACCCAACAGGTTGTCTACTACGGAGTAGATAAACAACGTTATCGTCTTTTCTAAAGTGTAGATAACCCAATTTGTCCTTTATTAGGGAGTAGATAACACAACTGGGTATCACATAAGGGCAAGATAATCCAGCCAGTCGCCTACTAAGGAGTAGATAACACAACTGGCCGCTTACTAAAAATTATATAACCCAATTTGTCCTTTATTATGGAGTAGATAACTAGCCAGTAGATAAACCCAGTGGTCATCAACCAAGGAGTATATAATCCAACAGTTCGTCTACTAAGTAGTATATCACTCCTCTACTGAGAAGTATACAACCCAACTGGACATCAACTAAATGGTAGAAAAGAAAACTGGCCGCGTACTAAGGATTATATAAACCAATTGAACGTCAGCTAAGGGGTAAATAACCCAACTCGTCCCCTATTCAGTGTATATAAACCAACTGGTCGTCTAATAAGCAGTAGATAATACAATTGGTCGCCTACTAAAGAGTAGATAACCCAACAATTCGTCCACCTGGAGTAAATAACTTAACTAGTCCTATACTGAGGAGTAGACAACCCACCTGGACATGAACTAAGTGGTATATAACACAACTGGACGTCTACTAAGGATTAGTTAACCCAATTTGTACCAGCTCGTTGTTGATCTGTCGTAGTGAACGGACGTGTTTATCACAGAGCGGATACTTATACCTATTACGCCACCGCAAACATAATCTGTACAAAGTCTTGAAGGCCTACATTGTAGTACCTATTACGGGCTAATACAGACAAGAAAATAAATAAATTCACATGACGGGGATGTCTTCATGTTCCGATGGAGCGGGGTTCCCCAATCGTCCGACTGTCCGTCCGTTGGTCTTGGCCAAAACCGACCACACCAAAAAGGGTGAAAATTCCCCCAGTACAAACAACAAGTTGTACGGTGAGGGGAAAACGTCATGTCCGACCGTCAAAGCGGAAGCACAATGAGCACCGGATAGCGCTCAGAGTTTTGACGAAGTTGGAGGCTGTTGAGGTTTCGGCTCTTACCGAAAAACAAAAAGAGTCACTTGCCTGGGCTAAAGGCGTCATAGATGCTTCTAAAGCCAATGAGTCAGCTGAAAGAGCCACAAATTCAGCTGTGTTAACGGCTAATAAAGTCAAAAGAATCAGATCACCTCATGAACCCTTGCCTTCGAAAAAGGCAAGAGGCCCTAATGTCGCCATCAATAGAACACTCACCAAGCCCTTCAATGAAGTGGCGAAAGAGAGTCAAGTGATGGCCGTTATAGACAGAAGTAGTGAGGCTGGATCCATACTCAAGGACAAATGGAGCCATGTGCAATCAGCCATTATGGCTCATTACCTCGATGTCCGCAGAGAAATGCCGGGCAAACCACCAATCTGCAAGATGCAGGATGGCATCAGGGAAGAGTAAAGCTCTTATATTTCGGTGACGCCAGATCAGTAGACCTGTATAAGGCTTCTCTGAGTCGAGCGGGTGAGGTGTGGCCGGGTGCCCAGTTGGATGTTGTCGAAAAAACAACATCCCTAGTCACCCTAGAGCCATCACCTGGGTTACAGAAGAGCCCTCCAACCCAGCTGACATATTAGAAATAATAAAAGATTCCAATCCTGGTTTGCCCGCCCATAATTGGAGAATCAGCAAGGTGGGTGAAGCGGATGGAAAAAAGCGGTAGGTCAATTTGATCCTTAACGCTGAATCCACCTCCCATATACAACGTGCAAGTGCAACCCTACAATATGGCTTCGATAATATAGTCTTGAAGGTATACAAGCAGGACATAGCTCCCACTGCGGAAGGTGAGTCGTCCACCGTGGTTGATACACGGCTTTCTGGAAGTGCGGAGGTACCCACGCCCATTATTTCTGGTGACTCCAACTCTAACAGAAGATCTGTAACGTCCTTCTCTGGGGCACGCTTCTCGATGATACGGACCAAGAGTTCGATAACGCCCTTGTCGGGGTGGATGTTAATCTGTCAATTACCAATGATGATAAGAATTCTACAGATTAACCTCCATCACGCTAAAGCAGCCTCAGCGGCTCTATTGCTGCGCCTGTCCACAGGTGCAGTAGACATCGTCCTGATACAGGAGCCCTACGCAGTGGGAGGAAGGGTGTGCGGTATCAGGACACCCAACTTTAAACTGATTGTGGCCAACTGTGAAGGCACTCCAAGAACCTGCATTTTGGCCAGGAAAGATCTAAGTAAAAAGCCGGTCTGGATAATCTGGTCGAGCATATCACCACATCATTCAATAGTTCCCTTGAAGAAGCCTGTCCAAAAACAAGGTACAAGGGTAAAACTAAACCCCAATGATGGACTTCTGAGCTAACGGCTATGAAAAAGACCTGCAGCAAGCTATTTAACAAGGCTAAATCTACTGGGGTCGCTAATGTTTGGGATGCATATAAAGCCCAACTCAAGATCTATAAGAAGACGCTTAGAAAGGCGCAAAGACGCTCTTGGTTTACCTTCTGTGGCGAAGTGGAAAAGGTCTCCGACGCCGCAAGGCTGAGGAAAATACTATCATCACCCTGTACAGTGGGTTACTTGCAGGATGAGGCAAATAATTGGACCAAAAACAACGAGTAGTCGCGCAATGTACTGTTCGACACACATTTCCCGGGGAACTCTCATACAAAACCAAAGAATAAGCAGGACCAACAAGAGTGCGAGTGGACTGCGAGCGTCGCTAGCTTGTTGACTGAGAGATCCAGAATAAGCTGGGATATTAATAGCTTTGAGCCCTTCAAGTCACCTGGTCCAGACGGCATCACTTCAGCAGAAATGCAGAAAATGATGAAGTACATTATCCCCTGGCTGGAGAAAATTTATGTAGGCTGTATCAGGCTTTCATACATCCCGAATCGATGGAGGGATACCAAAGTGGTGAGTGGCAAATTCGAAAACATCCTCCGAGACATTCTAGCAGCGGTTTGGGCGTAAACCCAAACAAGACAGAATTGGTTCTCTTTACTAGGATGAATAAAGTCCCACATGTGGACCCTCCACCTCGGATAAATGGAACAGATCTAGTCTTTTCTGAAACTGCACAATTTTTAGGAATAATTCTATGGTGGACGGCAACTGACAAACTACCCATCACTAACCTACTAACAAAGGTTCAGAGAACAGCCAGCCTGAGCATAAGCGGAGCCTTAAGGACTGCAGCGACCGAGTCTCTACAAGCCCTACTCCATATACTGCCGATTAATAAGTTGCAACCACAGCGGCAATAAGATTAAACTGCCTATTAATGTGGAGATACAAAAACTACGGCCACATGAGGATATCAAAGTGTAGTGCTGTGGTAACCGACCGAATGGACTAAATACCAACTGTGTACACCTTCGAGAGAAATTACATCACTATGATACCAGCAAGGGATGAATGGGATGGCAGAATACCCGGAAATAGAAATCATTTCCACTTCTATACGGATGGTTCGAAGCTTGATGAAAAGGTTGACTTCGGAGTACACTGTGAAGAACTTAGTCTGGATATAGCTCACAGATTACCAGATACCTGCAGTGTCTATCAAGCCATATGGCAATATGAGAAGTAGCCAAGTGGCTGTGTCGCAACATAGTAACCAACACTGGCGTTGTCATTTACTCGTACAGCCAGGCTGCCATCAATTCCCTGGAGGCAACATCCCTAAATTCACAAACAGCCCTCGACTGCCGCAGATCTCTTAACGAGATGGCTGAGCAGAGATATCCCGGGAAACTGCAAAGCCGATGAACTTGCTAGGAAAGGGACGACATTACAAATTCTCGAAGAATTTGCATATATTGGTGCGCCACTATCTACGTGCAAGATTTGGCTTAGGCAAGAGGCAGTCCAACGACAGATGGACAGAAATCGGCACCTGCAGGTTAGCTAGACGAATCTGGCCAAGGTATGACCTGAGAAGATCAAAATATCTCCTCGCACTATAGAGGCAAAGATTGTCTACGTTAGTATCAGTTCTGACGGGACATAACATAACTGGTCCTCTACTAGGGAGTAGATAACAAAACTGGTCTACTACTAAGAAGTAGATAACTCAACTGATACTCTAGTGAGGAGTAGTCCACCCAACTGAACATCCACTAAGTGGTAGATTACACAACTGTCCGCATAGTAAGGAGTATATTACCAAACTGGACGTCTACTAAGAAGTAGTTAACCCAATCTGTCCTCTATTAGGGAGCAGATAACCCAACTGGCTGTCTATTGCAAAGTAGATAACGCAGCTGACGGTCTTCTATGGGGTAGATAAACCTACTGAACGAATACTAAGCAGTAGATAAACTCAATGACCATAAACCAAGGAGATGATAACCCAACAGTTCGTCTACTAAAGAGTAGATAACCCAACTGGACATCAAGTAAGTAGGAGATAATCCAACTGGTCCTCCACTAAGGAGTAGATAACCCAATTTGTCCTCTATATCCAAACTTGTTGTCTCCCACGGAGTAGATAACGTAGCTGACCGTCTTCTTTAAGAAGTGAATAACCATACTAGATGTCTACTAAGCAGTAGATAAACCGACTGGTCATCAATTAAGGAGTAGACAACGCCACGGGATAATATCAACTATGGGACAACATCCACTATAGAGTATCTACTCACAACACAAAGGGTTGCTTACTAAGGAGTAGACAACCAAATTTATTCTCTATTAATAAGTGGATAACCCAACTGGTTGTCTACCAGCTAACCGTCTTCCAATAAGTAAATAACCCTACTGGACGTCTACTTAGCAGTAGATAAACCCACTGGTTATCAACTAAGGAGTAGATAAACCAACTGGTCATCAAATAAGTAGTAGATAACTCACAAGTTAGTCTACTAAGGAATAGACATCACAGCAGGTCATCGAACAAGGACTAGATAATCCAACTGGTCGTCTACAACACAACTGGCCGCCTATTAAAGAGTATATTACTCAATTTGTCCTTTATTGGGCAGTAGATAACCCAACTGGTTGTCTACTGCGGAGTAGATGACATCAACCAAGCGACAACATGCTAAGTAGCAGGTATCACAACTGGCCGCTTACTAAGAAGTAGATAACCGATTTTGTCCTCTATTGCGGAGTTGATAACCCAAAGGGGTTGTCTACTACGAAGTAGGTAACGCAGATGACCGTCATCTAAGATGTAGATAACCCTACTGGACGTCTACTCAGCAGTAGATAAAAACAACTTTTTTTGTGTAGATTGAGGCATACTATTTTATGAAACTAAAACAAAAACTAAGTATCTTAAAGTTTTTTCTTAATTCCATTTTTTACGGAAGGAATTTATGAAGGCTGCAAATATTTGAAACATAATTTTATCATAGAGATTTTTTCAAAAAAAAAATATTTTTTTTTTGTTTTTTTTTTCCAAAAAATAGTTTTTTGCCTACCCGTAAAATAATATAAACCAGTAAGGAAAGGCAGAAAGTCGGGCGGGGCCGACTATATAATACCCTACACCTCCCT
Organism: Eudasyphora cyanicolor; assembly: GCA_963930755.1. Classification (NCBI taxonomy): domain Eukaryota; kingdom Metazoa; phylum Arthropoda; class Insecta; order Diptera; family Muscidae; genus Eudasyphora; species Eudasyphora cyanicolor. The sequence goes on along the minus strand of OZ005737.1, from coordinate 47,494,527 downwards.
AACAATGCGATAAGGGTCATTGCCATAATAATTTGGAATAATTGGTAAATGGGTAGAAACGTGTTATCTAATTCTGAAACGATAATCGCTAAATTAAGCAATATTCGTTCCTAAAGTGAGAAACATCTTTCTGGAAAATTTTAATGATCGGAAGTAAAATACAACTTCTATAGCGGTTTGATATCAAATCTGGAGGAACATATATATGGAGCTTTAATATAAATCTGAACTGAAAAGACCTCCTTCTGTGGAATTTCGCACTGATCGGATATAAAATACAGTTTTTACAGCGCTTACAGGTCAAATCGGGGGTAACATATATATGGGGGCTATATCTAAATCTGAACCTATTTCTTCCAAATTTAATAGTGTTCATCCATATAATAACAAACCTCTTTCTGCCGAATTTCATACTGATCGGTTATAAAATAAAGTTTTTACAGCGCTTACATGTCAAATCGGGGGTAACGTATATATGGGGGCTGTATCTAAATCTGAACCGATTTCTTTCAAATTTAATAGTGTTCATCCATATAACAAGAAACCTCTTTCTGCCGAATTTCATACTGATCGGATATAAAATACAGTTTTTACAGCGCTTACATGTCAAATCGGGGGTAACGTATATATGGGGGCTATATCTAAATCTGAACCGATTTTAACCAAATTCAATAGGGATCTTCCTTGGTCCAAAAAAAAGATATTTGTAAAGTTTCGTCGAGATCGGACCATAATTGCGGCCTGTACTTTGATTACAAGAATACATGCACAGACGGACAGACGGACATAGCTAAATCAACTCAGAAAGTGATTCTAAGTCGATCGGTATAATAAACGATGGGTCCATTTCTTCTCCTTTTGGGTGTTACAAACAAATGCACAAAGTTATAATACCCTGTACCACAGTGTGGTGTAGGGTATAAAAATAGGAAAAAATCGAAAACAATTTGTTCCTTTTTTTAAAGTTAGCATCCCAACGAAGAAAACAATGCCTATTTGACAAAATCGATGAATAAATGTAGAAATCAAAGTCCTTTTGGTAGAAGTAAGAAAATTTCAACAAATTAATGTTCTTATACCCCGTATTGTGAACAAGGATATGTATCAGTTGCTGCGTGTTAAAGGTATAACACATCAAAGGAGTGGCCTACAAGACCCCAAGAATATTTGGCGGAAATCCATTTTGGGTCATTTTATGCCATTTGAGCAATGTCTGTCCGTCCGTCCGTCCGCTTCTCAGGCTGGAGCGCACGATAACTCTCGAAAGGAATAACGAATTGACTTCAAATTTGGTATGTGATAATATTTGTTTCTATCTCAAGATAAATTCATGGTTCACTCCTCCTAGTACCTCCCTCACAAACGGTTAAAATTAAGTGAAATTTTCATTCATAATAACTTTTATACAACTTATCCGAATTATCTGTAATTCCTTACATAGTAATAGTTTATCCATCCCTATCACATTGAGAAAAATGGGCGAAGTATCACCACCCCTTTTGGTAACTCCCACACCAAGGGACCATTTTGCACCAAAATTTAACAGCTTTGAACTTTCACCAGTACATTCTTTAAAGTTATTAAATTTAAAAAAATTGATAAAAATTAAATTAAAACAAAAAATAAATAAATTTACGAATATTTTTTGGGACTGAAGGTGAGGGAATTCTTAATTCGATTTACCCGACTGGACTTTCTTAGTTGTTGTATATTAGGATATATAAAATTCAGCACGGGTTCAAATTCTACAGTGCTACAGCACGAAATAAGCATCTATAAAACAAGATTAAAGTTTTCCATTGTCATAATCAATCTATCCTGTGCATTTAATTTATGCTGTGCAACATTTCAGTTTGAGAACCAAAAAAACCCTCACTCAGAATTATTAATTTATTTATGTATATTAATTTCATAAATTTTTTTATTATTATGTATTGATATGCATTAAAATGTTAAACCTTTTTCTAATTGTTGCTGCAATAGCTATGACATATCTGCATCATCATAATTAATCAGCCGCTCTGACAAATGAACAATATTTATATCGACCAATGTAGAAATCAGATTTGTTTTGTTGCACATTTCACCAAACAAAAATGCATAATTCAATATCAATTTTTCTCTCCCGCGTTTCGTTTTTTGTTTGCCCAAACAAACCACCACATGACGTTTGATTTATTTTGTGGCTGATGGATTGTCCCACATTGACTTATGCGCGCGAGGTTATTTATCACGATTATTATTTTCATGTGAAATTTACACAATTATTTTAGTTATTTGTTGTTGTTTTTTCTATATTTTTTGTTCGTTTGTTTTTGGTCGACAATCCCCCGCTATGATTATCATCAATTTTAATTAGTCCACTGTGTGGGGATGTTTGAGTAACAGTTGAAAACTATATTTCATCATTGGTTGTAGAATTCCCTGTAAATTTGGTGGCAAAATCAGATGCTTTGCTATGCCCAAATATGGTTAGTTTATGGCTTTTGTAAATGAGTGTGTGCATGTGTGAGTGTGTGTGTGTGCAACTGGCGTCTAACTAAATTTCAAATGCAATCCATCATTTTTGGATATTTAAAACGAAATGTTGAACATATATTTTAGCTCTTTTGAATATAGAGTAGTGGCGAGAAGGTGACCCAGCAGACAGAAATGCTGAACATACCTGGGCAATAAAATCAATAGTTGATGCCATTATATGTTTACATTGATTTGAAGATAGAAATTCTTACGAATAATCATCTTTTACGATAGAAAATGAGTCAAAAGAGGATAATTCTGATACCATCGAAAAAAATGAATATTAAGAGCCCGTATGATGAAATGCAATACACATATGTGGAAAGTGCCACATCTAAAATTTGTAGTCATTCTGACGAATGAGTAAGTAAAACACTGGATTATCTTGCAGTTTCAAATGTCGAAGCGAGCTATATTATGCATAAATTATCTTACAATGCAACCTTCAAATCCTGTTACATTTTGACCACTGTTTGTAACGACCTAGACCCACTTTAATGTACACCGAGCGACTCAGAATCACTGGCAGTTTTGAGCTAACCATGTACTCGTATGTCCGTCCATCTTAAGCTTTAACGCAAACTACAGTTCGCAATTTAACTCCTATCTTGATGAAATTTGTTATAGAACAATTTCTTGCTTCAGGAAGGAAGCCTATTTAAATTGGTCAAAATCCGTTCAGATTTAGATATATCCCCCTTACATATTTACATCCCGATTTGGCATTCAAGCGGTATATATACAAGCTTTATTTTCAGGCAGATTTTTATGAAATTTCCCAAAGCAATGTTCAATGTGGCAGTTATTACCCCTGTAAATTTCATAAAAATCGGTTCAGATTTATAACGGGGTTTCCAATAAGAATGATGTGATTTTTTTGAAAAAACACACTTATTTTTAAGTAAATTCAAACGTTTTGTATTTAATGTAAAGTACAATCGATACAATTAATTTCTAAATAAAATGTCATTCAAATGGCCTCCGCGACTTCTTCTGCAGGAACGAATACGATGAACCCAATTTTCGAGCACTTTTTCCACTAAATCAAGTCGTATGTCATGAATGGCACGTTCATTATTGACATGTAAAGCTTGAAGAGAGTGTGAGTTATTTCGAAAGACCAATCAATTCAAATAACCCCACAAGAAATAGTTCGATGGTATTAAATCACAACTTCTTGGAGGCCATTCATTATAACAATTTATTGAAATAATCGAATCTCCAAACTTTTCTCGCAACAATTCAATTGTTTCATTTGCTGTGTGGCACGTAGCCACTATCGTTCATCGGTCAATAGCAAAGATAGCTCTTAAAGAGAGCTAAAATATTGGTCATGGGTATTAAGGTCGAAGGTCGACTGGAAAGTGTTTTTTTTTTGGATTTTAAAAAAAATGGACTTAGCATTATTTTCAAGTGTGAACGGAATTTTTTTTTGCTCTAGCTCCTTAACGTTACGTCGGATCGGGAATCGGTCAATGGCAAAAAGATAGCTCTTAATGCGAGCTAAAATATTGCTTACGGGTGTAAAGGTTGTAGGTCATCTGGAAAGTGTTTTTTTTTTGATTTAAAAAACTGGACTTGGCGCACGAAAAGTTGCAATTGGAGAACGATTATTTTGATAATAAAACTGCATAATTTGTTAACTTTTTTCTTGCGTATATCTCCCCATGATGAAATTTTAAACACTACTGAATACAATGAAAAACCAGTAAGGAAAGGCTAAAGTCGGGCGGTGCCGACTATATAATACCCTACACCACTCTCGTAATATTGAATAACTCTAATATATAAATTTTGTAATTCATGTATAAATTGTTTACATAAATTTACTTTTGGGACATTTTATACTTAAATAATACCCTGTACCACAGTGTGGTGTAGGGTATAAAAACGATTGGATGTAAAGAGCCAAATCGGATGAAACATATATATGGGAGCTATAGCTAAATCTTTACCGATTTTCTTCAAATTCGGCAATGTTGGTTCATGAATCAAGAAACTCTACCATTCTAAATTTCAAAATGATTGGATGTAAAATACAGCTTCTATAGAACTAAAGGGTCAAATCGGACGAAACATGTATATGGGAGCTATAGCTAAATCTTAACCGATTTTCTTCAAATTCGGTAGTGTTGGTTCATGGATCAAGAAACTATACCATTCTAAATTTCAAAACGATTGGATGTAAAATACAGCTTCTTCAGGACTAAAGATCAAAATCGGACGAAACATATATATGGGAGCTATAGCTAAATCTTAACCGATTTTCTTCAAATTCGGCAATGTTGGTTCATGGATCAATAAACTCTACCATTCTAAATTTCAAAACGATTGGATGTAAAATACAGCTTTTATAGGACTAAATGGCCAAATCGGACGAAACATATATATGGGAGCTATAGCTAAATCTTAACCGATTTTCTTCAAATTCGGTAGCGTTGGTTCATGGATCAAGAAACTCTACCATTCTAAATTTCAAAACGATCGGATGTAAAATACAGCTTCTATAGGACTAAAGGGCCAAATCGGACGAAACATATATATGGGAGCTATAGCTAAATCTTAATCGATTTTCTTCAAATTCGGCAATGTTGGTGCATGGATCAAGAAACTCTACCATTCTAAATTTCAAAACGATTGGATGTAAAATACAGCTTCTATAGGACTAAAGGGCCAAATCTGACGAAAAATATATACGGGAGCTATATCTAAATCTGAACCGATTTCAACCAAATTCAATAGCGATCTTAACAGCCGCGAAATACTCTAAACTGCAAAATTTCAGAACGATCGGAGTGAAATTGCGACCTGTAATCGACGAACAACTTTACATGGACAGACGGACGGACGGACGGACATCATTAAATCGACTCAGCTAGTGATTCTGAGTCGATCGGTATACTTTAAGGTGGGTCTAGCTGTGTTATTTTCAGGTGTTACAAACATCTGCCGTGAAACAAACTTATAATACCCTGTACCACAGTGTGGTGTAGGGTATAACAAAGGACAGATCATGACATATTACAAATGGCCGAAACGTCACTTCAAATCATAACGGAAAACCCGTTATTTGAAGAAAATATATGGATAATTGTAGAAATTATAGCACTTTTGGTAAAAATAAGAGAATTTCAACAAAATCCTGTTTTTGCGAACCTTAGTCTCTAAAATGCCCCAGGCGCAAAAGATCCGGAGATCTTGGTGGCCATTGTGCGGTAGAAATGAAGCGAGGAACCTCCTTTTTAAGCCATTCTTGGTTGACGCGTGCTGAGTGCGATGATGCTGAGTCCTGTTGGAATGTCCATGGTCTGCGGCCGAAATGTTTGCTGCCCAGGGCTTCAATACTGTCTTAAGGACATTTTCCCGATAATATTCGGCACTTATTTTGACCCCATGGTCGATGAATACGAGCGGGGAGCGACCATCGGCCGTTACGGCGGCCCACACCATTACCATCGGCGGCGCTTGAGTTCTGGTGGCCAATCGAAGGTGTAAATTTTCAGCTGACCTCTTTGGCAAGTAAACCCGATCATTTCGTTTGTTCACAAACTGCTCAATTTGGAATGGCTTCTCATGGGAGAAACCCAAATTCGGTAACTGGCCACTTTCGTGCAAGCGAAGCAACTTCTTGGCTCTTTCCAGTCTAACTTTTTTTTGTGCATCGGTGAGCTCTTGCACTTTTTGGAACTTCAATGGCTTTAGTCCAAGCTCATTTTTCAATATGTGTTGTATCCGTTCTCGCGATATGTTCAGCTCACGAGCAATTTTTCTACCACTGCGGCGTGGATTTCCATTTTTTGGACGCGATGCAACACTGCCAGTATCACGGCATTTATTCACATTTAAATGCTGGAGGGCTCTAACGATAGCCACTTGTGTTTTTCCACCCAAATATAAAGCAATCACACTATCACGCTTGAATTCCATCACAAATAACTTTTTTTCTGAATGCAATAGATCAAAATGCTTTTGTAAGCTTGTAAACAATAAAATGAACTGTCACTGAAATAAATCTGTCAGCTATCAGACTAGCGGTTTAGAAATGATAGCAACCTGAAGTTGGTTGCAATACATATCAGCCACCCTGTATATATAAAAACGTAGCCAAATTCTTTGTAACACCATCACGCAAGAACTACTGGACCGATTTTAAAAATGTTTTTTATGTTTGGATAATTATTGGTCGCAGGTGGTTCTTAAAAAATAAAAAAGTCGCCGTGTTCAAAAGTGGGCGTTGTCAAAAGTGGGCGTGGCATTATTTGAATTTCGAATATCTCAGAAAGTGTTGATCGCAGAACACATGTTAGTGGGGTTATTATCTACATCTTCAACAAAAATTGGCGGGAACGGATTAGTTGGTGTGGCAAAAGTGGGCTTAGCGTTAGTTAAACATGTGTTATCTCAGAAACTGTTTACCGCAAAATAACGAAATTTGGACTGTATGATATGGAAGTCAATATTGGTAATTTTAAAAAAATGGGCGGGATATAAGTTGGCGTGGCAACATTTAAATTTTGAATATCTCGGAAACTATTTATTGCAGAAGAACGAAATGTCTTTTATATGTTACTGCAGTCAATATTAGTAATTTCGCCAAAAGTGGGCGGGTTAGATTAAGTGGGCGTGGCAATATTTCAATTTTGACTATCTCAACCACTATTTATCGTAGAAGAACGATTTTTTTTTTTAAGATATCGGCGTCAAAGTTAGTAAATTTTCCAAAAGTGGGCGTGATAAGATCAGTGGGCGTTGCATTATTTAAAGAAAGAATATCTGGGCAACGGAAAAGTGGGCGGAAACAAATAAGTGAGCGTGGTATTCTTTAAGGACATAATGTCTTAGAAACTATTAGTCGTATACAAATTATATTTACTGTAGATTACTTTTAGTAGATTCTATGGAAATAATTTCAACGGACGTGGTAGGGTAAATGCGAGTACATATTATAATACCCATATGTCTATTAAACCTACAACCTTTAAATTTGGTTTACGTCCTTATATTAGCAAAGAGCGTAAGCCGTCAAATAATGGGTGGGATCGGATTAACATAGCTGCTCCCTATCTAAATATGTATAAACATTAATATAATACATTTGGGGTGAATGACAAAAACCAAATAAATAGCCTTATTTCTTTATTTTTACTTGGTCGTACAAGTTCCCCCATTGAGCCTTTTCCTGCAGCAAATCGGTATATTAACCCTTGGACAAACACATGGTTCTGGCATACTTCTAGTTTAGGTAGATAAATGTTTTTCCCGGTAGCCGCCTAAAATATTGTTGTAAAAAAAATATGCCTGACCAGACCCCTATACAATTTGTATGAAATAACTTATTATTATACACATTTTGGGTTGTTTTTCTGTGAATTCAATGCAGATGTTTACTTCCAGGTAGTTTTTGTGTTAATTGTTCTCTTATTTCTTTCTTTCGTTTGTGATTTTGGTTTTGAGTTCTGACACGTTTTTACTGCACCAAATGCACTAATCCTGTGTTGCAAGAACATTCTAAAGTTGATTATACTTGTTTTTCATGCATTCCACAAAATGAATAAAAAATAATAATAATAAATAAACATTTTTTATATCTAGTCTAAAGACCAAAATAATATACGAACATACTTCGAAATTCAAAGTTACGGTACCATTTTGCAATACAAATCCATGAAAGGTATAGGGGTCTGTGTTTGACGGGGGGTTCAACAATGTGTAGTTTACAACTGAGGCGTAAGATAACAAATCGTAAAAAACACGACTGAAAATTCAAATTTCAGTCAAAACCCTCCTTACTGGTATCGTTATTTTTTCTACTAGATCATTTCTTCATTAGATCATTGCTGCAAAAACAGACTAAAGAGGGTTTTGACTGGAATTTGACTGTTTTTATACCCTACACCACACTGTGGTGTAAAATAACACAGCTAGGCCCACCTGAAAGTATACCGATCAACTCTGAATCACTAGCTGAGTCGATTTAACCATGTCTGTCCGTCCGTCCGTCCGTCCGTCCGTCCGTCCGTCCGGCCGTCTGTCCATGTAAAGTTGTTCGTCGACTACAGGTCGCAATTTCACTCCGATCGTTCTGAAATTTTCCAGTTTAGAGTATTTCGCTGCTGTTAAGATCGCTATTGAATTTGGTTGAAATCGGTTCAGATTTAGATATAGCTCCCATATGTATCTTTCGTCCGATTTGGCCCTTTAGTCCTATAGAAGCTGTATTTTACATCCAATCGTTTTGAAATTTAGAATGGTAGAGTTTCTTGATCCATGAACCAACATTGCCGAATTTGCAGAAAATCGGTTAAGATTTAGCTATAGCTCCCATATATATGTTTCGTCCGATTTTGCTATTTAGTCCTGTAGAAGCTGTATTTTAAATCCAATCATTATTTTGAAATTTAGAATGGTAGTATTTCTTGATCCATGAACCAACACTACCGAATTTGAAGAAAATCGGTTAAGATTTAGCTATAGCTCCCATATATATGTTTCGTCCGATCTGGCCCTTTAGTTCTATAGAAGCTATATTTTACATCCAATCGTTTTGAAATCTAGAATGGTAGAGTTTCTTGATCCATGAACCAACATTGCCGAATTTGAAGAAAATCGGTAAAGATTTAGCTATAGCTTCCATATATATGTTTCATCCGATTTGGCTCTTTAGATCCAATCGTTTTTATACCCTACAACACACTGTGGTACAGGGTATTATTTAAGTATAAAATGTCCCAAAAGTAAATTTATGTAAACAATATATACATGAATTACAAAATTTATATATCAGAGTTATTCAATATTACGAGAGTGGTGTAGGGTATTACATAGTCGGCCCCGCCCGACTTTAGCCTTTCCTTACTGGTTTGATGTTTGTGTTATGTTTTGGGCTATGTTGTGTTCTATAGTTCTATAGTGAAATTTTTTGGCCAACATTTTTGTAGAACATTTCATCCCCGCCCTCCTCATTTCAAAGGTGTTTTTTCAATTTCTTAAAATCGTACCAAAAATTATAGAAAGAGTTTAATAGAATTCACAAAAATATTGTCCTTAATATTTTCTACAAAGTTGCTGAACATACCCTACACCTCAGATGTAAAGAACTCATACGAGTATATCTGTGGTCAGAAGGCATAACAGCATATGTCCGCTTTTGAAACTTTTCAGGAGATAACTTTAAAGGTTTGTATCGATATAATAATCCATTTGTAATGTAGTGACACAGTGAAATATGCTGCCTTATCTATATAACTAAACGAGGGAGCATCAACAAAATGCGCCACAATATGTATTCGAAGATTGGGAACATTATGGCATTAATAACTCAGTTTGAGCATAACTCGAGTTATACTGTTATGCCTTGTGACCACAGATATGGTTTCATATATCGGCATCCTACACGAAAAGGCAATAGGAGGAACATTAACCCCATAAAATAAAATTCCTATGTTATCCTTCAAAACGGCGATATACTTAATTATACCCTCACTTTAGTGTGGCGAGGGTATATATCATTTGCTACGGAAAAAAGTGTAACACGTCGAAGGAGTGACCTAAGACCCCAAGTATGTTCGGAGGAAATTCGTTTTGGGTCATTTTAAGTCGAATGAGCAATGTCCGTCCGTCTGTCTGTCTGTCTGTGTGTCTGTGTGTCTGTCTGTCTGCTGGTTGGTGCGCACGATAACTCTCGAAAGGAGTAACCGATTGACCTCAAATTTGGTATGTGGTAATATTTTTTTCTATCTCCGGCTAAGTTCGAAGATGGGCCATATTGGTCCACTCCTTCTAGTACCTCCCCCACAAAGGGTTAAAATGTTGTGAAATATTGATTCTTTAATAACTGCTATACTACTTATTCGAATCTTTTGAAATTCCACACATAGTATTAGCTTATTAGTCGTTATCTACTCGAGAAAAATGGGCAAAGTCGCCACGTCCCTTTTGGTACCTCCCACACAAATGCACCATTTTGCACCAAAAGTTAACAGCTTATAACATTAATAACAGTGTATAAAAATACTTGAAATTTTGTACAGTATTATGCTTATATATTGCCTACAGTCCAGGGAAAAATGGGCGTTGTTGTCACGCCCCTTTTGGTACCTCCCACACAAGGTACCTTTTTGCACAGTGTATAAAAATACTTGAAATTTTGTACAGTGTAATGTTTTTATAGTGTCTATAGCCCTGTGAAAAATGGGCGTTATTGCCACGCCCCTCTTTGTACCTCCCACACAAAATGCCCAAATCATACCACAATTTAATGTCTCATAACGTTTATACCAGTGCAAATAAATGCTTATAAGTCGGCACAGTGCAATGAATTTAAAGTATCTAATGTTCAGCAAAAAAAAGGTGTATTTGATAAACCCCTTCTGGTACCTCCCACACAAATTGACAGAATAATTCGAGTAATATTCAATATTACATTACTCACAAAGTGAGGGTATACCTTAGTCGGTTTACCCGACTGAAAATTTCTTACTTGTTTTTTTCGTCTCTTCTAGCAGAATTCATTGTCAGAACCCCGTTATATTTACCGTGTTGTACTGTGTTTTTTAGGGGGAATTTCTGTGTTAGAGCTTAGACAAACAACAAAGAAAACGGGAATCAATAATAAGATATTACTTTTAACTCCAATGATATTTATATAAGTTCGCATGCAAGGCAGCGGGTATTTGCTAGTTTGTAATAAAAGCAATAAAGCGACAAACAAACCCAGACAGGAAGTACTCGAGGTCACGTTCGCTACTGACTCGCTGTCAGACAAAATTATTGGATTATATAGAATTAAAACTCGCTGATAAAGCATTTAAACCAGCCGTCCACAGAACTGTGAGGAAGACAAAGTGGCACCGGTATGGGCAAAATTTTAAAAAAGGCACTCAATTCATTCAAAACATCCGGTGAAGAAGCCTGTGCAAAACCAAGGTACAAGGGCAGACCTAAACCGCAATGGTGGACTTCTGCGCTAAATGTTAGGAAAACAAGAGGTTCAATAAAGCCAAATCTACTGCGGTCATGTATGACTGGGATGCCTATAAAGAGCAACTCAAGATCTACGATCGTATAAGAAGGAGCTTGGAAGTGGAAAAGGTCGCAGAAGCCGCAATGCTGCGGATGATACTATCCACTCGCCCTGTATATTTGTTTAGCTGCAGGATGATGTCAACAACTGGACAAAAAAACAGCGTGCAGTCGCTTAAAGCACTGCTCGACACATATTTCCCGGGGAACACACGAACAAAACTCGGGGATCAGCAGGACCAACAAAAGAGCGAATGGACTGATAGCGGCGCTAGGTTGTTGACTGAGGAATGCCGAATTTTTATGGACTATTAACAGCTTTGAGCCTTTCAAATCTTCTGGAGTAGACGGTATTTCTCCAATTTAAATGCAGATAATGATGAACTACTTCATGCCTTGGCTGGGCAGCATTAAGCTCTCGTATACAACCAATGGATGGAGGGACACCAATGTGGTATTCATATCCAAAGCGGGAAAGATATCACATACTAGGCCACAGGACTTAAGAACACTTAGTCTGTTCTCGTTCCAATTAAAAGGTCTAGAAAGACTCTTAAACTCTTTCATTAGAGAAAACCTGGATACAAAACTCTTGTCGGGAAACCAAGTAGGCCCGATGGACCAGAAGCAGTGGCGTTATCCCAAACAATACAGAATTGGTTCTCTTTACGAGGATGAATAAAGTCCCAAATGTGGACCCTCCTCATCGGATAAATGAAACAGATCTAGTCTTTTCTGAAGAGCAACATTTCTAGGAATAATTCTAGATAGGGCACTGTTATTCAGACTTATCGTACTGGAACGTGCAAGGAAGGCCAACGACGCCTTATATTCCCGCAGGAAAGCTGTAGGATCGCGTCGGGGTCTCTCCCCTACAATCCGCCATTGGATATATGTATATATATACAGTAGTTCGTCGAATGCTTTGTGGTATGGTGGATGGCAACTGATAAACTATCCATCACCAATCTACTATCAAAGGTATGCATAAACGGAGCTGTAAGGATTACAGCGAATGAGTCTCTATGTATAGGCCATACTCCATCTACTGCCGATTAATATTGTGGCGAGAAAAGTTTCCACCATATGCATATTACCATTGAACTGTCTATCGATGTGGAGATACAAGAACTACATACGGCCACATGAGGATATCAGAGTGTAGTGATATGGTAGCAAACCGAGTGGACTATATGTATACCAACGGTGTACAACTTTAAGTGAAACTTCGCCACTAAGATACCTGCCAGAGATGAATGGGAGAATACCAGAATACCAGGTAATATAGGCTTCTCCATTTGTAAACAGATGGTTCGAAGCTTGGAACAAGCCAAGATTGGGTATTGGCTCCAATGACTTCCTCAGAAGCTGTGGAGATGATAAAGAAGTGGGGAGAATTGAGCACCTGCTTTGATACCATCCTATAAAGTTTACATTTATCTATATACGAGGTATGTTCAAAAAATGTCGCGAATTTTTAATTTCCATGGGCTACGTGTATTTGACTTTTGATATTTTTGTAGCGTTATGTTGGTACTCATGTCCCTTACTTATGCTGACAAGGTTGACCATTTTGAATGTTTAGTTAATTTTTGACAGCTGTTGTATGCTTGGATGTGTTTTAACTTGTCTTCGATTTTTATCTATTTCAGAAAATGGATCAAAGAATCTGCAACAAATTTTGTGTGAAAAACAAAATAAAGTGCGCTGATGCATTCCGAATGTTGACTGTGGCATATGGTGAAGCAACCTTGGACCAAAGCAACGTTTATCGGTGGTACATAATGTTCTTAGAGGGCCGAAAAGATGCGAAGAACGAACAGCGTGCCGGACGCCCGGTTTTCACAGTTTTTCACGGTTTTCTTTGATTGCAGGGGCGTGGTGCATTATGAGTTCTTGCCACAGGGTAGTACGGTCAATAAAGAATATTACCTGCAAGTTATGTGCAAATTGCGCGAAGCAATCCGCCAAAAACGCCCGGATTTGTGTAAGAACAAAAACTGGCTTTTGCACCATGATAACGCCCCTTCACACACAACGTTGCTTGTGCGCGAATATTTGGCCAAAAACAACACAGTAATGGTGCCGCAGCCACCATATTCCCCTGACCTAGCCCCCTGTGACTATCTTTTGTTCCCAAAAACTGAAAAGGCCCATGAAAGGACGACGCTACGCCACGATTGAGGAGATAAAGACGGCATCGAAGGAGGAGCTGAACAAGATCACAAAAAATGATTATTTGAAGTGCTTCGAGGATTGGAAAAAACGTTGGCAGAAGTGTATTATATCCGAGGAGAATTACTTTGAAGGGGACAAAATAGATATTCATGAATAAATAAATACTTTTTCAAAAAATACAAAATTCGCGATATTTTTTGAACATTCCTCGTATATAGAGGAGAATTTGTGTTTCTCTGTTGGTTTGTTTGTTTGAGCCGTATAGACGCCTAAATGGCTAGACCGATATATATATATATATATACAAATATATTTTCCACATCTCAAACGAAAGCTTGGTTTGTTAGGAAATATCCCCAAAAACATATCATGAGTAGAGATGTCAAACGGGATTGGTTTTTACAAATCCCGGGATTATGGATTTTTAAATTGCAAACCCCGGAATCCCGGGATTTTTCGGGATCCCAAAATTGTTTGATATCCCGGGATTTTCGGGATAAAACGGGATTTTCGGAATCCCAAAATTGTTCGATACCCCGGTATTTTCAGGGTTTTCGGGATAAATCGGGATTTTTCATTCTTAATAATGTGATATTTCGAAATGGAATACAAACATTTTAGTTCAGTTTTAATTTAATTTTAATTAATTTAAATAAGGGTAAAAACAGCTAAAGCATGCATTAATTTTTGTTAAAAACTACTAACTTTTATTAAAATATTTCACAACATCTTAGTTATGAAATAATTTTGGTCTAATATCAGTTCCTCGTCTGAATTATTACTGATGTTATAATTTTCTATCATTAAAGCACGAAAAATATATTTTTCAATCTGAGAAATCAGTTTGGCTAATTCCGTTTTTATTTAACTAGGGACCTAAACTGGTCTATGTGAGCTTGTATAAAAAAAATACGGCTGCCACCCTAACCTAAACCTAATTCCGTTTTTATGGAACGAAATTGATTTGTCGATCCATATCGGATCTTATATTAGGATTTTTTCATAAATTTGAAAGAATTTGGGAAACAAACTCTATTTGTTTTTCTTGTTTTAAGTTTACTTATTTATAATTACATTTCTGATATATTTTGTAATTCTTCTCCAATTTTCTAATTTTTTCACTGGACTTTGTCAATGCTTTTTGATGTTAACAATTTGCTTCATTAGTTTACATTTTCGACCGAGATTATCCATCTTTCACTTAATATTTTATACGAGACAGCTTCATATATTATTATTAAAATATCCCGGGATTCATTTTAACAAATTCCGGGATTCGGGATTTTTCGGGATCGGGATTTCCCGTTTGACTTCACTAATCATGAGCTGCCAGTGAGCTAGAACGTAATTACATAACCTCAAAAATTCACGTTTTTTTTTGAAAATATCGGACACCTTGGACTATAGCTTTGGACTATGTGCAGCTAGAACTCGACATTCTGTATAAGACAGTACCAATATTGTGATTCTCGCGCTGATAGAACCGAAGTTATTCACAGTGATTGTTGTTGTAGCTGCTTGATGATGCTGAGTTGATAATCTTTAAGTATATTTCTATTACAGACTTCGTTCCGGCATATATCCGTCCTCGGCAACTTCTTTATTGTGTGGTCCTACTGTCAACATTGTTTGCTGGGTTCACGCTATTCATAAAACCGAAAAATGCTATAAATACTGATTTTACAATGATAACACATGGCGGGTGGACAGTTTCATACTATTTTTCAAATATCTACTCCGTATTAGAGTCGATGATGGAATTGCGCGATGTATCTGTCGTTGGGGATGGCAAGTACATAAATGTGGTCTACTCGAATTGATGATGATGTTATTAAAAGGCAATTTGTGGGTTTAAAATCTGTCACTCATTATAGGTCATAATTGATGTACGAGTATAGCACTGGTAGCTGGGAATTAATTTTTATGCCAGGCCATGTAACATATTATTGTAAATTGTAGACAAGTTTTGGTAAAGAATATTTACCTTTAAAGAGTTTGTGTAAGAATTGTGGAAACCAATGAAAGATTATTTTTAAAGTGAATCAAATATTAGATTTCCTCGTATATGTGGCAATTAATAAAATATCACCTACATAACAAATTTCACACATTTCAAATCCAAATCTAGATCGATTTCTCTCAATCTTTACACAATCATTAAATTATCTTTGAATAGTATTTCTTGTGGACATAATTTTCTCAATGTATTCTGCAAAATTAATGAGAATACGACATTTCTAAAAAAAAAACTTTTATTTCAAGTAAAGAGTTTTAACAAATCCAATTCTATTTCTGTCTCAATTTTGCAATATCTCCAGTAACTAGCTATTAAGCAACCCCTTCACGAAAATCACTCACAGTACTTGTGTCATCAAATTAGTTCTAAGTAAGCTCTCAATCATAGATTCAGGATAACAAAGAGAGCTAAATTCTCATTTTCTCCGTTCATATATAAACTGCCACTGGTGGCAGGATAACATCAATGGCACTAAAAATTACAGTCAATTGTGAATACGATTGTGAATCTGTAAGATTTTCTTGCATTTATTGAACCTTTAAGACAGCATTTTTATTTTATTTTATCATAGATCTGAATTTTTATTATCGTCCTTTCTCTCCGACAGTGTGCAATGTAATTCCCACACCAGTCACAACATTCGAAAGGAGTACGACTCAACTCAAGTTGATAGTTTGCTAAAGTACACAAAAGACAAAAATCCAGAGAAGAAAAATAATGTAGAAAACCGAAAATAAAATGAAGCAAAAAACCTCAATAACACTTAAGATTTTTCGATGAAAATTCGATGACTTCAACGCGACGAAGCAGTTTGAGCTGAAGACAAAAAATTGCAGCAGACAACCCAACGGTTCGAAATTTAAAGTAGAATAAAGAAAGCGAAACGACAAAAAATCTCCTATAGATTTGTAACGAAAATAAAAAGCATTGCATTGCTGTTACCTCTGGATGTTATTCGACTTCTACTCATTCTCTAGTGTTATTCTATTAGGGCAAGCAGTCATTGCTCCAAAGGAGCAAGAAGACAATATGTAATGTAGGAGGGGGAGCTATGGAACTCATGTGCAACTGAAGTTTATCGAGAATTTAATCCAAAAGTTCTGTAAGAAAAGCTGCAGCATAACAAAAGGGAATCTTATCGATAGGCAACAGAGACGTAGTGATGTAGTAAACATGAGAAGGGGTATAACATTTAAAAAATTCGTATCTATATTAATACATTTTAATATAATTAAATTTTTTCTCTTGGAAACCTACACCATATTATGGTAAATTTGAGCATTTGTTCTATAACAACCCAAGGGAAAAGAGTTAATCAATCAGGTTGAATACGAGTATAGGGTAATTCCAAAGGAAACCGACTCATTCCGAATATTTATGGATTTAGATTTCAATGACATTTTACACGCGTATACCAGAAGACCACGAAGAATTACTACCGTTTACCGTTTGTCCATATTCATAACGGTTTTGATTTTATAGGGTGCCCAAGTTGGTCACCTACAACATTTTTTTACAAATTAAGTCTACATAACTTTTGTACAGAATATCAGATATGAATGATATATCTACCATTTGAAAGAATTTAACATCCTCTCTAAGAATTATAAATTAAGTAATAATTTTTTTTTTCTATTAAGGACATCAAAATGACAGAAATGTTCTTAATCCTTGATTATCCTGAAAAGCATCTGCATGGTCTCCTAGTATACGCGTTTACAATTTCATTGAAATCTAAATCCATAAATATTCGGAGTGGGTCGGTTTGCTTTCGAATTATTCAAATTCCTATATTTCAAATTTTGCTATAGGAATTACTTTCAAGTAAGAACCATCTGAAGTCAATCGCCTGCCGCCGTTTTTCTTTTTGTCGGAGGTTTGCGGATTATAGCCTTTCTCTATATATTTACATTGGTTAAGAAATACTCAAGTCGGAAAGGGCGTCTTTTAGGTTGTAAAAAATAGGGACGAACCTTTATGTGGAGGCTACATTAAAATAAAGTTCCAAGCCATACATTTCAGGCAGATCGGTTAAAATCAGTCAAGCTGAAAGAATTTTTAAGTTATACATGTATCAAGATGCCAAATATTCATTAGGAGGAGCGTAGCTTTTGATTGGTATTAATACCTTCAAAATACGTAAAGCGGTTAAGTAGATACATACGACAATTTTAACAAATGATAATTTTGAGAAAAATCCCAGAGATAGGTAATTTTGGAGCTTCTTTTCAACAAAAACTACAACCAATTTTGAAAAACTGGAAAAACCAAAATATTTCGACACACTAGTCAAATTATTGTGCTATATTTTGTTAAAATAAAAAGGTACGTCTCTTCTCAATATCTTCAAACTCCATATTTATACATCTGCGGCTGTAGCCTGGCAAACAATAAACATTTTCCCATAAGCCTGGCATCTCCCACATCTAAAAATATACGAGTACATCAGCCGGCTTAGTGCACAGCAATTTTCTTGTTTTTTTTTTAAATAAGTATTATTTATCTAAAAAAATATCCCGCTATTTATGCTTTTCTTTTGTAACAAGTGTGATGTCTAAAATTCCAATACTTCATTCCTTACCCCTTCCAAACAGCCCTTTATCCCCCGTTCCTGTGAATAACACCAATGTTTATAACAATAGTGAAAATTGTCGCAACAAATATTGTAAAATGTGCCATAAAGACTGAAATCAAAATCGATTTTCAAATGACGGCGTAAATGTTGCAAATTTCGTTATTGTTTGGAGACAATAACAAAAAATCGCATACACACACAGCTGAACAATTTAACACATACGAGTATTCACATATGCAAACAGTTGGAAACATACCTTATCCATGAGCGCACGTCTTGAACTACATATTTAGATGATTTGATATTCACACACACAGAAACTTGTGTGGATGGCAATCTTCTTGAAATCTTCATCCTTTTAGCAGTGTCAGTATACAGCCTGGTTGTACCTCCAGGACTCGGTGGAGGTCCTTTCCCTTAGTTTGGATGTGCACTTTTTTTCGTTGTCATTTTCTTCGACAGGAAATGTTGTTAGGTTAGGTGGGCTTAAATGTCGTAAACGTTAGAATATCAATGCAGATTTTTTAGTTTTATTTTGTTTTGCACAGTGGTTCTTAGTCGATTGGGGGATGGATTTTTCATTGAAATTATAAAAAGAAAGACATTTTCAAATCAACTTATAAGCTTTAATATAAAACAAGTAAAAGAAAGGTAAAAGTATCTAATCAATGGTGGAGGACCAGTTGGGTCATCTAATCTATGGTAGAGGACCAGATCGGATGACGTACTCTATGGTAGATGACCAGATCGGATGATCTACTCTATGGAAGAGAACCAGTTGGGTCAGCTACTCTATGGTAGAAGAAGAGTGTGGTCATCTGCTTTATGGTAGAAGAAGAGTTTGGCCATCTGCTTTATGGTAGAAGAAGAGTTTGGCCATCTGCTTTATGGTAGATTCGCAATTGAGTCATCTACTCTATGGTTGACTACCAGTTGGCTCATCTAATCTATGGTAGAGGACCTGTTGGGCCATCTACTCTATGGTAGAGTACCAGTTGGGTAATCTAATCTATGGTGGAGGACCATTTGGGTCACGTATTCTATAGTAGCGAACCTTTTGGGTCACTTATTCAATGGTACCAAACCTAGTGGGTCATCTAAATCAATCTATGGTAGAGGACCAGTTGGGTCATGTACTTCATTGTAGAGGACCAGTTGGGTCATCTACTCTATGGTAGAGGACCAGATCGGATGATGTACTCTATGGTAGAGGACCAGTTAGCTCATCTACTCTATGGTAGAGGACCAGTTGGGTCTTCTACTCTATGGTAGCGGACCTGTTGGGTCATCTAATCAATGGTGGAGGTCCAATTGGGTCATCTACTCAATGGTAGAGAACTAGTTGGGTCGTCTACCCAATGGTAGAGAACAAGTTGGGTCATCTACTCTATAGTAGAGGACCAATTTGGACATCTACTCTTTGGTACAGGACCAGTTGAATCGTCTACTCTATTACAGAGGACCACTTGGGTTATCTAATCTATAGAAGACAACTAGTTGGGTCATCTACTCTATGGTAGAGGAGCAGTTGGGACATGGTAGATGACCAGATCGGATGATCTACTCTATGATAGAGGACCAGTTGGATCATATACTCTATGGTAGAGGACCAGATCGGATGATCTACTCTATGGTAGAGGACCAGTTAGATCATCTACTGTATGGTAGAGGACCAGTTGGGTCTTCTACTCTATGGTAGCGGACCTGTTGGGTCATCTAATCAATGGTGGAGGACCAGTTAGATCATACTTAATGGTAGAGAACACGTTGGGTCATCTACTCTATAGTAGAGGACCATTTTGGTCATCTACTCTATGGTAGAGGACCAGTTGAATCGTCTTCTTTATTACAGAGGACCACTTGGGTTATCTAATCTATAGAAGACAACTAGTTGGGTCATCTACTCTATGGTAGAGGAGCAGTTGGGACATGGTAGAGGACCAGATCGGATGATCTACTCTATTATAGAGGACCAGTTGGATCATCTACTCTATGGTAGAGGACCAGATCGGATGATCTACACTATGGTAGATGACAAGTTGCGTCATATACTCTTAAGTAGAGGACCAGTTGGGTCATTTTCTCTATTGTAGAGGATCAGTTGGATCATCTACTCTATATTAGCGAACCTGTTGGGTCATCGAATCAATGGTAGAGGACCAGTTTCGTCATCTACTCTATGTTAGCGAACCTGTTGGGTCATCTACTCTATGGTAGAGGACCAGTTAGAGCATCTACTCTATGGTAGAGGACCAGTTGGGTCATCTACTCTATTGTAGAGGAACAATTGGATCATTTATTCTGTGGTAGCGGACCTGTTGGGTCATCCAATCAATGGTGGAGGACCAGTTGGGTCATCAACTCAATGGTAGAGAACTAGTTGGGTCGTCTACTCAATGGTAGATAACACGTTGGGTCATCTACTCTATACTAGAGTACCATTTTGGTCATCTACTCTATGGTAGAGGACCAGTTGAATCGTCTTCTCTATTACAGAGGACCAGTTGGGTTATCTAACCTATAGAAGACAACTAGTTGGCTCATCTACTCTATGGTAGAGGAACAGTTGGGACATCTACTCTATGGAAGAGGTCATGTTGGATCATCTACTCTATGATAGAGGACCAGTTGGGTCATCTATTCTATGGAATAGGACCAGTTGGGTCATCCACTCTATGGTAGAGGACAAATTGGGTCATCTACTCTATGATAGAGCACCAGTTGGGTCATCTACTCTATGATAGAGCACCAGTTGGGTCATCTCTTCTATGGTAGATGGCCAGTTGGGTCGTCTACTGTATAAGAGAGGAACAGTTGGGTCATTTACTCTATGGTACAGTACCAGTTGGATCATCTACTCTATTATAGAGGAACAGTTGGGTCATTTACTCTATGGTACAGTACCAGTTGGATCATCTACTCTATTATAGAGGAACAGTTGGGTCATTTACTCTATGGTACAGTACCAGTTGGATCATCTACTCTATTATAGAAGAGTATATGATTATAGAAAACTTGACAACCAGTTGGGTCATCTACACTTTGGAAGGGGACAAATTGGGTCATCTGTAGAGAACCAGTTGGGTCATCTACTCTATGGTAGAGCAGCAGTTAGGTCATCCACTCTTTGGAATAGGACCAGTTGGGTCATCTACTCTTTGGTAAAGGACAAGTTGGGTCATCTACTTTATGGTAGAGCAGCAGTTGGCTCATCTACTCTATAACAGAGGACAAGTTGGGTCATCTACTCTATGGTCATCTACTCATTATAATCTACTCAATGTTATCGAATCACTTGTTCTACATTAGACGAACAGTTTACTTTCTTTTGTTAATAATACATTTTATATATATTTATTGTCTTTCTAACCACTGTTATTGAGTTGAGCAAGCCTTGAGAAAAGCGAAAAAATTGAGATGGAGAGTGAGAGATGGGGAGGAAAAACTTGTCTCTGATTCGTTATTAAATTGCAAACGTTGTCCTTACGTGACATACATTATTTATGCAAGACATGATTTCCCGATTTTTTCTGTCTTTTTATTTTTTGCGGTTTTCGCTTCAAAGTTTCTCTGTTGAATTTCCAACTATTAAGCTATAGGTGAGTTTTGCCCACACATACAGAGAGAGACACACAAATAAATGTTTCCTCCGGATAGTGTCCTTTTTATCGTTCGTTATGTTGCTTTTCCGAAAATTGTTATGTTTTGTTTCGACTCTTTGTGGCATTTCATGTTCATCTGTGGAATAGATAAGATTGTTCTAATTAATGTTTAAAGCCTATTCTCGGATTATCACTTGGTATCTAAGACGTGTCGATGACTCGACTTCAAGTCGCAGTCGTTGCCAATGAGGGAGAGTGGTTGGTTGGTTGGGCCAATATTTGCTTAGCATTTTAATTATTCATGCCACAACGGTCGCATCCTGTAGCAAAAGCAAGTTTTGTGAACAAATCTCAACACTAATCGCATTGTACGATACGAGCGTACAACAATTTGTTAATTGAATGGTGGTTTACCAAACTGTGGTAGGATGGAAGTGGCCAATGGTTAGATAGTTGGTTTGGTGACAGAACCTATTGACCAGGGAATGTGGGAGACCGTAAGTCATTGAACAGGATGAGAAATACATTTGGGCTGAGTACATAATATTAGTAATAAGCTAGGATAAATAAACAACTTAAAACTTATATAGGATATCTAGTAGGATATGAGGTATACTAAACAATGTAGTACAGGATCACCAAAAGCCCTTTAGATCATATGATAGAAAACCGTCCGTTAACACATTTTCCATAGTTTTTAAAGAAAAATAAATATCTTTTCTAAAAAATTCTAATACTTAGGACAAAATTACATTAAATCCTGGGGGTATATGAGATTCGGCCTGGCCGAAATTATCAGCGAATTTACTTGTTTTTCCCTCTTATCGGCCCTAAATATAATGGCCGCATACGTAACGAATGGAAAGATTGGTCTAAGTAAGACCCTTTGTATGTTCGGGGTTGTGTGGTTAGGTGTAGATGGCAGACTGCATGACTTACTTAGACTATTTAATGCATTGTGCCACGAGTTCCACAGCAAAACATAAGGACACAAGTTGGAGGATTTTAACTCCCCAAAGAAAAGAGTGCCTATGACAGCTTACCGCATTCTAAAGAAAGCGGGGCACAAAAGGTATTCTATTGACTCCTCCTCTTTGTCTTCACAGTTTATGCAAAGGTCTGTTCGCAGAACTATCAATCTCTCTGCAAACCATTTAATAAAGCTGTGAACAGTAATGACAGACACTATAATTCGGAATTCCAGACACGATAACGACGGCAGAACTTTGGTGCGTTTGGAGTTCAGGCAGGGCCACATCCTCGACCTGTCATTTATTGCCGTAATGGCACTATCACTTAAGAAGAGCTTGCAGTTTGCTAGAGACCTGCCCACATATGCCAGTTCTCCTAGAGCAAGTAATGTAGTCTTGCAAGCTCATCTGCTTTGTAGTTCCCTGGTAAGTCCCTGAGGCCCGGTATACATATCAGGTAAATACTGAACTGATTAATATATCGTTAAGAGACCTGCGAAAGTTGAGCGAAGTTTTTTAATTCAGGAATACAGTTTTCTGCGACTTGATAGCTGCTCAGAGAAAATATTGATACCGAGGAGACAAAACGCTCCCTTGGGGCGTTCCCCTTCTGATAAATCTATGGAGGTCGTTGACCCTATGCTAGCTGAACTGGGTCTCATAATCAGAAGATTATGATTGAATATGCATACGTATACGCTATCAACTCCCAGGGTTGCTAGAGCCGAAATTATAGCGACCCCATATATATCTAAGAAATCGACCATAGTATATTCCTTAACAGAGAGATATCCTTTACTAAAACTGTCTGTATCATGTAGGGCGGTTTCGTTGGATTTGTAATTGCTGTAGGCTTGATGTTGTTTGGACAGTAGCCTGTGATTAAAATTTAGTCCAAAGGTAACTATCTATTAATCTCTCCAGGGTTTTAGGGAGATGGAGATAGACTAATCTGCCGGAAATCCTACTGCCCTACCGTATGGGACGGCTTTCCCGCTTTTGGGATGAGACGGCTTCCCGCTTTTGTTGGTCCATAGGCCTGATTGAAACAACATGTGTACATCTCTTTGAGCCACGGCCCTGTTGTCTGGTCCTGGCGAGGTTTGACGTTTATATGATAGCCCAAAGAATTCTAGATTCGATTATAATCTCGCTAGCAATCTCTGATGGCTGCACTACAACGGAATCCCCAACTGAAATATTCAGTGACTCTTCAGAGTCGCTCGGGAAATGTGTATCTTAGAGCACTCCTAGCGATTTCTCACTGGACGTAGTCGAAGAACGAAACGTTATTGGGATTAAGGAATTAGTGATGTTAAACCTTTTTATTCCCTCATCTTAGAGAGGAGGGTATACATCATTTGCTATGAGCCAAAAGTGTAACATATCGAAGGAGTGATCTAAGACCCTAAGTATGTTCGGCGGAAATCCGCTTTGGGTTATTATACCCTCACCTTAGAGAGGAGGGTATACATATATCATTTGCTACGAACCAAAAGTGTAACACATCGAAGGAGTGACCAAAGACCCTAAGTATGTTCGGCGGATATCCGTTTCGGGTCATTTAAGTCGAATGAGCAATGTCCGTCCGTCCGTCTGTCTGCTGGCGCACCAGGCGCACGATAACTCTCGAAAGGAGTAACTCATTGACTTCAAATTTGGTATGTGGTAATATTTTCTTCTATCTCCGGCTAAGTTTGAAGATGGGGCCATATTGGTCCACTCCTTCTAGTACCTCCCCACAAAAGGGTTAACATTTAGTGAAATATTGATTATTTAATAACTTCTATACTACTTATTCCAATCCTCTACAACACACATAGTATTAGTTTATTAGCAGATATCACCTAGAGAAATATGGGTAAGGTTGCCATGCCCCCTTTGGTACCTCCCACAAAAATGGACCATTATGTACCAAAAGTGCATACAAATAATTTTAAATTGATCAATGGTAAAGGATCTGACGGGTTATCTACTCTATGGTAGAGTACCAGTTGGGTCATCTACTGTATATTAGATGACAACTTGGGCCATCTTCTCTATGGTAGAGGACCGGTTGCATCACCTACTCTAAGGTAAAGGACCAGTTTAGGTTATCCACTCTAAGGTACAAGACCAGTTGGGTTACGTACTCTATGGCAGAGGACCAGTTGGGCCATCTCCTATGAGGTTGGATCAGTTGGGTCATCTACTTTATAGTGGAGAACCAGTTGGGTCATCTACTCTGTGGTAGAGGACTAGTTGGGTTATTTTCTCTATGGTAGAGGACCAGCTGGAGCTTCCACTCCATAATAGCTGACCAGTTGGGACTTCCAATCAATGGTAGATGACCAGTAGAGTCATCTACTCTATAATCGAGTACCAGTTGGGTCTTCTACAATATGGTAGAGTACCAGTTGGGACATCCTATCTATGGTAGATGACCAGTAGGGTAATCTTCTCTATGGTAGAGTACCATTTGGGTCATCTATTTTATGGTAGATGGCCTGTCGGGTTATCTGCTCTATAGTAGAGTACCTGTTGGGTCATCTACTCTATGGTAGAGAACCAATTGGTTCATCTACTCTATGGCAGAGTACCAGTTGGGTCATCTGCTCTATGGTAGAGATCCTGTCGGGTTGTCTACTCTATTGTAGAGGACCAGTTGGGTCTTCTACTCTATGGTAGAGGATCAGTTGGGTCATCTCCTCTATGGTTGCGTACCAGTTGAGTCACCTACTCTATGGTAGAGTAACAGTTGAGTCATCTACTCGATGGTAGAGGACCTGTCGGGTTATCTACTCTATGGTAGAGGACCTGTTGGGTCATCTACTTTACGTAGAAGAACATTTGGGTCTCCTATGAGGTTGGATCAGTTGGGTTACCTACTGTCATCTACTCGATGGTAGAGGACCTGTCGGGTTATCTACTTTATGGTAGAGGACATGTTGGGTCATCTACTTTATGGCAGAGGACCAGTTGGGTCATCTTCTCTAAGGTAGAGGATCACCTACTCTAAGGTAGAGGATCAACTACTCTAAGGTAAAGGACCAGTTTAGGTCATCCACTCTATGGTACAAGACCAGTTGGGTTACGTACTCTATGGCAGAGGACCAGTTGGGCCATCTCCTATGAGATTGGATCAGTTGGGTTATCTACTTTATATTAGAAAAGTAGAAGCGTCATCTAATCTATGATGGGGGACCAGTTATCAAAATAAAAATCTAAAAAAATATAGTTTGAACCACATATTTTAGCATAACTGGGGAACCATTAAATTGGTTCAGGAAAGCGTTAATGTATTCTAATTTAAGTAGCTTTAATCTTCTTCTAATATAATTTTTCAGAAATCTTACAATATATATTAAAAAAAACATAAAAAAATTTAAAATTTTTATATTTTTATTCTGTTACTTATTAGTGGATTGGCTAAATTACTGACGACTTTTTAAATTATGCATTGATTTTTTCGGAATGGTCTCATTTTGTTCATGAAAGATCAGATTTAACGACAAATATAATAATAATAATAATTGTTTTTACGAGGTTTTAATTGACAAATTGTAAACATTTTCTTAAGAAATTGTATTTATCGTAATATATAGTAAGATATCTTTGAAACCGCTAATGAAATTAATAAATAATATTATAAGAAGATGTAGTGTACTTAATTTTCTTTAAAGCTTTCCTGAACCAATTAGAATGAAAGCTTCTCGAATTATGTCGTTAAACTCTATTTTTTTAGATCTTTATTTTTATTTTGATAGAAAAACAAGTCCCATCCCACTAATAGAACACAAAGATCTTAAAGGAAATTACCCAAGCTTTCGTTTGAGCAAAAAATCGCTAAAAAAAATTTTGAACAAAAATTTAAAAACAAGTTTTAATTTCCCGAAAAAATGTTTTTGTGACATTTTTTAAAAAAGATTGATGGAAAGGCTGTCGAATACACTTTGTGCAGAATTTTCTAAATACATTAGGTAATTAGTTATATGGATGGGCAAAAAGGGTCTTGTGACTAAAACGTCAAAATTAAACATGCTCCAACTCGGACAGTCCATAACTGATTTCGTTGAAAATTTGTGTCATCACTGCTATTCTACAGCAGTAGGACCAGAAGACATCGGTTTTAAAAATTCACTCACTTGGCATGAAATCCCCAAAATATATAATATTGTGTCATCTCGTTTAAATTTATCTTGAATTTTACTAATTGTTAAATTATATTATTTAGTGAATCTACCTTCAAATATTGTCCTCAATACCTCAGTAAACCATATTCCCTTACAATAGCACTGTAGAGTACTAACAAATATGAAGTGCCATGATAATAATAATATGTTTAATAATATTAAGTATCCACTCCATTATGTTTTGCTGTAGAAACTGGAATCACATATGTATGAATGGGAAGTTCATGAATGTTGTCATATCAACAGCTGTGAATGCACAGACTACATAGACATATCTAGAACTCAACGAGACACATATTACAGGATACGTATTAGTCTTCATATATATATACGAGGGTCGTTACGATTTTAAAAAAACATTCAATAGTTCCATTTATACCTAAAAAAAATATTTCAACTCCTTTCATACAGTAACTCGTATCACTTTAACATTTGCCTTTAAGATTATATTGTCGACTTTGCTCTTAACGAGAAGAGTTTGTTGCAGTAACTTTTACACATTTTCTCTCATAATATTCACCAGCAAAAGATTTATCTATCCAGCTAAAGAAAGGACCTCAACGGCAACAAGAGGGCCAGGACATAACCGAGGTATCACATGCGGTAACAGTTGTTGCATTACCACTGGGTGAAAACACTTCATTTCTTTTTCGCAGTTACAGCAACAGTGTGATGCCATTGCCACAAGCAGCAGCTCGAGCTCCAGTAACTTTTGCAGGAACGGCAGTTGCATTCATCCACTTGTTCTATAAGAGGGTTTGTGTCTGTGTGTGTGCCGTAATAATAGGACAACACTGCTCAAGTTGAATTTAGCATTGCACTTCATCATCTTTATTTATGATCTTCACATACTCACAAACTCTGTTGAAATGAACTAGTAGGGACAGTGGGGGGAAATTGGAGCAAAGTGAGTACATATATTCTTGTCTTCCAAAAAATATTCGTGGATATAAAAAACTGATTTTTTAAAATTGCTTCCGAACCAAAGATGACTGAAAATTATAGAATTTGTATAACTGCACACCAAAATAAAGTATTTCTTTATGTTTTGATGATTTTTCCATACATGCAGATATATTGTAATTAAAATAAATTTACGGTTGACCGGATAAATATATATAGCTAATATAGATGTTGAAAAAAAATGTTGCCAATATACCGTCAAGAAATAAAATCTGAATGGACATTTATACTTGGCTCTAGAAAATCATATACCTATACTTTCCCTGTTTACACAGAGTTGTTAAAATTTCATGTTAATTGAGATTTGCCATAGAAGAAATTACTTTTTCTACCCACTGTGATATAGATACATCTTATACACGTACTTGTTATGCTCTCTTACAGCCCAAAAACACTCTATTTATGAGTTGAGATGAGTAGTGTTGTTGCGACAGAAGACAACACACAACAGGACTGCAGGATAACGGATGGAAATTTAAGTTAAAGTACTCGCAATGTATTTGTTAAGGCATATGTGTACTGCCTTCGAGAGTATAAGTAAGTGTGTATGTAAGTGCTTATGTTGCACTCACTTCATGTGTTAGTGGATGAGGTTCTCCGCTTGGTTTTTTTCCCTCTTAGTTAGTTGCCAGAGTACATCACCCTTTTTTTACTTGCAACCTGTTTTTATGTCTATACGAATCTGTATCTAAGTTTCTGTCTTACAATTGCGTACCTTTGTCTTTAAGACTGCGCTATGCAAGACTTTTTAAAGCGTGTCAGCAGGCCGAATGTATTTGTATCCCCTCACTTTAGAGAGGAGGCTATATATCGTTTGCTACGAACCAAAAGTGTAACACATCGAAGGAGTGACCCAAGATCCTTAGTATGTTCGGCGGATATCCGTTTTGTGTCATTTTAAGTCGAATGAGCAATGTCCGTCGGTCCGTCTGTCTGTCTGCTGGCTGGTGCGCACGATAACTCACGAACGGAGTAACCGATTAACTTCAAATTTGGTCTGTGGCAATATTTTCTTCTATCTCCGACTAAGTTCGAAGATGGGCCATATTGGTCCACTCCTTCTAGTACCTCCCACACAAAGGGTTAACATTTATTAAAATATAGATTACTTAATAAGTTCTATACTACTTATTTGAATCCTTTGAAATTCTACACACAGTATTAGTTTATTAGTCACTATTACCTCGAGAAAAATGGGCGAAGTTGCCACGCCCCTTTTAGTACCTCCCACACAAATGGAAAATTTCGAACCAAAAGTTAGTACGTTATAACTTTATTACCAGTGCATACAAAGACTTTACATTGTGTACAGTGTAATGGTTTAATAGTACCTACAACACAGTGGTACCCCGCATACAAATGGACCATTTTACACCAAAAGTTAACAGCTTATAACTTGAATGCCAGTGCATATAAATAATTGAAATTTTGTACAGTGTAGTGCTTTTATAGTACCAAGAGTCCAGAGAACAAGTAAGATAGTTCAGTCGGGTAAACTGACTTATAATCACCTCACCTGGAGTCCCAAAAAAAATGTTAATAAATTTATTTATTTTCTTGTTTTAATTAAATTATTATCAATTTAAATTGCATTTAATAACTTTAAAATATGTACTGGTATTAAAGTTATAAGCTGTTAACTTTTGGTGTAAAATGGTCCATTTGTATGGGGGGTACCAAAAGGGACGTGTCAATAAGGCTCACTTTTCTCTAGACTCTAGGCACTATAAAAGCATTGCACTGTACGAAAAACTGTACTCTTGGTACGATAAAAGCATTACGCTGTACAAAATTTCAAGTATTTATATGCTCTGGTATTAAGGTTATAAGCTGTTATCTTTTGGTGTAAAATGGTCCATTTGTGTGGGAGATACCCACATGGGCGTTTCAATTACGGCCACTAGGTACTATAAAAGCATTGCACTGTACGAAATTTAAAGTAATTGTATGCCCTGGTATTAAAGCTAAAAGCTGTTATATTTTGGTACAAAAAGGTCAATTTTTCTCTGGACTCTAGGTACTATAAAAGCATTACACTTAGGGTGTCCAAAACCGGGACCGGTTATCCGGTTAAGCGGTTTTGCAACCCAAACCCGTAACAGGTTTCTTAAAAAATGTCATTTTCGGTTAACCGAGAAAGCCGGTTTTTCCATGTCGGTTAACCGGTTTTTTTTATTTATTGTTTAGAACAAAAATTAAAGTATTGATACATTTTTTCTACTTGTTGTAGATACCATTTATACAAGATGCAACAAATAACAACGATGAGGTGGATAAGTCTGACAGTTGTTCTGAATATTCTAAAAGTGAATATGAATTCACTCATCTTGCAAATGATTTTGGCTTTATTCCTGATATCATGATGTAATAAATAAAGTCAGGAAGTACAGCAAAGCATTTAATAAGTCGTCCATGAAGCACAGAACACTTCAAGCATACGTTCAAGAACGGAAAGACAAATAGCTTCGACTTTTTTGCGATGTTAAATCCCGACAGAACAGCCAGATACCTCTGATTCTGATTAAAATTCATATTAAGAGGCAAAGAAAATATACGTTTATAAATGTCTTATTATACTTATAGTAACTTTTTGGTATGAAAACAAAGCGCAAATTAATTAAATATTCGAAATTAAAATTACAAGATCTTTATATGATTTTGTTGAAACAAAGATATACAATTTTTAACCACAAATCAACTTTTCTTATTTCTGCAGAAAAGGCGATTGCATTCGCTTGAGTTTACATTTAACTTTTGACATTACATTACATGACGAAAAACAAAAAAAAAACTAATCGATAAATACGACACAAATAAATAAATCGATAACTTCATAAACGACTGTGGCGTTAACAATATTATTATAAAAAAAAACATTCTAAATGATTTATTATTTTTTTAAGGAAATTTCAGAAATATAATACTTTCTATTTAAAGTAAACAAAAAATCAAACCTGTAATAAACGAAATAATAATCTATTTCTGTTTACTAATTTTTACTACAAATGATTGTGTTGTTTTTTGTTTTACAATAAACATTTAATGAAATTTTAATCACTTTCGTATATTATTTAAAAACCGGCCTTAAAACCGGTTTCGAAAAAAAATTATAACCGAAAACAGGGTTTTAAAAAAAGTAATATTTCGGTTAAACCGGAAACCGCTTTTTCGAAAAAACCGGTTTTTTGGACACCCTAATTACACTGTACAAAATTTCAAGTCTTTTTATGCACTGGTAATAAAGTTATAAGCTATTAAATTTTTGTTCAAAATTGTCCATTTGTGTGGGAGGTACCAAAAGGGGAATGGCAACTTCACCCATTTTCCTCAAGGTAACAGTGACTAATAAAATAATAACGGGTTTTCCAACAAGAGGTGTTATTTTGAATCACCTGGTATTTCGGTAGCTGTCACTTTTGAAGCTTTTATTCTTTGACATTTGACAAGTAGAAACTACGCCATTACTAAAAATGGAACGATATACGATTCAACAACGCATTGAAATTATTAAAATTCGAAAATCATCGAAAAATCATCTTGACTGATGAGGCCCATTTCCACTTCGGTGGCTACGTCAACAAGCAAAATTTACGCATCTGGGGCTCAGAAATCCAAGAGTTATTGTTGAGAAGCCTCTCCATCCTCAACGTGTGACTATTTGCTGCGGTTTATGGTCCGGCGGGGTCATTGGACCTTACTTTTTCGAAAATGAGGTTGGATCAACAGTTACGGTGAATGGATTGCACTATTGAGAGGTGATTAATGATTTTTTATGGTCGGAGTTGGATGGTATTGATCTGGACAACGTTTACTTTCAACAAGACGGCGCTACGTGCCACACAAGCCACAAAGCAAGAGTTTCCGGACCGTGTTATCTCTCGAAGAAGTGATCACAATTGGCCACCGAGATCTTGTGATTTAACACCTTGCGACGTCTTCCTTTGGGGCCACGTGAAAGATAAGGTCTACGCCAACAGCCCAGCGTCGATTCAAGACCTCAAAGATAGAATTCGTGAGGGTATCGAGGACATAGGGCAGCCACTTTGCGATTTGGTTATGGAAAATTTCATGAAAAGGATATGGTCCTGTAAGCGAGGTCGTGGTGGCCATTTGGCTGATGTTGTTTTTCATTATTAACGGCATACCTTCCTCTTTATTATGAAATAAACATCCGATAATTTATCTCAAAAAATGACATTTTTCTTTGAATACCAAAATAACACCTCTTGTTGGAGAACCCTTTAATTGGTTGCGCTTCAGTCTACTCCAAGGAGAACTTGAAGATGTTTATCATAATAAGCTAGATCTGAAACCGATAACCTTAAATTCATAGATGACGAATCGGAAGGAACAAATAGATGGAACTATACCTAATCTAAACAGATTTTTATCAACTTGGATCTTTTTGCTTGGAACACATTTCTGCCAAATTATATAAACATCGGACGTAAAATACAGTTCCAATTGCGCAGTGTTAATTCACGTAATGAGAAACCTCTTTCTGCCAATTTTTTTACTGATCGGATATAAAATACAGTTTCTACAGCGCTTACATGTCAAATCGGGGGTAACATATATATGTGGGCTATATCTAAATCCAAACCGATTTCTGATCTGATTTCCCTCAAATTTGGCAGTATTAATTCATGTAATAAGAAACCTCTTTCTGCCGAATTTCGTACTGATCGGATTAAAAATACACTTTTTACAGCGCTTACATGTAAAATCGGGGGTAACATACATATGGGGGCTATATCTAAATCTGAACCGATTTCTTCCAAATTTAACAGTGTTCATTCATATAATAAGAGACCTCTTTCTGCTGAATTTCATACTGATCGGATATAAAATAAAGTTTTTACAGCGCTTACATGTCAAATCGGGGCTAACATATATATGGCGGCTATATCCAAATCTGAACCGATTTTAACCAAATTAAATAGGGATCGTCCTTGAGCCAAAAAAAATATATGTGTAATGTTTCGTCAAGATCGGGTTATAATTGCGACCTGTACTTTGATTACAAGAATACATCTACAGACGGACAGACAGACGGACAGACAGACGGACATAGCTAAATCGACTCAGAAAGTGATTACAAGTCGATCGGTATAATAAACAATGGATCTATCTCTTCTCCTTTCGGGTGTTACAAACAAATGCACAAAGTCATAATACCCTGTACCACAGTGTGGTGTAGGGTATAAATACTTTCATTTCGTATGTTGACAAAACAGCAGTTTTTTTTTTAACATTCCGACTGTATGTTTTTGCGTAGTGTAATTTTCGAACAATATTTTTAATTTTTCAATAAAAAAAAACAGAAAAGGAGATTTTATTAATACTTTCGTTTAATATTACTAATATAATAATAATAATGACAATAAAAAATATGTTTGCTGCGGCGCAGGGTTTTGCAATCGATTTGGATATATGGGATAATAGACTCTCAACCTTATAGTTCTCGCTATAAGCGGTGCTATGCAAAAAGAGAGAGTTTGAGCCATATATTTTTGCATAAATCTGGAACCACTTTCCCGAATTGGTTCTGTATTGGTTAAATGATAAAAATTAAGTAGCTTTTATTTTCTTCTAATATGTATAATTTTTCCGCCGTTCAGCAGTTTCGAGGATATCTTGGCAGATGTTGCGAAAAATCCTATTTTCTGAGAAAATTTTAATATTTTTAAAATAAAATCTTCATGAAAAATTCGAAATATTCACAAATATTATATTTTTGTCTGTAAAATCTTTGTAAAGGCTATGAATAAAATAAGACCAAGCCGAAGAAAATATATACATAACTTAAAAAATTTAGATAATTTCGTAAATCCAACCAATTTTATCACCCCCACTAATGATCAAAATATAATACCGAAGGTATTTTAAAATTTTTAAATTATTCATCGGTTTTCTTTGGAATGGTCTTATTTTATTTACGAAATAATAAAATAACATATACATTTTATTATTTTGTTTACTATTTATTTATAATTGTAAATAAATTATCTCAAAAAATAGATTTTTTCGCAATATCTTGCACGGTATCGTCAAAACCGCTGAAAAATTATCCAATGCTTTCCACTTCTTCCTCATCACCACAGCTCCTGCTGAAGTCATTGGACACAATACTTAACATTTTAGCGTGTTTGCGATCAGGCAGTGTCCCGTCAGAACTAACACTAGGAAAAACAGTCTTCCTCTTTAGTGCGAGGAGACATTTTGACCTTCTTAGTTCGTATCTTGGCCAGATTTGTGTAGCTACCTTGCAGGTGCCTGTTTCTTCCCATCTTTCGTTGGGTCTGAAACCACGTATAAGTTATTGGTTGAAGAAATACAATATTACTTAATTTCAATCACAAAGTGATGGTATACCTTAGCCGGTTTACTCGACTGAAACTGCCTTAATTGTTTTTTAATACAGCTCACATACAAAAATCTTCCTTCATTTGAATCTTTTTTTAATTTCCAATTTAAGAAAAGATCTTAAACAATTAAAAAAAATTTTAATTTCTGGCTAATAATATGATCCCCACGGATTTCTTTGAAAATTATAACAAAATTCTACTATTAAGAAAAACGTTTCCTTTCCAAACCAACATTTAACATGAAAAATCATCACTTTCTATCCCATAGAGTTCTCAAAAATACATCGTTTAATCTTAGGAAAATAATTGTCCAAAGTTTGAAAAAATCTAAAATACATGAGAGTGCCGCTACACCCCACTACTCACCATTTCCCACTAAAAAGAAAACCAAACGAAAAAATGGGAAAACTTTTTCTCCCTCCCAACCAGGCCAATGTTTCAGCCATTGCGGTTCGAAAGTTAGTCCGAAAAGTTTTAATCGTTTTTTTGTTTTTGTTCTTTAGCCGACTACGATTGCGACTGCTCCCAATACAGAAACAGGACGCGGATGGACTTCAATGGTGTTCAATCTTCATGGTCATCGTATGGCATACAAGTGTTCGTATGGTCGGCCAAGAGTACATCAACGGGTACATAATGCATCATAGATTTAAACACACTTCTTTAGCATAAGGGCATAAATACATGAAGGAAACTTTCTCCGTTGTACGAGTATGTGAAGAGAGTGTCGGCAGCAGCAGTGAACTGTTAAACGGATATGGAAGATAAAAACGAAGAGGAAGCTGAAGTGAAAGATGAACCCACAAGCTGTAAAGTGCCCGGAGGTCAATATGGTTAAATGTGTTCAATTAGCTACTTTAAAGTACTTTATTGAGAAAACTTTTAATGCTACTGTTGTTCCTGTTCCTGTTGTTGCAACTCTTGTTTCGAAAACATTTAACTTTCCGAAAAAAATAAAAAAACAAATGTTTAATGTTGGATAAATGTTTGGTTTGATTTTGTCGAGACTTGAAAGCAACACATTAAAGCATACGACTAAAAACAATGTAAACATGTCTTGGAAATTTAATTGAATTTTCTGTATTAAAAATATTTGTGAAGCATTTAAAATCGATGAAAATTCTTTGTAAATAAAATTGATCTGTAGTTGATAACTGTGTTACACTTTTTTGTTTGTAGAACAATAGAGAATAATTGGAAATATAGGGTAATGGAAAAATGCAGATTTGTAAAGCACACTTAAATAAATGATCCGCAATAGTATCCTTTAATTCCTGTTAATAGATTTCTAGAACTAAAACGCAAGGTATACAAATTTTGTTTTTAATTTATCCAGAGATTTCAAATAAGTTCCATTCAAAGCATTTTACATAGTGACGTATGAGGATTACAAATACGGAGATCATTCCTCATACGCACCCTGCACTACATTATAGGAGGTAATTAATTTGGTGTAGACGAAGTAAATAGAGAACACAATTTTGTGTTGACTAGCAATTTTTTACAAAATTACTTTTGTATCGAAATCTTGATTGTTATCAATTCAGTTTTCTGAGTTAACTGTGCATTTAATTAAAAGTTTCGAAATATATTGAATTAAATGCTTTTTGACCAAAACTGTGATTTTTGACGCATTTTTATTTTTTATAAATTTTTAAAAGCAAACATTTTTATTTTTTAATTAAAATATAATTTTTTTTTCAAAACGTCAACGATATCTCTGAAACTACTGGGCAATTTTAAAACCAATCTAAGCAGGACTTAAAAATATTTTTAATGTCGTATTTTGGATTTTATATTTAACTGAATACGATAAACCGTTTTCAAGATATTCCAATATATATAGTGGAACTTCCTTCATATATATGTATATATAAAATTGTTTCGTGACTGGCTGACTGACTGATAATCGGCCAGACCAAACGGCTGAAGCTAGAATCATGAAATTTGGTGGGAGGGTAGTCCTTGGGGTGTTGACGAGCAATAAGACGGGTATTTTTGAAATTCGTACTATTACCCGCACAATGGGGCCAAGAGGGGTTAATATGGTACCACGGCCAAATCTAAACGGAATGAGCTAGAATCGTGAAATTTGGTGTGAGGGTAGCCCTTATGAGGTCGACACAGAAATTGACTGGATTTTTTATAAATCCGAACATTTACCCGCACAATGGGACAAAAATTCGATAAATGTGGTACAACAGCCAAATGCAAATGGCAAGAGCTAGAATCGTGAAATTTGCTGTTAGAGTAGCTCTTGGGAAATACACTAGAACAAGCAGCGATTTTTGAAAATTTTAGGGGCACAGTGGGACGGAAAGGGATAAATATGGTACCAATGCCAGCTTTAACGCCTAGAATTAGAATAGTGAAAATTGAAGCGTGGAATGTCCTTAGGACAACGGATCGGGGTAGTCAGCTTTTTTTTGTAATCGTACTTTTCGGGGCACAGTGGGGCAAAAAGTGTAAAATAGGGTACAGTGGTTTAAAAATGTTAGATATGGGCCCATGGTTCTAGGGTAGCTTTTGTAACATAAATAGATATCGGAAGTGATTTTTGGTTCTAACCTTAAGAAACACAGTGGGGCAAAACGGGTTAATTATGATGGATTGGGGCAATTATGTTAAATATGGTGCATTGAGACAAAAAGGGTTAAATATGGCATAGTGAGACAAAAAGGGTTAAATATGGTGCAGTGAGACAAAAAGGGTTAAATATGGCACAGTGAGACAAAAAGGGTTAAATATGGCACAGTGGGACAAAAATAGTTAAATATTGTTAAGTGAGACGAAATGGATTAAACATTGTACAGTGGGGCAAAAAGGTTTAACCATGGAGCAGTGGGGCAAAAATGTATTAACTATGATACATTGGGGCAAAAAGGATTAAATATGGTACAGTGTGACAAAAATGGTTAACTATGGTGCAGTAGGTCAAATAGGGGTTAAGTATGGTAGAGTGGTGAAAATTTTTAAATATGGTGCAGTGAGACAAAACGTGTTAAATACGGTACAGTGAGACAAAATGTGTTAAATATGGTACAGTGAGACAAAAAGGGTTAAATATGGCACAGTTGGACAAAATGGATTAACTATGGTACTGTGGGGCAAAAATGTATTAACTATGATACAGTGGGGGAAAAAAGGATTAAATATGGTTAACTAGGGTACAGTGGGCCAGAAAGGGTTAAATATGTTATAATAAGGCAAAGGGTTTAATATTGCACAATGGGACAAAAAAGGGTTAACCATAATACAGCGGGGAAAAATAGTTTATAATGGCAAAGTGGGACAAAATGGGTTAAATATGGTACAGTGGGCCAAAAAGCGTTACTTCGGAAATAGTTAGGAAAAAATGTGTTAACTATGGTACAGTGGGACAAAAATGATTAAATATAGTGCAATGTGAAAAAATTATTGACTATTGTAAAGTGGGTCAAAATGGTTAAATATGGTTAAAACGCGTTACATATTGGGCAAAAATATGGAACATAAATATGAGTTATGAAATCCTTTTAAATGTGGTACACCGGAGAGAAAATGATTAAATATGATCCCAATGACAATTGTAAGTCTTGCAACTTAAACTTAAATTCTTGCATACTTAAACTGTTTATTTTACCTTTTTATACCCTACACTACACTGTGGTACAGGGTATTATGACTTTGTGCATTTGTTTGTAACACCTAAAAGGAGAAGAGATAGACACATTGTTTATTATAACGATCGACTCAGAATCACTTTCTGAGTCGATTTAGCCATGTCCGTCTGTCTGTCCATGTATTCTTGTAATCAAAGTGCAGGTCGTACTTATGGTCCGATTGTGATGAAATTAAGCATAGTGCTCTTTTTTGGCCCAAGGACGATCCCTATTGAAATTGGTTAAAATCGGTTCAGATTTGGATATAGTCCCCATATATATGTTTCACCCGATTTGACATGTAAGCGCTGTAGAAACCACATTTTAAATCCGATCTTTATGAAATATAGATATATCTTTCTATATTCTATATAATATAGAAAGATAGTTTTATTATTACGTGAATGAACACTACCAAATTCGGAGAAAATCCGTTCAGATTTAAATATAGCCCCCATATATATGTTTCACCCGATTTGACATGTAAGCGCCCCACGAACTCTATTTTAAATCGGATCAGTACGAAATTTGGCAGAGAGAGTTCTCATATTACATGAATAAACACTGCCGAATTCGGGGAAAATCGGTCCAGATTTAGATATAGTCCCCGTATATATGTTTCACCCGATTTGACATGAAAGCGCTGTAGAAACCGTATTTTACATCCGACCTGTACGAAATTCGGCAGAGAAAGTTCTCTTATTACATGAAAAAACACTGCGCAATTCGGGGAAAATCGGTTCAGATTTAGATATAGCCCCCATAAGTATGTTCCACCTGATTTAACATTTAAGCGCTGTAGAAATCGTGTTTTATATGCGATCAGTACGAAATTTAACAGAGAGAGTTTTCTTATTACATGTATGAACACTGCCAAATTCGGGGAAAATCGGTTCAGATTTAAACATAGTCCCATATATATATATGTTACACCCGATTTGACATGTAAGCACTGTAGAAACCGTGTTTTATATCCGATCAGTACGAAAATCGGCAGAGAGAGTTTGCTTATTACATGTATGAACACAGCAAAATTCTTATCGCAATGTCCATTTTCACATTGGTAGGTAGGTGTAGGGTATTATATAGTCGTCCCCGCCCGACTTTCTGTCTTTCCTTACTGGTTTTAAATTAAAACTTTTAAAGACACCGTGGGGCAAACTTTGTTTTATATTGTACCAGGCTGTGAATGTAGCTATTGGAATATAAACTATAGTTTTTGACATTTAGAGGCACAGAAGGGAAAATAGATAAATATCGTACCTTGATGCCAGGAACATAAACAAGAAATTAATCGGAGATTTTCGTATTTTGTTGTACAAATCAATTTGTCCCCATATGGAATACTCATTTGTTTTTACATATACTACAGTACCCTAAACAGAAAATAAATAAATGATAGGGCTGCGAAGCGCACCGGGTTAAAGCTAGTTTTTAATAAACGGTATATCGTAAAAAGTTGAGCTGATAGAAAAACCAGTAAGGAAAGGCAGAAAGTCGGGCGGGGCCGACTATATAATACCCTACACCTCCCTAACAATGCGATAAGGGTAGAAACATATTATCTAATTCTGATCGTACATAAAATAACATTTTTACAGCGTTTACATGTCAAATCGGGGATAACGTATATATGGGGGCTATATCTAAATCTTGACTGATTTCTTCCAAATGTAAAAGTGTTCATTCATATAATAGGAAACATCTTTCTGCCGAATTTCATACTGATCGGATATAAAATACAGTTTTTACAGCGCTTACATGTCAAATCGGGGGTAACATATATATAGGGGATATATCGAAATCTGAACCGATTTTCTCCGAATTTGGCAGTATTCCTTCATGTAATAAGGAACCTCTTACTGCCGAATTTCGCACTGATCGGATATAACATTAAATTTTTACAGAGCTTACATGTCAAATCGGGGGTAACGTATATATGGGGGATATATCTAAATCTGAACCGTTTTCTTCCAAATTTAAAAGCGTTCATTCATATAATAGGAAACCTCTTTCTGCCGAATTTAATACTGATCGGATATAAAATACAGTTTTTACAGCGCTTACATATCAAATCGGGGGTAACATATATATGGGGGCTATATCTAAATCTGAAGCGATTTTCTCCGAATTTGGCAGTATTCCTTCATGTAATAAGAAACCTCTTTTTGCCTAAATTCGCGCTGATCGGATATAAAATACAGTTTCTACAGCGGATACACGTCAACTCGGGGTTACATATATATGGGGGCTATATCCAAATCTGAACCGATTTTCTCCGAAGTTTGCAGTATTCCTTCATGTAATAAGATACCTCTTTTTGCCGAATTTCGCACTGATAGGATATAAAATAACATTTTTACAGCACTAACATGTCAAATCGGGGGTAACGTATATATGGGGGCTATATCTAAATCTGAACCGATTTCTTCCAAATTTAACAGTGTTCGTTCATATAATAAGAGACCTCTTTCTGCCGAATTTTATACTGATCGGATATAAAATAAAGTTTTTACAGCGCTTACATGTTAAATCGGGCTAACATATATATGGGGGCTATATCCAAATCTGAACCGATTCTAACCAAATTCAATAGGGATCGTCCTTGGGCCAAACAAAAGATATGTGTACAGTTTGATTACAAGAATACATGGACAGACGAACAGACAGACAGACGGACAGACAGACAGACGGACAGACAGACGGACATGGCTAAATCGACTCAAAAATTGATTCTATGACGATCGGTATAATAAACTATGGTTCTATTTCTTCTCTTTTTGGGCGTTACAAACAAATGCACAAAGTCATGATACCGTGTACCACAGTGTGGTGTAGGGTATAAAAACCAAGTGCAGATTTGAATTTACAGTATAGGGCCAAGAATGATCCCCTGTGGGACACCGGTATTTATTTTCTTAGGGCTAGAAAAAATGTCATTTGTTTTAGCTTGGAAAGACCGGTTAGTCAAACAACTCTTGAACAGTTTATGAGTGTTGATTCGCAGAAGGTCGCATATTTTGTACAAAAGTCCTTCGTGCCAGGCTTTGTCAAATACTTGGGAAATAGCTATGAATAGCGCCGAACAGTATTCTTTATTCTCAAAAGCTCTTTTGTTTGATGCAAGTTACATTGTTGCAGGTAATATTGTTAGAAATTATATGAGGTGTGATTTTCTTCATGAGAATGGACTCAAACATTTTTGAAAGTATCGATAGTAGGCTTATAGTGCGACAGGATTTGACTTGAGTTGGATCTTTGCCTGGTTTCGGTATCTTCACGATTTCTGACCTCTTCTAAGATAAGGGAAAGTAACCTGCACGCAGAATAGCATTGTTGTACCATTACCTTTTCACTGTTATACCATCTCCTCCGGGCGATTTCTTTAATTTTAGGTCTTTGACAGATATTTCAACATCCTTTGTTCTAAGCTTGATTGGGTCAGGAATAATACCATCGAAGCGAGGAATTGAATCATTTATTCCCGGCGGATAAATTGACGAGGAATTATATCATCTATCATGGGCGGATAGATTGGGCGTGGAATTATGTCGTCTATCACGGGCGGATAGATTGGGCGAGAAATCTTACAAGGTGAGCACCAATGCATGAAAATGCAACAAAATTTTGCTCAGTGTAACGCTTTTGAAGTGCCTATTGTCCTGTATAAAATGGGCGTTATCACCACGCCCCTTTTTATACCTCCCACACATAATGGCCAAATCATATCAAAATTTAATATCTCATAAGGTTAATATTCCAGTGCACATAAACGCTTATAATTCGGCACAGTGCAATGTTTTTTGAAGTATCTACCATCCAGCGAAAAATCTGTGTATTTGATAAAAACCTTCTGGTATCTCCCACACAAATTGACACAATTAGTCGTTTAATATTCCATATTACATTACTCACAAAGTGAGGGTATACCTTAGTCGGTTTACCCGACTGAAACTTTCTTACTTGTTTTAGATCACTTTCCTCGGCTGATTTTATCACTTTCTTCTAGCAATTTTTTAGTCCTTTTCTCAGTGTTGTTGCCACTCCCTTCTAACGCTTCTTTTTTCATTGATTAAGGCTTGGATGTCTGTTGGATTATGTTTACAACGTCCGTGAATACGTTTACCGTGGCTTCAATTTCATCCGTTGTACGTAACGATACACCATCGGATAGGAGTGAGCTAACGTATTTTTTATATTTCAACCAGTTGCTATACATATAGGGCAACTTGTCACACCCATTTTCATGATTGTTGTAAAGCAGTGTCAAAATTGTAGGCCAATGATCCGATGATAGATCAAGTGATGGATTATAGCGAAATCAATAGGTTAGGTTAGGTTAGGTTGAGAAGAGGAGGCGGTGAAATTCCACCTCATGTCCTTGGACATACACGTAAGCCAGTATTCGGCCTGTTGTGCGCTCTAATTGTTATTTTTTAGAAAGGTCGGTAAGCTATTTTAGGAACTCTGTACTGTCGACATAGTCCTTAATCTTCTTCCAGTCTACGCCCCTAAGTTGGGTCAAGTCTGGTATAGCATCATTTCCTAAGAAACGTGATCTATTGTTGGCGAACGCTGGGCAGTGGCAGAGGAAATGCTCCAACGTTTCGTCATCCTCCCCGCATGCCCTACATATGCTGTCATCTACAACACCCATGATCTTACTAATTTCTACCTTGCTCAATCTCAGTAAGGTCTTGGCCTTGTCCTCGTTTGGGTCACCCCACAAGACCTTCGTTGTCTTCCCAACGTTTTCACTATTTCATAGCGTGATATAGGCGTTCTTCGCCCATATTTGTAGTTCAGAACGCATAACTCTGAAGGGTTTAATAATAGCCATTTGGCCATCTGTGAAAATATTCACTTTTGTTGGTCTTGTGTTAGTCCCAAGCTAGCTCACACATTCTGTAATTGCTCGGACTTCCGCCTGCAGGACTGTGTTATGGTCTGGCAGACGGAATAAGAGTTCGGTTTCCGGTTCCTCGGTGTAAAGTCCTAGCCCCGTTCTCTCCCCTAGTTTCGATCCATCTGTATAACAGCAATTTCCAGATGTTGTCTGTACTACGGTTCCATCAATCCAGGATTGTCTGTCTGGTATCATGGTCTCACACTCAGCAACCATTGATCTTTCAGGTATTCTGTCGGATACTGATGATATGTCAGTTAAATCCACCGTCACTACCTCAGCTATCTTTTGATGATATGACATGTGATCGCTTTCGATCCATTCGCCCATCACTTTGAGCCTCGTCGCCGTGAGGGCAGCTTCATATCTAATCTGT
Source organism: Eudasyphora cyanicolor (assembly GCA_963930755.1). Classification (NCBI taxonomy): domain Eukaryota; kingdom Metazoa; phylum Arthropoda; class Insecta; order Diptera; family Muscidae; genus Eudasyphora; species Eudasyphora cyanicolor. The sequence continues at coordinate 47,451,217 of OZ005737.1, read as the reverse complement.
ATTTCTATTGGTTGGATATTCAAGATCGTCTCCAATGCCCTACTGGATGTGGTCCTCATTGTCCCGCTTATGCCGAGACAACACATTCATTGGACCTTTTGTAATATCATTATGCACTTATTCTTCATTGATGTCCACCACACTACTGATGCGTAAGTCAAAATAGGTCTGATTACGCTCTTGTAGAGCCATTGTGTCATACTTGGATTAAGGCCCCATTTTGAGCTAATGGCTCTTCTACATAGTGCCCAGCATATGTGAGCCTTGTTTGCTCGTTCTTCTATGTGGCACTTCCAATTTAGTTTCCTGTCCAGGATTACACCTAAGTATTTAACCCTGTTGGAAACTGGAATTGTTTTGTTTAGGAAATGTGGGTCATCATACTGACCAATCTTCGTTTTCCTTGTGAACAGACATATCTCTGTCTTTTCTGGGTTTACATTTAGACCTCTCGGTCGAGCCCAGTCATATGCAATTTTTAGAGCCGTTTCGGCCCTTCTCGTCGTCTGCGTAACAGACAGGTTTAAGTCCTTCATCCGTTAGTATCCTTAGGAGACTATTTAGAGTAGTGACCCACAGGAGTGGTGATAATATACCGCCCTGTGGTGTTCCCTGTGCTACTCTGTCTCTTATTTTTATGTCGTGGGACCCGCAATTTATCCATCTATTCCTTAGCATGTGGCTTATCCAGTCTCGGAGAGCCCGGTCCACCTGAAACTGGTCTAAGGATTGGATGAGTGTGTCGGTCCGTACATTTTTGAACGTACATTATATAACGTCGTCTGCGTAACAGACAGGTTTAAGTCCTTCATCCGTTAGTATCCTTAGGAGACTATTTATAGTATTGACCCACAGGAGTGGTGATAATATACCGCCCTGTGGTGTTCCCTGTGCTACTCTGTCTCTTATTTTTATGTCGTGGTTGAGTCCACTCTTCGGTTGAGTCCACTCTTCTGCCCATTTCGACCATTGTTTCGGTTTGGGTATGGGTTATTGAGAGGAACTTTTTAATTTTAGAAACATCGTTAACGCTATCGACCTATTCGCAGAATAGCTTCCAGGAGTTTCGTTTTGCTGTTCTTGTGATTTTGTTATATTCTCTGAGTCTTCTATGGTAGTCGTCCCAGTATACTGGATATTATTTACGGCGTGCCCTATTGTAAAGTCTACGCACCTCTTTCCCAATGTTGCGAATCTCCCCGGTCATCCAAGGCTTCTCTTGGGCTGATTTCCTTTCTCGAAGCGGACAGCTGTCTTCGAAAGAGCTTACTAATATATCCGTAATGTAATCAACATTAGTGTCAATATCCTCAACACTTAGGCACTCAAAAAGTCCGTGCCCTAGTCTTTCTCTAATTAGCTTCCCGAATTTTGTCCATTTAGTTTTGACCTTATTCCTGAAACTTATTGGGTTCGGCGGTGGCCGTGCTATCTTAAACCTTATGTAACAATGATCAGAAAAAGAATGTTCTTTAGAGACCCTCCATTCCTGTATCACGTCTATTAGATTTTCTGAACATATTGTTATATCTAATACTTCTTCCCTTATTCTATTAACGAAGGTAGCCGTGTTACCTATGTTAAGTGTTATTAGGTCGTTAGTATTCAATAATTCTACTAGGACCTGGCCCCGTTTATTAATGTTAGTACTACCCCACGCGACGTGGTGAGAGTTAGCATCGCAACCTACTAGTACTTCGTTACCTGTTTGTTTGACTTTCCTCACCAAGCGTTGTAGTTCCGACGTAGGTGGTAATGTCGGTGAATCGAAAGGCAGATATACTGATGCTAGGTATACACTTCCATTCCCTTGTTTCAGTACTGTAGCATCCGATGTTGACAACTCTGGAGAAAAAAGATAACATAAATTTTTGTGACATATAATACAAGTCCTTGGTCTAGTTCCTGTATTTGCATAAAACAGTTGGTAATTAACGTGGTTTACGCCAGTAACCTTGTTTCGAATCGTCCATGGTTCTTGGATTAAAGCAATATGAGTCTTACCTTTATTTATTATTTCCATCAAAGCGTTGGTTGCCGCCTCGCTCCGATGGAGGTTTATCTGGATGACTTCAACCATTGGTCCTCCAGTAACCGGTCTTCTTGGGAGTCAGTGATTGTAGATTCGGCTCCCTCATCATTTTTTGGCTGCAGTGGGCGCTTATCTTCATCGCTGCCTTTATTATTTATTGGCTCATTTTTCCAGTTTTCAGCGCCAACCAAAGCCTTACCAATTTTGAAGAAGACTGCTTTGTTCACATAGAACGCCATACCCTTCGTCTTGACCAGGCTGGCCATGGAGAGCCGATCCAAACCCACCACAAGGAGAGTGCCATCACGATCATTCTCTCTGTGGAAGACTTCCCACCTCTTCACGTCCAGTCCCTTGTTTCGCTGGCCAAAGAGTTTGAGCATGCGTTCTGATGTGAAATTGCTGCCCCATCCTTTGACGTGTACTGTTGTTTTTATGAGCTGAGAGATGTCCTTCCTCCTCACCAGTTTCAGCTTAGCGCCTTCCCAGGGAGAGGGGATGCTATCCACAAGCTCTTTGAGGGTCTCTATACATTCTAGTGACGCGAAATTCATCCTCAGTGTGTCCCCTTTGAACTCGCTGCTCATTATTTGAATTGGAGGTCCGTCGTCGGAGTTGAGAGCGTGCTCCACAATTTTATTATTCACCAAGTCTTCAACGTTGTTGTGTTGGTCAGTGGGGATTTTGCCAGATGCTCCGTTGATGTCGATCACTGCGTAGCAGAGCTCGTCTCTATATTGCTTTCTGGCTACTTTGGCATAAGATGGTGGCTTCTTTCCTCCGGAAAGCTAGATGTACTAAGCTTTCCGGAGGATTCCGTGGTTGCGCTCGCTTCCTTTGTAGTTGGATCGACTTTGTCGCCGCCCTCTCCACCAGGATACAGACTGGAGTCTCCTTCGTGAGGGGCTTGACTTGCTCTCTCCAATTTACTTGAAAGCGGGGAGCTCTTTTTCTTTTTCGGCGGTTTCGCAGTGTTCTGCTCTTCTGGAGATCTGATCCTCTTTTCTGCTTCCGCAGAGGTGGATGGAGTTTCAGATAGCTCCTTTGGAGCATCCTGCACTGTGGCCTGTTTGCTGCTTCGGTTCATCTTCTTCAACTTTCGTCGTTGTGCCCCTGATAGCTTCTTCTTTTTTGTCGTGAGCTGTGCCATGCACGCGTTGACTTCTTCTACCATCTTGCTGACCTCGACGTCTTTGGAGTTAGCTAAAACAGTAATGTTAACGTGTTCGTTTGAGTCGGAGTCGGAATCGGAATCGGATTCCCTACCTGTACTAGAAGGCTGGGTCCAGTTTATACTCTCCCGTGGTTCCTCCTCTTCCTTCTCCGTTTTTTTGCCAATGGCTATATGTGCGCTTGTTGCACTGTCTGCGACTACAGGCGCAAAGGCACCCACACCTGTAGGAGGATTGGTTGCGCTTTTTACACTTACTACGACTACAGGTGCCAAGAAAATATTTTTGGCTCGCTATTTTGGGATAACGACGACACGTGACTAGGGAGCACATCAACAATTGCCGCCGGTACTGGGGTTATTACTCCCTGCATCGTAACTTTATTTCCACTTTTCCTACTTTCCATAGTTGTTTTTTTTTGTTTTAGGGGAAACACCCCCATAGCCAGTTTTGGTCCGCGGGGAATGCAATATTCCCTAAGGTGGTGTACACACTGTTCCATCCCCCCCAGGGTCGCCTCAGTAAGGATAGAAAAATCCATCCTCCCTGAGGCATCCCTAGTTGAGATGAAACAGTGTGTCCATCCCCCTCCCCCTATCCGCCACCTGGGGACGCGCCCGTTAGGAGACTGACAACTCCAGCGGGGCGAAATCAATAAGATCTGGCATTTTATTCAGATCTGAGGGCCTTAAAATTGTTTATTACACAAAATCAACCGATCACCTGCATTCCAATGTGCCTTTCTCACATATATGTAACCTATCAAGCATTGGAAATATACTCCTATGTACAGAGTATTATACAGCCCTTTTGGATATTACTTCGGACATGTGATTATAATCCCCATGAAAACGGGGCTAAATCATCAATGTGTCCATCTTCCTATCAAAGAAAACGGTTATGTAAAGTAAAGCTTTGGTACGTTAATGGTTTTCCAACGGGTTTAAACATTTCATTGTCTGGAACAGGTTTCAGGTATATAAAAGAAGTATTTTGTAATTGGACTGTCTCCAAGGTCTAGTTGGACTGTACCTATAGTCCAAAGAAAAAAAAAGCATTACACTGTACAAAATTTCATGTATATGTTTGCACTGGTATTAATGTTATAAGCTGGTAACTTTTGGAACAAAATAGTCTATTTGTGTGGGAGGTGCCAAAAGGAGCGTGGCAACAATGCCCATTTTTCAATGTATTGTAGGTACTAGTAAACCATTACACTTTACAAAATTTCAGGTCTTTGTATGCACTGTTAACAAAGTTATATGCTATTAACTTTTGCTTCAAAATTGTCCATTTGTGTGGGAGGTATTAAAAGGGCATGGCATCTTCGCCCATTTTGCTCGGGGTAATAGTGACTAATAAACTAATACTATGTGTAGAATTTCAGAGGATTCAAATAAGTAGTATAGAAGTTATTAAATAATAAATATTTCAATAAATGTTAACCCTTCGTGAGGGAGGTACTAGAAAGAGTGGACCAATATGGCCCATCTTCGAACTTAGCCGGAGATAGAAGAAAATATTACCACATACCAAATTTGAAGTCAATCGGTTACTCCTTTCGAGAGTTATCGTGCGCACCAGCCAGCAGACAGACAGACGGATGGACGGACATTGCTCATTCGACTTAAAATGACCCAAAGCGGATATCCGCCGAACATACTTAGGGTCTTAGGTCACTCCTTCGATGTGTTACACTTTTGGCACGTAGCAAATGATATATACCCTCCTCTCTACGGTGAGGGGATAATAAAAAATTTCACATTGTCTCCTTGGGACAAATTTATATACATATGCATTGTGTTCGAAATCAAGTCGGATGAAGCCCACATTTTTTTGTGAGATTTGCACCATGTCTACTGCTAGTCTACATCCTTATTCATATACAATTGATTAGCTCTTACTTAAGTTGCACTTCAGTTTTTATGTGCACTTTTTATACCACCTTGCAATATCGATTCCGGCTGCAGCCGCCACAATTCCCTCCATCGTACAGATCCTCCTTATTGGTACCATATCAATCTTCATTAGCAAAGTTATGGCACATCGTTGAGCAACACCAACAACTGCCACAGCAACAACACCACTCATTTGTTTATTAAGTTAATAATTAATCGGCTGATTACCGACAAGAAGACTCTTCTCTTTAGCAATCAGCCGATGGCGTTAAATTCACACTCTTCATAGCACACGTGGACACTCACAACGGCGCGTATATGAATGCAAAGGAATTCACACGATTGCATTACACATACATGGATGTGCGATTACGATGCTGACATCGATTGTTGGTGTGGTGGGATATATGCGTTCTTTCGTTCGTTGCTCATTACCCGTTGCCCGTTGCCCGTTGCTCGTATCGAGGGAGAGCCACGCGAATTCAGGTGATAAGTGCAATATTGCAGCATAATTAACAAACAACTGTGGCAGCAGCTTATATGTGAGACTTTGCATGTGTGTGTGTGTAAATGGAAAATACATTTGATATGAATGTGTGGATATTTGTATATTTCTGTGGACCACTCTCGGGCGACTTGGTTGTCTGAATACTGCGGTAATATTTTTTTTGAGAGTATGTATGTAAGTATTATGTGTATGTATGTGTGAGAGTGTGTGACAGAGTTATGAATAATGAAAACTATTTACAAATGTATGCACTGCGATGAGTTTATATGTGTGAAAAACAACACTTATGTGTGAGTGTACGAGTATGTGTGTGTCTTCACAAATGAGGAAAACTCTGAAGTACGAATGTATGGATATATGTATATCTGAGTGCGTCTGTTTGTGTATGCTCACCATTTCATGAGTTAAATTAAGTTTTTATACTGCAGTCTGCCACTGCTTCTGGTATAAATATGTAAAGGCTTTCATATACGAGTACATATCTATGTACAGCTAATGGTTATTGAATTATGATAGTTTAAGAATGTTAGTATAAGAGAGCTACACCAGAGCCACGTTATTGAGACCACCCTACAGTAGGAGGAATTCTTTGAAATATTAAATCATATAATGGAAACATGGGTTATAATAAAGGGTTTTCCAACAAGAGGTGTTATTTTGGTATTCAAAGAAAGATGCATTTTTTTAGATAAATGATAGGATGTTTATTTCATAATAAAGAGCAAGGTATGCGGTTAATAATGAAAAACAACATCAGCCAAATGGCCACCACGACCTCGCTTACAGGACCATATCCTTTTCATGAAATTTTCCATAACCAAATCGCAAAGTGGCTGCCCTATGTCCTCGATAGCCTCACGAATTCTACCTTTAAGGTCTTGAATCGACGCTGGGCTGTTGGCGTAGACCTTATCTTTCACGTGGCCCCAAAGGAAGAAGTCCCAAGGTGTTAAATCACAAGATCTCGGTTTCCAATTGTGATCACATCTTCGAGGGATAACACGGTCCGGAAACTTTTCCCGCAATAGAGCAATGGTTTCGTTGCTTGTGTGGCACGTAGCGCCGTCTTGTTGTAAACGTTATCCAGATCAATACCATCCAATTCCGACCATAAAAAATCATTAATCATCTCTCGATAGCGCAACCCATTTACCGTAACTGTTGATCCAACCTCATTTTCGAAAAAGTAAGGTGGTCATTGGACCATAAACCGCTCCAAACAGTCACACATTGAGGATGGAGAGGCTTCTCAACAATAACTCTTGGGTTTTCCGAGCCCCAGATGCGACAATTTCACTTGTTGACGTAGGCACCGAGGTGGAAATGGGTCTCATCAGTCAAGATGATTTTTCGATGATTTTCGATTTTTCGAATTTTAATAATTTCAGTGCATTGTTGAATCGTGTATCGTACCATTTTTAGTAATGGCGTAGTTTCTGCTTGTCAAATGTCAAAGAATAAAAGCTTTAAAAGTGACAGCTACCAAAATACCGGGTGATTCAAAATAACACCTCTTGTTGGAAAACCCTGATTTCGTTTTTTTTTTTTCCAAATATGATCATTACATTTTACATAAAATATTTAACCATTTTTCCCCGAGTTCAATTAGGTGATATATAAATTTATCAGAAAACCAGTAAGGAAAGGCTAAAGTCGGGCGGTGCCGACTATATAATACCCTACACCATTCTCGTAATATTGAATAACTCTGATATATCGAAACTCTACCATTCTAAATTTCAAAACGATTGGATGTTAAATATAGCTTCTATAGAACTAAAGGGCCAAATCGGACGAAACATATATATGGGAGCTATAGCTAAATCTTAACCGATTTTCTTCAAATTTGGTAGTGTTGGTTCATGGATCAAGAAACTCTACCATTCTAAATTTCAAAATGATTGGATGTAAAATACAGCTTCTACAGGACTAAAGAGCAAAATCGGACGAAACATATATATGGGAGCTATAGCTAAATCTTAACCGATTTTCTTCAAATTCGGCAATGTGGGTTCATGGATCAAGAAACTCTACCATTCTAAATTTCAAAACGATCGGATGTAAAATACAGCTTCTATAGGACTAAAGGGCCAAATCGGACGAAACATATATATGGGAGCTATAGCTAAATCTTAACCGATTTTCTTCAAATTTGGTAGTGTTGGTTCATGGATCAAGAAACTCTACCATTCTAAATTTCAAAATGATTGGATGTAAAATACAGCTTCTACAGGACTAAAGAGCAAAATCGGACGAAACATATATATGGGAGCTATAGCTAAATCTTAACCGATTTTCTTCAAATTCGGCAATGTGGGTTCATGGATCAAGAAACTCTACCATTCTAAATTTCAAAACGATCGGATGTAAAATACAGCTTCTATAGGACTAAAGGGCCAAATCGGACGAAACATATATATGGGAGCTATAGCTAAATCTTAACCGATTTTCTTCAAATTCGGCAATGTTGGTTCATGGATCAAGAAACTCTACCAGTCTAAATTTCTATAGGACTAAAGGGCCAAATCGGACGAAATATATATATGGGAGCTATATCTAAATCTGAACCGATTTCAACCAAATTCAATAGCGATCTTAACAGCCGCGAAATACTTTAAACTGCAAAATTTCAGAACGATCGGAGGGAAATTGCGACCTGTAGTCGACGAACAACTTTACATGGACAGACAGACGGACGGACGGACGGACAGACATCGTTAAATCGACTCAGCTAGTGATTCTGAGTCGATCGGTATACTTTAAGGTGGGTCTAGCCGTGTTATTTTCAGGTGTTACAAACATCTGCCGTGAAACAAACTTATAATACCCCGTACCACAGTGTGGTGTAGGGTATAAAAATATAGTCCCATTTGAATCCATATAATCAGATAGACTGAATTACACGCTTAAAATTTCATAAAAATTAAAATGTTCGTTACAACTCACTGGCCACATGCTGTGTCCACCAAATGACGTCGTGTGGATATTCCTTAAATATATGCATGAACGTACATTTGTATCAACCACAATAATTGCAATCAGCGCCTTCGGCCAACCGACAGTCCAACAGTAACAACAACAACAGCTACGGTAAACAACAAACAACAACAGCAGTAATAAAGTGTGAAATCGATTACAAATACTCTCGAATTTCTCTCGAAAGATGAGTAAAGGATGCAACAATATTCGTCGTATTCGTATGTTTTTACTGATTTTTAATAGCGTTAATAAATTAAGATTAACACAAGTGCATACGAGTATCGTATCGAAATGGTGGATGGTGGATTTAATGCGAATGACATTATATTTATTATTAAATATCCCACGAACGTATGTACATGTACGGACACGCATCAGAAGAGAGTAAGGAAAGAGTTTTCGAGACGAAATGAGGCATATGAGGTGTTATTTGTATTCACTTTTAATTGATCAAATGGAAAATATGATGAAATATAATTAAGCAAAAAGAACACAATGAAAATGCTATGAATGTGTATTTTTCCGAATTAATGCTGGTAATTTCCACATATTTATATGTTAAATTTTATTTTTATATGGAAAAGTCAGTTTACCTACGACTCAAATTTAAACATTCTCTTTTGGCTTTTAGGTTCTTATAAACTGATAGTAAACTATTGGTATAAATTACGGGCATGAGTATGTGAGGGTGGGCATAATTTGATCATTAAAATTACTAAAAATCAGAAAACTCTAATCGAAATTAATAAATAGGTATCATTAAAGGAGATACACCAAATGTTACAACTTCCGTAATAAGTTCGAGTTACGAGTATACACGTATTCATAAAATCTGAAATTAGTGTGTTGAAATTGATAATTTTATTTTTAATTTTGTAAGGTTACTTTAAAATGTTAAATTTTGTGATTTGCCTGACACAAGACATGCGATAAAAGAACGACATGTAGGTAGTTACCCACAGTGCGCATGAGTACTAAATAGATTAATTATACGACACGGTGTACACTTCATTAGAACAACAGATTAAATATGTATGGAATTCATATCAAGTGAGTGAATTTTTAAAACCGATGTCTTCTGATGGGGATGAAACTAGAACCAAGATTAGTCCTATTGCATAGTAGTTATGACACAAAATTTCAACCAGATCGGTTAAAGACAGTTCTAGTTGGAGGGTGTTGAATTCTGATATTTCGGCGCAACAGCCCACGTTTCCCATTGAGATTTTTATAGAAAATTTCATCGAAATTGAGATTTTTATAGAAAATTTCATCGCAATTGAGATTTTTATAGAAAATTTCATCGAAATTGAGATTTTTATAGAAGATTTCGTCGAAATTGAGATTTTTTATAGAAAATTTCGTCGAAATTGGGATTTTTATAGAAAAATTTCGTCGAAATTGAAATTTTTATAGAAAATGTCATTGAAATTTTTATAGAAAATGTCATTGAAATTTTTATAGAAAATTTAATCAGAATTTAGATTTTTATAGAAAATTTCGTCGAAATTGAGATTTTTATAGAAAATTTCGTCGAAATTGAGATTTTTATAGAAAATTTCGTCGAAATTGAGATTTTTATAGAAAATTTCATCGAAATTGAGATTTTTATAGAAAAGTTCGTCGACATTGAGATTTTTATAGAAAATTTCGTCGAAATTGAGACTTTTATAGAAAATTTCGTCGAAATTGAGATATTTATAGAAAATTTCGTCGAAATTGAGACTTTTATAGAAATTTCGTATTTATAGAAAATTTCGTCGAAATTGAGACTTTTATAGAAAATTTCTTCGAAATTCAGATTTTTATAGAAAATTTCGTCGAAATTGAGATTTTTATAGAAAATTTCGTCGAAATTGAGATTTTTATAGAAAATTTCGTCGAAATTGAGATTTTTATAGAAAATTTCGTCGAAATTGAGATTTTTATAGAAAATTTCGTCGAAATTGAGATTTTTATAGAAAATTTCGTCGAAATTGAGATTTTTATAGAAAATTTCGTCGAAATTGAGATTTTTATAGAAAATTTCGTCGAAATGGAGATTTTTATAGAAAATTTCGTCGAAATTGAGATTTTTATAGAAAATTTCGTCGAAATTGAGATTTTTATAGAAAATTTCGTCGAAATTGAGATTTTTATAGAAAATTTCGTCGAAATTGAGATTTTTATAGAAAATTTCGTCGAAATTGAGATTTTTATAGAAAATTTCGTCGAAATTGAGACTTTTATAGAAAATTTCGTCGAAATTGAGACTTTTATAGAAAATATCGTCGAAATTGAGATTTTTTTAGAAAATTTCGTCGAAATTGAGATTTTTCTAGAAAATTTCGTCGAAATTGAGATTTTTATAGAAAATTTCGTCGAAATTGAGATTTTTATAGAAAATTTCGTCGAAATTGAGATTTTTATAGAAAATTTCGTCGAAATTGAGATTTTTATAGAAAATTTCGTCGAAATTGAGATTTTTATAGAAAATTTCGTCGAAATTGAGATTTTTATAGAAAATTTCGTCGAAATTGAGATTTTTATATAAAATTTCGTCGAAATTGAGATTTTTATATAAAATTTCGTCGCAATTGAGATTTTTATAGAAAATTTCGTCGCAATTGAGATTTTTATAGAAAATTTCGTCGCAATTGAGATTTTTATAGAAAATTTCGTCGAAATTGAGATTTTTATAGAAAATTTCGTCGAAATTGAGATTTTTATAGAAAATTTCGTCGAAATTGAGATTTTTATAGAAAATTTCGTCGAAATTGAGATTTTTATAGAAAATTTCGTCGAAATTGAGATTTTTATAGAAAATTTCGTCGAAATTGAGATTTTTCCCATTTTGTTAAACATTTTTTTTTGTGTAGATTGAGCCAAATTATTTTATTAAAACGAAATAAAAAAATTATGGTAAACTAAAGTTTTTATTATTACTTTTTTAATTCCAATTTTAATGGAACGTAGGTAGCTTTAGTAATTGGTCCATATTTTGAATAAATAAATAGATCATATGGAAATTATGAGGGCTACAAATATTGGCAATATCGCATTTACGTAGAAACAGTGGTTTAGCAAATGTCGTTAAGACAATTAGACAAAATTTTGATTAAAAAAAATGTTTTTGCATTTCTACATTTATCAATGGATTTTTTGCGATTTTTTCTATTTCTTAAAGTATTTTTCGTGGCTGCAAAAAGCGATTATTTTTTCGGAAAAAGTAAATTTTTTCCATTTACACTGTGCAAAAGTAAAAACAATACGTTAAATTTGATAAAAAAAAATTCTGCATTTCTACATTAATCAATAGATATTTTGCGATTTTTACTATTTCTTTAGTTATTTTTGGTGGTAGCAAAAAACTATTTTTTTCGAAAAACGCAAATTTTTTTCCCCTTACACTGTGCAACAGCAAAAAATACACTGTTGAAATTTTATTTTCAGTATAGGTTCGATTCTATTACCAAAGGGTAGTATATATAACCCCAACTCATTTTGTCAAAATTGGTGACCAATTTTTTTTTATGGGCCTCAAAAGTTTTTGAAAATCAGTGGGCCCCCTCGATAAAGGTGTCATCAGCTTTTGTCCAACAACTACTTCAGACGTGGTGATACCGCTTAACTATATTTGGCAATAAATTAGATATGAATATGCTGAACAACGTTTCTTAATATTTAAAACGAAAACAAAAAAATTTCTGCTCTTTTTTTTTTTTGAAAAAGTGAAGGAATATATATTTTTTTTTACTTTCTTCAGCATAACTTACAGGGACAATATTTGGCAAAATTGTAGCCACGGTAAATCTGAACAACTTTTGTGAACATATCAATACAATCTGATCGTGGCACCCTAAATAGCTCAAAAAAACACATTATACCTCAAAAATGTTATTACTCGTATTTCACTATTTTGAAACTCTAAAACAAAAATATTTTTTTTGGTGTAGGGTATGTTCAGCAACTTTGTAGAAAATAGTAAGGCCAATATTTTTGTGGAACATATTAACCCTCTAGCTCCCCCACATAACTGTAATTTTTGGCCACATTTCAATAAATCCTATACAAAACACCCCTGAAAAGGGGGAGGGCGGAGATGAAATGTTCTACACAAATTTTGGCCATAAAATTTTACTATATGTGTCAGAACACACCAAAGCCAAAAACTTAACAAAAAAAACTGTCAAATTTCAGTCAAAAACGCTCCTTACTGGTATCGTTATTGCTTCAAACACCAGGTCGTATGCCTAACATTGATGCTCGAAGAGGCCAAGGACTGTGTTTGACTGGAATCAAACCTTTTTTTAGTGTTTGTGTTAGGTTTTGGTTTTTGGTGTGATCCGGCACATATAGCAACATTTTATGGCCAACATTTTTGTAGAACATTTCATCCCCGCCCTCCCAATTTTAAGGGGTGTTTTTACGATTTGTTAAAATAAGTCCAAATTTACAGTTAAGTTGGGGAGCTAGAGGGTTAATATGTTGCACAAAATTATTTACTATTTTCTACAAAGTTGCTGAACATACCCTACACCAAACAAATATTTTTGTTACAAAATAGTAAAATACTAATATTTTTGAGGTACAATGTGGTATTTTGAGCTATTTAGGGTGCCTAAACACGATCAGATTGTATTGATATGTTCACAAAAGTTGTTCCAATTGACCGTGCCTACAATTTTGTGTCAGTGAAAAATTACGAGTCCCTTAAAGTTATGTTGAAAAAAGTGAAAAAAATATGTTTTCCTTCACTTTTTCAAAAAAAACTGCGGAAAAAATTCAACATATTCTTAGCTACATTATTGCCAAATATAGTTAAGCGGTATCACCAAGTCTGAATTAGTTGTTGGACAAAAGCTTATGACACATTTTTTGAAGGGCCCACTGATATTCAGAAACATTGGAGGCCCATAAAAAAATTGGTCGCCGATTCCGCCAAACCGAGTATAGGGTTATACTACTCTTTGGTAGTAGAATCGAACCTATACTGTCAACTCGGTGTATTTTTCAAAAAGTGTTCATTTGCTGCCTAGTGTAATTTAAGTTTGAGAACTATTTTCCAATTTTATGACATTTGATATATTAGTAACATATTTGGTTTTAAAGAAACACGTTTATTCCGAGCGTAAAATTCCAATTCAAGCCACAATTTGGAATACAGAACAGGGTCTTTAATTGAGAAATAAAGATCTTTTTTTCCAACTTTGTTGCATTTTCGTTGTTAGGTCGGCTAATTTTTGCGCTGCCCTCGTATAAATGAGCTCCTATTTTATATATATCCGCCGAAAAAGACTCACGTTCTTAACAATTTTTATGAAAGTTAATAGGGTGGAATTTCCCGAATTTTGGATTTAAAACAAAATGGTATTAATTTGAACGATAATCGATTTAGATTTATGACAATATACAGATTTCATCGTAGATCTTCCGTAAGGTAAAACCTCTTTTTACGAATCTTCGGATATGCGATTTGTGGTTTTCGCCGTTCTCTCCCGTTTTGACTTCATAATTCTATAAATCAATATTATCAACCGATCTGACTTATATTCCATAAGACTAGACCCTATTTATACCCTACACCACACTGTGGTACAGGGTATTATAACTTTGTGCATTTGTTTGTAACACCCAAAAGGAGAAGAAACAGACCCATCGTTTATTATACCGATCGACTTAGAATCACTTTCTGAGTTGATTTAGCTATGTCCGTCTGTCCGTCTGTCTGTCCGTCTGTGCATGTATTCTTGTAATCAAAGTACAGGTCGCAATTATGGTCCGATATCGACGAAACTTTACACATATATTTTTTTTTTGCCCAAGGACGATCTCTATTGAATTTGGTTAAAATCGGTTCAAATTTAGATATAGCCCCCATATATATGTTAGCCCCGATTTGAAATGTAAGCGCTGTAAAAACTTTATTTTATATCCGATCAGTATGAAATTCGGCAGAAAGAGGTTTCTTATTATATGGATGAACACTATTAAATTTGGAAGAAATCGGTTCAGATTTAGATATAGCTCCCATATATATGTTACCCCCGATTTGACATGTAAGCGCTGTAGAGACTGTATTTTATATCCGATCAGTACGAAAATCGACAGAAGGAGGTCTTTTTACATGAATAAGTATTCAGGGAAGATCGGTTCAGATTCATATTAAAGCTCCATATATAGAAGTTGTATTTTACTTCCGATCATTAAAATTTTCCAAAAAGATGTTTCTCAATTTAGGAACGAATATTGCTTAATTTAGCGATTATCGTTTCAGAATTAGATAATATGTTTCTACCCATTTACCAATTATTCCAAATTATTATGGCAATGACCCTTATCGCATTGTTAGGGAGGTGTAGGGTGTTATATAGTCGGCCCCGCCCGACTTTCTGCCTTTCCTTACTGGTTTTTATATAATCCCATACTAAGATCTCATGCAAATTAACCTATTCGATATCTAAAACAAGTAAGAATGTTCAGCCGGAAGGTTCTCCTCACTTTCAGTTCAAAAAAAATCGTAAATTTATTATACCCTACACCACACTGTGGTACAGGGTATTATAAGTTTGTTTCATGGCAGCTGTTTGTAACACCTAGAAATCCTACACCTAGACCCACCTTAAATTATACCGATCGACTAAGAATGACTAGCTGAGTCGATTTAATCATGTCTGTCCCTCCGTCTGTCCATCTTATATTGTTTGTTGAGTACAGGTCGCGATCGTGCTTAAATCTTGAAGTTAAGAGTCATTGGCACATGGAAAGAACCCTATTGAAATTGGTTTAAAACGGTTCAGATTTATGTATAGCTCCCGGATATATGTTTCGTTCGATTTGGCCCTTTGGCCCTATGGAAGATGTAGTTTACACGCAGTCGTTTTGAAATTTAGCATGGTAAAACTTCTTGATCCATCAACCAACATTGCCGAATTTGAGGAAAATCCATCAACATATTAGCTATAGCCTTCATATATATGTTTCCTCCGATTTGACCCTTTAGCCCTATAGAAGCTGGTTTTTACATCCAACCGTTTTGTTGTTTGACATTGTGAATTTGAAAAACAAGTAAGAAAGTTCAGTCGGGCAAACCGACTTAAGAATCCCTTCTATCAGTCCCTACCTTCAGTCCCAAAAAATTTTCACACATTTATTTATTTTTTTGTTTTAATTAAATTACACTGTCCAACAGCATTTTTGGAACAGAGTAGCGACCCTATAAGAAACTAATTAAGTCATTATACCAAATTTCAGCCCAATTTGTAGAAAGTTTAAGTTTTTGTGGCATTACGAAGTCAAATCTATAAGGACCTTGTATAAGGGCTATATCAAAACATGACCTACACCCAGGAAAATAGTTGGTTGGAATTCGATTGTAACAATAAAAAATTGTGCTAGCAACAAAAAGTATATTGCCTAAACCGTGAGTCGGTTGTATTTATATAAATATAAATACGATCAAATAAAAATGATTGCAACTAAATCGATGGTTGTATCGAATTAAGATTGTTTTTCCATTGACACTGATTAGTTGTGGTAACCAATTTAAAACTTTCTTTATAGTACCATATGATCGATTTTTGCTTGTGGCAACCAATGTTTTATTCTTTACAACAGAAATTGTATCAATAGACCAAAGATTATTATTGCAACGAATAATTGGTTACTACAACAAAAAATATTAATAAATAATAGTTTTTTTGGTTATCCCAATAATTTCCCAAATTTCGAATAATTAAATGTATATTGGGAAATACTGTTGCTGTTCTTTTGCTGATAAATACATGACAAACCAAAAATAAAATTACTCGACATAAATAAATCTTCAACATTTTGTTCAAGAACGGCATGTAGTCAAAAATAATCTCGTGTAGATAATAATGTGTGGAATGCAGAATATGTTGTGCAAAATGTTTTACATATTAAAACCAGTAAGGAAAGGCAGAAAGTCGGGCGGGGCCGACTATATAATACCCTACACCTCCCTAACAATGCGATAAGGGTTCTTTCGATAATAATTTGGAATAATTGGTAAATGGGTAAGAACATATATATGCGGATATATCTAATTCTGAACCGATAATCGCTAAATTAAGCAATATTAGTTCCTAAATTGAGAAACATCTTTCTGGAGAATTTTGTAATGATCGGAAGTAAAGTACAAGTTCTATAGCGCTTTGTAACCAAATCAGGAGGAACATATATATGGAGCTTATATATAAATCTGAATCGATTTTCCCTGAATACTCATTCATGTAAAATAGAAACCTCTTTCTGTCGAATTTCGTACTGATCGGATATAAAATACAGTCTCTACAGCGCTTGAATGTCAAATCGGTGCTAACATATATATGGGGGCTATATCTAAATCTGAACCTATTTTCTCCAAATTTGGCAGTATTCCTTCGTGTAATAAGAAACCTCTTTCTGCCGAATTTCGCTGTGATCGGATATAAAATACAGTTTCTACAGCTATTTAATTTCAAATCGGGGGTAACATATATATGGGGGCTATATCTAAATCTGAACCGATTTTCTCCGAATTTGGCAGTATTCCTTCATGTAATAAGAAACCTCTTTCTGCCGAATTTCGTACTGATTGGATATAAAATACAGTTTCTACAGCGCTTACATGTCAAATCGGGTGCAACATACATATATATGGGGGCTATATATAAATCTGAACCGATTTCCCCCAAATTTTGTATTGTATTGTATTGTATACAAAATGTTGCTTATACAGTGCATATATGCCAAATCGGAGGTACATATATATGGGAGCTATATGTAAATCTAAACCGATTTTAACCAAATTCAATAGGCATCGTCCCTAGGCCTAAAAAAAGATATGTGCAAAGTTTCGTTGAGATCGGACCATAATTGCGACCTGTACTTTGATTACAAGAATACGTCTACAGACAGACAGACAGACAGACAAACGGACAGACAGACGGACATAGCTAAATCGACTCAGAAAGTGATTACAAGTCGATCGGTATAATAAACAATGGGTCTATCTCTTCTCCTTTTGGGTGTTACAAACAAATGCACAAAGAATACCCTGTACCACAGTGTGGTGTAGGGTATAAAAAATAATTGCAACAATAATGAAATTTAAAGCACAGGGTTAAGCGAAATTTGCATAAAAGTTTTTTGTTTTTTTTTTCGTCTACTAAAATTTGTGTCAAATATTTCCACATCTCATAATAGTGATGAATTTGTAATATGGTATTTTTTAATTTTGTTATGAATTGTTTGGTTTTTTGTTCAAAAAACAAAATGAAAATTAATAAAAAATGTTTTTAATTAATTGTCGGTAGTATATGACTGACAAATTGTCAGAACAATCAATTTTTTAAAACAGTTGGTTGTGGCAACATACAACAGATAATTTTAGCCAACATTTTCGTAGTTGGCGCAACCAAATATGATTGTTGTCAACATGGGAGCAGAAGTATACCCAACCAAAATGTTGGTTGTCCTGATGGAATCGCATGATAGTAGACAGAACTACCAAAATTCGGTTGAGGCAACCAAACTGTATTCTATGTTCGTGTGAAGGATACGGGGTATAAATAAACCCCAGTTACCAATTTTCAGTCCCATCACCTGACATTTGTGGTCTTTATGTCGTTAAGAAGTCAAATCGGGAGTCAAAGTCATATACGTTAAGAAGTCAATGTCATATACGGTGGATATATCCAAAAATGAACCGATATTGCCCATCCCAACATACCTGCATATATAAGAAGTATATGTACCAAATTTCAGCCACCTAGCTCATGTATTATAGATTGTAGCGTGATTACAACAGACGGACGGACAGACGGACTTGGCTAAATCGTCTTAGAAATTTAGAATTTTATGGGGTCTCAGATCAATATTTAGAGGTGTTACAAACGGAGTGACAAAATAACTATACCCCCATCCTATGGTGGAGGGTATAATACAATTTTATTTGCATACATTTTATTCAGATAAATTCTTGCCTAAATAGAATACAAACTGCAGAGTTTCAGCTAAATTTCTTAGAATATGTGCCTTAAATAAGCCTTTTTGGAAGCGACATCCATAGGTGGACTATAACAAAATACTCGTATGAAGAAATTTTTACTGCGATGAATTCTTGTCTTAATTTAATACAAACTGAAAAGATTCAATTAAAATGCTTAGAAAATGTGGTATTTATGGTGTAAATACGTATATTTTGGATCGACCTCTATAGGGTGACAATAACAAAATATGAACCGATTGGTAACATTTTTGCTGTGATGAATTCTTGTCAAAATAGAATACAAACTTCAAAGTTTCTGCTAAATTTCTTTAAAAATGTGATATATATATATACTATGGCTCAAAACCCGTATTTTGGGGCGAACTCTATAGGGGAGCTATATCAAAACATTGACCGATATGGCCCATTTGCAATCCCAAACAACCTGCAAGTATATGAAATATTTCTGCGAAATTTGATCAACCTAGCTCTTTTATTACCGACTGTAGCGTGACTGCAACAGACGGACGGACAAACGGACATGGCTTAATCGTCTTGGAATTTTACGAAGATTAATAATGTATATTTTATACTTTATGGGGTCTCAGATCAATATTTAGAGGTGTTATAAACGAAGTGACAAAATAACTATACCCCCCATCCTATGGTGGAGGGTATAAAAACACATATTATATATTCAGCTAAATAATACTGACAGATGTCATACGAAAATGAAAAAAATCGCATCTGTACTATATTATACCAAACATATTCTGTATAAAACATACATATTTTTAGGATACACTCGAAATATCCAATATTTAACACAAACAAATATTATTTATTTTGGAATGATTAAGTTTTTGATTTTCTAATAGAATTTTGGTTGTAAAAATATATTTCTTTTAATTCAAACATTTCAAAAAGTAGTTTTTCTCACAACATTTAAATACATTACCTAAGAAATTTAATTCAAAACTTTATTGAATCCTCCTCCAAATTACACAGAATGTCATCCCCCCTTAGCAATCATTTCGGTTTGCCAGCAAAATTGTCTAAACTATTGTTCTTATTGACACAAAATTGTTGTAGTAGATTATCGAAAGATTTTTGTTGTTTTAGTTTCAGTCGTCTATAAACAATTGTCAACATTATTTCGGGTAGAAGGAGCACAGAGAGTACGTTTCGGCCTTTTTCGGTTTTTGATATGTTTGTCACGTTCGTTTTACAATTTAGTATTTTGTTACTTATGGCCAATACAAATTGCAAAAGACACAGACTACTACCACTACTGAGAGATAACAATAAATAGAGACGGCGAGAGAGAGGGGAAGGGAGGAGAACAACTAATTCCAATACAAATACAAATATCTTAGTAGTTTTGAAATGATTTTCATTTCAGGACATCGTCAAGGATACGAGCATCAAACGATATTTGCAATGGTTGTGGTTGATGCGATGTCCTCAATTCAATGTCTTAGTAGTCTTCCTTGGAAATGGTACGACTATGAATGGAAGAAAAACTTTAATTTTATTTAATTTAGTTGGCATTGTATCATTATTATTGAGTCTTTTCATTTCAGGACATCGTCAAGGATACGAGCATCAAACGATATTTGCAATGGTTGTGGTTGATGCGATGTCCTCAATTCAATGTCTTAGTAGTCTTCCTTGGAAATGGTACGACTATGAATGGAAGAAAAACTTTAATTTTATTTAATTTAGTTGGCATTGTATCATTATTATTGAGTCTTTTGTTTTCCTTTGTCTGTTCGTGTAAACAATAAACCAACCGATAAAATGACATACAACACTAATGAACTCTATTTTTCTCTCAGTCATTCAATTGAATGTGGGTTTCGTTTGGCTTTTGTTTAAACGAAGACAAGAAGAAAATCGTTTTTCTTGGACAAAAAAAATATAACTATAACTCAGCAAATATTTATTTTGTAGATAATTAAAAAGAGAGTTAATTTTAAAAGACTTTATTAAAAGGCTGAAAAATTAATAAGAAATAAATTAAAATGCAAGATATGGATTCCTAAACACGAAAAATATTAAAAAAAAATTATGATAATTTTCTTTCTTTTAATTTCTTTAAAATTCCTTTGAAGGTGTCTTTAGTATTTGAACCATTTAGAATTATATGCTCGGGATGCTCGTTAGATTAAAGGAAATTATGAGGACTACAAATGTTAATAATGACACTTTCACGTAGAAAAAGAAGATTAGTTACAGTCGTGAAAACAATTAGAAAAAAACATTTTCCTCTGACATTAAAAAACCCATAAAAAATAGTATTAAATTCGCAAAAAAATTGTTCGTTACAATTTTTGAAAGCTAGCATCCTTACAAATGAAACAATAGCTATGGACAAATGTAGAAATTATAGCACTTTTTGTAGAAATAAGAGAATTTCAATATAATCAGGTTTTTATACCCCCACTATTATGAACAAGGGTATATATAAAGAGTGACCTAAGATACCCCAAGAATATTTGCGGAAATCCATTTTGGGCCATTTTAAGTCATTTGAGCAATGTCCAAACGTCCGTCTGTCTGGATGGTGCTCAAATTTGGTATGTGTCAATATTTTTTCTATCTCAGACTAAGGTCCTTCCATCGAGTACCTCCCCCACGAAGGGTCAAAATTTAGTGAAATATTGATTATCTCATAACTTCTATATTACTACTCCGAATCTTTCACAATTCCAGATATAGCATTAGTTTCTTGGTCGCTATCATCTTGAGAAAAATGGGCGTAATGCCCCTTTTGGTACCTTCCATACAAATGGACCATTTTGCACAAAAAGTTAACGGATTATAGCTTTGATTCCAATCCATACAAATACTTGACATTTTGTGAAGTGTAATGCATTTATAGTACATATAGTCCCGTGCAAAATGGGCGATATTACCACGCCCCTTTTGGTACTTCCCAAACAAATGGACCATTTTGCACAAAAAGTTAATGGCTACAACTTCGATTCCTGCACATACAAACCCTTAACATTTTGTACAGTGTAATGTGGTATATTGCAAAATAGACGTTATTGCCGCGCCCCTTTTGGTACTTCCCAAAAAAAATTGCCAAAAAATATGAAAAATTATTTTTTCGAATTTCCCTATTTTTACAATATGGGTCATAGGGTGGGTCAATTTTGTATGGATTCAAAAAAGTATAAGGGCGCATGTTCCTTACAAATAATACTATACAATGGGAGTCAAGTAATCCTGCGATTACTTCACAAAAAAAATTTTAAAAACATTGCCTAACGAAAGAAAATGAAAAAAATATGGTTTGTAGGACAAAGAACCATATATTCGTACATCTTTAAATAAAAAACATATATATCGTTCGAAAGGTCTAAGTTTCTTCTTTCTTTAAGAGATTGAGAGTCGGATTTTGGGGGCGTCCGGCAAATATCCAGGAACAAACCTTTTTTTACTCGCCAAGACCTACAAGAAAAAAATTATCGCAGTTTTTGGTTATTGTAACTATAATTCAATCACAAAATATCCCCCAAAAGGCTATAAAATCCCAAAAATTTACTAAAGCGCCCTCTGGAGGCACTCAAAAATAAAATTATATGTCAATAATGGATTCCTCAGCACCAAAAACTCCCCATTTAGGGTGCAAAGAGGGGACTACTATTTTGAGAAAAATAATCCTCCAAGGGTTCTCTTTACTTCGTTCTTTGGACTGAAGCGAGCATTACCAAGTCGTAAACTTCAAACCGATATAATTAACCCCTCTGATTTCCCAACAAACTTTGTGGTCGAACATCGCGAAAATAAGAGCTACCTTAGAAAAGCGGCTAATGGACTAATAAACTGGATTCACCATGGCCGAAATAGATCTATCCACAGGGTCTCCTTTCTGTTACAGTTTTATACCCTCAGTTTAGTGATACGAGGGCATATATCATTTGCTACGGACCAAAAGTGTAACACATCGAAGGAGTGATCTAAGACCCTACGTATGTTCGGCGGATATTCGTTTTGGGTCATTTTAAGTCGAGTGAGAAATGTCCGTCCGTCAGTCTGTCTATCTGCTGGCTGGTGCGCACGATAACTCTCAAAAGGAGTAACCGATTGACTTCAAATTTGGTACACAGTAATATTTTTTATACCCTACACCACACTGTGGTACAGGGTATTATAAGTTTGTTTCACGGCAGATGTTTGTAACACCTGAAAATAACACAGCTAGACCCACCTTAAACTATACCGATCGACTCAGAATCACTAGCTGAGTAGATTTAACGATGTCTGTCCGTCCGTCCGTCCGTCCGTCCGTCCGTCCGTCCGTCTGTCCATGTAAAGTTGTTCGTCGACTACAGGCCGCAATTTCACTCCGATCGTTCTGAAATTTTGCAGTATAGAGTATTTCGCGGCTGTTAAGATCGCTATTGAATTTGGTTGAAATCGGTTCAAAATTAGATATAGCTCCCATATATATCTTTCGTCCGATTTGGCCCTTTAGTCCTATAGAAGCTGTATTTTACATCCAATCGTTTTGAAATTTAGAATGGTAGAGTTTCTTGATCCATGAACCAACATTGCCGAATTTGAAGAAAATCGGTTAAGATTTAGCTATAGCTCTCATATATATGTTTCGTCAGATTTTGCTCTTTAGTCCTGTAGGAGCTGTATTTTACATCCAATCATTTTGAAATTTAGAATGGTAGAGTTTCTTGACACATGAACCAACACTACCGAATTTGAAGAAAATCGGTTAAGATTTAGCTATAGCTCCCATATATATGTTTCGTCCGATTTGGCCCTTTAGTCCTATAAAAGCTGTATTTTACATCCAATCGTTTTGAAATTTAGAATGGTAGAGTTTCTTGATCCATGAACTAACATTGCCGAATTTGAAGAAAATTGGTTAAGATTTAGCTATAGCTCCCATATATATGTTTCGTCCGATTTGGCCTTTAGTCCTATAGAAGCTGTATTTTTTATCCGATCGTTTTTAAATTTAGAATGGTAGAGTTTCTTGATCCATGAACCAACATTGCCGAATTTGAGGAAAATCGGTAAAGATTTAGCTATAGCTCCCATATATATGTTTCGTCCGATTTGGCCCTTTAGTCCTATAAAAGCTGTATTTTACATCCAATCGTTTTGAAATTTAGAATGGTAGAGTTTCTTTATCCATGAACCAACACCACCGAATTTGAAGAAAATCGGTTAAGATTTAGCTATAGCTCCCATATATATGTTTCATCCGATTTGGCTCTTTAGATCCATTTATGTAAACAATTTATACATGAATTACAAAATTTATATATCAGAGTTATTCAATATTACGAGAGTGGTGTAGGGTATTATATAGTCGGCACCGCCCGACTTTAGCCTTTCCTTACTGGTTTCTATCTCCGGCTGATGGGCCATATTGGTCCACTCCTTTTGGTACCTCCCACACAAAGTGTTAACATTTGGTAAAATATTGATTCTTTAATAACATCTATACTACTTATTAGAATTTTCTGAAATTCACACATTGTATTATTTTATTAGTCGTTTTCACCTCGAGAAAAATGGGCAAAGTTGCCACGTCCCTTTTGGTACCTCCCCCCTTTGTGGGGGCGGTACTAGAAGGAGTGCACCAATATGACCCATCTTCGAACTTAGCCGGAGATAGAAGAAAATATTACCATATACCAAATTTTAAGTCAATCGGTTACTCCTTTGGAGAGTTATCGTGCGCACCAGCCAGCAGACAGACAGACAAACAGACAAACAGACAAACAGACAAACAGACAAACAGACAAACAGACAAACAGACAAACAGACAAACAGACAAACAGACAAACAGACAAACAGACAAACAGACAAACAGACAAACAGACAAACAGACAAACAGACAAACAGACAAACAGACAAACAGACAAACAGACAAACAGACAAACAGACAAACAGGCAAACAGACAGACGGACAGACGGACGGACGGACATTGCTCATTCGACTTAAAATGGCTCAAAACGGATATCCGCCGAACATACTTAGGGTCTTAGGGCACTCCTTCGATGTGTTACACTTTTGGTTCGTAGCAAATGATATATACCCTCCTCTCTAAGGTGAGGGGGATAATGAATCGTAGCTTGTTCGACTGTTTAAAACTTGAAAACTACTGCACCAAATTGGTTTGGTCATTGAATTTATCTGTTTTTGTTTTGATATCGTTTTTCTACTTCTTGTTTACTATTTTGAATAAAAAATCAACATATTTTTTTAAATTTTTCTTTTAATATGAGTGTTTGTAAATTTGTAAAATTATGTCCTTAATCAAGTGAAGCGGAGTGTATATTGGTGACCAATTGTTTCCATGTTTATAAATTCACTGAGATCGCTTACTTTTGAGTGGTCAAAAAAAAACTAAAAAACTTGGCGTCTTGAAATTTAAATCATATATTTTAGAAGGTTGCCACTTTTCACGAAAGTAATTTTTTCAAACTAAAGGGTGGTTAAATTTGAAAGGCCGATGTTGATTTTGAATAAAACACAATTTATTTAGAAAATTATTGTCATTTCTTTTTATTATAATAATATGGTTCAATTATGTATGGAAGAAAATATCGACCAAATGGCCGCCGCTACCTCGGCGGCACACCTCCATCCGATGGTCCAAATTTTCGATGACGCTGAGGCATAATTGAGGTTTTATGCCGTTAATGTGCCGAATTATCACATCCTTTAGCTCTTGAATTGTTGCTGGCTTATCGATGTGCACCTTTTCTTTCAAATAACCCCAAAGGACAATTCACATCGCCACGACAAGTGGCACCGGCAAGTGGCACCGGCAAGTGGCACCGTCCTGTTGAAACCACATATTGTCCACATCCATATCTTCCAATTCGGGCCATAAAAAGTTCGTTATCATCTCACGACAGCGAACACCATTCACAGTAACAGTCTGACTGGCCTCATTTCGAAGAAGTATGGCCCGATGACGTCGTCAGCCCATAAGATTTTACATCTCCTACAGACCCGGTTTGCTGAAATTTGCGCACAATTCTCCCGATTGTGGACACATTTGGTCGATTATGCTGATCAAAAAAACTTAACGAAGTGCACGAAATGCATATTGATTTGAACGCCCATTTTCGTAAAAGGCTTAAAAAACTTTGTATCTTCCCATGGTTCAAATTGAGTTAGTATGAAATTGAGAAATGTCAAGTGATATGCAGAAAAAAACTTGACGTTTAGGTGTGGTTCACATTCAACATCGGCCCTTACAATTTAACCACACTTTACTATAGCCATCTACATGACAGGTCGGCTAGTTTTGTGACCGTTTTCATTTCCAAATCTGAGGTTCGTTGTGAGCTATGTGTATAAAAAATATTATTTTAATATTAAACATGTGATAATTTACTCTGCATTTGACCCACTTCCTAGATAAAACTGAAATCATTGTTGTAGATTTGGTTCAATTTGTTCATGGTTTATATAGATCAATGTATAGAAAATAACATCCTGCATGTTTGCATAAACACAGTATAATTTATTTGACTTTAATATCCACCATGCATCTTAACAAAATCATTTTTTGACATTAAAAATGTTCTTGCGCAATCCTGGCATTTGTTTTTATCCCAAAAATGACACCAATTCAGCACCTCGTCATCATTAATTTGACTCCCACACTTGAAACTATTTTGAAGTATCATTAATATTCCAGAAACCTGAACTTTGGATGATTGTTTTAAAGTATACTTCAAGTTGAGTTGAGATGATGGTGTCATTGCCACGTTTATATAAAAAAATACACGCGGCGACGATAAGGATGAGGAGGAACTGTAGTAGTATTTTTGATGGCGATAATAAGAATGAAGAGGAGTGAGTAGTGGTGCTGTAGTGGCATTAGACCAGTGGCAATATAAACCAAAGCTGGAAAAAGTCAAGGTGGGAAAAGAAACTCTCATTATAATTCTCAGGAAACTAATTTAATTACATTCATTAGAAAACTTTTTGTCGACTTTTTTCCCCCTCTCAGACACTTCATAGAATATGACAAATGAATTTGTTTGTGCAAAAAAATGAGGGCAACCACAGAGTTGTTAATGAAAGCTATTTAATAAATTGAGTGTTTTCTATCTAAGATTTTTGATGATTGAATAAAATAAAAAATTACAGTATTTTAATTAAAATGTATTGAGAAATTAAAACTAGAGCTTTTTCTGTTTGGTTTTTAGAACGAAAATCGCAGTTAGCAAATTTCCAAGGAATGGGTTGAAATTTGGCTGCATGCAAAGAAAAAATTCGTTTCACAGAATCGAAATTTTAGACAACTACAATTCTCGTTTACGAGATCTGAAATTTCTTTTGGTCAGAACAAAAAATTGCTTACGCAAAATAAGTTTCCGTCACAATAAACGAAATTTCAGTTGCTGCAAACGAGAATTGTAGTTGTCTATATTTCATTTCGCAGAAACGAATTCTTTTCTTTGCGTGTGTTTGGATGTTTTTTTACCTATTTTAACAAAGCACAAATTGCAAAATATTTAATTGGCCCAAATCTTTTCACCTGAAAAAGTGCTTCTATTGTTTCACTTTAGATATTAAGATCCTCCCTATTTGGATTCTGTCCATTTTGAAGGGTACATAATATTCATAATGCCTTTTTTACTAGATTAATTTTTTTGCATAGTGTTTTTTTTTTTGCAAACCTCAGTAGATAAATACTTAATCGCCCTCTGTTCTGCTGTGATTTTCTATTTATCAATGCGCGTAAATGCACGGCCGGCCAATCCTTGACAAGGATTAACTCATGACCTTGATATGACAATTGGCTTCATAAAAATAAACTACATTTGCACCATGAAATGTCAATTGCATTGTTATGTGTCACAAACATTCTTACATACATACACAGTTATAAATAATATTGTACATAATTATTGAAATTATCAACATTTAACAATTGCTGTTATTTTATTCATTTTGTTATTATAAATAAACATACACACACTCGCCTATACTCGTATATGTTAAATATATATTATATTAAATATTTATCATAGCTGACCAATATCTGCTTTTCAACAAGCAGCCACACCATCAACAACACATAAAAAACATAACACATTTTTAAAATTATTGCTATTGAACAAGCACCACTTAATGTTTAAATGCAAAAAGTTAAAAGCATGACAAACGAATAAATATGTAAAGAGAGATTAATTTTAATTTTTATCACTTTAATTAAACTAATTATAATATGTGAGAAAAAATAAGCACTATATAAAACTAGGGTAAAATTTCAGACCCATATTTTTATTACCTCCACCATAGGATGGGGGGTATATTCATTTTGTCACTCCGTTTGTAACACCTCTAAATATTGATCTGAGACCCCATAAAGAATATATATTCTTAATCGTCTTAAAATTCTAAGACGATTTAGCCATGTTCGTCCGTCCGTCTGTTGTAATCACGCTACAATATATAATACTTGAGCTAGGTGGCTGAAATTTTTCTTCTTATAGCTGCAGGTAACTTGGGATTGAAAATGGGCGATATCGGTCCATATTTAGATATAGCTCCCATATATAGCATCTAGCTTGTAGTGATTCCTACTGTTCTCATCTACAATATTTTTTTGTGTGTTTTCGGTGTTATTTTCTTTAGGTTTGAGTTATTTTGTGAGGTCACATGCTGTCCATGGTGGAGGGTATATACGATTCGGCATGGTCGAACTTAACGCATTTACTTGTTAATACTAAATATATCTAAAACCACAGAGTAGATCTCAGTAGAGTAAACGACTGAAGGAAAACCACACCTTCAGAGAAGTATAAGAGACTGGATATAAAGCAGTGAGCTTCGTAGCCCCCATCCTTCATTTTGGTTAAACAGATATATGTTAAAGTATTTTGAACTCAAATAAATTAAAAAATTTGTCATGTTGATGTATTTTGAACTTATATAAATTATGAAATTTGTCAAATATCTGAAGTTTTCTTAGATACACACATTTTTATACACTCCACCACAGGATGGTGGTCACTCCGTTTGTAACACATCTAATATAACTCAGAGACCCCATAAAGTACTTATATATATCTGTGGTTTTCGCGAATAACACAGTGCCACAAACGGTAGGGGTCAGTGATCGGAGGGGGTTCTGATTCGCGGGAAATATTATAAAAGAGAGAAATACAAGAGAGTTATACATGTCCCGGAGTAAGTATCGTATAGGGGAATTTGTCAAGTTTGGGGGTCTTTTGTTTGAGATTACTCGAAAACGACTAGTCCGATTTTGTTGCAACAAATCTTGAAAAATTAATAATTACAATTCCTACAGTTCTTAGTAATGGCACTTCCACGCGGAAACAAAAGTATAGTAACTGTCGTTAAAACTATTAGAAAACAAAGAGATTTTTTTTACAAAAAAAAAATTGTTGGTTCGAAAAAAACCATAAGAAGTAGAAAAAAATCGCACAAAATATGTTTGTTCCATTTTTGAAAGCTAACACAGTAGCGAAGAAAACAATACCTATTTGAAGAAAATCTATGGATAAATGTTATAAATTATGACCCATATTGTAAAAAAAGGAACATCAGAAAAATTATTTTTCATATTTTTTATTTTGGCTATTTTGTTTGGGTTGTACCAAAAGGAGCGTTTCAATAACGCCCATTTTTATACCCTCCACCATAGGAGGGGGTATATTCATTTTGTCACTACGTTTGTACCACCTTTAAATATTGATCTGCGACCCCATAAAGTATATATGTACATATATTCTTAATTGTCGTAAAATTCTAAGCCGTCTGTCCGTCCGTCCGTCAGTTGTAATCACGCTACAGTCCGTAATAATAGAGCTAGGTTTATCAAATTTTGTATAAATATTTGTTATAGTTGCAGGTTGTTTGGGATTACAAAAGTGCCATATCGGTCACTGTTTTGACATAGCTCCCCTATAGAGGTCGCTCAAAAATACAGGTTTTGAGCCGTAGATACCATATTTTTAAAGCAATTTAGCAGAAACTTTGCAGTTTGCATTCTATTTTGACAAGAATTCATCACAGCAAAAATTTTACAAATCGGTTCTTATTTTGTTATAGTCACCCTATAGAGATCGCTCCAAAATATATGTATTTAGGCCATAAATACCATATTTTCTAAGCATTTTAACAGAATCTTTGCAGTTTGTATTTAATTAAGACAAGAATTTATCGCAGTAACAATTGTTTAAATCAGTTCATATTTTGTTATAGTCCACCTATAAATGTCGCTCCCAAAAATGCTTATTTAAGCCATAAACACCACATTTTCTAAGAAATTTAGCAGCAACTTTGCAGTTTGTATTCTAATTTGACAAGAATTCATCTCAATAAAATTTATACAAATCAGTTTTTATATTGTTGTGATCCCCGTGTATATCTAGTTCTCAAATATGCTAATTTAAGCCATAAATGCCACATTTTTCAGCGTTCGTTTTTATACCCTACACCATACTGTGGTCCAGGGTATTATGAGTTTGTGCATTTGTTTGTAACACCCAGAAGGAGAAGAGATAGACCCATCGTTTATTATACCGATCGATTTGGAATCACTTCCTGAGTCGATTTAACCCTGTTCTCTTTTTTGACCCAAGGACGATCCCTATTTAAATCAGTCAAAATCGGTTCAGATTTAGATATAGCCCCTATATATATGTTTCACCCGATTTGACATGTAAGCGCTGTAGAAACCATATTCTATATCCGATCAGTACGAAATTCGGCAGAGAGAGGTTTCTTATTACATGTATGAACACTGCCAAATTCTTATCGCAATGTCCATTTTCCCATTGTTAGGGAGGTGTAGGGTTTTGTATATATCTGCTCCACCCGACTTTCTGTCTTTCCTTACTGGTTTTTTAATAATTTGCTAAACCAAAGGATTGTTTCATGATTTGGTCCATATCCAAAGATTTTTCCAGTAATAGAATTGAATGCAATCCATGGTGGAGGTTATATAAGATTCGACATGGCCGAACTTAACGCTTTTACTTGGGTACTATAAAAACATTACATTGTAAACAATTTTAAGTATTTGTATGGACTGGAATCAAAGACCTGTTAAGTTTTTGGTACCTCCCATACAAAGTGCTTTTCACAAAAAGTTAATGGCTTATAACTTGGATTCCAGTCCGTAGAAATACTTGAAATTATGTGAAGTTCAATGCTTTTATAGTACCTACAGTCCAGTGAAAAATTTGCGTCATTGGTACGCCCCTTTTGGTACCTCCCAAACAAATGGACCATTTTGCACCAAAAGTTAACAGCCTATAACTTTAATACCAGAGCATACAAATGCTTGAAATTTTGTACAGTATAATGATGTTATAGTGCCTACAGTTCAGTGAAAAGAGTGCGTTGTTTTTACGCTCCTTTTAGTATCTCCGACACAAATGGACCATTCTACACCAAAAATTAACAGCTTATAACTTCAAAACTTTAAAGTTATTAAAAGCCATTTAATTTGATAATAATTTAATTAAAACAAAAAAAATAAATAAATTTAGGAATATTGTTTTGGGTCTTATGTTGAGGGGGTTCTTAACTCGGGTTACCCGACTGAACCTGGAGAGAGCACGTCAACTGGACCTTTTATGTCTATTTTACGATTTATTTGAAATTTATTCTCATCAAAATAGTACCATATTTAGAACATTTTCTCCCTTTTTACTCCTTCATATCGTAAGATGAAACGACACTTCAAATGTAATTATCCCAATTCTAGTCATTCGTTCAACGCAGCCATACTATATGTGTCCCTTCTAAGCGCATTTAACCCACTTTCGTCAGAATTTCGGAAAAGACTTGTTAGGCCTACCTTATGTTCCAATAACAATATTCACACCAAATTTCAAGATTTGAACACAAGATTATCACGATAAAATATGTCACTTTTTACACCATTGTGTGAAATTTAAACCCATAACCGAATTACACGACCAGAATCATTTGGATTTGTCGGTTGGACAATATTTATCAATTTTTGCCCCGTTGTGCCTCTAAAGGTATGCGTTAACTCTATGCAACAAAATTGTTGTCGAAGGGCTGCGCATACCATTTTCTAGTGTAATATGGTGTCCTAAACACGAAAAATATAATAAAAATAAAAAACAACAAACCTACATTTTCTTCAAGAGATTCAGTTTTATTATCAAAATAATCGTTCTCCAATTGCAACACAAAAAAAACGTAACGTTAAGGAGCTAGAGCAAAAACAAACTATCCGTTCACATTTGAAAATGATGCTAAGTACATTTTTTCAATGGCAAAAAGATAGCTCTCGTTAAGAGCTATCTTTTTGCCATTGACCGATTGTGGCTACGTGCCACACAGCAAATGAAACAATTGAATTGTTGCAAGAAAAGTTTGGAGATTCGATTATTTCAAGAAATTTTGATATTGAATGGCCTCCAAGAAGTTGTGATTTAACACCATTAGACTATTTCTTGTGGGGTTAGTTGAAGTCATTGGTCTTTCGAAATAAACCATACTCTATTCAAGCTTTACAAGTCAATATTGAAAGTTCCATTCCTGACATACGACTTGATTTAGTGGAAAAGGTGCTCGAAAATTGGGTTCATCGAATTCGTTCCTGCAGAAGATGTCGTGGAGGTCATTTGAATGACGTTTTATTTAGAACTTAATTGTATCGATTGTACTTCGCATTAAATACAAAACTTGTGAATTTCTTTAACAATAAGTGTGTTTTTTTTTTCAACGAAAAAAACTACACCTGGGATAAATTTGAACTCTATACCTTAAATATTATGTGTTTCTTAATATATAAAAATGTTATGTCCTTAATGGAAAACCATTTATATGCTCGATATACACCGCCGTGATACAAGTTAAATTAAATGGAATTATGAGGACATCGATGTTAGTAATACCAATTTCACGTTGAAACAGATGTTTAGTAAATGTCTGCCTTTGCGAATTTAGTCGCAGTTAATGCATCAAGCGCACATCTAGCCATTGGCAAAAACAGGGAGAAGGAAAAGGAGGACCCACGGGAGAGTATCAACTGGACGCAGCCTTCAAGTACAGATAAGAAATCCGATTCCGACTCCGGTCAGCAAGATGGTAAAAGAAGTCAACGCAATTATGGCACAGCTCACGACAAAAAAGAAAAAGCTATCAGGGGCACAACGACGAAAATTGAAGAAGATGAACCAGAACAGCTAAAAGGCCAAGGTGCTGGATGCCCCAAAGGAGCTATGCGAAACTCCTTCCACCTCATCGGAAGCAGGAAACAGGGTCAGATTTCCCGAAGAGCAGAACACTGCGAAACCGCCGAAGAAGAAGAGCTCCCCGCTTTCAAGTTAATTTGGAGAGAACAAGTAAAGACCCTCACAAAGGAGACTCTATTATGTATCCTGGTGGAAAGGCGACGACAAAGTCGATCCAACTACATAGAAAACGAGCGCAATCACGGAATCCTCCGAGATGATTGGGGCATCCAAAAAGATATAGCGGTCGACACGGAAGAGGAAGTTGGTGGATTGGATTAAACCACGCCAATTTCAAACTTTTTTATGCAAATACGGGAACTAGACCAAGAACCTGTATTATATGTCACAAAAATTTATGTTATCTTTTTCCCCAAGAGTTGTCAACATCGTCATCAATAGGTCATAGGGGCTAAGCCCTAGTAGATTTCTCGAATACTAACGACCTAATTACCCTTAACATAGGTAAAACGCCTACTTTCGTTAACAAAATTAGTGAAGAAGTATTAGGCATAACTAAATAGTTATATTGGGGGTATACTAACTTTGTCATTCCGTTTGCAACACCATGAAATATTCTTGATCGTCGTGAAATTCTAAGACGATTTAGCCATGAGATCTGTTTGTCCGTCTGTCTGTTTGTTGAAATCACGCTACAGTCCGTAACAATACAGCTAGGTTGATCAAATTTGGTAGAAATATTTTTTATGGTTGTAGGTCTTTGGGATTGCAAATGGGCCATATCGGTAAATATTTTGATATAGCTTCCCTATAGAGGTCGCTCCAAAATACGATTATTGACCCATAGATACCACATTTTTAAAGCAACATAGCTGAAACTTTGCGGTTTGTATTCACAGCAAAAATTTTACAAATCGGTTCATATTTTGTTATAGTCACCCTATAGATGTCGCTCCCAAAAGGCTTGTTTAAGCCAAAACACTACATTTTCTAAGCAATTTAGCAGAAACTTTACAGTTCGTATTCTATTTTGGCAAGAATTACTAAATTAGCTACTACTTTTGAGATTGCATCAATTTTCTTCTGAATAGGCTCATTTAGGCTCATGAGCGATCAGACTTTACTACAAACAAAATCAAAAAAATAGAACAAATGTGCATTTTTAGATTGTTTATGGGGCTTTTATTTAAAAATTATTAAAAAAATTATACACAAAATAACTCAAACCTAAAGAAAAACCAGTAAGGAAAGGCTAAAGTCGGGCGGTGCCGACTATATAATACCCTACACCACTCTCGTAATATTGAATAACTCTGATATATAAATTTTGTAATTCATGTATAAATTGTTTACATAAATTTACTTTTGGGACATTTCATACTTAAATAATACCCTGTACCGCAGTGTGGTGTAGGGTATAAAAACGATTGGATCTAAAGAGCCAAATCGGATGAAACATATATATGGAAGCTATAGCTAAATCTTTACCGACTTTCTTCTTGGTTCATGGATCAAGAAACTCTACCATTCTAAATTTCAAAACGATTGGATGTAAAATACAGCTTTTATAGGACTAAAGGGCCAAATCGGACGAAACATATATATGGGAGCTATAGCTAAATCTTAACCGATTTTCTTCAAATTCGGCAGTGTTGGTTCATGGATCAAGAAACTCTACCATTCTAAATTTCAAAATGATTGGATGTAAAATACAGCTTCTACAGAACTAAAGGGCCAAATCGGACAAAACATGTACAGGGTTGCCCATATTCGACGGACCCACGGACTCGTTGGGCCCATTCCAATCGACGAGGCTTGTCCGCAGGCAACAATCTTTGCGTCAATTGAATTTTGTACGGGAACAAATGCAAATCAACGCGAATAATCCGTTGTAAAGTGGACCGAGTCATGCCCAACTGCTGAGAACGGCGTTTTTGGGATGTTCTTGGGGACCTCTCAACACTGGCTCGTACGGCATCGATATTCTCGGCCGATCGCCTTGGTCGACTTTTATTTGGCCTCTTCGGATTAGAAAGAGCCTCACCAGTCGAAAATTTTTCGTATAAACGCTTAATGGTGTTCTTAGAAGGCGCACTTCTCACATTTTTTAATATTTTAAAAGCACGTTGACTTGACTTCTTCTGTTGAATGTAAATGTCAACTATTTCAGAGCGCTCGCGTGGCGTGAATTGTTCCATGGTAAAAATCTGCTTGGACTGACGCTTCAAACGCGGTATGTCATTAAGCGATCTGACATCTCTGTCAAAAGTTATGGCGTTGCCAGATGGGTCCGTCGAATATGGGAGACCCTGTATATGGGAGCTATACCTAAATCTTAACCGATTTTCTTCAAATTCGGTAGTGTTGGTTCAGGGATCAATAAACTCTACCATTCTAAATTTCAAAATGATTGGATGTAAAATACAGCTTCTTAGAACTAAAGGGCCAAATCGGACGAAACATATATATGGGAGCTATAGCTAAATCTTAACCGATTTTCTTCAAATTCGGTAGTGTTGGTTCATGGATCAGGAAACTCTACCATTCTAAATTTCAAAACGATCGGATGTAAAATACAGCTTCTATAGGACTAAAGGGCCAAATCGGACGAAACATATATATGGGAGCTATAGCTAAATCTTAACCGATTTTCTTCAAATTCGGCAATGTTGGTTCATGGATCAAGAAACTCTACCATTCTAAATTTCAAAGCCAAATCGGACGAAAGATATATATGGGAGCTATATCTAAATCTGAACCGATTTCAACCAAATTCAATAGCGATCTTAACAGCCGCGAAATACTCTAAACTGCAAAATTTCAGAACGATCGGAGTGAAATTGCGACCTGTAGTCGACGAACAACTTTACATGGACAGACGGACGGACGGACGGACGGACGGACAGGCATCGTTAAATCGACTCAGCTAGTTATTCTGAGTCGATCGGTGTACTTTAAGGTGGGTCTAGCTGTGTTATTTTCAGGTGTTACAAACATCTGCCGTGAAACAAACTTATGATACCCTGTACCACAGTGTGGTGTAGGGTATAATAACACCGAAAAGCAAAAAAAAAATATAATAGATGAGGACAGCAGGAACAAGTTAGGAGCTATATCTAAATATGGACCGATATCGCACCATACCAAATTTCAGCCACCTAGCTCTATTATTACGGACTGTAGCGTGATTACAACAGACGGACGGACGGACATGGCTAAATCGTCTTAGAATTTTACGACGATTAAGAATATATATACTTTATGGGGTCTCAGATCAATAATTAGAGGTGTTACAAACGGAGTGACAAAATGAATATACCCCCATCCTATGGTGGAGGGTATACAAATTCGAATTGCTACATGTATTTACTTAAAACGTTCCTTTGGAAAAATGTTTTCCAATCAAGCACTCCATCTATTCGCCCAATCGTATACTTACTCTTATTTATGGTTATTCACAATAACTGCCTGTAAATGATTATGGTTGCATACAATGCTATCCATTTAATTCTACAAACAAGCTATTTGCTTTTGCGATGGTTGTGAACAACGTTAAAAAAGTCAAAAAGCTTTTTACTTATGTAGCTTTCAATTACCTTTAAAGCTGTAATGTTCCTTTATAGCTTTCGTGAATATATAGAACGGTACAAAGTCAAAGCTTTGTCATTGTTAAGAATACAACAAACAATATGGTAAACTTTTTTTCACAAAATGTTTAGTGTGTTCAACCACCGGAAGGAAATGCGGATACATACATATGTACGAGGACATCCCCAAACTCTAAGAGTAAAACGATGAATGGTGGTGGTTTATTACACTGTGAGTGCAGCAAAATTTGTTCTTGATGGCAACAACTTTCTTTCAAGGATGTGGATTATCCCGAAGATGTGTGTCGATTAGCGCAAAATTTCGTAGACATAAGTTTAAAACTGGGGAAACATGCCATAATGATGAGACTGTTGGACAGAAAATCTATATCAAAAAGACAAAATTGTTACGCAAAAAATCATCGATCGACGCGCCCATTCTTGTGGAAGATGACCAAATATAAGATGTCGAGAAATTCTGCTATTTAGGAAGCATGCCAAGAACAAACGTTGGCACTGTGGACGACAAGAATTTACGAATAAACAAAGCTAGAGTTGCCTTCCAATCGATACATAAAGTGTGGTGGTCCAGTAGCATCTCCGCCCACCAAAAGTAAGAATATTTAATGCCAGTGTTATGTCTGTGCTTTTATACGATTGCAGAACATGGATTTTTTGCATATTTTTCATTTTCATCCGATTAGAACCAAACTTTGTATTTAGACGTTTTGTCGCTCAAATATATTTTTGGCATATTTTCGATATGCACTAAAATTTTCTATATTCGAACGATAAAACGTCTAAATTGATAGTTTGGTTGAAATCGGATGAAAAATTAAAAATATGCAAAAGAGAAGAGAACATCGAAGGGCATAAACTTTTTTCTTGTGTACATTTTTTTTAGTAAATTCAGGTACAATTTTAGTATAGAAGATTTCGGAAAAGTTTATGATTTTTGGCTGATGTCTTCGACAAAAATATTATTGGGCGTCCAACCGTCTGTCCATCTTATGTTGTTTGTTGAGTACAGCTCCGAATTTCACTCCGATCGTGCTATCGCAAAACTGACTATTTGCAGTTAGGAGTCTTTGGCACCTGGAAAAAACCCTATTGAAATCGGTTCCAATTTAGGTATAGTCCTATTGATATCCTTTTGCCCTATATAATGCGTATTCTAATCCAATTGTTTTGAAATTTAGCATGGATGAGTTTGCTTATCCATGGATAAATATAGGTCCCATATATACATATGTTTCGTTCGATTTGGCCCTTTAGCCCTATATAAGCTGTATTTTACATCCAATTGTTTTGAAATTTAGTATGGTAGAGTTAATTGATCTATGTACTGCCATTGCCGAATTGAAGAAAATCGATGGAGATATAGACATAGCTGCCATATATATGTTTCGTCAGATTTAACTCTTTAGCCCGATAGAAGCTGTATTTTACATCCAATTGTTTTGAAATCGAGGATATATTTTGATGCACACACAGTGTAGTCATTAATTTCATAAAAAATCATTGGTCTTGATACTTATGTGGTTTTCTGGAATAACAGCACTTCTCAAAAAAGAAACCAGTAAGGAAAGCCTAAAGTCGGGCGGGGCCGACTGTATAATACCCTCCACCATTGTGTGCCAACAAATTCACGGATAACCATTATTACTATTAGCAGTTGCAGGTTAAATGGAGTACATTTCTAAATTCCAGACACACATGTTAAAAAACTTGACCTTCATGAGGGTCTTATACTTATTTTGACCGGACCGATATACCCCATTTTCACTAGAGATGATTAAATGCAATATAAAGCACAAATTGAAGAATCCGTTCTGAAGAGCGTCAAGAAGTGACATAGGTGGGGGGGACATTTATATGGGATATATACC
This sequence comes from Eudasyphora cyanicolor, assembly GCA_963930755.1. Taxonomy (NCBI): domain Eukaryota; kingdom Metazoa; phylum Arthropoda; class Insecta; order Diptera; family Muscidae; genus Eudasyphora; species Eudasyphora cyanicolor. The sequence continues at coordinate 47,412,971 of OZ005737.1, read as the reverse complement.
AAAACATTGACCGATGTTCCCTATTTTTACTAGGGACGATTAGGTCCAATATAAAGTGTAAATTTTTAAATTCCAGCCAGATCCATTGAAAAATGTGTTCTCCAGAGCGTCAAGAAGTGACATAGGTGGGGACCTTTATGTATGCCCCATTTTCAATAGGGATCGTGCCTAATCTAAGGAATGCCTTTGTACATGGACAGACAGACAGGCAGACATGCCTTATCGACTCAAAAACTCAACTAGTCTAAGGAATGCCTTTGTACATGGACAGACAGACAGGCAGAAATGCCTTAATCGACTCAAAAAGTAATTCTATGCCGATCGGTAATAAACGATGGGTCTATTTCTCTGTTTTTAGGCGGTGCAAACAAATGCACAAAGTCATAACACCCTGTACCACAGTGTGGTGCGGGTATAAAAATTCAGGAGACCGAATATACTTTTTTTCTCTCACAGGACAAAGTAGCAAAAAATGTGACATATCTCAGAGTGTCCTATATGGATCGACAAATAATTAGATGAGTATATTTGTGCTAAAATCCCGAAATCGAAAATTTCTGATATGGGCGCTTATTCCAGAAAACCATAGACTTTTCAGTAATCTAATGTTAAAGCTCATTGATTGTCAATGGATTAATTGAAGTTGAATTGGACTAAAGGTTATTGACACGGAATTAAAGGAAATTGATCCTAGATTAATATTTAGTTATCAACAAAATAGGTCTTCGACGCTTGAGCAATGGCGCTGATGCATCCGTAAGGTCAATTAACCTTACCAAGTGACATTGATGTCTGCTTGAAAGCCATCGATCAATTAAAAAAATAGTCATTTACATCTTACAGAGTTTACATCTTACTGAGTTAAATTATCATCAAGAAATTAATTTACAACTGAAAATTTCCATTGATTTCGGACTAAATGTCATTGATTTAAGTAAAAATGTTATGTATTAAACAGAGTTGGGAAAAAACAGTACGTAATACGAACGGTTCGTTCAGAGAATGCTACCACTACGATAACGTACTGTTCTTCAAACACGACAAATGCTTCCATTACGACAAGGTTCGGTTCTTTGAAAACTATCACTACGTCGCACACTGCTCCGTCCCCACCCTAGATTTGGACAAAATTAGAAGGACTTGTCAGAATATGAAATGAAACTTAATTTCTAAATGGATTATGATTATAAACGGATCAGTATGCGTCGTAGGTTATTGTTCTTTAGAACAGAACACTAATAGAATACACTACGTTTAGCGTTCTGTTCTTTTTTATATTCGATACCACAGATCGCAAATATAAAGCAATCTTAATGAAAATGAGTACAAAGGCATTTCTTAACCTATGGACTGATCCCTATTTAAAATGGGGCATATCGGCCCTTAATTTAATATAGCCCCCTTACAAAGGTGCATTTCGATAAGACATATTTACGCTCTACAGGGCGCATTTTTTTAACCCATCATGCTGAAATATGTGTACTTTGTATTACATTCATCATGCGTAGTGAAAATGAGGCATATCGGTTCATATTTTGACATAGCTCCCATACAATGGTCTCTATTCTGTTCTTTTGTAGGGGTTGTGTTAGTGTACTGTTCGCGAATAAAGAAGCAAACAGAACGCTAACGAACCGTTCTTTAGTTTTTTTCCTTCTGATATACTCGTATATTACTGATCACTGTTACAGATCTAAAGAAAGGCTAAATGTCACTGATTGATAACAATATTCAACAACAAAATTTTGTTTTTGAGTCCGAGACCTAAAACTTTTTTTATATAGATTGAGGAATACTCTTTTATGACACCAAAACAATATTGCTTTTTATGGTAAAGTTTTTTTTCTAAAATTCAATTTTCATTGAAGTTACCTTTACTATTTGGAGCATATTTGAGATATAAGCTTGATGAAGCCGTGATATCATTTAAATTAAAGGCAATTATGAGTACTAGAAATGTTGTAAATATCACTGGTTTTAATGTTATAAGCTGTTAACTTTTGGTGCAAAAAGGTACCTTTGTGTGGGAGGTACCGAAAGTGGCGTGGCAATAACGCCCATTTTTCCCTGGACTGTAGGCAATATAAAAGCATAATACTGTATAAAATTTCAAGTATTTTTATACACTGTTATTAATGTCATAAGCTGTTAACTTTTGGTGCAAAACGGTGCATTTGTGTGGGACGTACCAAAAGGGACGTGGCAACTTCGGACATTTTTCTCGAGTTGATAGCGACTAATAAGCTAATACTATGTGTGGAATTTTAGAAGATTCGAATAAGTAGTATATCAGTTATTAAAGAATCAATATTTTACAACACTTTAACATTTTATTTAGTCGGGCGGGGCCGACTATATAATACCCTACACCACTCTCGTAATATTGAATAACTCTGATATATAAATTTTGTAATTCATGTATAAATTGTTTACATAAATTTACTTTTGGGACATTTTATACTAAATAATAATACCCTGTACCACAGTGGTGTAGGGTATAAAAACGATTGGATCTAAAGAGCCAAATCGGACGAAACATATATATGGGAGCTATTGCTAAATCTTAACCGATTTTCTTCAAATTCGGTAGTGTTGGTTCATGGATCAAGAAACTCTACCATTCTAAATTTCAAAATGATTGGATGTAAAATACAGCTTCTACAGGACTAAAGAGCAAAATCGGACGAAACATATATATGGGAGCTATAGCTAAATCTTAACCGATTTTCTTCAAATTCGGTAGTGTTGGTTCATGGATCAAGAAAATCTACCATTCTAAATTTCAAAACGATTGGATGTAAAATACAGCTTCTATAGGACTAAAGGGCCAAATCGGACGAAAGATATATATGGGAGCTACATCTAAATCTGAACTGATTTCAACCAAATTCAATAGGGATCTTTGCAGCTGCGAAATACTCTAAACTGCAAAATTTCAGAACGATCGGAGTGAAGTTGCGATCTGTAGTCAACGAACAACTTTACATGGACAGACAGACGGACGGACGGACGGACGGACGGACAGACGGACAGACATGGTTAAATCGACTCAGCTAGTGATTCTGAGTCGATCGGTATACTTTAAGGTGGGTGTAGCTGTTTTATTTTCAGGTGTTACAAACATCTGCCGTGAAACAAACTTATAATACCCTGTACCACAGTGTGGTGTAGGGTATAAATATTACTACATACCAAATTTTAAGTCAATCGGATACTCATTTTGAGAGTTATCGTGCGCACCAGCCAGCAGATAGACCGACAGACGGACGGACATTGCTCATTCAACTTAAAATGACCCAAAACGAATTTCCTCCGAACATACTTGGGGTCTTAGGTCACTTCTTCGATGTGTTACACTTTTTTCCGTAGCAAATGATATATACCCTCGTCACACTAAAGTAAGGGTATAAAAAACAGAAAAAAATTCAATTTTTTAAAGGTATCTTCCTAACGAAGAAACGATTCCTATTTGCAAAAAGTCTATAAATTAAGACCTATATTTCAAAAATAGGGAAATTCCAAAAAGAAAACATTTTTTTCATATGTTTTATTTAGCAATTTTGTTTGGGATGTACCAAAAGGGGTGTGACAATAACGTCCATTTTTATCCCCTCACCTTAGAGAGGAGTGTATATATCATTTGCTACGTACCAAAAGTATAACACATCGAAGGAGTAACCGAAGACCCCATCATCTCAGAGGATATGACTGGAAAATACGTGTCTAGTACCGATTTTCTGTAATCCGTGGGGGTATGAAAATCATAAATAAAGAGCGCACAACAGGCCGAACCACTGGCTTAAGTGTATGTCCATGGACATGAGACGTTTTAAACGTCTCCTCTATTCAGACCCAAAGTATGTTCAGCGGATATCCGTTTTGGGTCATTTTAAGTCGATGGTAATATTTTCTTCTATCTCCGGCTAAGTTCAAAGATGGGCCATATTGGTCCACTCTTTCTAGTACCTCCCCCACAAAGCGTTAACATTTAGTGAAATTTGATTATTTAATAACTTCTATACTACTTATTTTAATCCTCTGAAATTCTACACATAGTATTAGTTTATTAGTCACTATTACCTCGAGAGAAATGGATGAAGTGTCCACTCCCCTTTTGGTACCTTCCACACAAACGGACAATTTTGAACCAAAAGTAAATAGCTTATAACATTATTACCAGTGCATACAAAGACTTGAAATTTTGTACAGTGTAATGGTTTAATAGTACCTACAATACAGTGGCATTATTTCACGCTGCTTTTGGTACCTCCCACACAAATGGACCGTTTTGCACCAAAAGTTAACAGCTTATAACTTTAATACCAGTGCATACAAATACGTGAAATTTCGTGCAGTACCTAGATTCCACAGAAAAGTGACCGTTTTTGGGACGCTCCTTTTGGTACCTCTCACACAAATGGACCATTTTTTACCAAAAGTAAACAGCTTTTAACTTTAATACCAGTACATGCTTTCAAGTTATTAAATGCAATTTAAATTGATAATAATTAAATAAAACATCAAAATAAATTAATTTACTAATATTTTTTGGGACTCAAGGTGAGGGGATTCATTAGTCGGTTTACCCGACTGAAGTTTCTTACTTGTTTAAATATTTTTTTATCATGTTATGCACAGCCCTTCGACAAAAATTTGGTTGCATATTGTTATATGACTTTTTTTTGGAATTTTAGGACAACTCACTCTTGAATTAAAAACTCTTATTTAGAAAAGTCCTTTAATTGTTCCCCAAAAATGTGTACAATATTTGTTCATAAGTAGGTATGTGTTAGTCCCTTCCGCTGAATAAACCGGAACCCCAATTGTTCCTGTTCATTTGGATGGCATTTTGGAAATACTTAACATTTACACATACCCTTTATTAAGCACTAATTAATTTACTTTTATAATAATTACAATCAACGAGAAGTATGCATAAACTCTTATGAGTAATTATGTGGAAAAAATCACAAATAAAATTGCATGCAAAGCATAAAAGAAAAAGTCAAGTCAAATTGAAAAGGAAAAGGAGCAAATTCCCATGTGTGCGTTTCCAACTCAAGCATAGAAAACGAACTTCTAACGAAAAACTCAAATAATTGTGGGATTGTGATGATGTATCCGCAATTGTGAATGAAAACATTTCACGGGTAATTCTGTTTTCGGAACAAATACCAAAAGTAATTGTGCCCCACATCAAAAATATGCTTTGAGTGAATATGAGTTGAGTAAACGTTTTCCAAACAACAAACATTTATTGTCTTCCACACAAGGATATGAAAGATATGGGCACGAACAGGAAGGAAGGGTGGAAGGGTGTTAGTAATGATGCGATTGCAAATAAATATTCAAAAGGTCAACCACTTAAGAGCACTCACGCGCTTCAGTTGCACTCACTTTTATAAGTTCACACAAACACCCGCTCCCCATCATATTTCAATCCTTGTGAGGGAATGATGACGGAAGGAGTACCTCGTTTGTGCTTCATAAGCATAAAAGAAGATTTCAATTTCATAATTTGCCTTTATTTCTTCAGAGGTAATATCAATGTAGACTACGTTTATGAATGTGTTTGTTAATTTGAAAATAATTAAAATATTTGGTCAAGAACGTTTTCAAAGATATACTCAAAAAAAAGTAAGAAAGTTCAGACGGGTAATCCGACTTACGAATCCCCTCACCTTCAGTCCCACAAATTATTCGTAAATTTATTTATTTTTTGTTTTAATTAAATAATTATCAATTAAAATTGAATTTAATAACTATAAAAGTTATAAGCAGTTAAATTTGGGGCAAAATAGTCCATTTGTGTGAGAGTTACCAAAATTGTCACTTTGTGTGGGAGGTACCAAAAGGGGTGCCTAAACTTCGCCCAATTTTTTCATGGTAATAGGGACGGTTAAGCTATTACTCTTATAGATGTTTCGGATGAGAAATATAGAAGTTATTAGAGAATCAATATTTCACTAAATTTTAACCCTTTGTGAGGGAGGTACTAGAAGGAGTAGACCAATATGACCCATCTTCGAACTTAGCCCGAGATAGAAAAAAGGGTCTTAGGTCATTCCTTTGATGTGTTACATTTTTGGCTTAAAGAAAATGATATATGCCCTCCTCCCTGTAAGGTGAGTTGAAAAATGTAGGTCGGTTTAAATAATAGGTAACACTAGGGAAAAATTAACAAAAAACTTCCAGTTTTTAAAAAAAAATATATATAAAAACTTACTTTTCGTGCTTGCAAGTTGCATCGATTTCACGTTTCAAGATTTTGGGATGGAAATATCCGATTTTTGCCAAGTTGATCGCATGTTTACGATAAATATTGGGACTACAACTGTTCTGAACCTAGTTTCTAGTTCAACATCATGATTTAAGTGCAATGTACACACAAATTAGGATAACATTTTGTAGTAGTTATTTCCAATTTATTAGAAAATGTACTATAATAGAATTACTCGTAAAAACATGACAATTTTACTTTCATATTGGAATATTTTGAAACATTTTAATACGTATTATAAAAATGGTCTTGAAAAGTTTATTTAATAGTCTTTCGAATCATATTTGACGTCGGATGAAATTGCAGCATGGAGGTCGTTTAAGCTTGTAGTTTTAAATTTCCTTGGATCCAATAAAAGCCCGCAATATGAAACAATGATTAATGATTTGTTAAAAAATTATGAAAAAATTGGTTAGAAATATATTTTTTATATTTATGTATATAACACATATATGTATGTATGTATTCTTCCAACTTATTTTTCGATTTATGTATTCCAACAGATGTAAATATGTCCCTCAAAATTCATTTCTTGCATTTTCATTTAAACTTTTTCCGCGAGAATTATGGCGAAAGGTTTCACCAAGAATTGAAGTCCATCGAGCGGCGTTACCAAGGGCACTGGGATGAAAGAATGATGGGAGATTATATTTGGTTCCTCATTAGAGAAACCGATTCCGAAATCTACAAACGTCAACAAAGAACTCACAATTACTTCTAATGAAACTTGTTCATGTAAATAAACTCAAATTTACATAATATAAATAAAAGTAATAAATAAAATCGCTATTTAAACAGAAATTTAAAAAAAAAAGATTTTTTGAAATTCTCTACCAAAAGGGCCATAATTTCTACATTTATCCATAGATTTTTTTGAAATAGGCATTACTTTCTTCGCTATGATGCAAAATTTTAAAAAATAAAATCGATTTTTTCTATTTTTTATGTTTTTTTGTCCCAGGATATTTTTTTTTTTTTTTGAAAAAAATATACGTTTTCCAATTTGTTTAATGACTGTTACTAAACCACTGTTTCTAAGTGAAAGAGATATTTCCAACATTGGTAGCCCACATTAATAACATCAATTTAACGTATAAGTCGACATGATCGGGCATATACTCCAAAAATTATAGTGCAAGTACTAAGGGTAACTTCGACGATAATAGTATTTTTAATAAAAAATTTTTAAAAAAAATGTATCCATAAAAAAATTTTTGGTTTTGATTTTATATCAGTATGCCACAATCTATACAAAAAAATTGTTAAGTCTAGGACACAAAAAATTTTTTTTTGTTGCGTAGTGTTATCAGAGGGTGTTGTAACCCTAACTCAGTTTGGCGAAATTGGTGACCAATTTTTTTATGGGCCCCAAAAGTTTCTGAAAATCAGTGGGCCCCTCGAAAAAGGTGTCATCAGCTTTTGTCCAACAACTAATTCTGACTTGGTGATACCGCTTAACTATGTTTGGCAATAATGTAGCTAAGAATATGCTGAATAAAGCTTTTTAACACTTTTTGCGAAAAAAAAAATTTCCGGTACTGTTTATGAAAAAGTGAAGGAAAAAAATTTTTTTTTCACTTTTATCAGCATAACTTTTAATTTAAGAAAATGTTGGTTGACTGTTTCTGGGACTTGCCCATATAGTGTGATCCATATAAAATAACTTCTCAGGCTGATTTCTTGATTTCCAAAAAATCAATAAATGTTCATCAAATGTTCGAACATTAATTACACTGTGCTCGAAATATACACTTTAAAAATTTAACAGAAATGGGACCCTATGGATATACCTACTTCGACATTGCTGAATCCAGTGGCGCTAGACGTTTTTCTAGGTTAACTCTTGTTTTCGCGATATTGGACCACAAAGTTTGCAAGGAAATCATAGATGTTAGTTATCTCGGAAGTGATTTTGAAGTTGAAGGCTTTGTGCCAAAGTGTAACACATCGTAGGAGCGACCTAAGACCACAAGTATGTTTGGCGGATATTCGATTTGGGGAATTTTAAGTCATTTAAGCAATATCCGTCCGTACGTCTGTGTGTCTGTCTGCTGGCTGGTGCGCACGATAACTCTCGAAAGGATTAACCGATTGACTTTTGGTACGGGATAATATTTTGCTCTATCTCCGGCTAAGTTCGAAGATGGGCACCTTCCCCATAAAGGGTTAACATTTGATGAATTATTTATTCTTCAATAACTTCTATACTCCTTACTCCAATCTTCTGAAATTCCACATATAGTATTAGCTTATTAATCGCTAACAATTCAAGAAAAATGGCCAAAGTTGCAACGCCCTTTTGGTACATCCCACACAAATGGACAATTTTGCACCAAACGTTAACTGCTTATAACATTAATATCAGTGCCCACATAGACTAGAGTTCAGAGAAAAGTCGGCGTTCTTGGCACGCCCCTTTTGGTACCTGCCACACAAATGAACTATTTAGTACCAAAAGTTCACACCTTATAACTTTAATACCAGTGCAAACAAATACTTGAAATTTTGTACAGTGTATGCATTTATAGTACCTAGAGTCCAGAGGATTGTGGACGTTATTGGTACGCCCCTTTTGGTACCTCGCACATAAATGGACCATTGAGCACCAAAAGTTAACAGCTTCTAACTGCTTAGAACTTAGATGCAATTTGAATTGATAATAATTTAATTAAAACAAAAAAATTACGATTTTTTTTTTGGGAATGAAGATGAGGGGATTCTTTACCCGGCTGAACTTTCTTACTTGTTAGTTTGTGTCTTTGAGAAAAATATTCCTCGCGAAATATTTTTCATTATCATTATGAAAAATTAACAATTATTCATTATGAAAAATTAACATGTTTCATAATTTAGCAGGTTTTGTTGGTTACCTTTGAAATTTCCATTGACACTAATCAAAAAATAATTTACAAAAATTTAAATCAAACAAGTACAAGCGTTAAGTTCGGCCATGCCGAATCTTATATACCCTCCACAATGGATTCAATTCAATTTTATTACTGGAAAAATATTTGGATATGGAGCAAATCATGAAACGATCCTTTTTGTTTAAGTAAATTATTAAACCAGTAAGAAAAGGCTAAAGTCGGGCGGGGCCGACTATATAATACCCTACACCACTCTCGTAATAGTGAATAACTCTGAAATATAAATTTTGTAATTCATGTATAAATTGTTGACATAAATTTACTTTTGGGACATTTTATACTTAAATAATACCCTGTACCACAGTGTGGTATAGGGTATAATAAAAGTGTCGTATTAAGTTGGAACAATTGGTTTCTGTACCACAGTGTGGTCTAGGGTATAAAAACGATTGGATGTAAAATACAGCTTCTACAGGACTAAAGAGCCAAATCGGATGAAACATATATATGGGAGCTATAGCTAAATCTTAACCGATTTTCTTCAAATTCGGTAATGTTAGTCCATGGATCAAGAAACTCTACTATTCTAAATATCAAAACGATGGGATGTAAAATACAGCTTCTATAGAACTAAAGGGCCAAATCGGACGAAACATATATATGGGAGCTATAGCTAAATCTTAACCGATTTTCTTCAAATTCGGTAGTGTCGATTCATGGATCAAGAAACTCTACCATTCTAAATTGGATGATTGGATGTAAAATACAGCTTCTACAGGACTAAAGAGCAAAATCGGACGAAAGATATATACATATGGGAGCTATATCTAAATTTGAACCGATTTCAACCAAATTCAATAGGGATCTTTACAGCTGCGAAATACTCTAAACTGCAAAATTTCAGAACGATCGGAGTGAAATTGCGACCTGTAGTCGACGAACAACTTTACATGGACAGACGGACGGTCAGACATGGTTAAATCGACTCAGCTAGTGATTCTGAGTCGATCGGTATACTTTAAGGTGGGTCTTGCTGTGTTATTTTCAGGTGTTACAAACATCTGCCGTAAACAAACTTATAATACCCTGTGCCACAGTGTGGTGTAGGGTATAAAAACGAACGCTGCAATTTTTAAGCCGTAAATTCTTTAGCCAAACTCTTCACATGATAAATATGGTATTTATGGCTTAAAATAGTGTTTTTAGAGCTACGTCTACACGAAGACTACAACAAGCTAAAATTTTATTTGTATACATTTTATTGAAAATATAGAATATAAACTGCAAAGTTTCAGCTAAATTTCTTAGAAAATTTTGTATTTATGGCTAAAATAAGCGTTTTTGGGGGCGACATCTATAGGTAGACTATAACAAAATATGAACTGATTTAAAACATTTTTACTGCGATGAATTCTTGTCTTTATTAAATACAAACTGCAAAGATTCAGTTAAAATGCTTTGAAAATATAGTATTTATGGCTTAAATACGAATATTTTGGAGCGACATCTATAGGGTGACTGTAACAAAATAAGAACCAATTTGTAAAATTTTTGCTGTGATGAAATCTTATCAAAATAGAATGCAAACTGCAAGGTTTCTGCTAAATTGCTTTAAAAATGTGGTATCTATGGCTCAAAAACAGTATTTTGGAGCGACCTCTATAGGGGAGTCATATAAAAACATTGACCGATATGGCCCATTTGCAATCCCAAATAACCTGCATAAGAAATATTTCTACCAAATTTGATCAACATAGCTCTATTATTGCGGACTGTAGCGTGATTACCACAGACGGACGGACGGACAGACGGACATGGCTAAATCGTCTTAGTATTTTACGACGATTAAGAATAAATATACTTTATGGGGTCTCAGAACAATATTTGGAGGTGTTACAAACGGAGTGACAAAATGAATATACCCCCCATCCTATGGTGGAGGGTATAAAAATTTTATTACAAATATTTTCTGCTGTGAGCAGAAAAATACACAAATTATGTAATAACTCCAAATCTGCTGAATTCCCATAAAAAAGTTGAGAAAGGACGTATAGTATTTTTTCGCTAGGAATATTTTTTTCAGCAAGCCTCCAAACAATGTCGACGATATGTATGATTTTTAACATATGATAAGATTTCATTGCACTTTTTCAGGGGTAAGGTGGTGAGAAGCTTGGACGACTGTTTTGCGAGAAATAATTCTTCAAAAGTTCCTTTCATTTTGATCTTTGGACTGAAGCGTATACTCCGAAGTCTTCCACATCAAAATCACCAAAGAGATACGTAAACTTTTTTATTTCCCAACAAACTTTATGGTCGAATATCACGTAAACAAGAGCTAACATAGAAAAACGGATAGTGACACTGGATTCAGCATGGCCGGAATAGGTCTATCCATAGTCCTAGCACAGTGTTATAAATCACTCAAAAATGTTACATTACAATTTTTCTCCCCATTCTAACACAATTTCAGAGATTTTTCAAACCCCCCAAGGGTTTTGTAAAGTTAGCTAGAATTATTGTTGTACTCGTATAGCCCTTTGATGTTTTGCTATTTTTGGTCAAATTTCCACTGTCAAAACTAGGAAAACATCACAATATCCGACATGACCAAGAAAATGCAAAAATATACACAGCCCTGGACCATATGCCCTGTACCGTTTGACCCCAAGCAAAGTCCAAATTCCGAGGCACACAGATAAACGATATGGTACTAAAAGGAAAGGCATTTCTTTAGGATTCCAAGAAAAAGTCCCCGGAGGTCCAAGACCACATAAAATATAAATATCAATAAATTAAAATCGTAAAGGCCTAAATTATTTAAAATTTGAGCATTGATTCTGCACTGGATTACAAATTTGAATTTCCCAGGAAAAAGTCCCCGGAGGTCCAAAAACACATAAAATATAAAAATCAGTAAATTTAAATATTTAAGTCCTAAAATATTCAAAATTTAGGCATTGATTCACTCCACTGGATTACATATAAACATATTAGGACTTTTTTGTCTCTGCGGGGATTTTTTGGGCCCCAAAATTTTAAAACCTGCTTGAGACAGAATTGTTCTTTATTTAATCTAGTGGTCATTTCCTTTCATTGGAGTACCATATCGCCTAAATGTGGGTTTTCGGGCATTTTTCAAGGGTCTAGGGGCCCATTCCGCCGGGGCATATTTTTGGCATTTTAGGGGTCACGTCGGAGGCGGTGATATTTTTTGTTTCGACATCTGCCCGCTAAAGTTCATTTTTGACTGGAAATTAACACAAGAATTCGAGCTGACCTTACAATACCCTTTAGGTGTTTTAATATACTGGTGGTGTACCATCATGTCCAAATGGTCTCGTTCGGGAAGATTTGATGACCCAAAATTGGTTGCACAGTGTTTTAACTGTTAAGGCGATGCATGGTGAAGGTTATACAGGTTTTCCAACAAGAGGTGTTAATTTGAATCACCCGGTATTTCGGTAGCTGTCACTTTTGAAACTTTTATTCTTTGACATTTGGCAAGTAGAAACTACGCCATTACTAAAAATGGAACGATACTCGATTCAACAACGCATTGAAATTATTAAAATTCGAAAAATCTAAAATCATCGAAAAATCATCTGACTGATTAGGCCCATTTCCACCTCGGCGGCTACGTCAACAAGCAAAATTGTCGCATCTGGGTCTCGGAAAACCGAAGAGTTATTGTTGAGAAGCCTCTCCATCCTCAACGTGGGACTGTTTGGTGCGGTTTATGGTCCGGCGGGGTCATTGGACCTTACTTTTTCGAAAATGAGGTTGGATCAACAGTTACGGTGAATGGATTGCACTATCGAGAGATGATTAATGATTTTTTATGGTCGGAGAGGGTATTGATCTGGACAACGTTTACTTTCAACAAAAGGGCGCTACGTGCCACACAAGCAACGAAACCATTGCTCTGTTACGGGAAACGTTTCCGGACCGTGTTATCTCTCGAAGAGGTGATCACAATTGGCCACCGAGATCTTGTGATTCAACACCTTGCGACTTCTGGCTTTGGGGCCACGTGAAAGATAAGGTCTACGCCCAGCGCGATTCAAGACCACAAAGGTAGAATTCGTGAGGCTATCGAGGACATAGGGCAGCCACTTTGCGATTTGGTTATGGAAAATTGCATCAAAAGGATATGGTCCTGTAAGCGTAGTCGTGGTGGCCATTTAGCTGATGTTGTTTTTCATTATTAACGGCGTACCTCTCTTTATTATGAAATAAACATCCGATCATTTATCTCAAAAATGGCATTTTTCTTTGAATACCAAAATAATACCTCTTGTTGGAAAACCCTTTATATAATTCAGCCCATCTTGTTTTTTAATCTTTGAGGAAATTTCAAAAGTTGCAATCATTTATCCCAAGGAATTTATTATTAAAATGATAATATTAACCGGCTCTTCTTCTTCTTTCAAAATAGACTCTCGCTGACACCTAATATGCAACATAACATCTACTATTAATATAATTTTCCCTTAGATATGCACTAACAGACACTTGAAAATCGTAGCTCTTTTCCTTAAGTTAGAGCGGTTGTTTTGAACCCAACCGAGGGACCACGTGTACACGTGACAAAAATATTTAAAACAACTCGATATTTATGAATGAAAACTGTGAACCCACTCTCTCCCCACAAAAAAAAAATAAGCCGGCAACAAATGTGTAGTTAAACTGCAGTTTTCACACTCCTTTCCCAAACACTCTCCCACTACGAATCCTGTGCCCTTTCCCTCCCTCCCTTTCCGTCCCTCCCTTTCCCTTCCCCCATTACCAGCCATTATAATAAACATGCGCCGTTTGGGGTATCCTGCAAGACACGAACGAGAAAAACCCCGAAAACGAATTGTGTGGTTACGAAGGAAAATTCGAAGCACTCCGAACATGCAACACAACTACTTCAGATATTTGTTTGGCGCGCATTTTTTCTCATTTCAATTCAAAATTGCACCTTTTACACAAATAGACGAAATTGAATAGCAAAGTAAGAGGAAGAAATAAAAGACGCTTTATTTGAATCTGAATTGCCAGTGTATTATGTGTTAGGTTGCAATGTTGTGGTCCTGGCCAGTCAGTCAGTCAGTCAGCCAGTCAAATGTTGGTTGTTTGTCGGCAAAACCACTTAACAGTCGTCGTAGTCTGATTGCCGCGTTTAGATGTCTTTTAAAATTCGCTCTAAAGACTAAACGGTTGCCGGAAGAAATATATCGGAAATTGAAGTGTTGTGGAAATATTTTGTCAGTGATTTTGAAAAAAAAAAAATAATTGAAATGAACCCTTTGCTGGCGGTTTTGATTAGTTTGCAGTTTTTCAATTTTATTTTAGCTACAATATCGGAATTAAATAATTGTAAGTGGTAAAAAAATTATAAATTAAAAGTAGATTAAAGAAAATCAACGTTTTTAGAAAATAAATCGGTTATAAAAGAAGAATGTTGAAAAAAAATTTATTAAATGGGAGAAACATAGTGTTAAATCCGATTTGTATAAAAAAATATATAGAGATTTTAAAAATATCAAATTGATTTACAACTAATATTAACATATAACAACACGGAAATTTTGATGGGGATTTTTATACCCTACACCACACTGTGGTACAGGGTATTATAAGTTTGTTTCACGGCAGATGTTTGTAACACCTGAAAATAACACAGCTAGACCCACCTTAAAGTATACCGATCGACTCAGAATCACTAGCTGAGTCGATTTAACGATGTCCGTCCGTCCGTCCGTCCGTCTGTCTGTCAATGTAAAGTTGTTCGTCGACTACAGGCCGCAATTTCACTCCGTTCTTTCTGAAATTCTGTAGTTTAGAGTATTTCGCGGCTGTTAAGATCGCTATTGAATTTGGTTGAAATCGGTTCAGATTTAGATATAGCTCCCATATATATCTTTCGTCCGATTTGGCCCTTTAGTCCTATAGAAGCTGTATTTTACATCCAATCGTTTTGAAATTTAGAATGGTAGAGTTTCTTGATCCATGAACCAACATTGCCGAATTTGAAGAAAATCGGTTAAGATTTAGCTATAGCTCCCATATATATGTTTCGTCCGATTTGGCCCTTTAGTCCTATAGAAGCTGTATTTTACATCCGATCGTTTTGAAATTTAGAATGGCAGAGTTTCTTGATCCATGAACCAACATTGCCGAATTTGAAGAAAATCGGTTAAGATTTAGCTATAGCTCCAATATATATGTTTCGTCCGATTTTGCTCTTTAGTCCTGTAGAAGCTGTATTTTACATCCAATCATTTTGAAATTTAGAATGGTTGCGTTTCTTGATCCATGAACCAACACTACCGAATTTGAAGAAAATCGGTTAAGATTTAGCTATAGCTCCCATATATATGTTTCGTCCGATTTGGCCATTTAGTCCTATAAAAGCTGTATTTTACATCCAATCGTTTTGAAATTTAGAATAGTAGAGTTTCTTGATCCATGAACCAACATTGCCGAATTTGAAGAAAATCGGTTAAGATTTAGCTATAGCTCCCATATATATGTTTCGTCCGATTTTGCTCTTTAGTCCTGAAGAAGCTGTATTTTACATCCAATCTTTTTGAAATTTAAAATGGTAGAGTTTCTTGATCCATGAACCAACACTACCGAATTTGAAGAAAATCGGTTAAGATTTAGCTATAGCTCCCATATATATGTTTCGTCCGATTTGGCCCTTTAGTTCTATAGAAGCTGTATTTTACATCCAATCGTTTTGAAATTTAGAATGGTAGAGTTTCTTTATCTATGAACCAACACTGCCGAATTTGAAGAAAATCGGTTAAGATTTAGCTGTAGCTCCCATATATATGTTTCGTCCGATTTGGCCCTTTAGTCCTATAAAAGCTGTATTTTACATCCAATCGTTTTGAAATTTAGAATGGTAGAGTTTCTTGACCCATGAACCAACACTACCGAATTTGAAGAAAATTTGAAGAAAATCGGTTAAGATTTAGCTATATTTCCCATATATATGTTTCGTCCGATTTGGCCCTTTAGTTCTATAGAATCTATATTTTACATCCAATCGTTTTTAAATTTAGAATGGTAGAGTTTCTTGATTCATGAACCAACATTGCCGAATTTGAAGAAAATCGGTAAAGATTTAGCTATAGCTCCCATATATATGTTTCATCCGATTTGGCTCTTTAGATTCAATCGTTTTTATACCCTAAACCACACTGTGGTACAGGGTATTATTTAAGTATAAAATGTCCCAAAAGTAAATTTATGTAAACAATTTATACATGAATTACAAAATTTATATATCAGAGTTATTCAATATTACGAGAGTGGTGTAGGGTATTATATAGTCGGCACCGCCCGACTTTAGCCTTTCCTTACTGGTTTTTTCTAATTTTGTCAATGTTTCAGCGGAAAATGCCTCTAAGAAAATGATGAAAAATTGGATTTGTTGTTTTGGTAAAATCAACTTCGATCTTATATTAACACATAGCACAAGTGGTTTCGACATGTTTAACAATGATCTGATCTGAAATTTAAACTCCATCCGATTTAGCTCACACAAAGAATACTGTTTGGTTGCCTCAACAGAATTATTTGTCAATCGAATTTTGGTAGTTCTGCCTACTATCATGCGATTCCATCGGGACAACATACATTTTGGTTGTGGTATACTTCTGCTTCCATGTTGACAACAATCATATTTGGTTGCGCCAACTACGAAAATGGTGGCTAAAATTATCTGTTGCACGTTGCAACAACCAACTGTTTTAAAAAATTGGTTGTTCTGACAATTTGTCAGTCATATACTACCGACAATTAATTAAAAACAGTTTCCATTAATTTTTATTTTATTTATTGAACAAAAAACAAAACAATTCATAACAAAATTACAAATCCCATATTACAAATTCATCATTATTATGAGATGTGGAAATATTTGACACACATTTTAGTACACGAAAAAAAACAAAAAACTTTTATGCAAATATCACTTAAGCCTGTGCTTTCAATTTCATGATTGTTGCTTTTATTTTTTATTTAAGTGAAACATTTTGAACAACATATTCTGCATTCCACACATTATTATCCACACGAGATTATTTTTGACTACATACACCGTTCTTGAACAAAATATTGAAGAATTATTTATGCCGACTAATTTCATTTTTGCTTGTCATGTATCAGCAAAAGAACAGCAACCAATCTTTCGGTTGTATTTCCCAAAATACATTTAATTATTCTAAATTTGGGAAATTATTGGGATAACCAAAAAACGATTATTTATTAATATTTTTCTGTTGTAGTAACCAATTATTCGTTGCAATAATAATCTTTGGTCTATTGATACAATTTCTGTTGTCAAGAACAAAACATTAGTTGTCAAAACCAAAAATCAAAATTTTATTTATTATCAACTTAAATTGCATTTAATAAATCTAAAGTATGCACTAAATGTATGTATTGGCTGCTAGCTTTTGGTGCAAAATAGTCTATTTGTATGGGAGGTACCAACAGGACCAACAAGAGTGGAGTGGACTGCGAGCGTATCTAGCTTGTTGACTGAGAGATCCAGAATAAGCTGGGCTATTAATATTCGTAGCTTTGAGCCCTTCAAGTCACCTGGACCAGACGGCATCACTCCAGCAGAAATGCAGAAAATGTTGAAGTACATTATCCCCTGGCTGGAAAAAATTTATGTAGGCTGTATCAGGCTTTATAATTATACGCTACAGGTATTATAAATTTCTTTTGACGCAGATGTTTGCACCGCAGATGTTTACCGATCGACTGTTTCGATTTAACCATATCTATCTGAACATATTGGTCCGTCTTATGGCAAATGTGGCAGGAAAGTGTATATCGTCCCAAGGACGAAGTCTATTTCAATTGGTACGAATCGGTTAAGATTTGGATATACATAGCTATCAAATTTATGTGCCAGCAGATACGATTTCGATGCCGGATTTTTCCAGTGAATGAATTAACAAAATCTGTGGCCTTCGCAGCGCAATGGTTAGTGCGCTAGATTTGGATTTCAAAGGTGCTGGGTTCGATTTCCAGCCGGAGCATCAAAACTGCAGCTAAAAATAAGTCACTGGACTCACTACCACCACAGCAACAACAGATGGCCCAAGGCAACAGGGAAGCTACAAGCTAGACATAACTTAAATGCAGCTCAACTCAAATAACTCCCATTCTCTAAGATTAACAGAAAAATGTTAATTAATATCCGGACAATATTGAGTAACATGAAAACCACATAAGGTTCCCGCGAAAATCGGATATATGCCACCACGAAGTCTATAACAAAAATAGACATAAGGATAATAACATCAGCATCTCCAAGCTACTACAACAACGAAATATCTTCATATTTAGATATATACCGCATATAAACCTATAACGATGTTGGATCTGACATTTTATCGCACATTTCCAGGTCACAAACACCCAGTAGAGCTGAACAAATTGATTCATACACTAGAGTTCTGCTGCAAAAGTGGTAGTCTATCACTCACAGAGAAAAGGTTGAAATCTCGATTTAATTCAACGATGATATCAACTCATTAATGCTTACGTAATTTCTAATTAAAGGACTTCTAGAAAATTATAAAACACGCCTTCGTATAGATCGACAAATTTTATTCCACTTTGGAATGGGTATCGAAATACCAAAGAAGCCCGTAGTATATTTTTTTCTTTATCGCCACCAATTTTAGAAGTATGGGCGAAATTTTCCCGACCCATTCGGTACTTCGCGCCCAAGGAACATCAGCCTAGTTTGCTAACTCCAAAAAGAAATGTTGGATTAGATTTGATGTTTAAGCAGAGCTAGTGACCTCCTGTCAGTTGTTGCACTACCTCTTTAAAAGAGCTTCTAGGTCACGCTAGAACCATGTTCACATATCCCAATTTCCCTGGAGCGTGTAGGGTAGTTCCTAGTCTAGCAAGTTTGTCTGCTTGGCAGTTCTCTGGTATGTTCCTGAGGCCCGGCACCCAAATTATGTGAATACTGTTCAACCATCTCGTTAAGAGCACTTCCTCAGCATAAATACAAATTGGGGCAAAAGTAATCACCCAATGTTCTTTTGCTTTTATTTTTTTTAATAAAAAACTTTGGTTCTGCTTGTGAAATTTGTTTATTAAATACATTAGAGCTTATTACATAAATTTGAGAAAATTATATCGGCCAAGTGACCGCCGCCAGAGCTGATGACTACACGGGCTCGTTTTATGGCATTTTACATCAATCTTGCCAGAACTTCGGGCGACAGGTTATCACATTCCTGGCGAATATTCTCCTTAAGGGCTTCAAGACTCTGGGGCTTGTTGGCGTAAACCCGCAACCTCAAAAAACCCCATAAAAAGAAGTCTAAACGGTTAAATCACGCGATCTGTAGGAATCACACGTTCTCCAGTCCCAATTCATCCATTTCAGGAAGAAAAAAACGGCAATCATGGCTCTGAAGCGGACGCCGTCCGCAGTCGTCGTTTGGCCCACGGTGTTTTAAAAAAAATGGTTTAATGGCTATTCTTGGGTGATACACGGTTTACCTTCTTTGGACATCCCCCTAAAGTATACCGAACGACTCAGAATCACACCGGAAAGCCGGCAACGTAAAAACACTTTGGTCCACGTAGCCGTCTTCGGACATACCCCGGAGGAGAAAATCTTTAAAGCCGGCCTTTGTCGTGTAACTTTGCTAATTAGGCGTAAAGAGCTATATTAAAGACTGTGTATGTATCTATTAATATGTATCTATTAATCTCGATAAAAAGAATTTCTGCAACAATTAAATAAAGAATACATATATACTTAAATCTTTATTATCAGTATATTTATAGGACGAGGTTAAATACATGTCACTATCTCTATATATATATATATATAAATAATTTATATTTATAGAGTAATTTATAATATTTATATAGATAATAGATTGTATTTATTAATATTAATAACTATTAAATAATAAATGTTTAGATATTATATAAATTATTATATATATAAATATATATGTGCATAATTTAATTATCTTTGGCGACCCACACTGAAATTTTCCGGCAATTTTCGTAGAATATTTTAATGTCATTAAATGTCGTTTTTGAAAGGACTTTTTTGATTTTTTCGAAAAAAGAGCTAAATTGACTCGTTGAGCAGGGAGCTAGAGGGTTAGGATCTTCCACAAAAATGAGTCTCATAAAATTCCACTACATAACTCTGACAATAAGAAATATCTCAGACATTAACTTACAACATTTTTTCATTTTGTATAATGCTCCCTTCGACAAAAAAATGAAAACTTTGACCCACCGTTATAAACAACTCAGACCAGCTGAACCATAAGTTTATTCTAAAAAAATATCTACTCGATATGCCCTCTCAGAATTATAGGGTCGCTATTCTGTTCCAATCAAAAAGTCCTAATTTGTTGGACAGTTTTGTGAAATAATCGATTATTTGAAAAACATTTCACAAACCGAGACCAAGTCCTAAATATCTAAATTACATCCAATTAAATTTCAAGTAGCTTATATTAGTTCATAAAATCCTTTACTATGGCTATCTTTGGCGACCCACACTGAAATTTTTCGGCAATTTTCGTAGAATATTTTAAATGTCATTAAATGTCGTTTTTGAAAGGACTTTTTTGATTTTTTCGAAAAAAGAGCTAAATTGACTCGTTGACCAGGGAGCTAGAGGGTTAGGATCTTCCACAAAAATTAGCCTCATAAAATTCCACTACATAACTCTGACAATAAGAAATCTCTCAGACATTAACTTACAACATTTTTTCATTTAGTATAATGCTCCCTTCGACAAAAAAATGAAAACTTTGACCCACCGTTAAAAACAACTCAGACCAGCTGAACCATAAGTTTATTCTAAAAAAATATCTACTCGATATGCCCTCTCAGAATTATAGGGTCGCTATTCTGTTCCAATCAAAAAGTCCTAATTTGTTGGACAGTTTTGTGAAATAATCGATTATTTGAAAAACATTTCACAAACCGAGACCAAGTCCTAAATATCTAAATTACATCCAATTAAATTTCAAGTAGCTTATATTAGTTCATAAAATCCTTTACTATGGCTATTTTGTTTATCATAAAATCGTTCTTGAACTTTTGTAGTTTTAATTGTTCCTTAAGTAGCACCTC
Source organism: Eudasyphora cyanicolor (assembly GCA_963930755.1). Taxonomy (NCBI): domain Eukaryota; kingdom Metazoa; phylum Arthropoda; class Insecta; order Diptera; family Muscidae; genus Eudasyphora; species Eudasyphora cyanicolor. The sequence continues at coordinate 47,391,680 of OZ005737.1, read as the reverse complement.
ATAAAAGATATCCTTTATTGTCATAATTATTTAACACCAAATAAAAGACTTCATTTTTCTCCAAACGCCAAAAATCCCCATAAACAACACAACGAACGTCAAATTGAAGGTAAAACAAGGAGGAAGAAGGAGTGAAAAAAAACAATTTATTATTTCAAAAATTGGCTTATAAGCGGAAGTTGTTAAACGGTCTGCGGGAATAAAATAAACTGAACAGAGCGAGAGCCGAAAGAAAAACAAGTGTTTTTCAACTTCCGTCTATGTTTAAAGTCGAAAGGGTGGTTCGTTGGGTGGTCGGTCGTTTCTGTGGTTAGTTGTTTGATTTGACGAAATGCTAAACTTTTCTGCTGCACTGAAAAAGCCGACAATCTAATGAAGAAAAAAGAGCTATCCATACCATTTGATTGCCCATAGACATGAATCTTTGACAGCGCCAAGTCCACAAAAAGTGCATTAAGCCTGTCTGCAGTAAATGCGGAGGACGAGAAGCAGCAAAGTCTATTAAACAAGAAAAGTAGCAACATTGTTTTCCAATATGTTTTCTATTTTTATTTTTAGCTTATTTACCTTCCAGGTTCAAATATATAGTGATTTTCGTCACTCTACTATCAGACACATATTTTAAAGTTTTTTATATATAAATATTTTATTAAGATACTTTAGTTTTTTTTGTTTTGTGCAACAGAACTGTCTCTTTATGGCATTGCTTGGATTTATTTTGCGGTTCTGACTGTTCATGAGTCTCGATGTAGCCAGACAATATAGACTTCCGGTGTGGTGTGATTGTGTTTTTGTATATTTTTTGTTTTGGAGGAAACTCCTGCAGACATTTACAGACACTTGTCATTGTAGACATAAACCAATATTGCATTTGGTTGGAAAGGACACGGAGTAGAAGCGAATCTTGTTAGTGAAACACTTTCAATTTCATTAAAGAAGTTGTGAAATGAGGAGGTGGAAAAATAGACTGACTGCAATTCATAATTAAACGATGTGTAAAGCAGAAAAAAATTTTTTTTTCAAGATTTTGAATATGAAGAATTGCAGTTGTATGAAAATTAATTATTTAAATTCAATCTGTAATCTAATATTAATTTTATTTTTAATTTTACTGTAGTAGGCAAAAAACAAACAAAATACTTCGCTTGTTAAAAACACCTAAGGTATGTCATACTCGTATAAAATAAGTAAGGAAGGGTTAAAGTCTGGCGGAGCCAACTACAGCATATCCTACACCTCCTCCAGCAGGGTAGGGCAGAATGAGGAAAAATAATGTCAATATTTTACAAAGCTAGTTTTCTAACTTTTTTCCAGAATCATAAAGCAAAATTTCAAAAAAAATGAGAAAATTCACATAGGAATACCTCCACCTTCAGTCCCAAAAAAAATATCCGTAAATGTATTATTTTTTCTTATATGTTTTACTCAAGGTTCTTGATTAAAATACTGATATTATTCTTTTAATATCAAAATTTTTAGTTTCGACTAGCATCGTCGTCAGGAGATTTTGAAAAATTGCTGAACGTAAAAGAATTCTTCCGACTATCTTTCGCTAAGCTAATCACGCCACTACTTTATTTATTTTTTTGTTTTAATTAAATTATTATCAATTTCAATTGCATTTAATAAATTTATTATGTTATCGGTACCGAAAAGATCTATTAGACTGCCTAGAAAGGTCGACCCCAGTATGTCCTGTCGTCGTTACTCAAAGCGGGACAGTCGCATAGCAAGTGCTCAATGCTCTCCACTTCTTCCTCAACTACACAGCTTCTGCAGAAGTCATTGGAGTCAATACCCAATCTTCTGTCGTGTTCGCCGATTAGGCAGTGTCCCGTCAGAACTGTTACTAACGTAGACAATCTTTTACTCAGGTCATACCTTGGCCAGAATTGTCTAGCTACCCTGCAGGAGCCGATTGCTGTCCATTTTTCGTTGGGCAGCCTGATTGCCTCTTGACTAAGCCAAAGCTTGCATTTGGATAGTGGCGCACTAACATATGCAAATTCTTCTAAAATTTTTAATGTCGTCCCTTTCCTAACAAGTTAATCGGCTTTGCAGTTCCTCGGGATATCCCTATGCCCTTAATGTCGTCCCTTTCCTAGCAAGTTAATCAGCTTTGCAGTTCCCCGGGATATCCCAGGCACCCATATGAGGTGTATATTAAACTGCTCAGCCATCTCGTTAAGAGATCTGCAGCAGTCGAGGGCTGTTTTGTGAATTTAAGGATGTGGCATCCAGAGAAATGATGGCAGCCCGGCTGTTGCGACTCAGCCACTTGGCGACTTCCCAAATTGCCATTATTTCGGCTTGATGGACACTGCAGGCATCTGGTAGTCTGTGAGCTATATCCAATATAAGTTCTTCACAGTGTAATCCGAAGCCAATCTTATCACCAAGCTTCGAATCATCCGTATAGAAGTGGAGGTGATTTCTATTACCTGGTATTCTGCCAACCCATTCATCTCTGGTGATGTAATTTCTCTCGAAGGTGTACACCGTTGGTATATAGGCCACTCGGTCGGTTACCATAGCACTACACTTTGATATCCTCATGTGACCGTAGTTCTTGTACCTCCACATTGATAGGCAGTTTAATCTTATTGCCGCTTTGGTTGCAACTTCTCTCGCCACAATATTAATCGGCAGTATATGGAGTAGGGCTTGTAGAGACTCGGTCGCTGTAGTCCTTAAGGCTCCGCTTATGCTCATGTAGGCAGCTCTCTGAAACTTTGTTAGTAGGTTGGTGATGGTTAGTTTGTCAGTTGCCGTCCACCATAGCACAATCCCGTAAAACAGTATTGAACGAAATACTGCTATATATATCCAGTAAACGATTTTAGGAGAGCGACCCCACCGCGATCCTACAGCCTTTTTGCAGGAATATAAGGCGACGTTGGCCTTCCTTATACGTTCCAATACGTTAAGTCTAAATAACAGTTTCCTACCCAGAATTATTCCTAAAAATTTTGCACTTTCAGAAAAGACCAGATTTGTTCCATGTATCCGAGGTGGAGGGTCCACATGTGGGACATTATTCATCCTAGTAAAGGGAACCAATTATGTCTTGTTTGGGTTAACGCCCAAACCGCTGCTTCTGGACCATCTAGCCAACTTGTTCTGAGTCACCTGTAGGATGGATCTGAGGACGATTTCGAATTAGCCACTCACTGTGATTGCCACGTCGGCAAATGCCACGACCTTGCAGCCACAACGTTCTAGATCTAGCAGGATTTCATTCACCGCTAGGTTCCAAATTAGTGGAGACAGTACTCCTCCTTGTGGGGTCCCTCTGTTTACAAACCTTGTTAGCGTTGTGAACCATAGACATGCTGTTATGCGTCTTCTGTTGAGCAGACTTTGAATTAGTCTAATCAAACTAGAGTTAACTTTTAGATGTGAATGTTATTAAAAGCCCCTTCTATGCCAAGAAATAAAACCATGGTGAATTCTTTGAAATGTTGGGACGATTCGCTAGTGCTCACAAGTTCGTGCAAGGCTGATTCTGCAGACTTTCCCTTATTGTAAATATGTTGGTTCCGCGGCAAGAGTTCATAATCAAAGTCTTTACAGACCTTTCAATAGGAAGGATGAAAGGCAAATTGGTCTGAAATCTTTTGGCCTAGTGTGCAATATCTGTCCCGCTTTGAGTATAAATATCAGCTTATTTTGTATCTCTTAGTCAAAATGCTAACGACGCTCGCAGTCCACTCGACTTGTTGTTCCTGCTGATTCTCGGGTTCTGTTAGTAAGTTCCCCAGGAAATGTGTGTCGAGTAGAACATTAAGCGGCTGCTCGCTTTTTTTCTCCGGTTATTTGCTTCATCCAGCAAATAACCCACTCTGCTTCGCATAATATCTTCCTCAGCCTTGCGGCGCCGGATACCTTTTCCACTTTGCCACAGAAGGTATACCAAGAGCGTCTTTGCACCTTCTTAAGCTCCTTCTTATATATCTTGAGTTGCTCTTTATAGGCATCCCAATCATTAGCGACCCCAGTAGATTTCGCCCTGATGAATAGCTTGTTGCAGGTCTTCTACCTAGCCGTTTACTCAGAAGTCCACCATTCAGGTCTAGTTTTACCCTTGTACCTTCAAGGTACCATGAAAGGACGGCCTTTTGTGTCGATTGGGGAGATAAAACCAAATCAAGAACAATCAAAACACGTCTAACCGATATGTCTCTCACAAACAAACTAATCTAAACACAAACAAACTCAACTAAGAACATATGTTCGAGACAAGTGTGCCAACAAAAAAACGCTAAGCGAATGCACGTAGCCCGAGAAATTTTCAAAATTCACCTTTTCTATTGAACAGACCTTGTAAACCCTCTTTCCTAACAGTGGAAGTATTAAACCCTCATTATCCATAGACTTTCTTCAAATAGACATTATTTTCTTCGTTAAGACGCTAGCTTTCAAAAACTGGAGCAAACAAAAAACATTATTTGTGAAAAAATCAAATTTTTCCTAATTGTTTTAACGACAGCTACTAGACTTCTGTTTCCACGAAATTGCCTCTATTAACATTTGTAGTCCTCATACTTTTAGTTAAATTTACAGCACTTCCCGGCTTCATCGAGCTATAACCGAGTGATTTTGTAAGAGCTTTCGGATTTTATTTAAAAAAAACACAAAAATCGAATGTAGAGCCAGAACTAACAAGTCGATTTTAGTATAAAGGAAGACATCACAGGTCGACTCTAGTATAGAGGAAGACGTCGCAGGTTGACTCTAGTGTAGAGCAAGAACTAACAGGTCGATTTTAGTATAAAGGAAGACATCACAGGTCGACTCAAGTATAGAGGAAGACCTCAAAAACCGACTTTATCATAGTGGAAGTCATCAGAGGTCGACTCTAGTATATAGTGAGACCTCAGAGGTCGACTCTCGTATAGAGTAATACCTCTGAGGTCGACTCTAGTATAGACTAAGACCTCAGAGGTCGACTTTAGTATAGAGTAAGACCTAAGAGGTCGGCTCTAGTATAGAGTAAGACTTCAAAAGTCAACTCTATTATAGAGGAAGACCTCAGGTGTCGACTCTAGTATAGAGGCAGATCTCAGAGGTCGACTTTAATATATAGCAAAACCTCAGAAGTCGATTCTGGTATAGAGGAAGACCTCAGAAGTCGAGTATAGAGGAAAACCAGAACGGTCTATATAATTCAATGTTTAAAGATGATTTCATGTAAATGCTAGCAACGCAGAAGCTGTGGAAACGAAGAGGTAAACAAATCTCCATTATGTGTGGTCCAAACTTTTGAAAAAAAGGTTGGCTACTCTTAGCTTCTGTTTATTTATGAAAATAGCAGATTTAGCTGATGCCATCATCGACCAAATTATGATTTTCTTAAGTCAATCACATTGGTTCAACGGGAGGGACTAGATATACACCCAGGAAAATAATTGGTTGGAATTCGATTGTAACAATAAAAAAATAGTACTAGCAACAAAAAGTAGTAAATGTAAGTAGTAGTAGTAAAACACCGTCTGTCGGTTGTATTTATATATAATTAGTTGGCACAACAATAATAACATGGATACGATCAAATGAAAATGCTTGCAACTAAATCGATGGTTGTATCAATCGAATTAAGATTGTTTTTTTCATTGACACTCGGTTAGTTGTGGTAACCAATTTTAAATTTTCATTATAGTACCATATGATCGATTTTCGGTTGTGACAACCAATGTTTTAGTCTTGAAAACAGAAATTGTATCAATAGACCAAAGATTATTCTTGCAACGAATAATTGGTTACTACAACAGAAAAAATATTAATAAATAATCGTTTATTGCTTATCCCAATCATTTCCCAAATGTATTTTGAAGATTGGTTGCTGTTCTTTTGCTGATACATAATAAACAAAAAATAAAATTACTCGACATAAATAAATCTTCAACATTTTGTTCAAGAACGGTATAGGTAATCAAAAATAATCTCGTGTGGATAATAATGTGTGGAATGTAGAATATGTTGTGCGTAATGTTTTACATAAATACAAAATAAAAGCAACAATCATGAAATTGAAAGCACAGGGTTAAGCGATATTTGCAAAAGTTTTTTGTTTTTTTTTCGTGTACTAAAATGTGTGTCAAATATTTCCACATCTCATAATAATGATGAATTTGTAATATGGGATTTTTAATTTTGTTATGAATTGTTTTGTTTTTTGTTCAATAAATAAAATAAAAATGAATGAAAACTGTTTTTAATTAATTGTCGGTAGTATATAACTGACAAATTGTCAGAACAACCAATTTATTAAAACAGTTGGTTGTGGCAACTACAACAGATACTTTAATTTCGTAAATGTCGCAACCAAATATGATTGTTGTCAACATGGAAGCAGACGTATACCACAACCGAAATTTTGGTTGTCCTAACGGATTCGCATGATGGTAGACATAACTACCAAAATTCGGTTGGTAAATAATTCGGTTGAGGCAGCCAAAATCTATTCTGCGTGTAATATTAGTCAGTCCCAATGGTATTACAAGGGTCTATAAGCCTCCGTGTGTCTGATAATAGACTACAACAACACGCAATACCTATCAATGAGTATCCTTTGCTTCAACAACAGATTCGCCAACCGAACTTTTATTATTGACTGAACCATCATTTCAGTTGGCAACATTTTTCTCTGGGTTGAATATATTCCTCTACATTTTACTCCGGCTCAAAATCTCACATAAAATGTTTTTACTAAGATGTATCTTTAAAATATTTTATAAACTAATCCTTAGTTATGGCACTTTTCCACTTGAATTTATGATTATTTTTTGGGTAGTATTTTTGTTTGCCCCAAATTGAATTTCAACAACCATTTAAAGATTTTTCCCAATTTTTTGTTTATTCAACATTTTTTTTCCCACAAATCATCTAAGAGTGTGTTAATTTTTTTTCGCACCAGAAATTTAATCTGTTAATTTATTAATTTCTTTACTCTACAGCAGTATAATTTCTTGGCCTATTTAGAATTTGTTGACTCCGGAGATAATCTTTTGGAATTAATTTATTAGTTAATAGATTTTAATGTGTTACCTTTTTTCCGATGGAAAGGGCGGAATATGTTGGTTAATTGGGGGGAGGTAGTGGTGTTGCTATATTCATATTTAAGGCATCTGGTTTTTTTAGCTGATGAAAAACAAAATTTGGTCATTGGCAGTGGACTGTGCCTTTAATTGAATTTTTTAATTTTGAAATTGACAATAAACACAAATAAGAGTATTGCAGCAATCATCCCTTAAAACAAGTGAAGGACAGTTTCTGGTATTATTATTACAAATTGGGAAGAAGGGCATTAGAAGTTATGAAATATGTTTTTTGGCGAAGACGAGAGGTATCCCTTATGCTCCTTTAGGAATTTTATTAGTATTTAGGTTGTTTGCATCATCTATTTCAGTTGTTTGTAATAGAGAAAAACTTCATACCATATCATAAAAACTTTAACATACTAACAAATCTTCTTGGAAAAAATGGGGGGATGTTGGCAGAATTTTTACGGCCTAAATTGGATTAGGACCGGTCGAACCTATACTGATATATTTTCTTGCAATATCATGTTCCAATAACACTATACAACAAAATTGTTTTTTTGTTTCCGAGACCTAAAAACTTTTTGTTGCCTAGACTGAGGCATAACATTTTATAAAACCAAAAAAAAAATAAAATTTTTTGGAACAGTTTTTTTAATTTCCTTTTTCTAAAATTCCAATTTTCACGGAATTTACATTTAGTATTTGAACCTTATTTTTGTAAGTATAAGTTCATTAATATGTACCATGTCGTTAAATCAATTAGAAAAAAATCGTTTTTGCTGGCACCAAAAAAACCATACAAAATAGAAAAAATTCGCAAACAAATTATTTGTTCCATTTTGTGAAAGCTAACGTCCTATAGAATAAAACAATGCCTATTTGAAAGAAATCTATGAATAAACGGTTTTTTTGCTGGCACGAAAAAAACCATACAAACTAGAAAAAATTCGCAAACAAATTATTTGTTCCATTTTGTGAAAGCTAACGTCCTATAGAATAAAACAATGCCTATTTGAAAGAAATCTATGAAAAAACGTTTTAATTATGGTCCATATTGTTAAAGTGAAGGAAACTCAAAAAATAATTTTTCATATTTTTTATTTTGTTTGAGAGGTATCAAATGCTAATTTTTCTACACACAGAATACAGTTTGGTTGCCTCAACCGAATTATTTGCCAACCGAATTTTAGTAGTTATGTCTGCTATCATGCGATTCCATTAGGACAACCAACATTTGGTTGTGGTATACTTCTGCTTTCATGTTGACAACAATCATATTTGGTTGCGCCACCTACGAAAATAGTGGCCAACACTATCTGTTGTATGTTGCCACAACCAACTGTTTTAAAAAAATTGGTTGTTCTGACAATTTGTCAGTCATATACTTCCGACAATTAATTAAAAACAGTTTTCATTAATTTTTATTTTATTTACTGAACAAACCAGTAAGGAAAGGCTAAAGTCGGGTGGTGCCGACTATATAATACCCTACACCACTCTCGTAATATTGAATAACTCTGATATATAAATTTTGTAATTCATGTATAAATTGTTTACATAAATTTACTTTTGGGACATTTTATACTTAAATAATACCCTGTACCACAGTGTGGTGTAGGGTATAAAAACGATTGGATCTAAAGAGCCAAATCGGATGAAACATATATATGGGAGCTATAGCTAAATCTTAACCGATTTTCTTCAAATTCGGTAGTGTTGGTTCATGGATCAAGAAACTCTACCATTCTACATTTCAACACGATTGGATGTAAAATACAGCTTTTATAGGACTAAAGGGCCAAATCGGACGAAACATATATATGGGAGCTATAGCTAAATCTTAACCGATTTTCTTCAAATTCGGCAATGTTGGTTCATGGATCAAGAAACTCTACTAAACTTCAAAACGATCGGATGTAAAATACAGCTTCTATAGGACTAAAGGGCCAAATCGGACGAAACATATATATGGGTGCTATAGCTAAATCTTAACCGATTTTCTTCAAATTTGGCAATGTTGGTTCATGGATCAAGAAACTCTACCATTCTAAATTTCAAAACGATCGGATGTAAAATACAGCTTCTATAGGACTAAAGGACCAAATCGGACGAAAGATATATATGGGAGCTATATCTAAATCTGCACCGATTTTCTTCAAATTTGGCAATGTTGGTTCATGGATCAAGAAACTCTACCATTCTAAATTTCAAAACGATCGGATGTAAAATACAGCTTCTATAGGACTAAAGGGCCAAATCGGACGAAAGATATATATGGGAGCTATATCTAAATCTGAACCGATTTCAACCAAATTCAATAGCGATCTTAACAGCCGCGGAATACTCTAAACTGCAAAATTTCAGAACGATCGGAGTGAAATTGCGACCTGTAGTCGACGAACAACTTTACATGGACAGACGGACGGACGGACAGACATCGTTAAATCGACTCAGCTAGTGATTCTGAGTCGATCGGTATACTTTAAGGTGGGTCTAGCTGTGTTATTTTAAGGTGTTACAAACATCTGCCGTGAAACAAACTTATAACACCCTGTACCACAGTGTGGTGTAGGGTATAAAACCGAAACAATTCATAACAAAATTAAAAATCCCATATTACAAATTCATCACTATTGTAAGATGTGGAAATATTTGACATAAATTTCAGTACACGAAAAATACACAAAACTTTTATGCAAATATCGCTTAACCCTGTACTTTCAATTTCATGATTGTTGCTTTTATTTTGTATTTATGTAAAACATTTTGCACAACATACTCTGCATTCCACACATTATTATCCACACGAGATTATTTTTGACTACATATACAAAATGTTGAAGATTTATTAATGTCGAGTAATTTTATTTTTTGTTTGTCATGTATCAGCAAAAGAACAGCAACCAATCTTTCGGTTGTATTTTCTAAAATTGGGAACGATTATTTATTAATATTTTTTCTGTTGTAGTAACCAATTATTCGTTGCAATAATAATCTTTGGTCTATTGATTCAATTTCTGTTGTCAAGAATAAAACATTGGTTGTCAGAACCAAAAAACAATCATATGGTAATATAATGAAAGTTTTAAATTGGTTACCACTAGTGATGTCAAAAGGGAAATCCCAATCCCGGGAAATCCCAACCTCGGGAAATCCCGAAGCCCGGGATTTTTTAAAATGAATCCCGGGATATTTTAATAATAATATATGTACACGCAAAGAAAAAATTCGTTTCTGCGAAACGAAATATTAGACAACTACAATTCTCGCTTACGACGACTGAAATTTCTTTTGGTCAGAATTTATTTCAGTCACAACAAACGAAATTTCAGTTCTGGCAAACGAGAATTGTAATTGTCTATTTCGTTTCGCAGAAACGAATTTTTTCTTTGCGTGTAGCTGTCTCGTATACAATATTAAGTGAAAGATAGTAATCTCTGTCGAAAATGTAAACTAATGAGCAAACTGTTAACATCAAAAAACATTGACATAATCCGGTGAAAAAATTAGAAATTTGGAGAAAAATTACAAAATATATTATAAATGTAATTATAAATAAGTAAACTTAAAACAAGAACACTACTAGAGTTTGTGTCCTACAAACGATGATCATTGTATTCTATTCTTTCAAATTTATGAAAAAATCCTCATATAAAATCTGATATGGATCGACAAATCGATTTGGACCCATAAAAACGGAATTAGTCAAACGGATTTCTCAAGTTGAAAAAATATTGTTCGTGCTTTAATTAAAGAAAATTATAACATCAATAATAGTTCAGACGACGAACTGAAATTGGACCCAAATTATTTCATAGCTAAGATGTTCTGTAATATTTTAATAAAAATTAGTATTTTTAACAAAAGTTGATGTATGCTTTAGCTGTTATTATCATTATTTAAATTACTTAATATTCTTTCTGCTTATTGTTTGGCTCAAGGTCCTTGATTAAAAGACTGATTTTATTCTTTTAATATCATAATTTTTATTTTCTCGATATTTCGACTAACATCGTTAGTCGTCATCAGGTGATCTAATTCAGAAAAACACAATAATTTAAGTTAAAAAACACTTTACAAATACGCAAACATTTTAAGTATTAACTTAAATTAAAACTGGACTAAAATGTTTGTATTCCATTTCGAAATAGCACATTGTTAAGAATGAAAAATCCCGATTTATACCGAAATCGCCGAAAATACCGAGATATCGAACAATTTCGGGATTCCGAAAATCCCGATTTATCCCGGTATATCAAACAATTTCGGGATCGCGAAAAATCCCAGGATTTGCAATTTAAAAATACCGAATCCCGGGATTTTTGAAAAGCAATCCCGTTTGACATCTCTAGTTACCACAACTAACCGAGTATCCAATCTTCAATCGATGGATACAACCATCAATTTAGTTGCAATCATTTTCATTTGATCGTATCCATGTTATTATTGTTGTTTCAACTATTTATATATAAATATAGGGTGATCCATTTCGTGGTTCCCTACTTTTTTAAAGAAAAAAACACAGAAAATTCAAATTGAATGGGCCGCGGCTACGTCTCAGATGGTCTATCCGTTGAGTCCAATCTTCGATGACTCGTTTGAGCATTTCGACTGGTATCTGGCGAATGACACGCGTGATGTTTTGCTCCAACGCCTGAATCGAAGCGGATTTGTCCGCATAAACTTGAGACTTTACATATCCCCACAGGAAAAAGTCTAACGGTGTGATATCACACGATCTTGGTGGCCAATCGACCGGCCCAAAACGTGAAATTATCTGCTCACCGAAGTGTTCTCTCAATAAATCCATTGATTGAGGCGATGTGTGGGAAGTGGCGCCGTCTTGTTGAAACCAAATGTCGCCGAGATCGCGAGCTCCAATTCCAGGCATCAAATAGTCGGTTATCATGGCACGATAACGGTCGCCATTGACGGTTACGTTCTCACCGGCATCATTTTTGAAGAAATAATGACCGAGGATTCCACCGGCCTACAAACCACACCAGACCGTTGTTTTTTCTGGATGAAGGGGCAGCTCTTGAATCTCATCAGGTTGCTCTTCGTCCCAAATGCAGCAATTTTGCTTGCCCATTGAGCCATAAATGAGCCTCATCGCTGAATTTGGCTCGAAAACGTCGGATCGATTTGTAAACGTAGTCCAGGCGTAATCTTTCCAAGATAAAATGCCAAACAATACTTAATAAAAATAACATGACAGCATGACACGACTCACACGTGATCTGTCAAAAAAAGGCTATTGAAAAAAAGTATCTCTACTTGGATCATCCTATATATTCTCAATCGTCGTAAAATTCTAAGACGATTTAGCCATGTCCGTCTGTTGTAATCACGATACAGTCCGAATTTTTACAAATCGAAAATTTACAAATCGGTTTATATTTTGTTATAGCACCCTATAGAGGTCGCTCCAAAATATATGTATTTAAGCCATAAATACCATATTTTCTAAGCATTTTAACTGAATCTTTGTAGTTTGTATTTAATTAAGACAAGAGTTCATCGCAGTCAAAATTTTTTAAATCAGTTCACATTTTGTTGTAGTCCACCTATAGATGTCGCTCCCAAAAAGGCTTATTTAAGCCATAAAAACAAATTATCTAAGAAATTTAGCTGAATCTTTGCAGTTTGTAATCTATTTTGGCAAGAATTTATCTCAATAAAATTTATACAAATAACATTTTATTTTGTTGTAGTCCCCGTGTAGATGTAGCTCTCAAAAAAGCTCTTTCTAGCCACAAACACGACATTTTTCAGGTGACGTTTGGCTAAAGAATATGCGGTCTAAAAATTGCAGCGTTCGTTTTTTTAATAATTTACTTAAACAAAAAGGATCGTTTCAGGATTTGCTCCATATCCAAAGATTTTTCCAGTAATACAATTTAATGCAATCCATGGTAGAGGGTATATAAGATTCGGCATAGCAGAACTTAACACTTTTACTTGTTATTTAGTGAAGATTCCGTATTCAGTATTGGAAAACATTAGTTCTTCCTTCAAGGATATCTTTCATCCAGGAAGTTACAATCAGATATATTTTAAACAGTTATGTTGTGAAATGCGTGTGTGTTTGCTCTTTAAATAGTTTGTTCTCGCTTTGAAAACAAATATTGCCGAAATGATTTTTTCCAGTACCTTTCGTTCAACTATGCAGAGGTGGCCAAAATATTTCCGAGTTTCGAGCCAGATTCTGTTCGTCGCAATTATTTTCTCATAGCCATTACCATGTTAATTGTTTTTTCGGAAATGCCCATAACCACGGCTTCGTCGTCACATTCATTCATGTCAGAAATTTTCTCATTTGGAAAAAAAATATCCTATATATTTTTTGCATCATTTTATACATTTATGAATATGCAAAGTAATAGTTTGCCGTTTCTAAGTTTCTATTTATTGTCAAAGACACTATTGTATCATTTAGAAGCCACATTCTTAATTTTCATGGTTGTACAAAACAAATCTTCTTGACTCACTAAATAAACATTGGCGGCTGAGTTTCAGCCGATGTGAACCGCTAAAATCGGCAGGGACGCAGGCTGGAAAAAAGTGACATTGCCTGGTCCAGCCTGAGGTCAACCCTGACATAAGACCGTATTTTAAAATCTTGAAAACATTTTCTGTAATATATTTAATACATATACATACATTAGGGTTAGTCACTTTTTTTGCGCAAATGTTCATCCCACTACCATGTCGGGGATGATGAACTAATTACAAATAAATAATTTTCTTTTACTTTGCGATCAAAAACCTTCCGCACCGAATGAAATTACTGATGCTCGAAACCGAATTTTTTGGTTTTGATTTTTTACTGATTTTCAAATTTGAGAAAAAATAATTTTTTATAGTAAGTCTGCTAAGTCGCGGATCTTAGTTCACTTGGATGTCGTGATCACAAATCTGCTTTTTGATTTAAAATTGGTCATACAGTTTTTGAGATACAGCGGTTTTAAAATTTAAATGTCCAAAACCTCTACACGCAAAGAAAAAATTCGTTTCTGCGAAACGAAATATTAGACAACTACAATTCTCGTTTACCGGAACTGAAATTTCGTCAGTTGTGACAGAAACTTATTTCGCGTAAGCGAAATTTCAGCCCTCGTAAACGAGAATTGTAGTTATCTAATATTTCGTTTCGCAGAAACGAATTTTTTCTTTGCGTGTATATCTCCAAAACTATATGACAGATTCTAGATCAAAGAGCAGATTCGTGATCACCACACAACAAACTATTAAATGGCGGTATTTGGAAGACTGTTTATGCCAATTTTTTGTGAAGAGATAAAAATCGGATCTGCTTCCTTTCGGAGAGTTATCGCGAAAACAGCATTTTTACCCAAAGAAATTTTGAACATACATAGCATATTAGGCATTTGTTGCTCCTCCACGTTTTTGGTAACATCTTGACCCTTGAGCCCACACAAAAGTATTTATCTGAAAGATTGCACACATACTTTTCACACGATTTGAACTGTGGTCCTGTGTAGTAGTGACCAAACAAGTTTAAATCTTTCAAAAGTCACTGAGAAGCTAAGAATCGAAAACAACTATTCCATGTCTAGCCTGGGGTTAAACGGGACATAATACTGCCGGTTTCAATTTCGATGTATGCTTTCTACTACAAAAACTAAACCCAAACATGGAACGTATATATCATTGTGCAATAGTATAATAAACCATTTGATTTTCCAAGACGACCTCTTGGACTCTGACATATAACTACTTATAGTTAAGAGTGTGGCTGGAATAATATGTGGCAAAAATTTTATATGTACATCTTTCCGATATTGAAAGTATCGATTAAGAGCTCATGTTATTATTGTGTTATATATGTATATATTATATTAGTCTTCCTAGCCTACTTATAGGTCTGACGACGAAAAAAAAACCTTCATGGAAAGGTCACCACAGGACACACATTTTCAGTTGGATTTTGTAGAAAGTTGGAAGCACTATATTTTTCGTATATCCATAATTCGGTTCTTTAGGTTTTATTTACTCCGAGTATTCTTCTTATATCAATGGACTGTCAACTTAATACAATACTTGGTCAAACCAAACACTTCAGTTCAGTGTAGCCGGGATACGTCATGAAACGAGTGTTCAGAAAAAAACAGTACGTTATAGGAACGGTTCCTTCAGAGAAGACTAACATTAAATATTTTTTTAGTGTTACTGTTCGCGAACGCTACCACTACGATAACGTACCGTTCTTAGAACACGATGAACGGTACCACTACGATAACGTACGGTTCATAGAACAGTATCACTACGTCGTTTTGAACAGAACACTAACAATATCACTACGTTTAGCGTTCCGTTATTTTTTATATTCCACACCACAAGTCGCAAATATGAAGCAATCTTAATGAAAATTGGTACAGAGGCATTTCTTAACCCAGGGACAATCCATATTAAAAATGGGGCATATCGGCCCATACTTTGATATAGCTATAGATAGAGAGCGCATTTTTTGACCGATCATGCTGAAATTTAAATATTTGTACTCTGTTTTACATTCAATCGTGCCTAGTGAAAATTATTAAATATATCTTATACGGTCTAGAGAGCGCAATTTTTAACCGATTGTGCCGAAATTTGAATATGTATTCATTCTACTGCATTCAAGCATGCCAAGTGAAAATGATGAATATCGGTATATATTTTAATACAGCCTCAAAACAAAACCCCTTTCGACAAGACATATTTACGTTATAGAGGACGCTTTTTTAATCCGATCATGCCGAAATTTAAATATGTGTACTTTCTATTGCATTTAATCATGTCTTGTGAAAATGGAGCATATCGGTACATACTGTGATATAGCCCCCATACGAGGGTCCCTTTCGATAAGACATATTTACGCTCTAGAGAGCGCATTTTTTAACCGATCATGCCCAATTTTAAATAGGAATCGTCCCTGGGTTAAGACATGCCTCTGTACCAATTTTCATTAAGATTGCTTCATATTTGCGACCTGTGGTGTCAATTATGAACAAGTAAACGAGTTAAGTTCGAATTTTATATACACTCCACCATCAATTGCATTCAATTCTATTACTGTAAAAATCTTTTGATATGGAGCAAATCATGAAACGATACCTTTTGTTTAAGCAAATTATTAAAAACACAGTGAGGAATGACAGAAAGTGGGGCGGTGCCGACTATATAATACCCTACACCTTCCTAACAATGCGAAAATGGGCATTGCGATAAGAATTTGGCAGTGTTCATACTTGTAATAAGTTTTCTTATTACAAGTATGAACACTGCCAAATCTCTCTGCCGAATTTCGTACTAATCGGATATAAAATACGGTTTCTACAGCGCTTACATGTCAAATCAGGTGGAACATATATATGGGGGCTATATCTAAATCTGAACTGAATTTCCCCGAATTTAGCAGAGTTCATTCCTGTAATAAGATAACTCTCTCTGTCAAATTTCGTACTGATCTGATACAAAATACAGTTTCCACAGGGCTTACATATATGTCAAATCGGGTGTAACATATATATAGGGGCTATATCTATATCTGATCCGATTTTAAATTAGCATATTTCAGAACTATACCCACACGGGGACCACAAGAATATAAAAGTTGATTTATATAAATTTTATTGAGATTAATTCTTGCCAAAATAGAATACAAACTGCAAAGTTTCTGCTAAATTTCATAGAAAATGTGGTGTTTATGGCTTAAATTAGCATTTTTGGCAGCGACATCTATAGGTGGACTATAACAAAATATGAACCGATTTGTAAAATTTTTGCTGTGATTAATTCTTGTCAAAATATAATACAAACTAAAAAGATTCTGCTAAATTGCTTTAAAAATGTGGTATCTATGGCTCAAACCCCGTATTTTGGAACGACCTCTATATGGGAGCTATATCAAAACATTGACCGATATGGCCCATTTGCAATCCTAAACAACCTGCAACTAAATATAAGAAATATTTGTACCAAATTTGATCATCCTAGCTCTATTATTACGGACTGTAGCGTGATTACAACAGACGGACGAACGGACATGGCTTAATCGTCTTAGAATTTTACGATGAGTAAGAATATATATTAGGGCGGGTTGGATGGAAAAAGAAATAAAAATCGTATAGCAAAAACGTAATCTACATTAAATTCTAAGAAAATTCTCCGAAGAAACCCTGGGTCTAAAATCAAAACCTAATCCGCGCCTCTCGACTTGAAAATTGTTTTCCTCTTCTTTCGCTTAAATTATTTTCTTTTTTTGAAATATATTATGTTTTATTATACACTCACTTTAGTGATACGAGGGTATATATCATTTGCTACGGGCCAAAAGTGTAACACATCGAAGGAGTGACATCGATTTTAAGTATGTTTGGCGGATATCCGTTTTATGTCGTTTTAAGTCGAATGAGCAATGTCCGTCCGTCTGTCTGTCTGTCTGGTGCGCACAATAACTCTCGAAAGGAGTAAGCGATTGACTTCAAATTTGGATATTCGTTGGTAATATTCGTTTCTATCTCCGGCTAAGTTCGAAGATGGGCCATATTGGCCCACCCCTTCTAGTACCTCCCCCACAAAGTGTTAATATTAAATGAATTATTGATTATTTAATAACTTCTATACTACTTATTTGAATCCTCTGAAATTCTACATATAATATTATTTTATTAGTCACTATCACCTCAAGAAAAATGGGCGAAGCTACCTCGCCCCTTTTAGTACCTTCCACACAAATGGACCATTTTGCTCCAAAAGTTAACAGCTTATAACTTAAATACCTATGCACAAAAAGTCTTGAAATTTTGTACAGTGTAATGGTTTCATAATACCTACAATCCAGTTAAAAATGGGAGAAGTTGGCACTCCCCTTTTGGTACCTCCCACACAAAATGGACAAATCATTTTTTAATTGGGTGAATACTTTTTTTAATGAAAAAAATTTTGAGTGTAATAAATATATAAAGTGCAAAAGAACTACCTTACTAAACAATTTTATTCAGAAAAATTGATTTCTTTTTGGAAAAAGCTATTTTTTCTAACATTTATTTTGTTTTGGCAAAGGCGGGCATATACATTTTCAAGTCGAGAGGCGCGGATTAGGATTTTATTTTAGATACATGGTTTCTTCGGAGAATTTTCTTAGAATTTTATGTAGTTTAAGTTTTTGCTATACGATTTAAAAAAATCAACCCGCCCTAATATATATACTTTATGGGGTCTCAGTATTTAGAGGTGTTACAAACGGAGTGACAAAATGAATATACCCCCCACAACATGAATATACCCCACTACGACGTAGTGATACTGTTCTATGAACCGTACGTTAACGTAGTGGTACCGTTCAGCGTGTTCTAAGAACGGTACGCGATCGTAGTGGTAGCGTTAGCGAACAGAAACTAAAAAAATTGTTAGTGTATTCTGTTCTCTTGTAAGGGTTGCGTTACTGTTCTCTTCGCGACAAAGGAATGGTACAGAACGTGTGTTTTTTTCGAACTCTGCATGAAACGACAGTAATTGACTCGTTTCAATCGGCTGCACTTCAGTATTCGTTTTGGTGGCAAATTATAAGCCTTTCACTACACTCAATTTAGTGTACTATTGCACATAGCGAAAGAAATATATTCATGAAATTCGTATGCTTTAGCACAAACCAACCTACCTCTAGGCCGGGTTAGGCATACGTAACCGTAATTTATCTTTACCGTTGCCCGTTTGAGCGATTAGCCAACGTTGAGAAAACGAGTCATAGGTTCTCACAACAACAACACATAAGTAAACAAAAAAGCCGCGATTTATTTTTGTTTAGGTTTATTAAAACTGAAGTTAAAAAGAATGTTTATAAATTTGTGTTTTTTAAATCTGTGCAGAATTTACAATAAAAGTAATCAAGAAAATATCGTCGGATAAGAAGATGGGGTGGACGTCCTATAAACAATGACTGGGCGAAAGCCGGACACTAGAATGCCTATGGCAGTTTTTAATTTGTTATTAACATTAATAAAATATGAGTTAACTACGCCAAAGCAACGGATTAGACCGGCAGAGAGACTAGCAATAACACCACTGTATGTCAAATATTGCTTTATTCTATGATTCCAAGTTGGGAAATATTAACATTATATTCTTTAAAATTGTAGATATTTGGGTCACGGTTGTTCCATACAATCGATTGCATGGAGTCTCAAGCTGGCGAAAGCAACAATTCGAAATATTATTTTAGAATGCAGTGAAGTTTTGTGGCGCTTGCTTTCGCCGATTTATTTAAGTGAACAAACTACACAGCAGTACAAACACATTTGCAATACAATAATTTTCAATGAATGTGGGATATGCCGAATTGTGTGGGAATCTGCGATGCTAACTATGTATACATTCCAACATTAACTGTTGTCCAAGAGTGGTGGAAAATTGAGTCCAAAGAATAAATCGCTGTTGACGGGCTCGTGGTGGTCATATGACCGAAATTGAATTTCATTCGTAAAATATAACATTTGCACTACACCTGGAATAAATTTGAACTCTATATCTCAAATATTCTGGGCCTTATTCATAAAAAGTTAAAGTTGGTTGGTTTGAGGAACGCTTTAGCATATTTCCTTAATGGAAAACTCTATACTTACGTCTATTTCCATTGAAGAGGGACTCAGCCAAATCCAATCCAATCTGTATCTATAAATAAGTCCACGTTTGTAGAGACGCTTATATTGCTGTCAAATTAACTCACAATGAAGAAGATTGGCGCAATGATTGTGTCGTACTGTCGTCAAAAGAATCCTGAAGCAGATTATAAATTTAATTTTTAATGGAGTCAGCCGCGATCTTCATAAAACTCACCTGTAACGCCCAGCTCCTTGCCAATTTGCTTCCAAGCTTCTCACTTTTTTTCAGATATCCTATATGCTGGATTATATTTATTGTATAAATACTCGTGCGACTGCACCAATGAAATAATATATTCGTCTTTCATGTTTATTTGCACTTTTAAACAACAAATAATTAATGCATTATTTTCTTTACTTTTCTCGGTGAACATACAATTGCAATTGTAAACAACATGTAGTATCAGCTGTTTTCAAATTGTACGTAAACGGAACGTCCAATTCTGATTTCAACAGATTCAGCCGTCCGTTGACGTTTCGTTTCCGTTGGCTAATCGTTTACACTGATTTCCATATGACAGATTGAATCAGCTGATTCGTTACGCTACGGGGGCGTTACGGTTAAGTTTGCTTAACTGGGCCTTCCATTTTGCCTTGTTTCATGCCGACTGTCTAATAAACCACCTGTATAGTGCACCCACCCTAATGTTTTCAACTTGAAATTCCTTCATAATATTCACAATACGAATGACTAAAGACGAACTCCATTCCCGGAACATATTCTATTCATATGGTATGTATGAGGTCCCTTGCAGTTACCTGGCATTCAATCGGCGCAGTCTATCATGCAATAAACAAATTATAAAATATTTGTATACCCTTCAATGGCAACATGATCGCAAATTACCGCTTATTGTTTGAAATTCTAAGGATGCCGGCCAAATGTGGTATTTACGCTATGCCATTTTTCTTGATGCAATACTTCGTGCAGCCATCCATCCTTACTCCCACCCCGGACAGGAGTATGAAGTTTGTTATTATATGTATGTCGTATTGAAGTACATACTCGTACTTCTTTTATAAAATAGGAAATATGCCATTGTTTCATGTTCATGAAAAAAATATGTACTCAAATATTTTCGTAAATTCCTTATTTTTGTTGTAATTACACTAATTTTCCGTATGCGATATGGTTGGTAGGTGGGAAGGCTACATATTCCTTAGTCTAGACATTCAGGTGTTTTGTTAGCCGGTTGCACTGAGTGGTTGTTAAGTGGCGCCAAATCACCAAAAATTCTCTAAATGACAAATATTATAATATGGTCTATCGACATGGAAATCATATACAAAGTGAAAACTTTTATTAGATATATGTGGTTTACCGCAATAAACTCCATTAAGTGCAAAAATTTCACAAATCTGTCTCATCTTTTCCAAGCAAAAATGCGTTACACTAGGCAAGAGTACACCACATTGCGGTACATGGTATTATGAGTTTGTAACACCCAAAAGGACAAGATATGGACCCATTATTTATTATACCAATCGACTTAGAATCACTTTTCAACGAACCTGTATGATATTGGGAACAAAAACGTTTCTTGAACAATGCATAAATACTGCAGAATTAAAAAAAAATCGGTTCTAATTTAGATATATATCCCTTATATATGTTCATTCTGAATTGGCATATAAGCGGTACAGAAACTGTATTTTACATTCGATCATATTGAAATCTGGCAGATTCAAGTAGAGGGTGGCTGATATGTAATGCAACAAAGTAAAGCGCTATATTTTTTTTAATTTTTTTTTTAAATTTTATTGTTCAAAAGCAAAAAATGTCGGAAATAACATAAAATTTTGAGAAACAGTTTAGATTTGTTCGAATTGGCCACCTTTGGCACGAATTATGGCCTTCAAACGGCCGACAAAGCCATCACACGCTGCACGAAAGTGGCTCTGCGGTATTTTGGCCCATTCCCGGCGAAGCGCCGTTTGAGATGATCAATACTTTGGTATTTTTTAGTGCGAACCTTACTCTCTAAAACGGCCCAGGGGCAAAAGTCCAACGGATTGAGATCCGGAGATCTTGGTGGCCATTGTGCGGTAGAAATGAAGCGAGGAACCTCCTTTTTAAGCCATAAATCTGTCAGCTATCAGACTAGCGGTTTAGAAATGATAGCAACCTGAAGTTGGTTGCACTACATATCAGCCACCCTGTATATAAAGGGTGGTTAAATTTTAAGGACCGATGTTGATTTTGAATAAAACACAAATTATTTAGGAAATTATTGTCATTTATTTTTATTATGATAATATTGGTATGGTTCAATTATGTATGTATGGAACAAAATATCGGCGAAAGGGCCGCTGCGGCCTCGGCGGCACACCTCCATCCGATGGTCCAAATTTTCGATGACGCTGAGGTATAATTGAGGTTCTATGCCGTTAATGTGCCGAATTATCTCATCCCTTAGCTCTTGAATTGTTGCTGGCTTATCGACGTACACCTTTTCTTTCAAATAACCCCAAAGAAAAAAGTCCAACGGTGTCAAATCACATGATCTTGGCGGCCAATTGACATCGCCACGACGAGAGATAACACGTCCATTGAATTTGTTGCGCCAAAGAGCCATTGTTTCGTTAGCTGTGTGGCAAGTGGCACCGTCCTGTTGAAACCACATATTGTCCACATCCATATCTTCCACTTCGACCCATAAAAAGTTCGTTATCATCTCACGATAGCGAACACCATTCACAGTAACTGCCTGACCGGCCTCATTTCGAAGAAGTATGGCCCGATGACGTCGCCAGCCCATAAGCCGCACCAAACGAACTGGGCGAGCATGCACAGGTGTTTTCACATCTCCTACAGACCCGGTTTGCTGGTATTTGCGCACAATTCTCCCGATTGTGGACACATTTGGTCGATTATGCTGATCAAAAAAACATCACGAAGTGCACGAAATGCATTTTGATTTGAACGCCCTTTATCGTAAAAGGCTTAAAAAAACTTTAACGCATTGCCCGGTTGTGTATCTTTCCATGGTTCAAATTGAGTTAGTCTGAAATTGAGAAATGTCAAATGAAATTTGTATTTGACGTTTAGGTGTGGTTTACATTCAACATCGGCCCTTACAATTTAACAACCCTTTACACGAACAAAAAGTCGGTTATAACCTAATAATTATTAGCAATGGTTATGTGGAGATAATTTTTTTTTTAAATTATATTATTTAATTTCTTATGAACAATTTTGTTGTTCATTGCAAGTTGTGTGTGTCTTTTCAACTACGTATCAAATAGTAATTTGATTTCTTTTCTCTATTTCTAGCTGATCCGAAGTTTAGTGGCCCCATAAATAATGTTACAGTTCCGGTTGGACGTGATGCAATATTAACGTGTGTGGTTCATGATTTGGTGGCGTTCAAGGTAAACAATTATATGTAATTAAAAACATGATTAATCAAGATTTTAAAAAAGATACGTAACCATAAAGAATATTTAGTAAGTTATATACATACTATGTATATGTTATTGCATTATCGAAAACCAAGCAATAATAACATTTCATAAAATCTTGAAAATTGCGTTTTTTTTCAGTATAGATCAAAGTTTCAAATATATAAGAGAGAAATTTCTAGTTGCAACCAGAATTTACAGAATACAGGGTTTTCCAACAAGAGGTGTTATTTTGAATCACCCGGTATTTCGGTAGCTGTCACTTTTGAAGCTTTTATTCTTTGACATTTGACAAGTAGAAACTACGCCATTTCTAAAAATGGAACGATACACGATTCAACAACGCATTGAAATTATTAAAATTCACTACAAAAATGGTGAAAATCTTGCAGTCACAGTGCGCAAAACTAAAGCATTTTGGGTCGTCGTGAAGCACCTTGTCGGATCGCAATACAGAAATTGGTTGAAAAATTCGAGCTGTTGGAACAAGTTAGTGATGTGAAGAATAAAACCCGTACACGTCGCTCAAGAACAACTGAGAATATTGCTGCTGTAGCCCAAAGTGTTGAAGAAAACCAGGTTTGTCCATTCCTCGTCGTTCTTTGGAATTGGGCATTCCACAAACGTCATTACACCGTATCTTGCATAAAGACATGGGTCTTAAGGCTTATAAATTCGTTATTGCTGATCAGTCGTAGTGAACGGACGTGTTTAGCACAGAGCGGATAGTTAAAATCTATTACGCAGTACCTATTACGCAATCGCAAAAACAAAACAAAATCTGTACAAAGTCTGGAAGGCTTACATCGTACTTCCTATTACGGGCTAATATAGAAAAAAAATTCATCGGCGGGGATGCCTTCGCGTTCCGATGGAGCGGGGTACCCCAATCGTCCTACTGTCCGTCCGTTGGTCTTGGCCAAAGCCGACCACACCAAACATGGTGAAAATTTCCCCCCAGTACTCACAACAGGTGGTACGGTGAGGGGAAAACGTCATGTCCGACCGTCAAAACGGAAACACAATGAGCACCGGATAGCGCTCAGAGTTCTGACGAAGTTGGAGGCTGTTGAGGTTTCCGCTCTTACCGAAAAACAAAAAGAGTCCCTTACCTGGGCTAAAGGCGTCTTAGATGCTTCTAAGGCCAATCAGCCGGCTGAAAGAGCCACAAATTCAGCTGTGTTAACGGCTAATAAAGTCAAAAGAATCAGATCACCTGATGAACCCCTGCCCTCGAAAAAGGCAAGAGGGCCAAATGTCACTATCAACAGGACACTCACCAAGCCCTTCAATGAAGTGGCGAAGGAGAGTCTAGTGATGGCCGTTATAGACAGAAGTAGTGAGGATGGATCCATCCTCAAGGACAAATGGAGCCATGTGCAATCAGCCATTATGGCTCATTACCTCGATGTACGTAGAGAGAGGGCACACCACCAATCTGCAACGATGCAGGATGGCATCAGGGGAGAGTAAAGCTCTTACATTTCGGTGATGCCAGATCAGTAGACTTGTATAAGGTTGCTCTGAGTCGAGCGGGTGAGGTGTGGCCGGGTGCCCCCTTGGATATTGTCGAAAAAACAACATCCCTAGTCACCCTAGAGCCATCACCTGGGTTACAGAAGAACCCTCCAACCCGGCTGACATATTAGAAATAATAAAAGATTCCAATCCTGGTCTGCCCGCCCATAATTGGAGAATCAGTGGGTGGGGCGGAGGGTAAAAAGCGGCAGGTCAATTTGATCCTTAACGCTGAATCCACCTCCCATATACAACGTGCAAGTGCAACCCTACAGTATGGCTTCGAGACTATAGTCTTGAAGGTATACAAGCAGGATATAGTTCCCACTGCGGAAGGTGAGTCGTCCACCGCGGTTGATACACAGCTTTCTGGAAGTGCGGAGGTATCCATGCCCATTATTTCGGGTGACTCCAACTCTAACAGAAGATCTGTAACGTCCTACTCTGAGGACGAAAGCTCTACTTCTGACACAGAGGGGCTGAGGGGAGTCTCCGGACTCTTTGACGCATCTGGCGGGGACACGCTTCTCGATGATACGGACGAAGAGTTCGATAACACCCTTGTCGGGGTGGAAGTTAATCTGTCAATTACCAATGATGGTAAGAATTTTACAGATTAACCTCCATCACGCAAACTGCGCCTGTCCACAGGTGCAGTAGACATCGTCCTGATACAGGAGACCTACGCAGTGGGAGGAAGGGTGTGCGGTATCAGGACACCCAACTTTAAACTGCTTATGGCCAACTGTGAAGGCACTCCAAGAACCTGCATTTTGGCCAGGAAAGATCTATGTATCTTTCTCCTGACTAATTTAAGTGGTAAAGACCAAACATCTGCTAGTCTGGAGATCGGTAATCACATATATTGGGTGGTATCCAGTTACTTGCCTTATGAAGCTGTAGTACCGACTGCTCTATTCAGGGAAGTAGTAGAAGAAGCAACATCTGACGAGGTCGAGCTGATTGTTGGCGCAGACACGAACGCTCATCATACTATCTGGGGTAGTACGGATATAAACAATAGGGGTGATTCGCTTCTTGACTTTATTCTAACTACCAACCTAAGTATTTGTAACATAGGTAATAAACCGACCTTTAAAGACAGACAAGAAGTACTCGACGTAACGTTTGCTACTGACCGGCTGTCAGACAAAATTATTGGGTGGAATGTACTGGACGACCACTCATTCTCAGATCACCATTATATTGAGTTCAAACTCGCTGAAAAAGCGCCTGAACCTGCAGTCCACAGAAATGTGAGAAAGACAAAGTGGCACATGTATGAAAAGAATTTCAAGAAAGTCCTCAACTCCAAACTTCTGTACGAACCGAATGACAAAGCCGGTCTGGATAATTTGGTCGAGCATATCACCACATCATTCAATAGTTCCCTTGAAGAAGCCTGTCCTAAAACAAGGTACAAGGGTAAAACTAAACCCCAATGGTGGACTTCTGAGCTAACGGCTATGAAAAAGACCTGCAACAAGCTATTCAACAAGGCTAAATCTACAGGGGTCGCTAATGTTTGGGATGCCTATAAAGAGCAACCCAAGATCTATAAGAAGGAGCTTAGAAAGGCGCAAAGACGCTCTTAGTGTACCTTCTGTGGCGAAGTGGACAAGGTCTCCGACGCCGCAAGGCTGAGGAAAATATTATCAGCTTCACCCTGTACAGTGGGTTACTTGCAGGATGAGGCAAATAATTGGACCAAAAACAGCGAGCAGTCGCTCAATGTACTGCTCGACACACATTTCCCGGGGAACTCTCTAACAGAACCAGAGGATCAGCAGGACCAACAAGAGTGCTAGTGGACTGCGAGCGTCGCTAGCTTGTTGACTGAAAGATCCAGAATAAGCTGGGCTATTAATAGCTTTGAGCCCTTCAAGTCACCTGGACCAGACGGCATCACTCCAGCAGAAATGCAGAAAATGTTGAAATACATTATCCCCTGGCTGGAGAAAATTTATGTAGGCTGTATCAGGCTTTCATACATCCCGAATCGATGGAGGGATACCAAAGTGGTATTCATACCAAAAGCGGGGAAGATATCACACACTAGGCCAAAAGACTTCAGACCAATTAGCCTATCCTCCTTCCTATTGAAAGGTCTGGAAAGACTTTTAGATTATTTCATTAGGGAAAACCTGGATACAAAACTCCTGTCAGTGAACCAACATGCTTACAATAAGGGGAAGTCTACAGAATCAGCCCTGCACGAACTTGTGAGTACTATCGAATCGTCCCTGCATTTCAAGGAATTCACCATGGTGGCATTTCTTGACATAGAAGGGGCTTTTAACAACATTCACTCAGATGCAGTAATTGCGGCACTGTCACATCTTAATGTTAACTCTAGTTTGATTAGACTAATTCAAAGTCTGCTCAACAGAAGACGCATAACAGCATGTCTTGGGTCCACAACTCTAACAAGGTTTGTAAACAGAGGGACCCCACAAGGAGGAGTACAGTCTCCACTAATTTGGAACCTAGCGGTGAATGAAATCCTGCTCGATCTAGAACGTTGTGGCTGCAAGGGTGGCATATGCGGACGACGTTGCAATCGCAGTGAGTGGCAAATTCGAAAACGTCGTCCGAGACATTCTACAGGTGGCTCTGAACAAATTGGCTAGATGGGCCAGAAGCAGCGGTATGGGCATATACCCAAACATGACAGAATTGGTTCTCTTTACTAGGATGAATAAAGTCCCACATGTGCACCCTCCACCTCGGATAAATGGAACAGATCTAGTCTTTTCTGAAAGTGCAAAATTTTTAGGAATAATTCTAGATAGAAAACTGTTATTTAGACTTAATGTATTGGAACGTGTAAGGAAGGCTAACGTCGCCTTATATTCCTGCAAAAAGGCTGTATGGTCGCGGTGGGGCCTCTCTCCTAAAATCGTCCACTGGATATATATAGCAGTAGTTCACCCTATACTGCTATACGGCATTGTGGTATGGTGGACGGCAACTGACAAACTAACCATCACCAACCTACTAACAAAGGTTCAGAGAACTGCCTGCCTGAGCATAAGCGGAGCCTTAAGGACTACAGCGACCGAGTCTCTACAAGCCCTACTCCATATACTGCCGATTAATATTGTGGCGAGAGAAGTTGCAACCAAAGCGGCAATGTGGAGGTACAAAAACTACGGTCACATGAGAATATCAAAGTGTAGTGCTATGGTAACCGACCGAGTGGACTATATACCAACGGTGTATACCTTCGAGAGAAATTACATCACTATGATTCCCGCGAGAGATGAATGGGTTGGAAGAAAACCAGGTAATAGAAACCATCTCCACTTTTACACGGATGGTTCGAAGCTTGATGAAAAGGTTGGCTTCGGAGTACACTGTGCAGAGCTTAGATTACTCGGACAGCCAGGCTGCCATCAATTCTCTGGAGGCAACATCCCTAAATTCACAAACAGCCCTCGACTGCCGCAGATCTCTTAACGAAATGGCTGAGCAGTTTAACGTACACCTCATATGGGTGCCTGGGCATATGGATATCCCGGGGAACTGCAAAGCCGATGAACTTGCTAGGGAAAATGGGGCAGTTCAAGTTTTGATATAACCCATATATAACGATCCCTTCCTACTAGTCTGATTTACGATCCAGAGAACGCATTTTTTAACCGATCATGCTGGAATTGAATATCCCGACTGTACATCAACGACGCTTTGATAACAACGCCGTCTGATGCATTAGAAATTATGCTAAAATTTTATGTCACTAGTCATTCGAGGTAAAAGACTGCCTCAGTCACGGCAGTTCTTTGGAGGGAAATGACTGCGGACATAGTTCCATCCTCTACGTAGGTTGTCTGAATTGCAGGTATCACAGACTACACTCTATTCGACCTACTCTTTGCCAAGAAGTATTCCGGACGGTATAAGATGTATGGGTTTATATATTGATAGTACCAAACTTAAAGGTAACATAACATAACTTGGAATATTCTATAAGTAATATGCCCATGTAGCCAGTAAATACCTTTATTCAAAATCTACCATTTATGTGTGCTGGGCCACAGGAATATTCCAGGTGATTGTAGTGTATTGCTCCAGGAGAACTGTAATATATGGGCATGCTTATATCAGAATGCAATCTCTTCTTCGATGATAACATGCGAACGTAAACGTTCGACATCGTTAGTCAGGCGGTTAAAGTCTTGAAAAATAAATTTTGCAGGATCTTCTGTGACAAAGAACACCAGAAGACATAGAGAAGCTGTATTTTACATCCAATTGTTTTGAAATTTAGCATGGTAGAGTTTATTGATCCAGGAACAAACACTACTCAATTTGAAGAAAATCAGGTCTGATTTAGATATAGCTCCCATATACGAGTATACATACGTTTCGTCCGATTTGGCCCTTTACTACTTTATAGAAGATGACTCCATGAGTCGTATACTGTATAGTAGATGACTCCATGAGTCGTATACTGTATAGTAGATGACTCCATGAGTCGTCTACTGTATAGTAGATGACTCCACGAGTCGTCCACGAGTCGTATAGTAGAGTCGTCCATGAGTCGTCTACTGTGTAGTAGATGACTCCACGAGTCTTCTACTGTATAGTAGATAACTCCACGAGTCTTCTACTGTATAGTAGATGACTCCACGGGTCGCCTACTGTATAGTAGATGACTCCACGGGTCGTCTACTGTATAGTAGTAGACACCACGAGTCGTGTACGGTATAGTAGATGACTCCACGAGTCGTATACGGTATAGTAGATGACTCCACGAGTCGTCTACAGTATAGTAGATGACTCTACGAGTCGTCTACAGTATAGTATATGACTCCACCAGTCGTCTACTGTATAGGAGATGACTCCACGAGTCGTATACGGTATAGTAGATGACTCCACGAGTCGTCTACAGTATAGTAGATGACTCTACGAGTCGTCTACAGTATAGTATATGACTCCACCAGTCGTCTACTGTATAGTAGATGACTCCACGAGTCGTCTTCTATATAGTAGATGACTCCACTAGTCGTCTTCTGTATGGTAGATGTCTTCACGAGTCGTCTACTGTATAGTAGATGACTCCACGAGTCGTCTAATGTATAGTAGATGACTTCACGAGTCGTCTACTGTATAGTAGATAGCTTCACAAGTCGTCTACTGTATAATAGATGACTCCACGAGTCATCTACTGTATAGTAGATGACTCCACGAGTCGTCTACTGTATAATAGATGACTCCACGAGTCGTCTACTGTATAATAGATGACTCCACGAGTCGTCTACTGTATAATAGATGACTCTACGAGTCGTCTACTGTATAATAGATGACTCCACGAGTCGTCTACTGTATAATAGATGACTCCACGAGTCATCTACTGTATAATAGATGACTCCACGAGTCATCTACTGTATAGTAGATGACTCCACGAGTCGTCTACTGTATAGTAGATGAATCCACGAGTCGTCTACTGTATAGTAGATGAATCCACGAGTCGTCTACTGTATAGTAGATGAATCCACGAGTCATCTAGAGTATAGTAGATGAATCCACGAGTCATATACAGTATAGTATATGACTCCACCAGTCGTCTACTGTATAGTAGATGACTCCACGAATCGTCTTAAATAAATGTAGTAGATGTATCCACGAGTCGTCTTCTGTATAGTAGATGTCTCCACGAGTAGTATAGTTAATATAAACTTATTGCAATCTAAGGAGCGCACAACAGGTCTATTCAATGGCTTAACGTCTTATGTCCATGGAATCATATGCACTTGAATAATAATAATAGATTATCTTTTTTACTCTTCCAGATGGCCTGGCTCCGGGTGGACACTCAAACCATTTTAAGTATACAAAATCATGTCATTACGAAAAACCATCGCATCAGTATTAGCCACACAGAACATAGAATCTGGCAATTGCGAATACGCGATGTTCTAGAATCCGATCGTGGTTGGTATATGTGTCAAATCAATACGGATCCAATGAAAAGTCAAGTGGGCTATCTGGATGTGGTTGTACCGCCCGATATAATTGACATTCAGACCAGCAATGATATGGTCGTGGAAGTTGGTCATAATATAAGTTTAATCTGTACAGCCACAGGACTTCCAATGCCTACCATAACATGGCGGAGGGAAAAAGATCTTCCGCTCTATGTAGAGAATGGGCGACATATTTACAGTACCGAAGGACATAATCTCACACTGCCGCATGTAACGCGAGATACAATGGGAGCATATTTGTGCATAGCCTCGAATGGAGTGCCACCAACGGTGAGCAAAAGGATATCAGTGATAGTGAATTGTGGGTTCTTACTCCGGCTTTTTTATGTGAAAATGCAAATTTAAATTTGTTTCCTATATTTGTAGTTCCTCCTTCAATTTGGACCCGCTATGATACTATTTATGTTGGTTTTGGCCAAAAGGTTACTTTGGAGTGTATATCCGAATCACATCCCACTTCGGTGAATTATTGGCTTAAAGACAAGGAATTCATTCAGGGAGGTTCCTATGAAACTGTGTCCCATAACAATGTCTTCAAGATTGTCATGCGTCTGGTTATACGTCCCCTAAAAGCCAAAGATTTTGGAGAATATCGTTGTGTGGCCAAGAACATGTTGGGTGAAATGGAACAGATTATAACACTGCATCGTAAGTAATCATCTATAGAGCTTTAATATTTTTAATGGGATTTATTAAAATTTTTTTATAATTTTTAATTCCAGATAAAGCCAAAAAGAATCTGCAACATTCCTATCAAAATAGTAAAGACAATCAATTCATAATCATCGAAGGTAAAGATCCAAAGCATAAGATACAGTAATCCCGTCTTCTAATTTGGTTTTATTTCCAGAATTTATAACCAGTCCTACTGTATCACCAAAACCTCAGATGTGCTTCGTAGTTTTTACCTGCATTTATTGTTTAGTACTTAGTAGATTGATAATGAGAATAAAACATAGATTGTAATAAGGAAAATTGAAAAAAAAACGAGGTTTACTTAAGGAAATACAGCCATTTTAAGTTTTGCTGAGGAAATTCAAAATTATGGTTAAATAATAAGTGATATCAAAATGTCGTAATTTTTCTTGTAGGAGGCTTATTTAAGGAAATACAGCCATTTTAAGTTTTTTCTAAATTTTGGTTAAAAAATAATGATATCTGAATTTAGTCCTTTTCGTTGTAGGAGGCTTATTTAAGGAAATACAGCCATTTTAAGTTTTGCTAAATTGTGGTCAAAAAATAAGTGATCATAATGTCATCCTTTTCGTTGTATGAGGCTTATTTAAGGAAATACAGCCATTTAAGTTTTGCTACGGAAATTCAAAATTTTGTTCAAAAATAAGTGATATCAATATGTAGTACTTTTCGATGTAGGAGGATTATTTAAGCCATATTAAGTTTTGCTAAATTTTGGTAAAAAAAAATAAGTGATAACAAAATATCGTCCTTTTCGTTGTAGGAGGCTTGGCCATTTTAAGTTTTGCTGAGGAAATTTCAAATTTTGGTCAAAAATAAAGGGATATCTGATTTTAGTCATTTTTGTTGTAGGATGCTTATTTAAGGAAATACAGCCATTTTAAAGTTGGCTAAATTTTGGTCAAAAAATAATGAGATATTAATGTAGCCCTTTTCGTTGTAGGAGGCTTATTTAAGGAAATACAGCCATTTTAAGTTTTGCTAAGATTTGGTCAAAAATAAGTTATATCAAAATGTCGTCCTTTTCGTTGTAGGAGACTTATTTAAAGAAATACAGCCATTTTAAGTTTGGCTTAATTTTGGTAAAAAAAATAATGATATCTGAATTTAGTCCTTTTCGTTGTAGGAGGCTTATTGAAGAAAATACAGACGTTTTAAGTTTGGCTAAACTTTGATCAAAAAATAAGTGATATCTGAATTTAGCCCTTTTCGTTATGGGAGGCTTATTAATAAGCCTTAATTATGGGTAACAAAATGAATATACCCCCATCCTATGGTGTCTTGTTAGACAGCGTTCCAAAAAAAACCCAACTTCAAATGCGTGTAAAAAGAAATCTCGCACTGAACTGAAAAAAAAACTTTGAAGGTTTTGTTATGGATAATGTCATCTTTAATTTACAATTGGTCTCATCCCATTCCCATTCGGAAAGTTCGATTTTGTATCACAGTGTTATTAAACGTGTGATGCCGACAAAACGTGTGATGCCGAAGTTCTTATTACCTTGACGACTAATTCTGAATTCAATCCAATTCGTCGTCAAATTTCAATCAAAATGTCGTCCTTTTCGTTGTAGGAGGCTTATTTAAGGAAATACATCCATTTTAAGTTTAGCTGAGGAAATTCAAAATTTTGCTCAAAAATAAGTGATATCAAAATGTCGTCATTTTCGTTGTTGGAGGCTTATTTAAGGAAAAACAGCCATTTTAAGTTTTGCTAAATTTTGCTCAAAAAAAAGTTATATCAAAATATGGTCCTTTTTAAAAACTGTATTTTAAATCAAATCATTATGATATTTGACACAGATGAGTTTCTTGATCAAGGAACTTTAATTAAATCGGTTCAGATTTATATATAGTTCACTGTGCTTGCTTGTATTCGGTTCCTTCCGACTTTGGCATTTCCTTACTGGAAATGGCACTACTTTAACTTCTTATATAGGGTGATCTAAGTAGAGATACTTTTTTCAATAGCCTTTTTGGACAGATCACGTGTGATTCGTGTCATGCTGTCATGTTATTTTTGTTAAGTGTTGTTTGGCATTTCATTATGGAAAGACTTACGCCTGAACAACGTTTACAAATTATTCAGTTTATTATCAAAATAATCGTTCGCCAATTGCGCTAAGTCTATTTTTTTTAAATCCAATAAAACACTTTCCAGTCGACCCACGACCTTGACACCCTTGAGCAATAATTTAGCTCTCGTTAAGAGCTATCTTTTTGCCATTGACCGATTCCCGATCCGACGTACCGGTATCATCGGTCCATATTTCTTCAAAAATGATGCCGGTGAGAACGTAACCGTCAATGGCGACCGTTATCGTGCCATGATAACCGACTATTTGATGCCTGAAATTAAAGCTCGTGATCTCGGCCACATTTGGTTTCAACAAGACGGCGCCACTTCCCACACATCGCATCAATCAATGGATTTATTGAGAGAACATTTCGGTGAGCAGATAATTTCACGTTTTGGGCCGGTCGATTGGCCACCAAGATCGTGTGATATCACACCGTTAGACTTTTTCCTGTGGGGATATGTAAAGTCTAAAGCTTATGCGGACAAAACCGCTTAGATTCAGGCGTTGGAGCAAAACATCACGCGTGTCATTCGCCAGTTACCAGTCGAAATGCTCGAAGGAGTCATCGAAAATTGGACTCAACGGATGGACCATCTGAGACGTAGCCGCGGCCAACATTTGATAGACATAATCTTCAAAAAATTAATGCCAAAGAATGTTCTTTCAAATGATAATAAACATTCCCCATTCAATTTGAATTTTCAGTGTTTTTTTTTTCTTTAAAAAAGTAGGGAACCTCGAAACCTATATTATAACAGAAAAGAAATGATCAGAAATTTAATCACTTTTTTGGTTAAACTTTTAAATTATACTCCAAAACTTAAAATGGTCATAAATCCTCATGTAAGCGCAGCGCTGGAGGTCCGCGAATTTTGGTTTTAAAATCAAATTCAATAATGCAATATTCCATTCATTATACGAGTATTCCAAAATTTTAAACCGAAATATGTTGTAAGTTTTAATTTTGAAATCACCTAAGATATTTTTTAAAACTTTAAATAAGTAGCACAGAAATATTCGATCCAATTACTGTTTTTTTTCACTTTCCTTTAAGATAAATAAATAGCAAATTTTTCGAACTGTGTCAATATAAGTATATGTATTTTGAAATCAATAATAAATAGGAAACAAAAATTGAGTTTAGAGACGAACTTACTGAAATAAAATTACAATATAAATATTTCGTTTAATTTTTCAAATTATATTACAATTTTTTAGTGTTTTTTGTTAGCTAACGCGACATAGGAATATATCTCATGTAATATTTGACTATAAGAAACTGGCAAAACACACAAAAATCATTTAATATTTAGCTAAATTATGTTAAAAGGAAATTAACAGCAAAAACTTGATGATAGGATGTAGATTTATTAATTGTTTGATATTTTTTTAAACACAGAGGTTAAAAATGAATTAATGGGATAAAGAGAATGACTACTGGTATTTTCTTTGGGGGAGAGGACGTGGGATGAAAATGTGTACATTTTTGCTAAATTGTGAGGTAGTATTTATAAATACCAACAGTTGTTGTTGTTTTTCTTTGATTTTGATTATCGCTTATAATTGTTTGTTGTTAGGTTAGGTTGTAATAACTTAAGTTTACTTAAAAACAAACCATTTGTTTTTATGTTACATAATTAAAAATTATTTCGTTTAGAATTTCATAGGTGTATGTGTGTGTTAGCATCTTTCAAGTGGAACTCTTAAGTATGTTCTTTTGGTTTCAAATTGGTGTTTTTTTTGTCTATTTTTGAAATCTTACACAAAACCCTAAAGGTTAACAAAAACAACCTTTGTTTTGTTTTGTTATTAAATTAGAATAACATTAAAAATTAAAACTTAAAATGTTTTAAAACGAAAATAATTTAAAACTGACCTTAAAAATACGTTCTGCTTTTTTTACAACTCTTCTTGCAACGGGTTGTAGTTCATTTCGCTACTACTAACTAGGCTTATTGACAATATTTATATGTATATATAAAATAACTAAATCACGTTTTGATCATCATTCTTTTCCAGAGTTTAGAAAAAGAAGAAAACACCAACTCGTAGCGTGTCTATTCGGCTTATAGACCATAAGAATTGTAGGGTGTGGCGACCACTCTTCGGACCGTTCTACTCCTTCTACAAACAAGGCTTAGCCATTCTATCAACTCGATTTTGAGGTCTCCACATTTTTCTCCAGGTGTTGACAATTGCTCTGGGGTTTGGCTTGGGCATGTGTTTCGGGATTATCCATATTGGGCACTTCAATTTTGGGCGGTGGTGTGGCACCCTTGGCCTGAGCCAGTTTCTCGCGTTGTTCATAGATTTCACTCACTAACTTTTTGACAAAAGGATGATTGAATTTACCTTCGGTGGAATCAAAGAATTCCTGATGCTTTAGCAGACAATTATCGCGTTTCTCATATTCAAAAGCCTGCATAACCATATCCAAACGATCCAAATCTTTGACAAAACGTGATTCTGGACTTTCGCCATGCTCATATTCCTGCAGGATATACGAAAAATATTATTAATCCCTGTTTTATTGAACGCAATATTGCATTGAACTCACCTCAAACAATTCCATCATTCGTTTGCCTCTGGGCTCAATCAATTTACAGATGTCCTCCATGGCCTTAAATTCCATTGCCTTCTTTTCCTCCTTGGAAATGCCACAGAATGGAGTTATATCGCCGACCAAACTTTCTGCCAAATCATGCACCAAAGCCAGTTCCATGCACCGGATCTGATTGAGTCCCTCAGTGCCATCGAGTAAAAAGGTTAATATACTCATGCGATACATATGACCAGATATCGATTCACAATCGTTGACATCACGCAATACCCAACCGGTACGTTTTGTGTGCTAAAGAAAAAAAGAAGACACAACAACAAAACATTTTAAATAATTAGTAATTAAAGACAATTAGGCAATTATGTACATATGGACTGGTATATTGAGGAAA
The DNA here is from genome assembly GCA_963930755.1 of Eudasyphora cyanicolor. Taxonomy (NCBI): domain Eukaryota; kingdom Metazoa; phylum Arthropoda; class Insecta; order Diptera; family Muscidae; genus Eudasyphora; species Eudasyphora cyanicolor. The sequence continues at coordinate 47,355,331 of OZ005737.1, read as the reverse complement.
AAGCCATAGAAAGAACTATTTACTTATAGAAAAAGAAAAAACAACAGCAATTATGTTTGCGTCTTTATATAATTTCCCTTTTTGCGACAATTTCATTACAAGCAATTAGCTAAATTATCTTTAGGATGCCTGGACAAAAACGTCAAAGGGGCCTGGTTTTATTTGCCTTTTCACTCTAAGGTTTTGGCTGTGCTATGGTGGCATGTGCATAATATCATATTGCTTGATTTCAGAAGTAGTTATACCCTACACCACACTGTGGTACAGGGTATTATAAGTTTGTTTCACGGCAGATGTTTGTAACACCTGAAAATAACACAGCTAGACCCACCTTAAAGTATACCGATCGACTCAGAATCACTAGCTGAGTCGATTTAACGACGTCTGTCCGTCCGTCCGTCTGCCCATGTAAAGTTGTTCGTCGACTACAGGTCGCAATTTCACTCCGATCGTTCTGAAATTTTGCAGTTTAGAGTATTTCGCGGCTGTTAAGATCGCTATTGAATTTGGTTGAAATCGGTTCAGATTAAGATATAGCTCCCATATATATCTTTCGTCCGATTTGGCCCTTTAGTCCTATAGAAGCTGTATTTTACATCCGATCGTTTTGAAATTTAGAATGGAACAGTTTCTTGATCCATGAACCAACATTGCCAAATTTGAAGAAAATCGGTTAAGATTTAGCTATAGCTCCCATATATATGTTTCGTCCGATTTTGCTCTTTAGTCCTGTAGAAGCTGTATTTTACATCCAATCATTTTGAAATTTAGAATGGTAGAGTTTATTGATCCATTTGGTTTTGGCTGCCTTTGGTGGCATGTGCATAATATCATATTGCTTGATTTCAGAGGTATTTTTTTCTAGGCGATATTGTCTCATATTGTCACGATGTAAACAACAAAACTATTTATACACAATTATTGCCTCATTCTTCATAATTGAAAATAAATTACGTTTTATTTGTTTATTCGTCTGTTACATTTTAAATATTTAAGTGAACGAAACGAGAGAAAATGAAAATTAATTAAGTGGCATGAAAAGGAAAAATAAATTGCTTCCAACAGGAGCGTTTTGTTGACGATTATCTATTAGTCGACTTTTGTAAAAGTTTGAATATACTTTTTAATATATAACGGGTTTAGAGTTCAATTAGATGGAATTTTTATAGCAGTATGTATTAGTTCAGATCATTTCAAAAATTGCAATCATTTCCAAAGTACAAATAAAAAAAAATATTAATAAGAACGCTGGTTTGTCAGATGGATTGAATGCCATATATTTGTGGTTTTCTGGAATAACAGCACATCTCAAAAAATCAAAACGCTTCTCTAGAGTACATTTGATACTAAATGTACATAGATCTGTGTTGGAAAAAGTTCCCAAAAATTGGGTATATCTAGGAGTTTCATTTATGGATCGATATATAGCGATTAGCTGAATATTTTTATGTCGAGTTCCCGAAAACCATAGATATATCCTCCACCATGGATCACCTTCAGTATTGCCAGAAGAGTGTGACCCAAAATCGCCAAAATCAACTTTCGAAATCGTCAGCATAAAAATCTAACATTTACATTCAGTTTTTGGAATTTTTCAAACGAAGACGAGGGTTGCTATTTATAAAGGGTTTTCCAACAAGAGGTGTTATTTTGGTATTCAAAGACAAATGCCATTTTTTGAGATAAACGATCGGATGTTTATTTCATAATAAAGAGGAAGGTATGCCGTTAATAATGAAAAACAACATCAGCCAAATGGCCACCACGACCACGCTTACAGGACCATATCCTTTTCATGAAATTTTCCATAACCAAATCGCAAAGTGGCTGCCCTATGTCCTCGATAGCCTCACGAATTCTATCTTTGAGGTCTTGAATCGACGCTGGGCTGTTGGCGAAGACTTTATCTTTCACGTGGCCCCAAAGGAAGAAGTCGCAAGGTGTTAAATCACAAGATCTCGGTGGCCAATTGTGATCACCTCTTCGAGAGATAAAACGGTCCGGAAACTTTTCCCGTAACAGAGCAATGGTTTCGTTGCTTGTAAGGTCGGACCATAAACCGCTTCTCAACAATAACCCTTGGGTTTTCCGAGTCCCAGATGCGACAATTTTGCTTGTTGACGTAGCCACCGAGGTGGAAATGGGCCTCGTCAGTCAAGATGATTTTTCGATGATTTTCGATTTTTCGAATCTTAATAATTTCAATGCGTTGTTGATGGCGTAGTTTCTACTTGTCAAATGTCAAACAATAAAAGCTTCAAAAGTGACAGCTACCGAAATACCGGGTGATTCAAAATAACACCTCTTGTTGGAAACCCCTGTATAAAAAGCATTACTCTGCAAACATTTTCAAGTATTTGTATGCACTGGTTTTAAAGTTATAAGCTGGTAACTTTTGGTACTAAATGCTCCATTTTTGTGGGAGGTACCAAAAGGGGCATGGAAACTTCGCCCATTATTCTCGAGGTAATAGTGACTAATAAACTAATACTATGTGTATAATTTCAGAGGATTTAAATAAGTAGTATAGAAGTTATTAAATAATCAATATTTCACTAAATTTAAACCTTTGTGGGGGAGGTACTTGAAGGAGTGGACCAATATGGCCCATCTTCGAACTAAGACGGAGACAGAAGAAAATATTACACATACCAAATTTGACGGACGGACATTGCTCATTCGACTTAAAATGGCCCAAAACGGATATCCGCCGAACATACTTAGGGTCTTAGGTTACTCCTTCGATGTGTTACACTTTTGGCTCGTAGCAAATGATATATACCCTCCTCCCTAAGGATAAATATGAAGATATCATGAACCATTTAAAAGATATGTCCAGATCTATAAGGCTCTAAAATTAAAGATATTTTTGATTTTCAATGGAAACAAAATAATGTAGCTCCACTTTCCTTCAAGCGGTTCTTTCAGTAAACGAAAGGTCAGAATGACTACTTTCTTTCGATTAAACCAAAAAAAATGTCTCAGAAATATTCGGAACAGGAAGAAAACTATAAAGACTTTTGCTTGGATTGGAACAATTGTATACGAAACAAGTAATGGCGTAGTAAATCTTATATACCCTCCACCATAGATCGCATGTGAATGGTTTCGGGTACTAATTATACCAAATTTCAGCTCAATTCGTTGAAATTTGAGGTTTTTGTGGCGTTACGAAGTCAAATCTAGGGGCACCTTTGTATGGCGCCTATATCAAAATAAGGGCCTATAACTACGGTTGTTCGTGTGAAGGATTCCGGGTATAAATAAACCCCAGTTACCAATTTTCAGCCCGATCAGTTGAAATTTGAGGTCTCTGTGCCGTTAAGAAGTCAAATCGGAGAAATATTTTATATAGGGGCTATATCAAAAAATGGTCCGATATCCCAACATACCTGCAGATATAAGAAGTATCTATACCAAATTTCAGTTGTCTAGCTCAATAATTGTAGACTGTAGCTTGATTACAACAGACGGACGGACGAACAGTCGGACATTGCTAAATCGTCAGAGTTTTGCGACGATTAATAACATATGTATACTCGTATATAGGGTTTTCGGGAGCCCAATCGGAGATCTTTCGGCGTTTCAAATGATCAAAGTTGTTGAGTCAGTTTGATCTTATAAGGATGAAGGCCAAGATCTTTTCGCAAAATACGCCGCAGTGTGATTTGAGAGATGCCCAATTCCTGAGAACGACGTGGAATCGACTGATTTTGCTCATATTTAATGGATACATTTACAGATGCGATATTTTCGTCGCTTCGAGCGGTACGGTGTCTCTTTGGCGCCGGAACATCCAAAAGTGAAAATTTGGATTCAAATTTATCCACTATAGACCCTGTCGGGGTGGGACGATTATTACGGCAGAAAATTGGAGTAAGCGCTCTTAAAGTTGCGACCACCGACTCAGAATTTAATTTTTAATGATTTCCAAACGTTGCACGTAAGTGAACTTTACCATTATGACTGACTTCGACTAACGTTTTGACACTGAAAGATCATTAAAAATGTTTGAGGGTGCGTTGATATGAAGATGCGAAATTGTTATGTCCCTATTAGAAAATCCTAATCTTTATGAAGTAACAAATCGATATTTAGAGGTGTTTAAAAAGGAGTGACAATATAAATATACCCCCATGATGAAGTAGAAGGTATACAAATTGTATGGAAGTGGTAAATGGTCGGCGGTCGGTAGTTTGATGAAACTTGTCAAAACATAAACGGAATTATGGACAGATATATGTTCAGCGAAATCTGGTAGAAAGTCATAATTCTCTTGTCTGATTGGAATATGTCTCTATTAATGCAATTTTAACAAGACAACGATTCGAAGAATACCGCAAAATGATCCAAAGATTGATTAAGAAAGGAAGGGGACAACGTTATGGAGTAGCCAGTTCATCCTCATACTTGAATCCCATTGAAAATTTTTTAACAAAAAGATTACTCCAGAAAGTGTTGATGGAGATAAAAATAAGCTATTTTAGACCATTGCAGATACTTGGAACTCCATAGATACGAAGATAACAGACAATATTATTGCTTTCATGCAAGAAGAAGCAAAGCCGTCCTGGGTAATAAAGAGTTTTCCACAAAATCAGAGGAGAAATGCATAGTCCAATATGTTCTGTCGTCAAATTTGCGAGTTTTTTTTTTTTTTTTTGTGAAATAAATTTTTAATTTCAAATTTAAGCAACCAAATTGTTATTTTTTGGTAAATTGATGCAATTTCGTAGATATAAGTTACAATTTGTGGAATATATCATTGAATATATTTTGGTCATTGAATAGAAGTTTGAAGTTAGTCCAATATGTATTGTCCGATACTGTAGCTCACATCATTGCTGTTTATATTAGGTTAGATTATTGGAGGATGACACCGGAGCCCGTCTGATGTCCAAACTAGATCATGCTTGATCCATCGTTATTCTTTATTTTTTAGTTTCTTTCTTCTCGTCTAATTTTTTTAATTACCCAGGTAAAGCCGTGAAAGTACAGTGCAGTTTCCCAGTATCGCCTCCTTACTTCAGGTAGTTTTATGGGTGCCATCTAGATTCCATTGTTGTTTAATTTAAATTTATTTTAATGACATTCTTATTTAGTCTTCCTGTAAAAGTGTCAAAGTTTGTACCATTTAGTTCTATTTATTAACTGTATAACAAAATTTGATGAACATTTGCTGTGACCTATCGAACATTGCTCATATGAACTAGTTGTAGATCATATGAGCAATATGTATTCTCATTAGTCTAATACTCATCCCTGAAATAAATTAATAATAAAATACAATAATAATTTCAAATTATTATCTTATCTTGAATAGCAGACGCATGTGTTAGATCTGTAAAAAGCAACAAAGAGACAGTTCATTGAACTTATCAAACCGCAAATTGTATAGCGCTCTCTTAGAATAAATACCCAGTCTTATTTAGGTACAACCTAACTACATCGTTCAGTGAAGTGATTCACTCAAATACTTTTTCATTATTTTAATTGAAATTTTTGTTTTGCATTTTATATAACAGCAACAAAAGTGTGGCTGTACCCGTGCGCTACGATCGATCGTTGTGAGTGAAAATATAATTACGAATGCGTTCATTCATTTCATAGACATCACATTCTTCACATCAACGGTCGCCCGATAACATATTGTTTTGTCAACAAAACTTTAGCTAATGGCATTTTCGTTGTTTTGCAATTTGCAAATTTATTTAATTTGGTATCACTTTTTTGTAGTTCGCATTTTGCTTCTGTTTAGGAAAAATAAATTAACTCACGTGAGTCGTAATCAACAAAATTGTTGAACATTTTTAAAGTTTTGTTGTCGGGGAAATATGATACCATTTTATTTGAGTAACTAAAACTGATTATACTTTGCAATAATATTTTTGCAACAAAATCTTGCAAAATGTCTGGGAAAATTTCATTTTTAAACGGTATTCTTAGGTGAGTGTAATAAAACTACTAAAGGACAGGTTCAACCTAGTTAGAATTTGACCACATCACTTAGAAGATTTGTATAAGTAGTATAGAAGTTATTAGAGAATCAATATATAATTAAATGTTAATCTTTTGTAGGGAAGGTACTTGACACAGTGGACCAATATGGCCCATCATCAAACGTAAGCTGAGATAGAAACAAATATTACCCCATACAAAATTTGAAGCCAATCGGTTACTTCTTTTCTATAGTTATCGTGTGCACCAGTCACACTGACAGACATCTAATCCTACAAAAATTACAGAATTATTGCCAAAAAAAAGTTTTGCAACAATAACTTAGTAAATATATGCCAAGCAAAAAAAAAATTAATAATTCTTTTTCACAATATTATATCTAGACCTCAGATTTTTGCATTTATTTCATACGATTGAAACCAAAGTTTTTATTTAGACGTTTACCCTTCAAATATATTTTTGGCATATTTTCGATATGCGCTAAAATGTTCTATATTTGAACAATAATACGAATAAATGAAAAGTTTGGTTGCAATCGGATGAAAAATGAAAAATATGCAAAAATCTGAGGTCTAATTATGAAAATCTCAACATTTTTTAAAATGTATACAATTGAAATGGTGTATTTTGTTATAGCATTTCCCCCAAAATAAATAACAATTCAACCCCAAACAAAGTTATATATTTCAGCCATGACAATCAAATGGTTCTTCATTATTCTTATTTAATAAAAAAAATACTGTATTATCAACAAATGTATCAATGATTTGGCCACGCTGATAAGATAGTTGTTATAGTAATACCTAACAACACGCAAAGTTCAGTCACATTTATGAATACTCCTATATAGGGCAAAAAACATAAGGAAAAAAATACCAAATTTTATTGATATTAATCTACCACAATCTGATGGCGGGGGAAATGGAAATGGAAAAGCCAATTAAAACAAACTTCATAAAAAAGCAAACACAAATGACAGTCTCGACTCTAAGCAAATATTTGCGATATGACACTGACAATGAAAATGAATGTGAATATGGCAATAAAACTGACACACATTCATTTAATCTAATGTGAGACAAATAGATAACGTTACAAACATTTGTAATTCCTATAGGGGCTTATCAGAAAACAAATAAGAACTGTAGTAAGTTCGACCGAGCTGAATCTTATATACCCTCCACCATGGATTGCATTTAATTCGATATCCGAAAAATTCTTTGAAATGTAAATGAAGCAAATCATGAAGAGTTGTCCCTTTTTTTTAGAAAAATCTTTTAAAAATAACACCAGAGTTACTGTGAACATCCCTCGTGAATTTTCCAACACTTAGATGATTTGCAAATACAAACGAAGGGATTTTCAAAAATCGTTATAATGTTCTGATTTTATTTTTTTGATGTGTGTGACTGGCTAAGGCTATAAATTGGCATTTATGTACAAGAGGATAAGAGTAAAAAATAAAACAAATGCTGAAATTAAGACAAAATATTTCAGTTACCAATTTTCATGGAAGTTAACTTTAGCATTTGGACCATATTTTAAGTAAAGGGTGAGCCATCTATAATTTTAAATTCAAATCGGCTTGAAAAAAACGGTACTGATGATTTTTTTAAATTTCTGCTTTTATTGGAAAGGTTGAACTTTGTCATTTAATAATGGAACCCAATATCATTCATATCGCTCACTAACTTCAAGAGTGACATAACTCAAATTTAAAATTTTTGAGGTTGCCTTACAAAAATGCGAATTTTTTCAAATGCCCATAAATTAATCTCAGCGAAATTTGGTCTATAACCATATTTCGGATTATTCAAGCGTTTTTTAACATCTTATTTCCTGTTACTTATCTTTTATACGGACTTAAAGTTACACATCTTGGCAATTTTCAATTTTGAGTTGTGTCTCTCTTGAAGTGAGTGAGCGATATGACTACCACGACTGGCTCGGCATTTCCTCATCCTATCAACCCGATTTTTCAGTACATTTTCGATTGTTTCGGTCGAATCTCTTCAATGGCAGCTTTGCCTTCATGTTACAACGCTTCAATTATCTCTCTCTATGCTTTGAATAACGTTTATCCATAATGGCTACCAACAGAAAATAATCCAAAGGGCTCAAATCTCAAGCCAAAGTAATCGGTAGTTAAAATTGTAAATTGCCCATTTAAATTAAAGGAAATAATGAGAGCTAGATATGCTTAAAACATAACTTTCACGTTGAAACGGATGTTTGGAAACTGTCCTTAAAGCAGTTAGAAAAAACTATTTTTTTTAAAAAAATCGTTTTTTGCTTGAACAAAAAAAAACCATAAAACATGAAAAAATTTGCAAAAGAAAAAGTTTGTTCCATTTTTGAAAGCAATACCCATATTGTAAAAATTTAAAAAAATAATTTGTCATATTTTTTATTTTGTCAATTTTGTTTGGGGGTACCAAAATGGGCGTGGCATTAACGCCCATTTTTTACGTGACTGTAGGTACTATAAAAGCATAACACTTCACAAAATCTAGTATTTTTATGGACTGGAATCAAAGTTATAAGCAGTTTACTTTTTGTGCAAAATGTTTCATATGTATGGGAGCAGGCAATGAAGCCGACCAAAATTTTCGGCGGCGGCGGCGCATGGAAAAATATCGATCGGCGGCGGCGGCTGAGCCGATCAAATTTCAAAAATCGGCTGAGCCGATAAATTTCCCACGATCGAAAGTGCTCGAATACGAATGTAATTCTCCGGCAAAAGTGGCGTTTTGAGATATTTAGCGTTAGAGGAAAAAACTTAAAATTAACTTTCATAACTTTGATGTTTGATGTAATATTGAAAATCGGTTTAATAAATCTTCAATGGTTGATACATTTGTTATAGAGTTGACGAGCCAAAAGGAATTGGGTCGTTCCGGATTGTTGATGCGTATTCAGTATTTGTAAAAGTTATGCACGAAAAACTAGAGTTGGTCTGTTAATTTGTACGATTTTTTGCTATTTCTGCACGTATGAATTTTAAAATCCCTTGCGTGAAATTTTAACTCTAAAATTAACTCTAAATATTGCAAATTCCGAACCTATGGTATCATTTAGTAGTCGCTTTTATAAATTTTCATGGTTGCATAAAACAAATTCTCTTGACTCACCAAATAAACTTCGGCGGCTGAGTTTCAGCCGATGTGAGCCGCTAAAATCGGCGGCGGCGCCTGCTGAAAAAAAATGACCGGCGACGGCGCGCCGCCGTTTTGCGCCGCGTCGGCTTCATAGCCTGTATGGGAGGTACCAAGAGGGGCGTGGCAACTTCGCCCATTTTTCTCAAGATGATAGCGACTAAGAAACTAATAAAGGGTGGTTAAATTGTAAGGGTCGATGTTGAATGTGAACCACACCTAAACGTCAAGTTTTTTCTGCATTTCATTTGACATTTCTCAATTTCAGACTAACTCAATTTGAACCATGGAAAGATACACAATTCAGCAACGCGTTAAAGTTTTATAAGCCTTTTACGAAAATGGGCGTTCAAATCAAAATGCATTTCGTGCACTTCGTGATATTTTTTGATCAGCATAATCGACCAAATGTGTCCACAATCGGAAGAATTGTGCGCAAATTTCAGCAAACCGGGTCTGTAGGAGATGTGAAAACACCTGTGCATGCTCGCCCAGTTCGTTTGGTGCGGCTTATGGGCTGGCGACGTCATCGGGCCATACTTCTTCGAAATGAGGCCGGTCAGACAGTTACTGTGAATCGTGTTCGCTATCGTAAGATGATAACGAACTTTTTTATGGCCCTAATTGGAAGATATGGATGTGGACAATATGTGGTTTCAACTGGACGGTGCCTCTTGCCACACAGCTAACGAAACAATGGCTCCTTTCGCAACAAATTCAATGACCGTGTTATCTCACATCTTGGCGATGTCAATTGGCCGCCAAGATGATGTGATTTGACACCGTTGGACTTCTTTCTTTGGGGTTATTTGAAAGAAAAGGTGTACGTCGATAAGCCAGCAACAATTCAAGAGCTAAAGGATGAGATGAGATCGGCACATTAACGGCATAGAACCTCAATTACGCCTCAGCGTCATCGAAAATTTGGATTATCGAATGGAGGTGTGCCACCGAGGTCGCGACGGCCATTTGGCCGATATTTTGTTCCATACATAATTGAACCATACCAATCGGCCCTTAAAATGTAACCACCCTTTACAATAAAGCATATCGTCATCTGAAATCCAAAATCACGTAACATCAAAAAAATCAAAATTAATTTTATGATTGATTATAGTCTATTAGGTTCAATATCAAAAATTTACCATTTTATGACTGATATTCAAAACGACGTTACAGCAAACAAGGTCATTAAAAAAGCGGAAAGATTCATAAAATGTATTCAAAATGTACGCCACAACTAATTGCGCTAGATTTGTTATTTGATTTCGCCTTATTGGTCTGAAATCCCTAAAATTTGATCAAAGGCTTAAAATGACTTTACTTTGTTTTTTGCTTCTCCTGAAAAAGCATGTACATGTAGGTTACGTTATTTTGGATTTCAGGTGACGATATATATAGTATTTTTTCAATTTAACTTTTGACCCACTTTGTGGAAGAAGAATTCCACAAAATTTTAACCAGCTATAGAATCGATTACGTGGTAAAATAAAAAAGTAATGGTGTATATGCGTATACGCTATTGTTTTATTGAGGGGACGATATATCAAACATGGAAAATTTAGTCATATCTATCTATATATAGTATATAAAAATGGAAAAATGTTTGTATGTATGTATGTGTTTTATAGACGTTTAAACCACTGGACCGATTTAAAAATGTTTTCTTTTGTTTGAAAGCTATTTTGGCTGAGATGGTTTTGGAAAAAAAAAATTTGCAAAAAGTGGGCGGTGCAAATGTGGGCATTACAATTCGTTTGTTTTGAAAAATGGACGGGATCGGAAATCTAAATCTGGGACAACGAAGTGGACCGGGTCCAGCTAGTTGTTTATATTTATGTAATTTTCCAAAAAAAAAGTAATTTGTTCCATTTAATGTAGTGAGGCTATCCTAAGTTTATTATTAAGCAAAACCATTTCGAAAGTACCGTTAACTTCAACTGATCAGTAGGAATTGGGTTCCGTTTAAAATAAAATTTGCTCTTTTTAACGGTACAAACTTTTTTGAGATATCCCTTCGAGAAATAAAAATATTATAGTTTTTCCGTGATACAAGTAGGTGAGGCTATCCAACACTAAAAAACAATTTTAAAGACAATGTTCTTATTTTAAAGATTATTGTCATTGGCTCGAAATCATTGCGACTGTCTTTAAAGTAGTAAACTTTTTTTGTGAATTTTTACTCACTGTATAAGAGCGACCTCTGTAGGAGAGCTATATCAAAACATAGTATCAAAACATATGGTCTAGTTTCTTTGTGCAGAATTTATGTTGATATGAAACACAAGCTACAAAATTTCAGTCTAATCGTGCGGAAAATGACTTATTTACGTCTTAAATAAGAATATCAGAGAGCGACATCTATGTGGGGACTGTAAGAATGGATTTAGGTAATTTTCGGTGTGATGATTTCTTGTCATTATAGAATACAAACTGGGATCTGTTTCGGATAAATTCTTTTAAAACTTTAGTTTTTATTACATATTAAAGAAAAATTTTTGAAAGCGACTTCTAAAGGGATGCTGTATCAAACATTAACCGAAAAGGCTTATTTTAAATCCTAAACAACCTGCAACTATAAGAAATAGATCTGCAAAATTTGATCAAGCTAGTTCTATTATTATAGACGGTAGCGTGCTTCCAACAGATAGACAAACGGACGGATGTGTCTAAATCGTCTTCGAATTCAACAACGATCATGAATATACTTTATAGAGTCTTAGATAAATAATTCAAGTGGTTGCAAACGTTAACCATCCTATAGTGGAAGGTATAAAAAACCTAAACCCAAGCTGGAATATAGTTCTAGTTACTACTACCTTATCTACGTAGATACAAAAAAATACATTATTTGATTGTTTTGTAATAAAAGAATTTAAGACTTCGATTTCTTAATATTTGCATAATTTTCCATCACGATGTGAGGCTTTCTTTGTTTGGTATATTTTTGGAATATCCTATAAAAAAATTACTTCATAACATCTGTTTACTTTTTGTTTGTATTTTATTGATCAAATTTCCTCATCAGTTGTTATATTTTTGTAATAACCAAAAGCAAAGCGAAGGTCGTTCAAGTTTGTTTTTCTTCTCTCTCTTTTGTTATTTTTGTTACTTTTTACATTGAATATTGATGGTAAATCAAGGCGAAGGTATGAACATGTCATAAATGATTTCCTTACTTTGTAAAGGCAAAAAAAGTTATTTGAAATCGTTGGACTTCTTTCTTTGGGGATATTTAAAAGAAAAAGTGTGCGTTAATAAGCCAAGAACAATTCCAGAGCTAAAGGATGAGATAATTCGGCACATTAACGACATAGAACCTCAATTATGACTCAAAATCATTGAAAACATGGACCTTAGAATAGAGGTATGCCACCGAAGCCGTGCGATAATTTTTTATAGATCCTTCTATCATAATAAAACATATTAAGATAATTCTCTGACAACTTTTTGTTTTATTTACAATTAACATAGTGCGTTTTGGTTGGACCACCCTTTGTTATAACTATTTTACAATACTCTAAACTATATTCTCCCGTCCCGGAAAGACGTAGGGAATGTTTTGCATTCTACAGGTATAATTTACAAAATAGAACAAAAACTGGCGATTTAATTTAAAATCCGAATATCACTTAAAATTAAATTATGCAGGCAACAATTGCGTGGGTAGTATTTGTGGTACCCTCACTTCATATATAATATGAAGATATATATATACAGCGTGATCCATTTCGAGGTTCCCTTCTTTTTTAAAGAAAAAAACACAGACAATTCAAATTGAGTGGGGAATGTTTATTATCATTTGAAAGAATATTCTTTGGCATTTATTTTTTGAAGATTATGTCTATCAAATGTTGGCCGCGGCTATGTCTCAGATGGTCTATCCGTTGAGTCCAATTTTCGATGACTCGTTCGAGCATTTCGACTGGTAACTGGCGAATGACACGCGTGATGTTTTGCTCCAAGGCATGAATCGAAGCTGTTTTGTCCGCATAATCTTTAGACTTTATATATCCCCACAGGAAAAAGTCTAACGGTGTGATATCACACGATCTTGGTGGCCAATCGACCGGCCCAAAACGTGAAATTATCTGCTCACCGAAGTGTTCTCTCAATAAATCCATTGATTGATGCGATGTGTGGGATGTGGCGCCGTCTTGTTGAAACCAAATGTCGCCGAGATCACGAGCTTCAATTTCAGGCATCAAATAGTCGGTTATCATTGCACGATAACGGTCGCCATTGGCGGTTACGTTCTTCTCACCGGCATCATTTTTGAAGAAATATGGACCGATGATTCTGGTACGTCGGATCGGGAATCTGTCAGTGGAAAAAAGATAGCTCTTAACGAGAGCTAAAATATTGCTCATGGGTGTGAAGGTCGTGGGTCGACTGGAAAGTGGTTTTTTGGATTTAAAAAAAATGGACGTAGCGCAATTGGCTAACGAGTATTTTTATGCTAAAACTGAATAATTTGTAAACGTTGTTCAGGCGTAAGTCTTTCCATGATGAAATGCCAAACAATACTTATCAAAAATAACATGACACGACTCACACGTGATCTGTCAAAAAAGGCTATCGAAAAAATTATCTCTACTTGGATCACCCGTTAATATGAGGTTTAGTAAATTTGGTACTTCAAAACACCTTCAGATTTTTCTCAACAATTCAACTTTTTATGGGAAATATTTCTCGAAGTTATTAGCTACAAATGTCCAAAATGTGTACGACATATTCACACAAATTGCTTATGCACAACGATATGACATTGATAGTAAAGGGTTTTTCCAACAAGATAAATGATCGGATGTTTATTTCATTATAAAGAGGAAGGTATGCCGTTAATAATGAAAAACAACATCAGCCAAATGGCCACCACGACCACGCTTACAGGACCATATCATTTTCATGAAATTTTCCATAACCAAATCGCAAAGTGGCTGCCCTATGTCCTCGATAGCCTCACGAATTCTATCTTTGAGGTCTTGAATCGACGCTGGGCTGTTGGAGTAGACCTTCTCTTTCACGTGGCCCCAAAGGAAGAAGTCACAAGGTGTTAAATCACAAGATCTCGGTGGCCAATTGTGATCACCTCTTCGAGAGATAACACGGTCCGGAAACTTTTCCCGTAACAGAGCAATGGTTTCGTTGCTTGTGTGGCACGTAGCGCCGTCTTGTTGAAAGTAAACGTTGTCCAGATCAATACCATCCAACTCCGACGATAAAAAATCATTAATCATCTCTGGATAGCGCAATCCATTCACCGTAACTGTTGATCCAACCTTATTTTCGAAAAAGTAAGGTCCAATGACCGCGCCGAACCATAAACCGCACCAAACAATCACACGTTGACGATGGAGAGGCTTCTCAACAATAACTCTTGGGTTTTCCGAGCCCCAGATGCGACAATTTTGCTTGTTGACGTAGCCACCAAGGAGGAAATGGGCACTGATGAGGCCAAGATGATTTTTCGATGGAATTCCGGATCATTTTCATCCATTTCAAGGACCCAATCAGCAAAGACACGTCGTTGTTGATGATCGGGCGGCTTGAGTCCTTGTGTTAACTGAACTTTATAAGCCTTAAGACCCAAGTCTTTATGCAAGATACGGTGTAATGACGTTTGTGGAATGGCCAATTCCAAAGAACGACGAGGAATGGACAAACCTGGGTTTTCTTTAACACTTTGGGCTACAGCAGCAATATTCTCAGTTGTTCTTGAGCGACGTGCACGGGTTTTATTCTTCACATCACTTGTCCCAACAGCTCGAATTTTTCCACCAATTTCTGTATAGCGGTCCGACAAGGTGCTTCACGACGACGCAAAAATGCTTTAGTTTTGCGAACTGTGACTGCAAGATTTTCACCATTTTTGTAGTGAATTTTAATAATTTCAATGCGTTGTTGAATCGTGTATCTTTCCATTTTTAGTATTGGCGTAGTTTCTACTTGTCAAATGCCAAAGAATAAAAGCTTCAAAAGTGACAGCTACCGAAATACCGGGTAATTCAAATAACACCTCTTGTTGGAAAGCCCTGTATTACTAAAATCTTCATAATTTTAAATCATAAATAATTGTTTAAAAACATCTAATACAATAAATGTTATAAACATTCGAATATAACATTGAAAAGAAAGATAATAGAAAATATATATTTTTTAAAATCGTTGTATCTCTCATAGTTTTGAAGATTTTTCAACAACATTTTATATTCGATACTAGTAACCTATGCTTAAAATATTTACCAATTTTCACAAAAATCGGAAAACCCTAATCCTCATCTATTTGCAAAACATAAATTTTTCTTATATTGTATTTTTTTAGAAAACATATCGATACCTGCATTCTAAAACATGCTAAGTAGACTTAGCATGTTTTTAGGGAGATCGCATTTTTAATTTCAAAATACTCCAAATTATGTTCAGTCAAAATTTGGTGTTTATCCGTCAACCCAAACAAAAGTTATTCACAAAACAGTACAGGTCATTCGATTTGAATTATAAAGGAATTCCACACAAATTTCAAAAAATCATCAAACTTTGATCGCCTCTCCTGAAAGACTACATTTTTGCACTTTGAATGGAGGTATCGATATGAGAAATGTCTCTACAAAAGAAAATCTTGAACAATATCATTTCAAGTATACAAATATTTCACATTGAAAACATATAATTTTTTCTATTGTAGTTTTTTAGAAAAGGAACTCTAAATAATTTGCTAAACTTCAAATTCTCTATAAAAGAAAACCATCAACAATATCATTTTTCTTGTACAAATATTTCACATTGATGATTAAAAAAAACTTCTAATGTTATTTCTTATATATATGTATATATTTCTTAAGTATGTTTAATGAATCTTAAGTAAACATCTAAATGTATATGTCAATACATACTCGTAGTATATGTATTGAAGCATATTTTTTTTAAATGAACCAAAAAAAAAAAGTGAAATAGCGCAAATAATATATCTTCTGTATATAAAAATACTCGTATATTAAATAATGCCCTCAAAAGAATTAAAAAAGCATTGACAATGATCTTGGCCTTGAATGGTTAAATGCTTGAATGATGTGTGTATGGTGTGTAAGCAAGCAAAATAGATTAACAGATAAAATAAATTCAAAATCAATGTTGACAAAACAAAGAGTGACCCGGGGGGATTTTAATACAGTAAGATAAAGTAGGGAAATCTATAAAATGTAATGCCAGGATTGCATTTTATAGATTGCTAATTTTTCTAATATAGTAGTACAATTCGTTTCACAGTTCTTCTGCAGATAATTAACAAATCGTCACTTGAAATGCTCAAAGACCTAACCCTCAGTATAGTTAAAGGAAAAAAAACTTCATGAAATGAAAAGAACCAATTTTTCTAACGTATTTTTTTCACAGCATTCTCAAAGATGTATCGACAATCTTTAAGTATGACGTGAAAAAATTGCGTTTGAAAAATTAGTACTTTTCATTGTATAACGTTTTTGCTTTAACTATACTGAGGGTTACGTCTTTGGAAAGTTTAGGTGACGATTTGTTAATTATCTACAGAAGAATGTGAAACGAAATACGCTCTTATATTTTTTTTGCTTTAACTATTCTAAGGTTTACCCCTTTGGGCATTTCAGGTGACGAAATATTGTATTAATTATTTTTCTTTAAATTTCCGGTAGTTTGAAATGCTTAGTACATATTATTATTAAGTGATTATTATTCGGATAAGTGATTATGATGAATGATCAATTGCTTTTCCTTTTCAATAATAAGTCCGCTTTTATTCATAGAGCTTCTTCAGAAGAACATAAATAATTCACTTGTCAAACATTGTCGTTTACACCTTTTTCCAATCGCAAATTAATTTATTGATATTAAAAAAATAAATAAACAAGTAAGAAAGTTTCAGTCGGGTAAACCGACTAAGGTATACCCTCACTTTGTGAGTAATGTAATATATAACATTACACCAAATACACATATTTTTCGGTAAACAGTACATTCTTAAATACATTGCATTGTGCTGAACTATAAGCGTTTATGTGCACTGCTATATTAAAGTTACGAGCTATGAAATTTTGGTATAATTTGGTCATTTTGTGTGGGAGGTACAAAAAGGGGCGGGGTGATAACGCCCACTTTTTACAGGACTATAGGCACTATAACAGCATTACACTGTACAAAATTTCAAGTATTTGTATGCACTGGTATTTAAGTTACAAGCCGTTTACTTTTGGTACGAAACGGTCCATTTGTGTGGGAGGTACCAAAAGGGGCTGTACGATAATGCCCATTTTTTACCGGACTATAGGCGCTACAAAAACATTATACTGTAGAAAATTTCAAGCATTTTTATGCACTTGTATTAAAGTTATAAGCAGTTAAATTTTGATGCAAAATGGTCCATTTGTGTGGGAGGTACCAAAAGGGGCATGCCAACTTCACCCATTTTTCTCGAGTTAATAGCGACTTATATACTAATATTATGTGCAGAATTTCAAAATATTCGAATAAGTAGTATAGAAGTTATTAAAGAATCAATATTTCACTAAATTTTAACCCTTTGTGTGGGAGGTACCAGAAGGAGTAGACCAATATGGCCCATCTTCGAACTCATCCGGAGATAGATCAAAATATTACCACATACCAAATTTGAAGTCAATCGGTTACTCCTTGCGAGAGTTATCGTGCGCACCAGCCAGCAGACAGACAGACAGACAGACAGACAGACAGACAGACAGACAGACAGACAGACGGACGGACATTGCTCATTCGACTTAAAATGACACAAAACGGATTTCCTCCGAACATACTTAGGATCTTAGATCACTCCTTCGATGTGTTACACTTTTTTCCGTAGCAAATGATATATACCCTCGTCACACTAAAGTGAGGGTATAAAAACAAATAGGATTTACTTATTATGTGATTTCGAAATTCAAGTCACATGCTATTTATTTCAGCAAAAAATATTGCTCTGCACATTTAAAAATTCCCTGGATTCCCGCCAAAACATTTGCAAATAATAAATAAAAAAAACACATATTATTTTCTTTCACAATCTGGGACACATATTAAGTAAAATCCCTCTAACGGGAATACGAAGAGAAAAAATTTAAAAGAGGAAATTTAGAAGATTATCATATACAGTTTGTCACAAAAGTGTTTTTACACTGGAAAAAAATATACCTTCTGATCCAGGTTTTTGGAAAAACAAAATTTTTCGAAATATTTGTAAAAAATTTCATTATTTTCTCTCAAGAAATTAACCAAAAACAACAAGAAAAATAAATTTCCTAACGAAAGTTTGTGTCTCGAAAATCTTTTTTTAATTTTTTTTTGTCGTGTCCATACTCCGATCTGGATAAAAGTTATGAAAATTTGTTGTCTAATTCGTTGACTACATAATAATATTTTATTTAATAAAAACATAAGAAATGTTAATTATCTCCAATGAAAAGAATCGTATGAACAGAATATCATATGCAGTATTTAAAAGAAGTGTTTTTGCATCGCAAAAAAATTCACATTCTGATACACGTGTCAACTGTTTGATTGAGCACTACGTGTAATTAAAAATAAAATAACAGCATTTATATTTAATGAATGAATATCTATATTTCTTAGAAAGGCTATTTCACAACAAACGATATTGCGCATTTAGTTAATATGTCAAGACGGCGTCGCCTCTGTCAATCAACTGCCAATTCATAAAAAGAACAACACTGCATCTGTCATCGAGCATTTGCAGCGTTGTATTATTCAGCATACACAACTTCATTGCTTGAACTAGCGATTACTTTGACTTTGATTATTTTCTGAGCCATTAAGGATAAATGTTACGCAAAGCTTCCAAAGACAATTGAAGCGTTGAAGCATGAAATCGAAGTTGCCATTGAAGAGATTCGACCCGAAACAATCGAAAATGTACTGAAGAATTTGGTTTTAGGTTTAGGTTAGGGTGGCAGCCGTATTTTTTTATACAAGCTCACATAGACCAGTTTAGGTCCCTAGTGTTACCACGGGCTGAAATGCCCCTCATTGAAACCAACCTGTTTGATATATAAAATGTATCGATAGTACGAATATCGGTAATGGAAAGATCTGTAAGGCTGCCTAGAATGGCCGATCTCAGTATGTCCAGTGGTCGTTTACTCAGAGCGGGGCAGTCGCATAGCAAGTGCTCAATGCTCTCCTCTTCTTCCTCATCCTCCACAGCTTCTGCAGAAGTCATTAGAGTCAATACCCAATCTTTTGGCGTGTTCGCCGATGAAGCAGTGTCCCGACAGACAATCTTTGCCTATCTAGTGCGAGGAGATATTTTGATCTTCTCAGGTCATACCTTGGCCAGATTTGTCTAGCTACCCTGCAGGTGCCGATTTCTGTCCCTCTTTCGTTGGACTGCCTGATTGCCTCTTGCCTAAGCCAAAGCTTGTCGTCCCTTTCCTAGCAAGTTCATCGGCTTTGCAGTTCCCCGGGGCCCAGGCACCCATATGAGGTGTACATATATTAAACTGCTCTGCCATCTCGTTAAGAGATCTGCGGCAGTCGAGGGCTGTTTGTGAATTTAGGGATGTTGCCTCCGGAGAATTGATGGCAGCCTGACAACGCCAGTGTTGGTTACTATATTGCGACTCAGCCAATTGGCTACTTCCCATATTGCCATTATTTCGGCTTGATAGACACTGCAGGTATCTGGTAGTCTGTGAGCTATATCCAAACTAAGTTCTGCACAGTGTACTCCGAAGCCAACCTTTTCATCCGTGATGGTTTGATGGAGATGGTTTCTATTACCTGTTATTCTACCAACCCGGGAATCATAGTGATGTAATTTCTCTCGAAGGTGTACACAGTTGGTACATAGTTTACTCGGTCGGTTACCATAGCACTACACTTTGATATCCTCATGTGACCGTAGTTCTTGTACCTCCACATTGATAGGCAGCTAAAATTATGAACATTTTATGTCAAAATATATATCGCAAAAAATACACCTTCTCATACACGTTTTTGGAAAAACAAAATTTTGTATTACTATTTTTAAAATCTTTTTATTTCAATATTTTTAAAAAATAACAATTATTTTCTCCCAAGAAGTTAGTCAAAAACAAACGAAAATAGATTCCCTCACACAAGACGGTGTCAAGAAAGACTATATACAAGTTTTTGTCGGGTCCAAAACTCCGATCTAGATTAAGGTTATGAACAATTACTGTCTAACTTGTCGGTTAAATAAAGCAAAAGTAAAAAATATATAATTTCACAATGTTTTTTTTCAAATTTCGATTTTATTTGAGGTAGTGACTAATCAATAGGTAATTCAGAACAAAATTAATTTTCTACGCTAAAAAATCTATTCGAACTTATTTGTTGCGTCCATAACTCCGATCTGGATAAAAGTTAGGAAAAAATAGCAGTCTAACTTGTCAAATAAATAAAGAAAATTTAAAAAATATATAAAATCACAATAAAACATAATTTTCTGCACTGAAAAAATCGAATATCACGACACTTTCTTAAGGTACACTATTTATAATATGCTGTACTTAGATAATTTTATTAAAAGGTTTCTTGCTTGACTATATTTTGTTAATGTTACGTATTTAAATGACTGCAAAAAAATCTAAACATTGATCCATTTAATAATTATACCCTACACCACACTGTGGTACAGGGTATTATAACTTTGTGCATTTGTTTGTAACACCCAAAAGGAGAAGAAATAGACCCATCGTTTATTATACCGATCGACTTAGAATCACTTTCTGAGTCGATTTAGCTATGTCCGTCTGTCCGTCTGTCTGTCTGTCTGTCCGTCTGTCTGTCTGTCTGTCCGTCTGTGCATGTATTCTTGTAATCAAAGTACAGGTCGCAATTATTGTCCGATCTGGACGAAACTTTACACATATCTTATTTTTGGCCCAGGGACGATCCCTATTGAATTTGGTTGAAATCGGTTCAGATTTAGCTATAGCCCCCATATATATGTTAGCCCCGATTTGACATGTAAGCGCTGTAAAAACTTTATTTTATACCCGATCAGTATGAAATTCGGCAGGAAAAGGTTTCTTATTACATGAATGAACTCTGTTAAATTTGGAAGAAATCGGTTCAGATTTAGATATAGCCCCCATATATACATTACCCCCGATTTGATATATAAGCGCTGTAAAAATGTTATTTTATATCCGATCAGTGCGAAATTCGGCAAAGAGAGGTTTCTTATTACATGAAGGAATACTGCTAAATTCGGAGAAAATCGGTTTAGATTCAGATATAGCCCCCATATATATGTTACCCCCGATTTGACATGTAAGCGCTGTAAACACTGTATTTTATATCCGATCAGTATGAAATTCGGCAGAAAGAGGTTTCTTATTATATGAATGAACACTGTTAAATTTGGAAGAAATCGGTTCAGATTTAGATATAGCCCCCATATATACGTTACCCCCGATTTGACATGTAGGCGCTGTAGAGACTGTATTTTTTATGCGATCAGTACGAAATTCGACAGAAGGAGGTCTTTTTACATGAATGAGTATTCAGGGAAGATCGGTTCAGATTTATATTGATTGTTCCTTCTGATTTGGTGTCAAACCGCTATAGAAGTTTTATTTTACATCCGATCATTAAAATTTTCCAGAAAGATGTTTCTCAATTTAGGACCGAATATTGCTTAATTTAGCGATTATCGTTTCAGAATTAGATAATATGTTTCTACCCATTTACCAGTTATTCCAAATTATTATGGCAATGACCCTTATCGCAATGTTAGGGAGGTGTAGGGTATTATATAGTCGGCCCCGCCCGACTTTCTGCCTTTCCTTACTGGTTTTTTTATTTAATTTTTTTAAGCCTTCCCCCTTTTCTCTGAAGCTAATACTTTATGATGATAAGCCATAAAAACGTTCCTGTATTAACGGACTGAACTCTATACCTATAGTCTATATTATTTAATGTCGTCAAAGCTATACATTCATATATGATAATTCCAATTTCCCTGCACAAACACCCACTCAACAATTTCATTTAGACATTGACCTTTGGCACCTTTTGCATTATAAATTATTTGCTTAAAATTTTTAATTGCTTTTCACATGTACATATGTAATACATTTTTGTTTTGCACGTAACACCCCCCAATGGTCATTCACGCTTTGTTCGTTTCTCTGTTCATTTGGTATTTGTTGATTTCTTTATTTTTTTGTTGGTCTGCTATGACCAGCGAAAATTGTATTCTTTTTTTTGTTTTTAATGACAATTACGTATGCGATGGTGTCGGGATTTTTGTTGAGAATATTTGCAAAGAATATACCACGAAAACAAGAAAAATGTATAGAAAATAAATAAAAATAGAAAGCAAAATACATATCATATGTTCGCAGCAGCGCACATACATTTCACATTGAGAAAAACTTGTGTTGAGCGAAATATACAATGACGAAAGGAGCGAGAGAGGGGGGATTGTTGAAGGGGATATAGTATAGAATTAATAACAAAAAATAATGTTTATATTTGCATTATGCAATGTTTCGTTCATTTTGGAGATATACAAAATATACATACATACGTATGTAGGTTGGGATTATAATGCAATAAATAATATATTATCAAGTAATGGTTATGATAAAATATAATCTATTAATCACGACAAAAGAATATATATGTTAGTCAGTGCCAAGAACGATAGCATGGCTGATATAAAGCTACAAATATATACATAGATATCTGTCAATCCACATACAGGGTCTCCCATATTCGACGGACCCATCTGGCAACGCCATAACTTTTGACAGAGATGTCAGATCGCTTAATGACATACCGCGTTTGAAGCGTCAGTCCAAGCAGATTTTTACTATGGAACAATACACGCCACGCGAGCGCTCTGAAATAGTTGAAATTTACATTCAACAGAAGAAGTCAATTGTGAAAACTCAACGTGCTTTTAAAATATTAAAAAATGTGAGAAGTGCGCCTTCTAAGAACACCATTAAGCGTTTATACGAAAAATTTTCGTCTGGTGAGGCTCTTTCTAATCCGAAGAGGCCAAATAAAAGTCGACCAAGGCGATCGGCCGAGAATATCGCTGCCGTACGAGCCAGTGTTGAGAGGTCCCCAAGAACATCCCAAAAACGCCGTTCTCAGCAGTTGGGCATGGCTCGGTCCACTTTACAACGGATTATTCGCGTTGATTTGCATTTGTTCCCGTACAAAATTCAATTGACGCAAAGATTGTTGCCTGCGGACAAGCCTCGTCGATTGGAATGGGCCCAACGAGTCCGTGGGTCCGTCGAATATGGGCAACCCTGTAGATAGTTTTTGAGTCAGCATTTGTAATAAAACCAAATAATGATGAGTTGAGTCTTCTCTATTGCTTCATAGCACAGATAAAATATAACCGAAAAATGGATGCAGTGTTTATTTTAATATACAATATAAATAATCTAGGAATTATAATATGATAAATAAAAAGCATTATATTTTAATCAGTAAAATAATGTTTTGTTATTCCATTAAATGTATAGAAACATTCAAATAGAAAGATATTTATATTAAAATCAAATAATGATGATTTGAGAACTCTATTACTTCATAACACAGACATGATATCGACATACAGTATCTGTAGGGTTCATCAGGATTCATTCGTGGCTCAAGAAATGTCTCTCTGTCAACTTTCATAATGTAATGACAACGGGCGATTCGTCCACTAAATATATCCCTCAATGAGTAGAACAAATACTATAGAGGTCTAACTCGTCGCAGTACGGACTTGAACACATCAACGTTTGACCCGTTGGCATTTCTTTATAGCAAACAAAAAGGGATCAACTAATAAAAAGTTGATTTTTTCGTTAACCCTAGTGAAATGAGCAGGGATAGATCTTTGTGGAATATTTGAAAGCTCAGATTAAACATTTTTTATGAGTATTTAGTTTTTCTTAAAAACGGATAAAAAGAAACCCTATGAATTACAATTACAGAATCGAAATATTCGACAAACGATTTCATTAAGACATATGCGTTAATCTTTTTGTTAAATTAAGACAGATATTGTTTTTTCACATTTTCTACTACCACTTCGGTGGCGAAAATTAGTATAGCCCATAGTGGTTAAGTTTTACCATAAGCGAACTTGTCCTTCGGAGGATTCCTTGAACTCATCGAAGGCTATCACTTGAGAAATGGACTATCCTCCCCAAAAAAGTATTGCCAGAGTATTTGGACGCAAAATACAGCTTCTATGTATCTAAGATAACAAATAGGATGGAAGACATATTTTTGAAAGATCTAAATCTAAACAAGACATGCAAGATGCAAGACAAAGTTTTGAGCCAAATTTCGTTGTGATCGTACTAAAAATGCAACCAGTATGTACATCGTCGACAACAATAAACGGACATAAAGACACAACTAAATCGACTCAAAGATTGATTCCAAGTTCATACAAATATCAAATAGGATATCTTCTCATATAAAGTTTGCAGACATACTGCCAAAAAAATCTTCTCACTCGTATACAAACATATGACAAATAAAATCTACTGGAGAAAATGTACACATTCTCTGGAGTGTCTATAACTTAACCGCCCGACCCACGATGTCGAACGTTACTGTTCGCATGACTTCGAAGCGAAAAACAGCTGTATTATGACCTACAAAAAGGCATCAGAACGACAAAGCGAGCGAAAACATACTGCCTGATGCCATTTAGTTGGTCGCATATCAGCTGTTTTTCGCATAGAAGTCATGCGAACGTTAACGTTCGACATTGTGGGTCAGGCGGTAAATGTTATTTGGTCGATCGGTGTCTCGGCATACGGATATTACGCCAAGTCTGGTTAGAGATAACAACTTAGTTCTACAATTATCCAGCAGGTAAAGCTGACCAACGGTTATAGCTGTGAAATTGCTAATTGCGTAACAGCTTAACTGAAGGTAGTGCGATTGGGAGTAATAGCTAATAGTGTCACAAGGTACTAAGAAATATTGCCTTCTTAGTAGCTTGTGTCCTTTCTTAAATCACAAACCACTATCCACTTTTATGGAAAACAAATTATCATTTGGTATTATTTATAATTATCAACGCAAAGGGAAAAATCTTATATTTTTTGTGGCATCACAATGAACTACATAGTCTATTAGAGACTGAGTAGTCTGCTTTCCGCTCTTACCTAGCCTAATGTCAAGATGTATAACAGATAGAATAGGTTATTGAACAAAAAAGTGTTTATTTTAATATACAAAATATATGTAGGAATTAAAATACAATAATTAAGCAATCGAATTTTGAATTCCGAAAGTGAATTGAATCCGAATAACTTTTTCAAAAACTTGCAACTAATTTCTGTGAGGACTTTTGAAGATTCAATTAAAGCATATTTTTTACAATCACAACCATTTGATTTCGATTTTCGGAAAATGTCGATTCAAGCTACATTCTGAAAAATATAAATCTGAAAAAAAAAATACATATATATTTTATTCAGATACCTGTACAACTATAGAAACACTCCAATAGAAATATTTACATTTCAATCCACAAATTTAATAAACTCAACTAATAATAAGACTTGAGAACTCTATTACTTACTAACACAGATATGACATCGAAATCAAAAATAATTTACTACGAAGATATTCCTTCGGGCCAAAATATCAAAATCCTTCAGTTACGAACGAATAGGAATGAATTCACACGCGAAAAAACAGTTTTTCGCGAACATAGCTTGAACTTTTTTTGCACTTATGAATAAATTTTTTAATTTTTTAATTGTGACTGTTACAAAAAATTCGGGAAAATCGGTCTGCAAATCCGCGAAAAACCTCACTCGTTGAAATCAATTTCCTATTCGTTCGTAACTGACAATTATGTACTCGCTACAGGAAGGAATGTCTTCTTAAATTATATTGTTTTTGATCGAAATAATTTGATCAAACACAAATAAAACAAATATAAGAGGCTAAAGTAGGACAAAACCGAATGTATCATATTTTCAACCCAGAGTTATTTTCTTGGGCTAAGAAATTTCTATCATCTAAGTTGTATAGAAATGCCAGAGAATGGAATCCACAAGGCAACCGAATAAGAGGACGCCCAGCCCATACTAGGAAAAGACAAAGTGAATCGGAAATAACATCAAGTGGCAAATCCAGGGGAGAAGTTAAGACTTTAGCACAAGACAGAATCATGTTCACGCAATTTGTTGAGGTCCTGTGTTCCTTATAGGATCGATGGGTATATATATGTATATAAGTATATACAAATCTATTGGAAAATTTGACTTTTTAAGCTTATAGCTGAAAAATAGGGAGATTCATAGCGGAATCTAGTTTCTTCACATTTTACAGTAGTCGTTCATAATAATCCAATGTAAAATACAGCATCTTAGATACAAATATATATATGCGGACTATATCTAAATTTTAAGCGAGTTTCTTTATATTTGAAAGCATTCGTAGTAAACTACTAATAATTGGACTAAAATACAATTCTATAACGCTTAGAAACCAAATCGGAGAAACATATGGTTACTATATCTAAATTTGAATCGATTTTCAATTCGCAAATTATGTGTGTTTATTTAAAACCAATATGGAAGGACTAAAGTCGGATGGGCATGGAGAAATATTTAGTGGCCATACCAATTCATTATTACTATGAATTGTTGCAGTTTATCTGGAGGAAATTTCTAATTTCCAGGCACTTCAGTTAAAAAACGTAGTATCTACATCGCCAACAAGTCGTCTGTGACCTTTAAAATTCGTCCGTGACCTTTATATAGGGGTTATATGAAGAAATTGAGCGTTATGTCCAATTTTCACTGGGTACGATTTAGTGCAATAAAAAGTTCATGTTTATCTTTATAGTATGATCGGTTAAAAAGGCGTTCCCTAGAGCTTTAATAAGTTAATTCGGAAGGGATCTTTATATGGGGGCTATATCAAAACATGGACCGATGTGGCCCATTTTGACTAGAGACGATTAAGTGTTATATAAAGTATAATCGCTTAAATTTCATCGTGACCTTTAAAATTCTGTGACCTTTAAAATTCGTCCGTGACCTTAATATAAGGGTTATATGAAGAAATTGAGCGTTATGTCCAATTTTCACTGGGTACGATTTAGTGCAATAAAAAGTTCATGTTTATCTTTATAGTATGATCGGTTAAAAAGGCGTTCCCTAGAGCTTTAATAAGTTAATTCGGAAGGGATCTTTATATGGGGGCTATATCAAAACATGGACCGATGTGGCCCATTTTGACTAGAGACGATTAAGTGTTATATAAAGTATAATTGCTTAAATTTCATCCAGATCAATTGGAAATGTGTTCTCAGAGTCCGTAGCCTAAGAATTGCTTCTGTACCAGTTTTCGTAAAGATCGCTTCGTATTTGCGACCTGCACTTTGATCACATGAATATATGGACAGTCGGACATGGCTAAATCGATCATACAACGGATATCTTCAGTAAAACTGTTGTTGGTTATTATACCCTCACTTTAATGGAGAATGGTATATATCATTTGATACAGGCTAAAAGTGTCACACTTCTAAGGAGTGACCTAAGACCCCAAGTATGTTCGGCGAAAATCCATTTAGGTTACGATAACTCTCCAAAGAGTGAGCGATTGACATCAAACTTTGTATGTGGGAACTTTTTTCCTATCTCGGGATAAATTCAAGGATAGGTCATATTGGTTCAATACGGTTAGTGCGTCCCCACAAAGGGTAAAATATTAACTCTAAAGATACAAACTAGACTAAACCCAAACAAACTCAACTATGAACATATGCTCGAGACAAGTGCGCCAACAAGAAAAATACGCTAATCGAAGGCACGTAGTCCGAGAAATTTCAAGATTCACATTTTCTATTGAACAGACCTCGTAGAATGAAAGTTTCTCACAAAGTGTCGGTTTACTCGACTGAAATTATATTACTTGTGTTTTCTATCTCAGGCTTAGTTCGAAGATGGGACATTTTGGTCCACTCCTTTTACTACCTCCCCCCCCAAGGTTTAAGTATTTAATGGATTCAATTCTAAGAGGAATCACATAAAATATTACGCATAGCTGATTTATTGGAATGTCCCTACATGTCACAGTCTCAAGAAAAAATACTAATCATAACAATGAATATGAATGAGTAAAGATATGAAAATATTGAATTTTGTCGAATGGTTAATTGTGGCCGGTGTGTTACAATGCCAAATGGATGGACGGACAAATAGAAATACTCTCGACTGATATCCAAAGAAATATTTGTTCTTGCAAGTAAAGCCAAGGGAAAATATCTAGAGGGTGATCCTAGTAGAGACACTTATTTCAATAGCCTTTTTTTGACAGATCACGTGTCATGTTATTTTTGTGAAGTATTTTTTGGCATTTCATCATGGAACGACTTACTCCAGAACAACGTTTACAAATTATTCAGTTTTATTATCAAAATAATCGTTCGACAATTGCGCTAGGTTCATTTTTTTCTTAAATCCAAAAAAACACTTTCCAGTCGACCCACGGCCTTGAGACCCATGAGCAATATTTTACCTCTCGTTAAGAGCAATCTTTTTGCCATTTTGCCATTCCCGATCCGACGTACCGGAATCATTGGTCCATATTTCTTCGTAACCGTCAATAGCGACCGTTATCGTGCCATGATAATCGACTATTTGATGCCTGAAATTGAAGCTCGTGATCTTGGCGACATTTGGTGACGGCACCACTTCCCACACATCGCATCAATCAATGAATTTATTGAGAGAATACTTGGGTGAGCATATAATTTCACGTTTTGGGCCGGTCGATTGGCCACCAAGATCGTGTGATATCACACCGTTAGACTTTTTCCTGTGGGGATATGTAAAGTCTAAAGTTTATGCGGACAAACCCGCTTCGATTCAGGCTTTGGAGCAAAACATCACGCGTGTCATTTGCCAGTTACCAGTCGGAATGCTCGAACGAGTCATCGTAAATTGGACTCAACGGATGGACCATCTGAGAAGTAGCCGCGGCTACGTAATCTTCAAAAAATAAATGCCAAAGAAGGTTGTTTCAAATGATAATAAACATTCCCCATTCAATTTGAATTTTCTGTGTTTTTTTCTTTAAAAAATAAGGAACCTCGAAATGGATCATCCCTTATAAGTACTTATCTTAAGAAAAAATTAGTTTTGACTATAAAACCCATCCCAGGGCGTTACTATTATTGCCGTGGTCGTATCTAAAATAAACTAATCTTCCCCATCATCATCTGTCTGTTTGTTGTCCAAATGGTGAAATCCTTTTCACAATAAAAAACCACGCGATTTCAATCATTTCTCGAAATTAAAATAAGGTCTCAATAACTGTCTGTAACTTTCAAACTCCTACTCGTTCTATTTCTTTCAGACCATTGTGTAATTCTAGAAATTTCAAACATGTAGCAATGACATAACAAAAGTCGAATGTTCATGTACATTGATTTAGGTATTTGGGGGAAATAACGAGGAATATTCTCTGTTTTTCTTAACATTCAAAGTGTTTTTCTAAGTTGTGAATCAACTTAATTATATTCAGGAAAGGATAATGAATATATGTATGGCATAATCATAACATTAACATTATTATTCTACTGGGAACAGTTCTTTAAATATGAGATTCATTTAAAATTTCTTCCCTTCTATTTGCAAAGAACAGCCGCCTTAAATTAAACACTCTTCCCACTAAAATTAAAATTCTTTAAATTATATTCAGTTGAGACTTCTTTCCTTTCACTTCAGAAGAAAAAACACTTTCATAATATCAGATCCGCAATATGTTGGCTTTATCTTTACAACAAATTACCGTCACACTACTAAGCGTAGTGTTTTTACTGTCTGCTATAAATTACATTCTAAATCCCCAAGCGATAAAGTACTTTTTTCCATTGTTTTTTATTTTCACAATATGTATGTGCAAATGCCAAATCAGGCAAACCAACGAAACCAGAAAACATGTGAATGAGTAAACCACCATACAAGAAAGAAGGGGAAAAAACTTCAAATTCCAATACTCTACTCCACACCGAGTAGAGTTTTTTTTCGCTCAAAACAGAAAATCGATTTCTTTCGTAACATATGCAAAAAAGCACGAATTTGTCTCCTCAGCACGTTTCAAAGATTAGAGTTTTTCGGGATGTATTTTGAACACACTTACCTTTAGATTACCAATCAATTCCATAAATTGTATTATGTCGCCCAATCCCGAATTGAAACAGGGTTTACCCGGGGCTGAACTCATTTGATTTGATGGCGGTTTGCTTGAGGACGCAGATGATTCATCATCTGAGGCCTGATGACCAGCATCACCAGTGCCGTTATGTTCATCCTTTTGCTGTAAGGCCGCCAAAGGTTCTGCAGCTAATGAGGACATGGCAAATTGTGTTTGTTTTTGCTTGGTATTTAAATTATGATTATGCTGCTGGGTATGGAATTGTTGATGATGGAAAATTTGCTGTTGAAAGAAATTATGTATACGTTGACTGCGTTGACCCCTTGTATAAAGCAATGCCGGAGTAGGGGAAGAAATTATAGTAGAAATCAGTGCTGTTGTCTGGTGCTGCTTCTGCGTTACGCTTGAATCCTGCGTAGTAGAGTTTTGTGTTCCACACCAAATTTCTGTAGAACCGTCAGCGTTCAAAGGCGAATACAAACTAAAACATTCGTTATGACAATTGAGCGTGTGTTGCTGCTGCTGCTGATGTTGACTAGAAGTTGTTGTGTCGTTATGGTCGTTGGAGCAGCTGGTGGTGGTGTTGTTGCTGCCAGTTTGCTGGGCGCTGATACAGCTGTTATTTTGGCTACAGCCATCGTCATTTGTTTGCTGCTGTTGCTTAGGCAATGATGACGTTTTATTTATCGTCATCGTTGACTTTAGCAGCTCCTCTTGTTCGCCTTCTTCATGGTGGGGCTGCTGCTGCTGATTATTCAACAGTGACGTCATTAATACAGAGCGAGCCGTTGTTGGTATTCCCTCCACAATGGAGGCACTCGCGGCCACATGTTTGATACTCTTTACCAGATCCCCACCATTTATTGTGGTGTTGTTTTGTAGCTTTCTTAGGGCTTTGATCAGTTGCTGTATGGAGAGCATTTTTGCTGAATATGAGAACTTGCTCGTACCGTTGTGACGTTACAAAAAATCGGAGAAAAACTTTACTTTCAATCAAATAAGAAAAGAGCACTCACTCTTGCTGCTTGTATCGTTGTGACGTTAAAATATGTGAGAATATTTTGTTTTTCTTTCAAATACGAAAAGAGCACTGCCCTCTTTCAATTTGTAGAGAGTGTCGTCCGTATTGGTTTCTTCTGCTTTCTAGCTGTGTTTGGGGGATTCCTTTGTTTTGTCTATCTCCTATAGTCGTTTTGCTTGGAGACACTCACGATGTGATCTGCAAATAACAAAAATGATAGAACAAATATGTAGTAGATTGCATTAGTAAACGATTTGTTAATCATATCTATTTGTTATTATATACTGTGACTAAACAATAAAATTTGGTCAAAAGCAGTTTGCATTGGATTAGAAAACGATACACGTTTATTAAAAAGTTGACATTGTAGTCGGATAATATAGATATAACAAAAAGTGGAAAATTTATTTAAATATTTAGGCAAAATTTGTTTAGTATTTATAATATCTATTGCATCAACATTATCAACAGTAATTGAGAAAATTTCACATGAAATTGAGAGTCTACATTTGAAATCGCCTAAATTTCAATTTAAATTGAGACATTTCATTTGAAATTGATATTTTACATTTGAACTCGACATAATATAAATTAAATTTGAGATGTGTGAAGAAAAAAGCCATGTGGGAGATATTTTTGATGCGGAACGTATAAAAAATATATTTTTTAGTAAGATACTGAAAACATGCATCAAATTAAAAACTTTTATTTAAATTATTACAGCTATACAAGTATTCACCTTCTTAACAAAATATTGATAAAAATATTAAAGATTATGACAAATAACTCCAAAATTAAAATATACATATGTATCAATCAAAGGAAATAATACAAGTAGAGCAGATTCACTAGAAAATATCGCACATTACAAGCAATATGAAATCTAGTCGGATGTATATATCTTCAGCTATATACATATACCAAATTTTGGAAATCCAATATTTCGAAAATATGAAACGGACAAACGGACATAATGACAAACCCTTACCTTTATAATAAAGCTAAATTCTTGGCCATAACATTAAATTATACTCGTATGCCTCTTTTTTCTTCTTGAATACCACACGTCTAAAAAAGACCTTGTATACTTTGTCCTATCCTAGAATATTAACTTACTGCCTTTAATTTACCAATCGTTAGTTGATAAATAAATGAAATAAATAAATAATATGTATGTGCAATGTACATACATTCATACATACATATGTATGTAAATACTTCCTCTTACAACAATTTCCACTTCTTTTAGTTTATCTTCTAAAATTTACTATACTATTATGTACATGTGTTTGTGAATCGTTTTATATTATTATTTACTAAATCCTTGTGATGGCCATGAACTTTAGGTGGCACGTGTTCTTACATGAGATAAAAGTTACAGACAAGAAAACTGCGTATATGCCGTAATACGCCTTAAGGAATACTAATAATGTAATTCGTTAAGTTTTTAGGAGAGATGTGGGGCGATAGGTATACCACATACTGGATCAAATATAAAGGTAACATTTAGTATTTTATGAGTTATAAATGTACATATACAACATGTATGTAAAGTGTCTCAAAAATTACTAAACGTTTTTATTTTGTGCTGTAAAATGATAAAAGGAAATCTCTATTTTATTTACAACTTGCCTGCGTTTTAAAACCCCTCTTAAAATTGTTCTCATACGAGACATTACATCCAATTTTGGATATTTCGAGAACTTTTCAATCAGTTTGCTTTCAATCAGTATAGAAGGGAAAATAGCAGGCCAGGTTTTCCACCCAGATTTTGCAATTTTTTTGAGTTTTGGGGGAATTATTTATATGAAATTTTGTTTAACAAATCAAAATAAATCATACCAAGTCAAATAAATATTTTACTTCAAAATATTTACATATGTAAAGCGTGATCCATTTCGAGGTTCCCTACTTTTTTAAAGAAAAAATAGAAAATTCAAATTGAATGGGGAATGTTTACTATCATTTAAAAGAACATTCTTTGGCATTTATTTTTTGAAGATTATGTCTATCAAATGTTGGTCGCGGCTACGTCTCAGATGGTCCATCCGTTGAGTGCAATTTTCGATGACTCGTTCGAGCATTTCGACTGGTAACTGGCGAATGACACGCGTGATGTTTTGCTCCAAGGCCTGAATCGAAGCGGGTTTGTCCGCATACACTTTAGACTTTACATATCCCCACAAGAAAAAGTCTAACGGTGTGATATCACACGATTTTGGTGGCCAATCGACCGGCCCAAAACGTGAAATTATCTGCTCACCGAAGTGTTCTCTCAATAAATCCATTTATTAATGCGATGTGTGGGAAGTGGCGCCGTCTTGTTGAAACCAAATGTCGCCGAGATCACGAGCTTCAATTTCAGGCATCAAATAGTCTGTTATCATGGCACGATAACGGTCGCCATTGACGGTTACGTTCTCACCGGCATCATTTTTGAAGTAATATGGACCGATGATTCCGCCGGCCCACAAACCGTTGCTTTTTCTGGATGAAGTGGCACCTCTTGAATCTCTTCAGGTTGCTCTTCGTCCCAAATGCGGCAATTTTGCTTCTTTACATACCCATTGAGCCAGAAATGGGCCTAATCGCTGAACAAAATTTGGCTCGAAAACGTCGGATCTTCTTGGAACTTTTCAAGAGCCCATAGAGCGAAGCGATGTCGCTTGGGAAGGTCGGGCGGTTTTCAGTTCTTGCACAAGCTGTATTTTGTATGCTTTCAATTTAAGATCTCGACGTAAAATGCGCCAAGTCGTTCCATACGTCAGTCCGAGTTGCTGCGAACGGCGCCGAATCGACTCTTCACGGTCTTCGTGTACACTCTCAGCTACGGCCGCTACATTTTCTTCACTGCGTGCTGGACGTGGTCTATTCGGTCGAATATTATCCAATAATGAATGCTAGGTCTCAAGATGGGTGATGGTGTTGCGAATAGTACGCTCAGTAGGCCGATTATGTTGACCATAAGTTGTGCGAAGTGCATGAAACACATTCCTCACAGAACGCGAACTTTCGTAATAAAGTTTAACGATTTATAAACGTTGTTCAGGCGCAAGTCTTTCCATGATGAAATGCCGAACAATACTTAACAAAAATAACATGACAGCATGACACGACTCATACGTGATCTGTCAAAAAAAGGCTATTGAAAAAAGTATCTCTACTAGGATCACTCGTTATATCAAAAATTCAATAAAATCTAGAGAGAACATCCCAGAAACTGGCAACCGTGGAACCTAGACAAATTTTATAGTTAATTTAATTCGACCACTAGGACCACTCACTCATCTTGGAATTAGGAACCTAAAAATTTTTACACTCGTAACGTGCTCAGAAATTGTTCTACGGAAAATGCGGTACCAATTAAGCGAGATGTAATGATCCCAGGACCCAGGATCCAGGTGCCAGGAGGAGTCATGACTGATCCGATCCTCTACAAATTTATGGCAGTGAAACACACCAAAAATATTGCCTGATGATGTATGTACATCTAATGTGTGCTTGCGTGAAAGATAATTTTCAGATCAAAAATGATACAGTAGAAATATTATTAGTTCTAAATTGTCATATACATATGTATGCATAGTTTCTTGAAAATACCATTTGATTACGATATATTTTAAAAATGTAGCATTTTTCAATAAATTCAAGATAAAATTTATGTGGATAACCTAAGCAGTTAAGAAGATATGTCCAAATCTACAAGACTCTAAGAAGTAGTTAAGGGCCGATTTTGATTAAATTCGATTTTTTTCTTAATTTAGTCAATAGGTATAATGCTCAGTGCCAAATTTCAATGATCTAGGACCGCTCCTTGTAGTTTTTTCACAAAAATTTATGAAGCCATCCCACTGGGCCTCGTCGACGAGAAATTCTAAGAAATATTTGCCGTTTTTATGTCAAACTAATGTAGTCCATCGATTTAAACCTAGGTTATTTTCCAAAATACCGAAATGGCACAAAAGTTCAGTTTTAGGGAAAATGACATTAGATATGTCACATGCCCTGCTGTGTACCGGCCCAAATTTCTCATAGTGGAGGTAATAAAGATAGTTTTTAGATGATATGAATTATGTATTCGTATTCGAATTCATAATTTTTCAAGAAAACTGCGTATTGCGGCATACCTTAAGGAATATTAATGATGTAATTCGTTGTTTTTAGCTGAGATGTTGGGTGATTGGTATACCATATACCGGATCAAATATAAAGACATAATTTAGTATTTTCTAAATAATAAATATACATATACATTGGGCAGGGTCAAAAAAATATATCGCGGTTGTCCGCATCTCAAATAAAAGCTGGTTTTGTTTAGTGATCCTCAAAATATTTTGCATATATCATGAGCCGCCAGTGAGCTAGAGCGATATTACATAACCTCTAAAATGTATGTTTTCTTGCAATTATTATTTCGCTTACAGTATGAATATTGTGTTTCTCGCTCTAATAGAACCACTGTTATTCAAAATTTGGGGGCGTAATTTTGCATGAAAGAAGCTGTGGTCAGTGGATTGTGGACATACCTTAGATATTAGATTTAAAAATTTTTAATAGGGATGTCCACAATCCCCTGACCACAAAAAACTTTATGCATAACTGAATTGCGAGTAGCTTAGAAATGTGAACGTTTACCTAGCCAATAATTAACAAATGATATTCTGTTCCTGAATAAAGTTCCTTTATAAAAAAATAAAAATTTCGTAAAAGCACGCTCTGGTGGGACGTAGTTAACCAACTTTAAACTATGTTATGCTAAATATGGTATATTTTTTACTAAATATATGGTAGATCGATTAAAAACTGTGGTGTGCAGAGGTATAAGAAGACAAGTCGAAAATAACCTTTATAGGGGGTTATGTCAAAATCTGTACCGATTTCGTTTATCTAGGATTGATTTTAGACAATCGTAATATAATTTTCATATTTGAATATATACACCTTATTTCAATCTAATCAATTGATAAATGAGGGGAAAAGATAGATCGGTAGGGCTCTTAAATGGGAACTATTTATTTCCAAACATGGACCGATATGCCCCCAATTTCACTAGGAAACAAAAAAACAATAAACTGGAAACAAAAAACAGTAAGCTATATTAAAATATTTATTATGCTGTCTTTTGTAAAATAATATGAAAATATTTTGCCAGATTAGTTGCAAGGTGTGGTTTTAGGGCAAAAGTAAATTAAAATGCGAGGGAACTATATACATACTTAGAGCAATATGCCCCATTTTTACTAAAAACTGTCAGCAGATCGATTGAGAAAATCGATATCGAGAAAATCATATATTTAGGCGAAAATATTTGGAATATTCTCTGCATGGGTCCTGATATGCGTATGCATACATGTATGATCCGTACATAAATTTTTTCTCCACATGTTTCAGGCGTTATTAGTGAGGGTCTGTACAATTTAGTTAATATTATACCTTTTGTATTCGGCTGGGGAGCCATTTAATTTAATTCAATGCTCATGTATTCTTATTATTTTTTGTTAAAAATTCGTAATTCTTAGATTTATTATACATTTGATCTCATTATAATCTAACTAATTTATAATTGTATAAAATTTTATATGGATGTTATTAGTTTGTGATACCAATATTTGGCCTTATAGGCTTTTGTATTACAATGTATGAAATAAATGAAATGAAAATCATGGACCGGTACGAGCCATTTTGACTAGGGGTGCTATGTATATGGACAGATAAACTAATACTAGAACAATAAACTGCAATGTGGCATCTATAGAATAGAGAAGAACAATTCGAACGGGCCATGCATGGGCAGCTTTATCAAAACATGAACCGTAACGGTCCATTTTTTATAACCCGGTTTGAAAGGTTCCTGTTGACTATAAAGGGCCGTTACGAATGTCAGAATGCACACAAACTTATGGTTAGCACTAATGGAGCATTAACGAAGCTTCCTGAAAAACTGGGGATAATAATGGTATAGGGACAAATAAACCATTCGCACTACTGCAACAATAAACTGCAAAAATTCAGTGGAAGACCTTAGTCTACGACGCTAGTACCGAGAAAGACATTAGTGGTCCACCCAACATCGAGGAATAACTTGGTTGTCTACTCTACTATAGACGAAGAACTTTGTGGTCGACTATAGTTTAGAAGAAGACCTTAGTGATCAACACCAATATAAACGATGGCCGTAGTGGTCGACTTCAGTATAGTGAATGACGTTAACGGTCGACGATAGTACAGTTGAAGACCTTAGTGGTCGACTTTACTTTAGATAAGAGCATATGTGACAATTCCAGTATAAAGGAAGAGCTTAGTGGTGGACTCTAATATAGTTAAAGTCCTTAGTTGTTGACTTTAGAACAAAGGAAGAATTAAGTGGTCAACTCAATACTGGTATAGAGGATAAACCTAATTGTCGACTGCAGTATAGACGACCTTAGTGGTCGACTCTCGAATACAGAAACACGTAAGTGGTCAAATTTAGTATATAGGAAAACCGTAGAGATCGACTGTAGTATAGAGGAGTAACTCAGTGGTTGAAACTAGTCATCAGGGGACGACATTAGTATAGGGGTTTTCCAACAAGAAATGTTATTTTGGTATTCAAAGAAAAATGCAATTTTTTGAGCTAAATGATCGGATGTTTATTTCATAATAAAGAGGAAGGTATGCCGTTAATAATGAAGAACAACATCAGCCAAATGGCCACCACGACCACGCCTACAGAACCATATCCTTTTCATTAAATTTTCCATAACCAAATCTCAAAGTGGCTGCTCTATGACCTCGATCCAAACTCATTTTCGAAAAAGTAAGGTTCAATAACCCCGCCGGACCATACACCGCACCAAACAGTCACACGTTGAGGATGAAGAGGCTTCTCAACTATAACTCTTGGGTTTTCCGAGCCCCAGATGCGACAATTTTAGTTGTTCACGTAGCCACCGAGGTGAAAATGGGCCTCATGCGAACTGTGACTGCAAGATTTTCACCATTCTTGTACTGAATTTTAATAATTTCAATGCCTTGTTGAATCGTGTATCGTTCCATTTTTAGTAATGGCGTAGTTTCTACTTGTCAAATGTCAAAGAATAAAAGCTTCAAAAGTGACAGCTACCGAAATACCGGGTGATTCAAAATAACACTTCTTGTTGGAAAACCCTATATAATACGTATGCATAAACATTTGTAATTACTTCGAGATTTTAGTTTTGTTTTTCCAGATTTGTTCTCCGATAACCATAACAACGTGTTAACAGTTTAAATATTGTGCAATGCACATTTGCCTCTCACATGGTACATTCCGTATTTATACTGCGTTTACTAAAATATGCATTCCCGAAATGAATTTAATTTATCAAAAAACACTTTATATGCCGATTTCAATGCTGATTTCCAATCGATATCAGAATAAACAATACCCCATTTACTTCCTCCCCTACAAATTATTGTGTACACACAAATTAAATAAAAAAATACCTCAAAACTGACTTGCAAAGAAAATTCCTAATGGAAGGATTACATCAACAACTATTGTTAACACACACAAAAAAGAGAAACAAATACATAACGTCTGGGAATGGAAGATGGACGGACAAATAAAACGTTAACACTTGCTCACCTGTTCGCTGATGGTGGTAGGAAATATAACAGTAATTAATTTCGTTTGACAGGTGGCATAAAATAGTGACACGCTCTCCATGTATTCACTCCTTGATTAAAGAGGATTAGGCACTCTTTGATTTGTATGTTTTTTCTT
Organism: Eudasyphora cyanicolor; assembly: GCA_963930755.1. Taxonomy (NCBI): domain Eukaryota; kingdom Metazoa; phylum Arthropoda; class Insecta; order Diptera; family Muscidae; genus Eudasyphora; species Eudasyphora cyanicolor. The sequence goes on along the minus strand of OZ005737.1, from coordinate 47,316,264 downwards.
GTCGTTTGTTTACTCGGAGAGATAGGATAGAGCGCGTGAGAGATTTAGAAGACTCCTTGGCTTTTTTTATTTACTTTCTGGGTGTTCTTGTAGAAGGCGGACACGGAGTGGGTGGCACGAAATAGAGAGAGAGAGCGCGTGTGTGGTGCGCGTACAAAGAGATAGCAACGGGCAATGAAAAACAATCAAAAAGTGTATTGTGTGATATCAAAATAAAAACGACAAATGTTATATTTTATATGAACTTTCTTTGGTCGACTTTAATTGTATTGTGGTGCTGATAATACATAGTTTTTCGTGGCGATAGTTGTTGTTTTAACACTATATACACATACGTTGTTCCTGTAAATAGTATTTTTATTTTGTTTGCTATTATTTTTGTTGTCGGCTGGTTGGGTTGCTTGTTTGATTCTTTATTGCCGAATATTTTTATAGCGTCGTCGTTGTGGTCTTGCGATTTTTCTTTTAATTTTCATTAACAAAATGACTAGAATTCATGTGACTAGCAGGCAGCAGCAGCAAGCAATTCATTTGATTTGTTGTTTGCTATTGTGGTATTTTTTTCCTTAGAAAAATTTATTGCACATTCTTTTATTTTTAATAAAACACTACCGAGACTGAGAAAAGCAATACTTTGTTGCATTTACTTTATAATTTTTTATAGATATTTACTAAATTTTTTGGTTAAGAAGCAACCTCGCGTTCCTTACCGTTGGCAACTGATCGAATGAATGCGGAAGATAGATTTTTTCAAATCCGTTTAGTTCCGTTGACGAAGTAACTGATGCAACAATCCCACACACTTTTAACTTTTAGCGATGACGAAAACAATGGTAATACACTAATTTTTCGTAACTGCCTTCTCTTCCTTCTATTGCTTCAACGATGACTGCTTTTAGTTCTGTTTTTCTTTTTTTTCAATGACACGCGCGCATTTGTTGTTTGTTTTGTAATTTTAACAGCTGTTTTTGCGCTATGTACGTATGTAGTAAGCAATCTGTGTTACGACGACGTGATGATGCTGCTATTACCTATACAGACCACCTTTTCTTAGAATTTCTACTTCCTTCCTCTTTCACACTTTCTTTTTTCACCCTGATTTCTGGTGACAAACTATCTTTTATTGCACAAATTCCTTTTTTGTTTGTTTGCTTTGTTTTTGTATTGGGGTCATTAATAGGAAAAACGCGTACCACCAGCGAACGAAAATATCCTTGCTTTGCTTGAGCACTTCTTTCTTGCTTGTGGGATGTGTTTCTATAAAAAAGCTTTCTGAAAAGCTTTTAAATCACTTCGATTTAAATTTCCATCATTTTTTCTGATCACTTTGTATCCTCAATCAATTTCACGAAATATATAACTAAAGGAAACGACAAATTTCTGTCAGCGAGCTGTCATGTTGCTAAAAATGCTGTCATGTTGCTAAAAATGCTGCATGTTGCTAAAAATGCTGTCATGTTGCCAAAATACTTTTAGTGGAAACGTATCGTACGCCTGCGGGCCCCATAAAAAAAAAGAAAAAAGATTTTATACACGGATTATTATTATAATAATTATTTATGTCTACCTATACAAGCTTTATAATATTTTGCGTTATAACGGCGACGAATGTTTGTAAACTGCCTCTTTTTTGTTTTTTTCCTGGGGTACGACCTAAATGGACGACGTACGGCGTTGACGTCTGTCAATATCGAATTAAAGTCCATGATTAGTCGAACAGAGGTTTCGTAATGTATAACGTATCGTTGGACATTTATAGGGTTGTCGAACTAACCAAACATCGAGGAATATAATGAAATTTAAAAAATAAAACTTTTTTTGAAAATCCGCAACAATTTGGGGAAAATCCTTTTAAGAATTAAGAAGCATATAAATTAAGCATTCTTTCTGAAAAAAAAATAATGAAAATGGTATCATCATTTTCGGAATAAATTATAAAAGCTTAAGAATGGAAATGCCTATAATACAAAAATGGTAAAAAAATTAGCTTTCTTCATATATCAATTTAATTGGGTTGTAAATTTGGATCGGGACCACATTTCCAAAATCACTAGGCAATAATGAGCAAAATAATTTTGTATCTCATATATCTCCTCAACAAAACAAGATAACCAACCCACGTAGTTTATTTTTCGTAGGTATTAATGAACTCTTCCTAAGTTTAAAAAATCCCAGCATCCAGTGCATGTTCTCATTTTTGACAGTACTTATAAAATTGTATATACACGAGGTAATCAACTTTGAACTTCAAATTTTCAGATTTATTTCAAAAAATACTTCATCTTTGCAGGTTGAAATGAAATTTCGTGTAACTATCTTCAATCTTCCACAAGTGCAAAATGTAAGTTTTTGGTAATTGATCATGCGGTCAACGCAATGATTGCTATAAAGTTAGGCTACGGATTCGATTGCATCAAGTAGCAACCTAAAAATTGGGCTATCTTTTTAATTTATGAATTTCAAATAAATTTGCATCTTTGTTACATTTTTGTTTATGAAGAATATTACTTCATTTCTCTTATTCGTTTCAACACTTTATTAAATAAAAGAAGAACCAATTCTTTGCTTTTAAAGATTAACAGATAAGTGTAAAAAATGTATTCATTAAAAATACTTATAACTACAATATACAAATGTTTATCTCATTCATTCATATTAGCCAACATTTCATCCATTTCCGGGTCATTCATTTCCATTTCTTCAGGTGTCAATTTAGTTGCCTCGGCATCGCTGGAGAACTCGAGCGAGTAGAAATCTTTCTCTTTTATCTGCTCATCGAGGGACGGTTCACCTATGAAACACAAGCCCAGTTCATGTTTAACAATCACCCGATCCCAAAAAACGGACATGCGACTATTGACCACCTCAGATTTTATAGCTGAAATCCATTTGTTGTATTCATCGAAAGCGTTAAAAATGAAACAACGTTTCCGATACACAGTCAAAGCTGCGCCAATCTTTTCGAAATCCTCCGGCGTTAGAGAATCAGATCGGAAAATTAACTCCTTCGCAATGCTACAAAGTTGTTTGGCATAATGATTAAATTTAACATCACGCTGTGTGCTATCTTTGATGGGGAAAACGTAAGCTTTAAGCAATTGTTCAAAATCTTCTGCGGGCGTTGATGATCGCACATGATCAAATGACAATTGAACGTTATTATTTGACTGCTCTTGATCATCTTCTTGCGGTTGAATGGCCTTTTTCTTTTCTCTTGCCTGAAGTTTTTTCACCCAATCATCGCTTACCTCCAGGGGGAATAATTTCTTCACCTCTCGGGCTGCACTTTTAGCCTCCTCTTCTATTGGTTCTGGGAGTTTCCAAAAAGCCTCCACAAAATTCTTATCTTTTAACATTTCCTGAAATTGTTCATCGCTTTCACTGGCTTTGCAAAGAATCTTTCGTTCCATAATATCCATAAAATTATGCTCAAATATATGCGGTAGTTTATGGAATGAAAGCAAATCCTTTTCGAACGTATCACGAGTAGTTTGGCCATCCGAAGATTTTAGTGTTAAATCCATAGAATCAATTAAATGGTCCACCGAGTCCAATTGTTCTTTGGAACACTCGGTGTGTTTTGAGGCTAATTTGGGAAATTCAAAAAAGTGATACTGTGAATGATGAGCCATTTCGAGCATAGACAATGTTGCCGGACAATCATCTGTCATCTGAAATTGGAAGAAAAATGTGGAACAATTAATAAAGTCTTTTTTCATTTTTGACACCACACAAAATTGTAGAATGGTTTTCAGAAGCAAGAAACTAAAAAACAATTTTATCCTCAGAAAAACAAGGTTATCAGGATAATAGCTAAACATAATAATGCATATAAAAATTCCCAAAAACATGATTTATAACTTATTTGTGAAAATTGCGTAAAATAAGAATTTTTAACTATGAAAAAAGAAATAATTTGTTGTTTGACCTTTTTTAATTTCGTTAATAAATTCGGGATGTGTATTTTGATGCAGTGTACCGAAATCCATTTCCGTTTTTGTTGTTGGTACACCCTTTTTCGTTTCTGATGACGAAATGTACATACATACATACGTACATATGATAAATTCAAAATTAAAAGAACTATTCTGCCTTCTGCAGAAATTTTAAAAATAAAACTTACCTTATTTGGCAGCAGTACAACAATCCGCGGCTTATTGAACTTTTCACTGTACACCTTCCAGCACAAGATAGCCCTATCCATTTCCAATAGCACCCGCACCAAAGCATCCAGCTTTTTGGCCGACGATGTCATGCCGCGCTGATGTAGTATCAAATATGTAGATTCTCCCGTGAAATATTCCTCATATACCAATTTACGTGGTATAAAACCCATAAATGTTAAACCGGCCGGCAGTTTAATTTTATCATCGTCGACGTTCTCATCGTATGCTATGGGCGTACCACCCAACATATAGCCATCCATTAGTTCATCCATTTCGGGGAGCACTTGATTGCCATGTATAAAATAACTCCATTCACGCACGAGTACTTCATCCGGTTCATTCCACATTTTTTTCAGCTTAAGCGTGCACTCGTTTTTTGCCGCAATTATACCGGTTATATTTATGCAAATCTTTGAGCCGATACGTAATTTATTATTCCAAGTCCATGGACGTTTATTTTTGAATTTCAGAGCCGCCGTGAAACTCTCCTTGAAGTTGCAAAGTTTGGCATTACACTCGGAAACTAAACGCAGGGCGTATTTTTCATTTTCCAAACGATGATCGGATTTTTTACCTGGACCAAAGATTGCTTGGGGCAAATTATCGTTGTGTGGATTATCTACGAAGCAGATATTGGGAGATCTAAAATAGTAATACATGCATGAATATATGAAGGGAGAAATAGGAAAGTATTTTAAGATGGAAATGTTACATTTTTATTATTTTCTAATATTTATTGAACGAATTCTAAGCAGGGACCCAGTGGGGAAATTTTCTTTGTAATGTTTCCTTTCCTTATAGGAAACAATCTTAATATGTTAATATGAATTTCCATGTGATTCGGCTATAAATTATTGGACCTTATTTTTATTCCAAATCGATATACATAGTAGTAGTTTAGTTAAAATCTGAGCAGAAAATTAAAAAAAAATATTTAATATTTCAGAAAAACAAAATATGTAATTAAATTTCGCTTTCTTTTTGTTTTAAGTGTTCATACCTGTAGGAAATTTTCGGTTTTTTGAAGCTCAATAACTCCGGATCCACGTGAGGTAGAGGCACACATTTCGGACCAAATTAAGCTTATTTAGTTCTGAGTTAAGTCTCGGTATGTTTTATTTTATTTATGGTCCACTTGGATAAGCACATCTTATGGAATGGTTTTTTCGAAACTTATGGATTTCCACTGTTTTAAATCATATTTTCTGGGTAAGATACTTTTTAAAATAAATATTGACTTGGACCGAAGAAGCAGTACCAACTTTTTTCAGTCGAACATATCGAAATATCTGTGACGATTTAAATCGGCATAGCAGTAGTTTGGTTATAAAGGGCAGAAAATTAGAAAAATTAATATAAAAAATTCTCTTCTCAGAAAATTTTTCCCGAATTTTTTGTAATTGTCACAATTAAAAAATTAATATTAATCGATTAGTGCCAAAAAAATTAAAACTATGTTCGCGGAAAACTGTTTTTCGTGTGTGACATTTCATTTCTATTCGTTCGTAACTGATAGATTTTTACGTCCGGACGGCACATCTGTCTAATTTAAGGTCTGTGGTAAATCAAGATTTTTATGAATTTTTTTACTTTGCCAAAATGAGCAAGACGCTTCAAGTTTTATGGCTAATATTTTCTCTCTGATTGATAAATAAATATATGTAAATACAATAAAACATTTTTAATAATATTTTATTACATTCGAAACGATCTCGTATTTTTAATCATTTCAAAGCAAATACGCAGGTAATTTTTCTTCAGCGTTCCAAGGTGACAGGTAAGCATATTTTTCTTTTGGGTCAGTAAAATTTTCCATAAATACTCAAAATTAAGCGCAATTGCATCATTTACTGTTTGTGGTCAACAATTCTTCATAAAAGGATATACAAAATTCAAGAAATTTAAACCCATTTTGAAATAACTATAATAATAAAAAACAGTAAGGAATACCTAAAGTCGGTCGAGGCCGACTATATGATACCCTACACCACTATACATACATCTAAATCTGAACCGACTTTTTCAAAATTCTGCAGGTTCTATAGCGCAAAAGGCCAAATTAGAGAAAACATATATAGCGTGATCCATTTCGAGGTTCCCTACTTTTTTAAAGAAAAAAACAGAAAATTCAAATTTAAAAGGGAATGTTTATTATCATTTGAAAGAACATTCTTTGGCATTTATTTTTTGAAGATTATGTCTATGAAATGTTGGCCGCGGCTACGTCTCAAATGGTCCATCCGTTTAGTCCAATTTTCGATGACTCGTTCGAGCATTTCGACTGGTAACTGGTGAATGACACGCGTGATGTTTTGCTCCAAGGCCTGAATCGAAGCGGATTTGTCCGCATAAAATTTTGACTTTACACATCCCCACAGGAAAAAGTCTAACGGTGTGATATCACACGATCTTGGTGGCCAATCGACCGGCCCAAAACGTGAAATTATCTGCTCACCGAAGTGTTCTCTCAAAAAATCCATTGATTGATGCGATGTGTGGGAAGTGGCGCCGTCTTGTTGAAACCAAATGTCGCCGAGATCACGAGCTTCAATTTCAGGCATCAAATAGTCGGTTATCATGGCACGATAACGGTCGCCATTGACGGTTACGTTCTCACCGGCATTATTTTTGAAGAAATATGGACCGATGATTCCGGTGCGTCGGATCGGGAATCGGTCAATGGCAAAAGGATAGCTCTTAACGAGAGATAAAATATTGCTCATGGGTGTCAGGGTCGTGCGTCGACTGGAAAGTGTTTTTTTTTTGGATTTAAAAAAAATGGACTTAGCGCAATTGGCGAACGATTATTTTGATGATAAAACTGAATAATTCGTAAACGTTGTTCAGGCGTAAGCCTTTCTATAATGAAATGCCAAACAATACTTAACAAAAATAATATGATAGCATGACATGACTCACTCGGGATCAGTCAAAAAAGGCTATTGAAAAAAGTATCTCTGCTTAGATCACCCTATATATGGAATATATATCTACATCTTAAATTTTGACCAATTTCAATAGGATTCTTCCCAGGTGGGAAATCTCAGCAAGATCAGATTGAAAATGGGACCTGCACTTAACGAACAACTTGAGATGGACAGACAGACAAACATGGTTAAATCGACTCAGCTAGTGATTCTGAGTCGGAGTTCTTGTAGTATTTTAGGTGTTACAAACATAATGAATATGGCCAACCATGAGAGTTTAAGAGACTGAGTCATAAACACAAACATTTTCATATACTAATAATGTAGTTAAATACCGAAAATGTGTTACATATTTGATTTTTGTATAGACTACATATACCAGCAATAACTTAAATTAATACATTTAATAATAAAATATTAAATAAGAATAAAAATAACATCAGGCTTGCAACTAGTCTACTTTTATGGATTTTGTGTGGAAAGTTCTTCCAAAAATTATTAAGGTTGAGGTCCTTAAATTTAAGGCATTTCTCCGTGAGAAAATTAGCTTAACCTGTTCCAATGGCGTCAATGAGCTTGCAGAGCCAAAGCTGAGAAGCCCTGATCTAGATTTTGCAAAAAATACTTTAATTTAAAGCCTAAGAATTTTGTTAGTTTTGTAAACACCTTAATATTGAAACACATTGCGAAAGCATAAATTTGATTTGATTTATCTAAGGATTAAAAAACTGCTTATGTATATCAAATTAGTGACAAAAATACTTACACGACAATCAGATCCACATTATTGGTCAAGAGCGTTTCAGTTATTTCCTGAAAGGAGTCGTACATATTGTAGCCATCATTGAAGTCATAGAATAAAACCAAACGTAAACGTTGAATTTTTACTGAACTATGAAGAAAATAAATAGTATATGCTATTATAGTGACAGTATTTACCGTTAATACCTTATTCCTAAAAATAAAAAGTTATAGGTTGAAAATAGATTTTAACATTGAAAATCAGTTAAATAAATCTTCTATTACTTTCTATGCATAAGGTCCTAAGAATAAGAATGACAAAACCTATCAGTTACGAACGAATGTATGGATTTTTCAAACACGAAAACGTAGATTTCCGCATTAACTTCTTCAGCTCTTTTTCCAACTATTCAATCGATAGATATTCATTTTCTAATTGTGGGAATTTCAAAAAACGGTCTGAAAATATGCGAAAAACTTTACACGTTCGCCCATGTGATGGCAATCGCACTTGTGATTTCAAGTCGCAAAATGCATATTCTGAATTCTGTTTTAGAACAACAATTGGGATTTATTAAAATCAAAATATTAATTACAGTGATAAATAACTACATCCATGTCTGCATTTTATTAAAATTTAATTTCGAAGACCAGTAAAATTGATGGGGAAAAAAATTGATGCGTTTTGCGATTTGAACTCACGCGATTGCCATCACGGTTGGTTTGAAAAATCGATTTGTTCGTCACTGACAGCATAGTTTGCATGAGAAGACATATCTTGTTATTTTCAATTGTTTTGCAGTAAATTAGAAATGTTTTAGCACATCGGCATTTTACTTTTTTGAATTTTAACCTTGATCGATTATTCTCTTGAGTATTATTTATCATCAAATTAACTTAAAAATTACGTAGTGCTAAAATTTTTAATTTACTTTTTATCCAATTTCGTTTAGCTCCTAGTAAACTTACTCCAAACCTTTCTTTAACAACCCAAAGGCAACCACCAGAGCATCCAACCACTCGCCATTTTCCGATGGAGTTTCATTAACAAATTCATAGAAATTCATCAGCAATTGCCAAGAAGGCAATTGTAATTCTCCCGCATACTGGACGACGTTAAGGTAACCATCCTGACAATCATCTCGGTTGACATCATTGTAAGTGCGTTCAGTGCCGACTAAGACAAATGAAAGATAATCCTTTTTGCCACAACAAATCTAAAATGATATTTATTCAATGCATCAGTGTGTTTAGAACAAATAAAAATGGTATTAAATTCTAGCTATATCGAATCTTATATACACAGTTTTTAAAGAAAAGCCGTTAAGTCCTGAAGACGTTTTCTTTATTACATGAAAACATGGACATATGAGAATAATTTTTAATATGTTTGGTGGTTATTAAGCATAAAACGAAAAATTGCCTCGCAATCTGTTTGGTTCTAGAAAATTAATGGAAAGGAAATTTTGGATGGGTCCATATCGAACAAAGAAAGAGTTTTGTTTCGATTGGATATAAGATTAGTTTATTGCCAAATGCAGATGACGTGGCAATAGCGGTTCGAGAAAAGTTTCAGAGTACTCTTAGATAAATCCTACAACATGCCATACATACCACCGCAAGATGTGCTTCCGATAATGGTCTTGGGTGAAACCGACTAAGACGTATATAATTACACTATGCAACAAATGAACACGTATTGAAAAATAAACGGACTTGACAGTATACATAGATTCGATTCTACTACCAAAGGGTAGTATAACCATATACTCAGCTTGGCGATTTTTTTTTAACGGGCCCAAAAGTTTCTGAAGGTCAGTGGGCCCCTCGAAAAAGGTGTCATCAGCTTTTGTCCAACAACTAATTCAGAATTGGTGATGCCGCTCAACTATATTTGGCAATAATGTAGCTACGATTATGCAGAACAAAGTTTGTTAACATTTTATGCGAAAAAAATATTTTTTCCCGCACTTTTTTTTGAAAAAGTAAAGGAACAAAATTTTTTTTCACTTTTTCAGCATACAATAAATTGTAGCCACGGTAAATATGAACAACTTTTGTGAACATATCAATACAATCTGAACGTGTCTAGGCACCCTAAATAGCTCAAAAAGGCCACAGTGTACATCAAAAATTTTAGCATTTCACTATTTTGTAACAAAAATATTTTTTTTGGTATGAGGTATGTTCAGCAATTTTATAGAAAACTAGCTGACCCCAGCAGACGTTGTCCTCCCAGCTCTGTTTGTTCTTTATTGATACTTCATTCGAAAATTCACACATCTCGAGTTTCAGGAAAAAATCATCGAAAAATGTATATTGACCATATATCCACTACAGCGCCATCTACCGGTTAGAATCATACATACTATTATCAAGAAAAACCACACATTCAATTTAAATTTCAGTAATATCGCTTTGGAAATGCGAAATGTACAAATTACTTGACCACTCCGCAAGTTATCGCGGAAAAATAATTCTTAAACACAAATGACCCCAAACTGAATTTATTATTAAATTTTCAGCCCAATCGCTTTTATGGTTTCGGAGATCATGCGTTACTAACAAACGTACAAAGGATTTTATATATAAAGAAGATAAGATATTAAGGCCAGTATTTTTTGTGAAACATATTAACCCACTAGCTACCCCATATAACTGCAATTTTTGTCCCTATTTTAACAAATCGTAAAAAACACCCCTAAAAATGGGGAGGGAGGGTATGAAATGTTCTACAAAAATTTTGGCCTTAAGATTTTACTACATGTGTCAGTACACACCAAAGCTCAAAACTTAGCACAAGCATGACAAAGGTCAAATTCTGAACTCAACAACCAATTGGAATTTGGTGTGCTTATGAAGATCAATGTAGTGTTTACCAGATGGATATTTTATCTATTAGAGAGGTAGCAGAATGGCTAAGAATTAATGTTCTGACTAAATCGGTATAGTCAGGTTACCATAAAGTTCCAATAAATGACTTCATGAATTCAAGAACTATCCTCGCCTGTCGCTGAATAGTTCAATATTATTCTGATCTGGGTATCAACGAATTACAAATCAGATATACTTACAAGACTAGGGGACTACCATGCACGATCCAGGCAAAATTAAATATGTTGATATGCCTATAGTGACCTGCAATCTCTTTTTGAAAGATAGTACCCTTAAAGCAACAAATGACAAGGGTATCTGCCCAAAGACCAAAAGCACAAACTCGCTGCTGTAGTTATCTGGACATCTCACTTATCGTGTCTACCATGACGGGCCACTGCCTTATTGGACGACTCGCAGATATACTGAAGGTCTTTCGAAATGACTTTTACAGAAAATCCCGGTATTTACTCGGATCTTACGAAAAGATGGAAGACAGCCTCAGTTTATTTAGAAAGTTAACAAATTTGGCTGAGGGTGAAACCAACCGACTATTGCGCCTTTTAAATCATATTCAATACGAATCAAAACCCTGCCAACTTACAACAAAAAGAAATATTCCTTCCAAAATGTCAGTTCCCTGGCGAAATTTCAACGGACGCAACAAAATATTATATCCTCTTATATGGAGGAGGTACGAAACTAGTGGAACCAATTACTACAATTCGTGGTTTCAATTTACCTTTTGTTTAATAATGTCGGAACAACATTTAGTGGCTTTTTCCTTGAATTCCTCCGAAACAGTCCGGCGAACATCCAAAATAAATATCATATATTCCTGTTAAAAGGTAAAATCTACTAATTATAGGAACATTATTATTAAATTTCTTATCATTTTACCTTATTATAGGCCATAGTTAGGCTTAAAAAACGCTGGAATGCAAACGATTTGTGTGTGTAAACAAATAATTGTGAAATTCTCCCGGTTTTGGATTTTTGGCAGACAGCTGTTTTTGCGGAATTTTTAATTTACTTGCGACACCCTTTCATGAAATTACTTAATTTAATATGTGAATCACCAGGCTGTATGGTACAATTGGTTGCATGATCACATGGTACTTTTTTTTAAGTAACTTATCGACTTATACTCTTTTGAAAAAGTATTTACGTTCACACACGTACTTTTTTTCAATACTTATTTTCATTTGTTTTGTTTCGGCTTTTCCTGTGTGAATTGTTGTTGTTTCCAAGTGCGAACGAAAAACACAAAACGATGAGTACGATAAGTACGAGTACGGCATACTTTTTTTCCCCGTTTCCGACTGCCTCTCTCGCCCACAAAACGCCGATAAGTATACTTAATACTTAAAAATAAGTATCATGTAAATGCAGACTAAGCTTTGCTTTGTCCAGATTCACACTCGGCAACTTTGACACTTGCTTGTAAAAAGTTGCCGAGTGTGAATCTAGACTTTTTTGTGCTTGCTTTCCTGTTTTAATCGCGAGTATGGTGTTGCCCGCTTTTTAATTAATATATTTCGCAGATGGCATCTAATTTTTGGAGAGATTGTTGTCAATTATAGTGAATTATTGGGAAGAAGAATTGGGAGAATTATTGAAAAATATCTTTTAATATTTGGAAAATGAGTGTAAACAATTGAACATATAAAATTTAATTGATATTTTATAAATACACTTCACGAAACAGTTTCGCTTAGTTATTTCCTTGAAACCTGTAACCCCATTGTTACCAGATAGTGGAAATCCGCCCCATACTGCTTATGGGCCAATTAGTTGGACTAAGTTGATTTCTCTGCAAACCGCTAAACTAAATTTGAACTTACAACGGTGTGAACATGCAATTGTTGTCTTCCAACTTTGGCAGAAAAGTCATTGTAAGACAATAATATTGGTAGACATCTGACAATCGTGTAAACCCACCACATTGCCATCGTGAGATAATTTCCAGACACTGTTGATTGTCAGATGTGCGAAGTTTATGCATGTGACATTTTATTGGCAACTCTGTTTAATTTCTTGCAATCGTCTGAACTGACAATTCACCTTTGCTTAACAATCTCCGCAAATTTGTAGCACTTTAAAAGGGTTGATAACGTTGTCCGTCCATTTCGTGTTTTACATTATTCTTCTTCTTATATAGAGCGGAAATTATGGCATTTATTAAAACTATAACCAGAACCAATAAAAACAAACAAATATTAATTATGTACTTTAAATACTTTTTCAGTTTCTATTTGCCGAATCGAACGTTGAATTTGACAACCTGTTGATGGACAATGATATTACCTTACCTTCTTCATTGCATCATGTTTGCATCAAGCAACATCTGTTTTACCTGTAACATAAATTTACTTGTGTCACCCTGTCCATTTACTACGCTTTATTTTGAAATATCCGGCTTTTTATGCTGTCAAAAGCATAAAGTCATAGTTATTATCGCATCTCGCAAAACATTTCGAATTAATAATTATCGTGCACAAAAGCAACAAATAATGTCCAAAGTAGACTTTCCCGAATTTGATGCTACTCTATCGCAAGATGATCTTCTGAAAAATTATGAAAACGCCATTGACAACAAAGTAGATGTGGATTCTCCCAACCACAGTGAAATATGGGAGGAATTCTCGAAAGCGGTTTGTGATTGTATTTGGAAGCTATTGTTCAGCTCAAAAACGCCTGGCAAAGATCAAATGGATACATCCAGCGCCCTCCTGAAAAAATACAGGGAAGATGCCTTGTTCATCAATCCCACCTTTTACAATAACTGGATTTATAAATTTCGAGATGAGTTGTTGAAGAAAGTATTGCTGGAGTTTTGGAAAAATGAGGTGGTCGCTAAAGAGCTGGGTCCCATTTGGTCCAAAGATTCTGACTTTTTTGACAAATCTGATGATACCGAGCCGGCAAATTTCTACAAACACGCCGGCTGTGAGGCTCCCTGGTTGAAAGCGGGAAAGAAGAAACCAATTGCTCCACATTTAAATTTAATGTCTAATACAGCTGCCGACGTCGCTAGTAACGCCTCCACCACGTCTTCCAGTCCAAAATCCCTGAAAAAAATATCTTTGGAAAATGCCATGGGCGATTATAAGCACAATATGGAGGCACAAAAAGATATTGATCCTGATGATGAAGATGCCTATAAGAAGATATTCACAGAAGTGCGTGATGCTATATGGCAACTACTTTTCGCCGAGGCGTTGACAGCAGATAGATCTAAAAATGCTGCTAATTTGCTGCAGGAATATAAACTCGATGCCTGTTTCTATTCACCCTATGACTATAATGATTGGATAGTCAAGGTGCGTGATGAGCTATGCAAACGAAAATACAATGATTTCTGGCAAATCATTGTCAATGAGAAATTGGGCTTATGTTGGGCCAAAGATTCAGATTATTTCGAAGACATGGATGATCCTAAACCAATGGAGTTCTACAAGTCCGGTGATGAATTAATGAAGCAAAAGTAAATTCGTTTACATGCATATGCATAATTTTGTTAAAATTTTTGAATATGTATAGTTTTTATGCAACTTTTTAAGGCAAGCTGAGCTTATATACATTAGGGCGGAGTAATGTGGTCGTACCAAAAAATTTCTAACAACTCTTACCCAGTATTTGGATTATATATGACATTCTAAGAAAAACCACTACTCATAATATATCTTAAATCAATTTTGCTCAGTATGTGGTCAATTCGGAGACAATTATAAGACGGAAGGCTTTGGAATAAGAAATACACATCCGAGAACGAAATGAAGAAGGCCTGTGGTAAGCTTTTTTCGAAAAAACAATTGCTCCGCCCTAATATACATTTATATATACATTGATATTTGTCATTTTAAATAGGTTTAAGTCATATAGATTCCATAGAAAGTACCATTTAGTATTGGCAATCTCTTACAAAAATACTGTTGTCGAAAAAACTTAGAATTTACAAATAGAAAGTTTCAAACTTTCAATTTTCGCAAATCGCGAGAACTAGAACTAGCGAGAACTAGAACTTGATGAATTTTAATATCTTCAAAAGAAAGGCAAAAAAATACAACATATTCGGAAATAATTATAAGCTTTAAATTTGAAATAACCCAAATTTTTAAATTCACAAATTCACGATTGTTTGACAATTGTAGCAATTAAAATTTGTATTTTAAAATTTTCATTTTAATAGCTTTGACAATTGTAGCAATTAAAATTTGTATTTTAAAATTTTCATTTTAATAGCTTTGACAATTGTAGCAATTAAAACTTGTATTTTAAAATTTTCATTTTAATAGCTACGCAATTTGTTATTTTTTAAATGAAAGAATCAATAAACTACAATCGAACTTGAACAAATACTACGATGTGAATTTGACAGGAAAATCGAGATCACAAGAAAGCATTTAAGGAAAGGCGGAAGTCGCTTGGTGCCGACTATTTTATACCTTAGAACACCAGATAAGCGACATGACTTATTTTTTTTGGAAACAATGTCACGCAAAAAAGTACAAGTTTTTAGACCCGCCTAAAACGGTGCAACTTGTCCCTGCGACACTAGTTTGTAGACGAAAAGTTTAGAGAAGATTCCGGGGTAGAAAACGAAAATACAAGGGACAAATTGACATTTTATGAGTGACTGAAAACGAAAAACAAGTTCAATAAAACAACTGTGAGTGAACGAATAGGAATATAAATTTGTCGCCTGGTTGCTGAAACTAATGACTCACCGTCTAAATGAGCATGATTTTACGTGAGGATTTCAAAAGAGAATTAAAAAAAGTGGCAGGGATAGGTTGCACTATGTGAATTGGGTCTTACTGTTTCAAAAGTTGGGATACTATACTGTTCTCTAGAGGAGTGTAAGTGGGAGGGAGCGATATGACCATTTTTAATGGGAATATTGCGACAATTTATGCTATGAATGGCGTTCGACGAAATAATTAATAAATCTCATATAGATCAATTAAAAAGTGAAAACGGTACAGATTTTAATTTAGAACCTGGAGCCGAAACATAGACCGATAGGCCCTTTTTTATAAGCAGCAATTTAGGGTAAAATTATGTTCCAACTGCCACCTATGAAAATGTTGCTCCTATGGCATAAAATACAAATACATATACAGATAGTAAATGATCTTACGTGGGTGTTATATCAGAACTGGTGTGACACGTTTTCAATTGACAAATTTTGTTGGTATTGTGGCAACTAGTCGCATTTCCTCATAGTTATCGTTTTTTGTTTGTTTTGAATTTGTTTGAATCACCCAATCCCAAATATTTGCCCAGATGTTTGGTGGCGTTGTCATCATATATCAATCGCATCAGTATTGAGTAATTTCCAATTATAGAATCCACTATATATTTAAGTATTGAATTGTTTTCGTTTAGATTTAACATAAAGATGACAAAAACTTCTAAAGAATTTTGAGATTTTTCAGAGAAAATCTCAGTCTATGAGACGCCCTAAACTGTAACGAATTATAAATAGATTTCGTTATATTATAGATTTAGACACTCTTGGTACAAACCCGAAGGTTTCATATGTTTTTGTTTAGACACAGTGGATCATTTTTCAAAATGGAATATATGAATTTGTTTAGACACAGTGGATCATTTTTCAAAATGTATGCTCATTTTAAAATACAAAATAACAGAAATACAATGTACAACTGGACAAAATGTTTAATATACACACATACTTATTTTGATTTGTTATCATTATTACAATTCCTGAGTGCTACATTGAAATTTAACCTATTTGCTGCGACAACGAAAATGTATTAATAAATAATTATATCAATAAAAAAGATTGCGGTAGTTAAGTTTATAAATTACGTATGGTAGATAACGAGTATATATGAAATGTTGTTTTAAGAGCATGTACGTATTTCATTTAGTACATTGTCGTCTCAAAAATTCCAATAAAAGCGAAATGCTTTGGACTCTCTTAAAGAACTCTTAATCCCATCTCGGTCGCTTACCTGCAAAAAACTACATCCCGTATAGGTCATATAGATCGCGAAGGAAAAGTTTAACCTGTATGTGTGAATTCGGAGCGGACGGCTTCGGAATACATTCTTCAGACATGAATTTCCCTCAAAGCACAACCTTCCGCCTTGTCCCCTTAACCCGAAAAATCCATCAATAATAATTCATATTTTTAAAGTGATACAAATCCCGATGGAGATTTTAGTATATTTGGCAGAAATTGGTCAATTTGAAGCGAAATGTTTCGGAATACATTATTCAATCCTGACAACGAAGTGAAGAGGACTGTTGGTGAATTACTTTTCTTAAAGCATTCGACTGCCAACCGTGCCACCTTAACCCTAAAATGGGGTCAGTATTGGGGTCTAGTGCTTGGAGAAGAATAATTTTCCTAGGGTTATCCATATTTCTTTCCCTGACCTAATGGGTCGATTATGGATTGCAAACCAACTTCAATTTAGTTGTCCACTAGCAACGCAACTGTAATAAAAATTGGTGTTATGTATGATAACTTTTGTCAGTTGCGGTCGATAATAGTGTTTGACACTTTGTTAACCATAAATATTGTAAACAAACAAAAATTCAACAAAAAATAAGTAAATTTCAACTACAAAAAAGGGGATGTTTCATGTGAGAGTGCACTACCTTCTAACGGGTTTTCCAAAAGAGGTGTTATTTTGAATCATCCGGTATTTCGGTAGCTGTCACTTTTGAAGCTTTTATTCTTTGACATTTGACAAGTAGAAACTACGCCATTACTAAAAATGGAACGATCCACGATCTTCGAACGATACAAAACGATCGAACAAAAAAACGATACGAACGATACAAAATCATCTTGACTGATGAGGCCCATTTCCATCTCGGCTACAGTTATTGTTGAGAAGCCTCTCCATCCTCAACGTGTGACTGTTTGGTGCGGTTTTTGGTGGGGCGGGGTCATTGGACCGTACTTTTTCGAAAATGAGGTTGGATCAACAGTTACGGTGAATGGATTGCACTATCGAGAGATGATTAAAGATTTTTTTATGGTCGGAGTTGGATGCTATTGATCTGGACAACGTTTACTTTCAACAGGACGGCGCTACGTGCCAAACAAGCAACGAAACCATTGATCTGTTACGGGAAAAGTTTCCGGACCGTGTTATCTTTCGAAGAGGTGATCACAATTGGCCACCGAGATCTTGTGATTTAACACCTTGCGACTTCTTCCTTTGGGACCACGTGAAAGACAAGGTCTACGCCAACAGCCCAGCGTCGATTCAAGACCTCAAAGATAGAATTCGTGAGGCTATCGAGGACATAGGGCAGACACTTTGCGATTTGGTTTTCATGAAAAGGTCCTGTAAGCGTGGTCGTGGTGGCCATTTGGCTGATGTTGTTTTTCATTATTAACAGCATACCTTCCTTTTTTTATGAAATAAACATCCGATCATTTATCTCAAAAAATTGCATATTTCCTTGAATTCCAAAATAACACCTCTTATTGGAATGCCTTTACTTCTTGCCATTTTTCTGATGACGGGGGGCCGTGAGATAGGTGACAAGAGTTTTGCTGTATCGAGAGACGAAATGCAATAGCAGTAGCTTGGTAGTTGCCATCCGTAATGTAATTTTGGCAACACAATTGAACGTTGGTTGCAATCCAAAATCGACCCATAAAGTATATATCCCAAGCCTTCCGATAGCGATTCACTAACCTTTTTAAATTTACAGACAAATTTGTGGCCTGGTATCCCAAAAACGAGAGCTAACATAGAAATACGCTTATTACCAGATAATTCAACATGCTGGAAATATGATTAACCCATGTGTGCATCGGCATTGTGTAATTTTCTATTTTTTCTCTTTGCAATATTTTGAATTTTCTCATTTTTAACGGTTATGAGTTTTTTGAGCGATCAACTGTTCTTGTCATTTCTCTGTGTTGAATCACCCATCAATGCAAAATGTTTGCACAGATGTTAGACGATGATGACATCCACATTGAACCCGTATATGAGTCATTAACAAATGTACAAATCTCGCGGCGGCTAGTATTTCTATAAATATTAATTGGACAAAATGTCTAATGAAAAGCCTTCGGATTTTGCCAAATTTGATTTAAATCTACCTTTAAAAGATCTTTTGGAAAAGTATCAAAAAGATAAAATCTACATCGACAAATTAAACGACACAAATCGTGAAGATGTATGGAAACAATTCTCACAGGCGGTATGTGATCACATCTGGAAGCTAATGTTAGACACGCAAGGGCCCCCCACAAAAGAGGAGATGGCCAAAGCTAGTGGACTGTTAACGCAGCTTAAAGAAGACTCCATAATTATTAACTATTCCATTTACAATGAATGGATTTATAAATTCAAGAAAGAGCTGTTAAAGAGGATGTTAACTGAATTCTTTGACCAGGAAATAGTGGCTAAATTACTGGGTCCTTGTTGGTCATGGTCCACAGAACCACCACCGGTTTTTATTACCTATAGCGCGGATGGACGAGAACTTTATGCTGATTTTTCCGAATTCGATCCATCTCTCAGCGATTGGGAGCTTTTGGATCTTTTTGAAAACGCCTTTCATCGCAAAATAGATCTAGATAATCCCGAAACTTTTAACGATGTCTGGGAGCAGTTTTCACAAGCGGTTTGTGGTTGTGTTTGGAAGATATTGTTCGATTCAGAAAATCCCCCTAGCAAGGAACAAATGGATAAAGCCAGTGCCTTGTTGATGAAATACAAGAAAGATGCCACATTTATCACTCCCACCTTTTACAATAAATGGATTTATAATTTTCGAGATGAGTTGTTGAAAAAGAAATTGCTTGAATTTTGGCGAAATGAGGTCGTCGCCAAGGAGCTGGGTCCCTGCTGGGCCAGAGATTCGGATTTTTATGATAATTTTGAAGATCCAGAGCCGGTGGAATTTTATAATCATGCCGGTTGTAAGGCAGTCTGGTTGGATGAGGATGAATCGGAAACAAAACCTAAAACTCTGCCAAAATATCTTGAAGAGCCTATACCTGAAACGTTCAAGACTATAACCCTGGAAAATGCTTTCGAGGATTTTATGGTGAATTTAGAAATACAACGACAAATTGATTATGATGATATAGAAGCCTATAAACGCATTTTCAAGGAAGCACAAGTGGTATTTTGGCATCTACTATTCGATGGA
This sequence comes from Eudasyphora cyanicolor, assembly GCA_963930755.1. Taxonomy (NCBI): domain Eukaryota; kingdom Metazoa; phylum Arthropoda; class Insecta; order Diptera; family Muscidae; genus Eudasyphora; species Eudasyphora cyanicolor. Next base: position 47,296,394 of record OZ005737.1, on the reverse strand, counting down.
ACTTCTTTGTCTTCAGAAAGATCTAAAATGGCTGTTGATTTATTGAAGGCATACAAGAAGGAAGCCCGTCTATACGCTCCCCATGAATATAATGATTGGATAATCAAGGTTCGCGATGAGTTATGCAAACGGAAGTATATTAAATTTTTTCAAATAATTGACAAAGAAAAATTGGGCTTGTGTTGGCTCAAAGATAATATTTCCTGTTTCGGTAAACCGGAAGATAACAAACATGTAGAGTTTTATAAAACCGGCAAAGACCTAATGGACTTTTATGCACAATAACACATCACTCTAAATGGATACTTGAAAGCTTTATAAATGTAACGAAAAGGATTGTACTTATGCGTTAGCTATTGTTTCGAAATATTTAGCAGCAAAGTTTACTGGAAAATCATAAAGGATAGTCATTTTAGGAGTGAATTTCAACCACAAGACATAGAAATCACTCGGCTCCCCATCTCTAGCACTTATTGAAGCGGAAGAGTTATACGCTTTAGGACAGAAAAGGAAGTAAAGAAAGTCTTTGGAGAATTATTTCTCTCATAGCACTCGGCTCCCCATTCGTCCCTTTAACCAAAAAAAGGCCATAAAATTAACATATGTCAGAAATCATAAATAATTCTTCGGGAGTGAATGTGAACCGAAGGCATCGTAATATAGGTTCTATATCAGATAATGAAATACTCGTTTTTAGGGTTAAGCGGCTCAAAAATATTTTCAAGGATCTATATAATCGTTCTTAGGTCTGAATCATATATTCCGAAGCCTTCCGCTTCAAATTAGTATCTTGTCGAACAATCTGTTGACATTTGATTATTCTTGATGCCACTATTTTAAGATTAAGGGGCGGGCGACATGGAGAATAGAATGTATTGGGAAAATATATTCTCCATGCATGCTCTTTACTTTGTTCTCAGGACCGACACGCTCTTGCCGTAGATAAGGTTAACAAATTCCGGTGATTTCTATGTCTTTTGATATAAGATTCCCTTTAATGGCCTTTTTGCCATTAAGGTGCCGACATGGATCCTTGAGTGATTTGAGAGAAATAATTCTTTAAGGATCCTCTTTAATTCGTTCTCAGGTCTGAAATGCCCACTCCGAAGACTTTCTTGCACTTCAATTTAAACCCCGAAAATTTTAATTTTCCCAGCAGACGTTGTGTACAGACATCTCGAAAGCATGATTGGTTTCAACATTCTCCATGTATGATTAACCATATGTTCTCCGCTGCGTTAAATTGTTGGGACTAGCACAGCGCAATTATTCAAGAATCTACCTCAAGTAATCTCGATAGCAATGTTTTGGAATCCGCAATGTACTAATTTAAATATGTACGTATGTGGATTTTTTTTACAAAATTTTCATATACAATCCATTATACTTCTTTTATAAACTTCTCAATTTTTTCAATTGATATATATATTAGTAATATGTATGTAAATATAATATATCGTCACCTGAAATTCAAAATAACGTAACCCACATGTTCAAGCTTTTTCAGGAGAAGCCAAAAACAAATTAAAGTAATTTTAATCTTTTGACCAGATTTATGAATTTCCTGCCTATTAAGGCGAAATCAAATAACAAATGTAGTGTAATTAGTTGTGCGTTCATTTTGAATAAAAAAATAAAATTGTATGAATCTATCCGTCAATTTTAGATATTGAACTCTACAATTTTGTAGGAATGTGTAGTTTAGTGTAATAGACTATAATCAATCATAAAATTAATTTTGATTTTTTTGATGTTACGTTATTTTGGATTTCAGATGACAATATATAAATTGTTAATTTATACAGGGAATGCATTTTTTAAGAAAATATAAATAATTTCCTTAAATTCACATGAAAAACTCAGGAATTGTAAAATTTATAATAATAAAATATAATATATTAAATTTTATTTTCTGTGTCTATAGTGTTAGTCTGGTACAAACAGCTTTTTTATACCTGAAGCAAGTATTCCGAAGTCTTCAGCTTCAAATTCACCCATTTCAGACGAAGATACTGGGGGCTAATCACGGCATCCGTTAACGAAATCGTTTTCGTGTCGAAAAAGTTATCGCAGCAACGAATTTTTGGATCACCGGAATCGATCGACAATATTGTTTTCTGTTATTATTTTGTGTGGAATTGCTACGTCAAATAGTGAAGAAGAAGAATAATAATATAAACATGTGAACGGCGGAACGAACAACTTAAAGAAGTAAGAATAAATAAAGGGTTTTCCAACAAGAGGTGTTATTTTGGTATTCAAAGAAAAATTCCATTTTTTGAGATAAATGATCGGATGTTTATTTCATAATAAAGATGAAGGTATGCCGTTAATAATGAAAAACAACATCAGCCAAATGGCCACCACGCTTACAGGACCATATCCACGCTTCAGGACCATATCCTTTTCATGAAATTTTCCATAACCAAATCGCAAAGTGGCTGCCCTATGTCCTCGATAGCCTCACGTATTCTATTTTTGAGGTCTTGAATCGACGCTGGGCTGTTGGCGTAGACCTTATCTTTCACGTGTCCCCAAAGAAAGAAGTCGCAAGGTGTTAAATCACAAGATCTCGGTGGCCAATTGTGATCACCTCTTCGAGAGATAACACGGTCCGGAAACTTTTTCCGTAACAGAGCAATGGTTTCGTTGCTTGTGTGGCACGTAGCACCGTCTTGTTGAAAGTAAACCTTGTCCAGATCAATACCTCATTTTCAAAAATGTAAGGTCCAATGTCCCCGCCGAACCATAAACCGTTACACGTTGAGGATGGAGAGGCTTCTCAACAAGAACTCTTGAGTTTTCCGAGCCCCAGATGCGACAATTTTGCTTGTTGACGTAGCCACCGAGGTGGAAATGGGCCTCATCAGTCAAGATGATTTTTCGAATTTTAATAATTTCAATGCGTTGTTGAATCGTGTATCGTTCCATTTTTAGTAATGGCGTAGTTTCTACTTGTCAAATGTCAAAGAATAAAAGCTTCAAAAGTGACAGCTACCGAAATACCGACTGATTCAAAATAACACCTCTTCTTGGAAAACCCATACATATGTAAGTACCAGACAAATTCCACAATATTACATATAGTTACATGTCCTTTCAGTGTTTGCACATTTTTTGCTTTGCTATCTAATCTTGAGTTTTGAGCCCCAGATGCGACAATTTTGCTTGTTGACGTAGCCACCGAGGTGGAAATGGGCCTCATCAGTCAAGATGATTTTTCGAATTTTAATAATTTCAATGCGTTGTTGAATCGTGTATCGTTCCATTTTTAGTAATGGCGTAGTTTCTACTTGTCAAATGTCAAAGAATAAAAGCTTCAAAAGTGACAGCTACCGAAATACCGACTGATTCAAAATAACACCTCTTGTTGGAAAACCCATACATATGTAAGTACCAGACAAATTCCACAATATTACATATAGTTACATGTCCTTTCAGTGTTTGCACATTTTTTGCTTTTCTATCTAATCGGAATGATGCTCTTCTCGTTTATTCCATATACATAATTATTTTCCTTTCCAAAGCTTTGCATTAGTTTTCTTTATTTCAGATAATTTAATTTAGTATTCTTTATTAGGAAATTTTATTTACAATAATATTTACAACAGTTGAATTTCTCGCGGACAAACATGAATATAAATAAATAGGAGTACAATGCTGGCGGCGTTTTCCAGCAGCTTATCATCAAATGCTTTACCAGAGGATTCAAAATGTTGGAAATATGGTTAACTAATTTGGTCTCATTTCTTTCACATTTTTATACCCTCACTTTAGTGTGACGAGGGTATATATCATTTGCTACGGAAAAAAGTGTAACACGTCGAAGGAGTGACCTAAGACCCCAAGTATGTTCGAAGGAAATCCGTTTTGGGTCATTTTAAGTCGAAGGAGCAATGTCCGTCCGTCTGTCTGTCTGTCTGTCTGTCTGTCTGTCTGTCTGTCTGTGTGTCTGCTGGCTGGTGCGCACGATAACTCTCGAAAGGAGTAACCGATTGACCTCAAATTTGGTATGTGGTAATATTTTTTTCTATCTCCGGCTAAGTTCGAAGATGGGCCATATTGGTCCACTCCTTCTAGTACCTCCCCCACAAAGGGTTAAAATGTTGTGAAATATTGATTCTTTAATAACTGCTATACTACTTATTCGAATCTTTTGGAAATTCCACACATAGTATTAGCTTATTAGTCGTTATCAACTCGAGAAAAATGGGCGAAGTCGCCACGTCCCTTTTGGTACCTCCCACACAAATGCACCATTTTGCACCAAAAGTTAACAGCTTATAACATTAATAACAGTGTATAAAAATACTTGAAATTTTGTACAGTGTTATGCTTTTATATTGCCTACAGTCCAGGGAAAAATGGGTGTTGTTGTCACGCCCCTTTTGGTACCTCCCACACAAAGGTACCTTTTTGCACCAAAAGTTAACAGCTCATAACATTAAAACCAGTGTATAAAAATACTTGAAATTTTGTACAGTGTAATGTTTTTATAGTGTCTATAGCCCTGTGAAAAATGGGCGTTATTGCCACGCCCCTCTTTGTACCTCCTACACAAAATGCCCAAATCATACCACTATTTAATGTCTCATAACGTTTATACCAGTGCACATAAATGCTTATAAGTCGGCACAGTGCAATGAATTTAAAGTATCTAATGTTCAGCAAAAAAAAGGTGTATTTGATAAACCCCTTCTGGTACCTCCCACACAAATTGACAGAATAATTCGAGTAATAGTCAATATTACATTACTCACAAAGTGAGGGTATACCTTAGTCGGTTTACCCGACTGAAACTTTCTTACTTGTTTAATTGTCCATCAAGCACAGTGGCATTTTATTTTTTTATTTTTTTTTTTTTTTTTTTTTTTTATTTATTTAATTCAAAATTATAACCAAGCCTTATGGCCATATATGGTTAAATAGGCTACAACATTTAGACATAAAAAATAAAAACTATCTATAAATAAGGAGGAATTGAAACTACTCAAATATTTAAAAAATTCGGATAAAAATTTATAATTTAAATAAACAAAATATTGACAAAAAAAATTAACAACAAATCTTTTTAGCACTGAATAAACCTATAAATAAACATTTAAACTAAACTGACTGAATTGAATAAGTGAAATTGAAATTGAATTGAAGACTACTCTCTTTCTTTTCTGTGCAATATTTTAAATTTTCTCGTTTCTAAATGCTTTTTGAGCGAACAACTGTTCTTGTCATTTCAGGTTTGTTTTTCTGTGTTTTGAATCACCCATCAATGCAAAAAGTTTGCACTGATGTTTGACGATGGTGTCATTCCAATTAAACCCGTAGTGTGTTTTATTTTTAATTTTCATCACATTTCCAAATTCTATAAAAATTAATTGGACAAATTGTCAAATCAGGAGCCATCGGATTTTGCCAAATTTGATTTAAATCTACCTATAAAAGATCTTTTGGAAAAGTATCAAAAAGATAAAATCTACATCGACAAATTAAACGACACAACTCGTGTGGATATATGGAAACAATTCTCACAGGCGGTATGTGATCACATCTGGAAGATAATGTTCGACACGGAAGACTCCCCCACAAAAGAAAAGATGACCAAAGCTAGTGGACTGTTAGAGCAGCTTAAAAAATTATTATTAACTATTCCATTTACAATGAGTGGATTTATAAATTCAAGAAAGAGCTGTTAAAGAGGAAATTAAATGAATTCTTTGACCAGGAGATAGTGGCTAAATTACTGGGTCCCTGTTCGTCATGGTCCACAGAACCACCACCTGCTTATATTACCTATAGTGCGGATAGACGAAAACTTTATGCTGATTTTTCCGAATTCGATGATCCATCCCTCAGTGAGTGGGAGCTTTTGGATATCTTTGAAAACGCTTTTTATCGCAAACTAGATCCCGATGATCGCGAAACTTTTAACGATGTCTGGAGGCAGTTTTCACAGGCGGTTTGTGGTTGTGTTTGTTCGATTCAGAAAATCCTGCTGGCAAGGAACAAATGGATAAAGCCAGTGCCTTGTTGATGAAATACAAGAAAGATGGTACATTTATCAATTCCACCTTTTACAATTATTGGATTTATGAATTTCTAGATGAGTTGCTGAAAAAGGAATTGCTTGAATTTTGGCGAAATGAGGTGGTCGCCAAGAGCTTGGTCCCTGCTGGGCCCGAGATTCGGATTTTTATGATGATTTTAAAGATCCAGAGCCGGCAGAATTCTATAATCATGCCGGTTGTAAGGCGGTCTGGTTGGATAAGTGGGAAACGAAAAATAAAACCGTACCAAAATATCTTGAAGAGCCTATACCTGAAACGTTCAAGACTATAACCATGGAAAATGCTTTCGAGGATTTTATGGTGAATTTAGAAATACAACGAAGAATTGATTATGATGATATAGAAACCTATAAACGTATTTTCTTTTAAATGTCCGGAAGATACCAAACATGTGGAATTTTATAAAACCGGTAAAGAACTAATGAACTTTTATGCTGTACAATAACACTTCATTCTAAAGGGACAATTGGAAACGTTATAAATGTAAAGTTTTTAGCCATTTATAGTCGTAAACCGAAGGTATTGGACGAAATTATAGTTGCAGAATTTTTGCTTCAGGCCTGAGAATGAATTGGAGAGGATCCTTGGAGAAGTGTTCCTCTCAAAGCACTCGACCCCGTATATCTAAAATGCCGAAAGTTATAAAAATCATGGAAATGCTTAATTTGTATCTTCGATTAACATGAGTGAATACTAGCTTCAGCAGGGAATAAAATTAAAAATTAAAATTTAAAATAAAAAATATCTTATTATCAATTCCTGCATTTTGAATGGGAATTTAGGAAAATTATTTATTAGCCAAACAACATTACCTGTATAAATTAATAATTTATATATGTATATTTTATATTTACATATATCAATTTTATAAAATAAGTTTAATTGATTGTGTATGTATTAAAAAATTGTTTACATATTTAAATTAGTACATTCTGGAGCCAAAGGCTCCAATACAATCGAGATTTCTTGAGTTAGATTCTTAAATAATTGGATAATCCTTTTTGGAACATTTTTTTTGGTTTCCTCTTGTTTTCTAGATATCTGTACAATAAAGTTAGCTGGTGGTTAAATTTAAAGCGGAAGTCGTCGGAAAACGCTTTTCAGATACGAGGACGAAATAATGAAGATGCTTGGAGAATTATTTTTCTCAAACCCGAAGTCTCATTTCGGCCCTTAACTGCAAAAATGCCATAAAGAAGAACCATACTCGTATGTAATTTAAGCAATGGACGTTGTAATATATCTTCAACAATTATTAAAGCGGAAACCATCGAAATGGGTACTCCAGACCTGAGAACGAAGTAAAGAGCTCCCTGGGAGTAATTTCGTTCAAAGCAAAATGCTAATTTCTTTAACCGACATAATGAAGAGTTACGGGAACGAAAATATGATCCGAGTTTTTTTGCCGAATTCTTCAAGATCCCTCTTTATTTCTTTGTCTGCTTTAAATCCGTATAATCCGAAGCCTTGTGCTTCAAATTCACTCCCAATATGACTAACCTTTATGATTTTCAAGTAGCTAATAGCTACCACATAAGAATAATCCTTTCCGTTGCATTTATAAAGTTTCCAAGTGTTCATTTGGAGTGTAGTGTTATTGTACAGCATAAAAGTTCATTAGTTCTTTGCCGGTTGTATAAAATTGCACAGGTTTGGTATCTTTCGGATCAAAACTGGTAACATTATCTTTGAACCAACACAAGCCCAATTTTTCTATGACAATTATTTGCCAAAAATCCATATACTTCCGCTTGCATAGCTCATCGCGAACCTTGATTATCCAATCATTATATTCATGGGGTTCGTATTGACGGACATTCTCCTTGTACGCCTTCAAAAAATCAACAGCCATTTTTGATCTTTCGGAAGACAACGAAGCTCCATCGAATAGTAGTTGCCAACATACCAGTTGCGCTTCATTGAAAATACGTTTATAGGATTCATAATCAAAATCACCTCTTCGTAGTATTACTAAATTCAGCATAAAATCCTCGGAAGCATTTTCCAGTGTTATAGTCTTTAACTTTTCAGGTATAGACTCTTCGAGATATTTTGGTGGAGTTTTAGGTCTCGTTTCAGACTTATGCTCATCCAACCAGACTGCCTTACAACCGGCATGATTATAGAATTCTGCCGGCTCTGGATCATCAAAGTCATCAAAAAAATCGGAATCTCTGGCCCAGCAAGGACCCAACTCCTTGGCGACCACCTCATTTCGCCAAAATTCAAAAAATTCCCTTTTCAACAACTCATCTCGAAATGTATCAATCCAGTCATTGTAAAAGGCGGGACAGATAAATGTGCCATCTTTCTTGTATTGCCTTAACAGGGCACTGGCTTTATCCATTTGTTCTTTGCTAGGGGGATATTCTGAATCGAACAATATCTTCCATACACAACCAAAAACCGCTTCTGAAAATTGCTCAAAGATTTCCAAGTGAGTTTCCCCATCTTCTTCTGACGTATATTTTCGATAATAGGCGTTTTCAAAACGATCCAAAAGCTCCCACTCGGTTAAAGATGGATCATTGAATTCGGAAAAATCGGCCTCAAGTATTCGTGCAAACCTACCATTATAGGAAATAAAATCCGGTGGTGGTTCATTGGACCATGACCAACAGGGTCCCAGTAATTTTGCCACTATCTCCTGGTCAAAGAATTCATTTAATTTCCTCTTTAACAGCTCTTTCTTGAATTTATAAATCCACTCATTGTAAATGGAATAGTTAATAATTAGGGAGTCTTCTTTAAGCTGCGTTAACAGTCCACTAGCTTTGGCCATCTCCACTTTTGTGGGGGGGCCTTGCGTGTCGAACATTAGCTTCCAGATGTGATCACATACCGCCTGTGAGAACTGTTTCCATACATCTTCACGATTTGTGTCGTTTAATTTGTCGATGTAGATTTTATCTTTTTGATACTTTTCCAAAAGATCTTTTATCGGTAGATTTAAATCAAATTTGGCAAAATCCAATGGCTTCTGGTTTGACATTTTGTACAATTAATTTTTATAGAAATGCTAACTGCCGCAAGATTTGGAAATGTGATGAAAAGTAAAAATAAAACACTTTGTTAATGACTCATATAAGGGTTTAATTGGAATGACACCATCGTCAAACATCTGTGCAAACTTTTTGCATTAATGGGTGATTCAAAGCACAGAAAAACAAACCCGAAATGACAAGAACAGTTGTTCGCTCAAAAAGCACATAACCGTTAGAAACGAGAAAATTCAAAATATTCAGGGTTGTTGTGGAATCCGATTGTTGTCGGAATCGGAATTGAAACCGAGAAAGAAAATAACTTTGGTGTCACAAAAGGTTACTTTTTTCGATTTCAATTCCAATTCGCACAACAGTCGAATTCCACGACGAGAAAAAATATAAATTTTGTGTCACAGAAAGTTATTTTTTTGCTCGATTTCAATTCCGATTCCGACAGCAATCGGATTCCACAACAACCCTGATTGCTCAGGACACTTAAAAAAATCTAAAAGAAAGGAGACCAAATTGGTTAATCATATTTTCAGCATATTGTATCGGCTGGTAATAAACGTTTTCCGACATCGATGGGTTGGTTACATGCCAACTAGTCTAAATTATTATTAGTTTTTTTTTTGGAGCCAAAAGCGACCATCGTTGGAGCCAAAAATAATAAAGCAATAATATAGCGCGATTACTTTAAAGTCCAGCATCATTTGCTCACCTCTGCACTGCCCTACTACTTATTTTTAGGTTTCGGGCATTTACCTTTCAAAGTTATCTAACTATCCTGCAATCATATTTGATTGCTCGACACCTTGATCGAACACCGCAATGGATATTTTATTCAAAAATATTAAGTAGTTTATTTTTTGTTTATTTATTCCATCGTTCTTTTTATGTTTATTTTTTTACTTTTTATGCAACTAGATATCCAAAGGTTGATTATAAATGATCTTTAATATATTCAATATACTTATTTTCACAACAAACATTATTTTTCTTATATCCCTTAAATATAAATCCAAATTTTAAAGAGAGACCATTAATCAGAACATAACATGTAATACAAATATTTAAAACATAAATTTTGCAATTATTCGTATTTGCACTCAAATATTTTAAAATGTATTATGAATAAATGTAGTTTTTGGGGAAATTAGTTAAATTTGATAGGTTCCCTATAAAAAAAATAGTAAAACATCACACTTTTATAGACTTTCAATTTTTTGGTGGTGGCAGTCTACGTGATTGGCCCAAAAATGGGCGGGATCGGACCAATGAGCGTGCACTTGAATTCCGAAGGTGCCGGGTTCGATTCCGAGCCAGGGCACTTTAAAAAAATTATCATCAACATTTATTGTTTTCCTCATAATTAGAGTTTCTGCACCTAAAATAACTCACCGGACACACTACTACTACAACAACATCTGAACGCCCAAGTCAACAGGGAAGCTACAAATAGACATAACACCATGACGACTATTAACTGAAATGCAGCGCTTGGAGAACAGAAATTGCAAAACTCAAATAACATTCATTCTCTGAAACTAACAGACAAATGTTAATTAACACCCGGAAAATAATGAAGAAGATGAAAACAACATAAGTTTCCCATAAGGTAATCCACTTAAGGATTATCAACTCAGCTTCTCCAAGCTGCTACAATATTCTTCAAACCTGCGAATGAAGTAAAAAGGACCCTTGGACATCTCGCCTCTTTATACCTGCGAAAGCGCCATCAATAATGTATATGTTCAAAGTCATGCAATTGAGATTTTAAACTTGTATGCTTACCTGAAATATGTGTTTCAGGCCTGAGAACGAAGTAAATAAGACCCTTGAATAATTATTTTTCTCAAAGCACTCAACTGGCGATCTGGTCAACATGCTGGAAATATGATTAACCCATTTGGTCTCCTTTTTGTTACATTTTTAAAGTTCCATATCGAACACAGTTTAATTTTCTCTTTTTTCTCTGTGTAATATTTTGAATTTTCTCATTTTTAACGGTTATGTGCTCTTTTAATGCCTGACATTTTGGCTTTGGTTGTCTCTTTTTTGAATCACCCATCAATGCAAAAAGTTTGTACAGATGTTCGACGATGATGACATCCACATTTAACCCGTATATTAGTCATTGACAAAGTCTTTTATTTTTAATTTCATCACATTTGCAAATCTTGCGGCGGCTAGTGTTTCTATAAACATTAATTGGACAAAATGTCTAATCAAATGCCTTCGGATTTTTCCAAATTCGATTTAAATCTACCTCTAAACGATCTATTGGAAAAGTATCAAAAAGATAAAATCTACATCGACAAATTAAACGACACAAATCGTGAAGATGTATGGAAACAATTCTCACAGGCGGTATGTGATCACATCTGGAAGCTAATGTTCGACACGGAAGACTCCCCCACAAAAGAAAAGATGACCAAAGCTAGTGGACTGCTAACGCAGCTTAAAGAAGACTCCATAATTATTAACTATTCAATTTACAATGAATGGATTTATAAATTCAAGAAAGAGCTGTTAAAGAGGAAATTAACTGAATTCTTTGACCAGGAAATAGTGGCTAAATTACTGGGTCCTTGTTGGTCATGGTCCACAGAACCACCACCGGTTTTTATTACCTATAGTGCGGATAGACGAAAACTTTATGCTGATTTTTCCGAATTCGATGATCCATCTCTCAGCGAGTGGGAGCTTTTGGATCTCTTTGAAAACGCTTTTTATCGCAAACTAGATCCCGATGATCGCGAAACTTTTAGAGATGTCTGGAGGCAGTTTTCACAGGCGGTTTGTGGTTGTGTTTGGAAGATATTGTTCGATTCAGAAAATCCTCCTGGCAAGGAACAAATGGATAAAGCCAGTGCCTTGTTGATGAAATACAAGAAAGATGGTACATTTATCAATTCCACCTTTTACAATTATTGGATTTATGAATTTCGAGATGAGTTGCTGAAAAAGGAATTGCTTGAATTTTGGCGAAATGAGGTGGTCGCCAAGGAGCTTGGTCCATGCTGGGCCCGAGATTCGGATTTTTATGATGACTTTAAAGATCCAGAGCCGGCAGAATTCTATAATCATGCCGGTTGTAAGGCGGTCTGGTTGGATAAGTGGGAAACGAAACCTAAAACCCTACCAAAATATCTTGAAGAGCCTATACCTGAAACGTTCAAGACTATAACCATGGAAAATGCTTTCGAGGATTTTATGGTGAATTTAGAAATACAACGAAGAATTGATTATGATGATATAGAAGCCTATAAACGTATTTTCAAGGAAGCACAAATGGTATTTTGGCAACTACTATTCGATGGAACTTCATTGACTTCAGAACGATCAAAAATGGCTGTTGATTTATTGAAAGCGTACAGGGAGAAGGCCTGTCGATGCACACCCCATGTATATAATGATTGGATAATCAAAGTTCGCGATGAGCTATGCAAACGGAAGCATATGGATTTTTGGCAAATAATTGACAAGGAAAGATTGGGCTTGTGTTGGCGTAAAGATAATGTTTCCTCTTTTAAATGTCCGGAAGATACCAAACATGTGGAATTTTATAAAACCGGTAAAGAACTAATGAACTTTTATGCTGTACAATAACACTTCATTCTAAAGGGACACTTGGAAACGTTATAAATGTAACGGTTTTAGCCATTTATAGTCTTAAATCGACAGTATCGGACGAAATTATAGTTGCAGAATTTTTGCTTCAGGCCTGAGAATGAATTGGAGAGGAGAAGTGTTCCTCTCAAAGCACTCGACCCCGTAAATTTAAAATGCCGAAAGTTATAAAAATCATGGAAATGCTTAATATGTATCTTCGATTGACATGAGTGAATACTAGCTTCAAAATATAACACCGCGAGAATAAAATTAAAAATTAAAATTTAAAATAAAAAATATCTTATTATCATTTCCTGAATTTTGAATGGGAATTTAGGAAAATTATTTATTAGCCAAACAAAATACATTACCTGTATAAATTAATAATTTATATATGTATATTTATACCCTCACTTTAGTGTGACGAGGGTATATATCATTTGCTACGGAAAAAAGTGTAACACGTCGAAGGAGTGACCTAAGACCCCAAGTATGTTCGGAGGAAATCCGTTTTGGGTAATTTTAAGTCGAATGAGCAATGTCCGTCCGTCTGTCTGTCTGTCTGTCTGTCTGTCTGTCTGTCTGCTGGCTGGTGCGCACGATAACTCTCGAAAGGAGTAACCGATTGACCTCCGGCTAAGTTCGAAGATGGGCCATATTGGTCCACTCCTTCTAGTACCTCCCCCACAAAGGGTTAAAATGTTGTGAAATATTGATTCTTTAATAACTGCTATACTACTTATTCGAATCTTTTGGAAATTCCACACATAGTATTAGCTTATTAGTCGTTATCAACTCGAGAAAAATGGGCGAAGTCGCCACGTCCCTTTTGGTACCTCCCACACAAATGCACCATTTTGCACCAAAAGTTAACAGCTTATAACATTAATAACAGTGTATAAAAATACTTGAAATTTTGTACAGTGTTATGCTTTTATATTGCCTACAGTCCAGGGAAAAATGGGTGTTGTTGTCACGCCCCTTTTGGTACCTCCCACACAAAGGTACCTTTTTGCACCAAAAGTTAACAGCTCATAACATTAAAACCAGTGTATAAAAATACTTGAAATTTTGTACAGTGTAATGTTTTTATAGTGTCTATAGCCCTGTGAAAAATGGGCGTTATTGCCACGCCCCTCTTTGTACCTCCTACACAAAATGCCCAAATCATACCACTATTTAATGTCTCATAACGTTTATACCAGTGCACATAAATGCTTATAAGTCGGCACAGTGCAATGAATTTAAAGTATCTAATGTTCAGCAAAAAAAAGGTGTATTTGATAAACCCCTTCTGGTACCTCCCACACAAATTGACAGAATAATTCGAGTAATAGTCAATATTACATTACTCACAAAGTGAGGGTATACCTTAGTCGGTTTACCCGACTGAAACTTTCTTACTTGTTTAATTGTCCATCAAGCACAGTGGCATTTTATTTTTTTATTTTTTTTTTTTTTTTTTTTTTTTATTTATTTAATTCAAAATTATAACCAAGCCTTATGGCCATATATGGTTAAATAGGCTACAACATTTAGACATAAAAAATAAAAACTATCTATAAATAAGGAGGAATTGAAACTACTCAAATATTTAAAAAATTCGGATAAAAATTTATAATTTAAATAAACAAAATATTGACAAAAAAAATTAACAACAAATCTTTTTAGCACTGAATAAACCTATAAATAAACATTTAAACTAAACTGACTGAATTGAATAAGTGAAATTGAAATTGAATTGAAGACTACTCTCTTTCTTTTCTGTGCAATATTTTAAATTTTCTCGTTTCTAAATGCTTTTTGAGCGAACAACTGTTCTTGTCATTTCAGGTTTGTTTTTCTGTGTTTTGAATCACCCATCAATGCAAAAAGTTTGCACTGATGTTTGACGATGGTGTCATTCCAATTAAACCCGTAGTGTGTTTTATTTTTAATTTTCATCACATTTCCAAATTCTATAAAAATTAATTGGACAAATTGTCAAATCAGGAGCCATCGGATTTTGCCAAATTTGATTTAAATCTACCTATAAAAGATCTTTTGGAAAAGTATCAAAAAGATAAAATCTACATCGACAAATTAAACGACACAACTCGTGTGGATATATGGAAACAATTCTCACAGGCGGTATGTGATCACATCTGGAAGATAATGTTCGACACGGAAGACTCCCCCACAAAAGAAAAGATGACCAAAGCTAGTGGACTGTTAGAGCAGCTTAAAAAATTATTATTAACTATTCCATTTACAATGAGTGGATTTATAAATTCAAGAAAGAGCTGTTAAAGAGGAAATTAAATGAATTCTTTGACCAGGAGATAGTGGCTAAATTACTGGGTCCCTGTTCGTCATGGTCCACAGAACCACCACCTGCTTATATTACCTATAGTGCGGATAGACGAAAACTTTATGCTGATTTTTCCGAATTCGATGATCCATCCCTCAGTGAGTGGGAGCTTTTGGATATCTTTGAAAACGCTTTTTATCGCAAACTAGATCCCGATGATCGCGAAACTTTTAACGATGTCTGGAGGCAGTTTTCACAGGCGGTTTGTGGTTGTGTTTGTTCGATTCAGAAAATCCTGCTGGCAAGGAACAAATGGATAAAGCCAGTGCCTTGTTGATGAAATACAAGAAAGATGGTACATTTATCAATTCCACCTTTTACAATTATTGGATTTATGAATTTCTAGATGAGTTGCTGAAAAAGGAATTGCTTGAATTTTGGCGAAATGAGGTGGTCGCCAAGAGCTTGGTCCCTGCTGGGCCCGAGATTCGGATTTTTATGATGATTTTAAAGATCCAGAGCCGGCAGAATTCTATAATCATGCCGGTTGTAAGGCGGTCTGGTTGGATAAGTGGGAAACGAAAAATAAAACCGTACCAAAATATCTTGAAGAGCCTATACCTGAAACGTTCAAGACTATAACCATGGAAAATGCTTTCGAGGATTTTATGGTGAATTTAGAAATACAACGAAGAATTGATTATGATGATATAGAAACCTATAAACGTATTTTCTTTTAAATGTCCGGAAGATACCAAACATGTGGAATTTTATAAAACCGGTAAAGAACTAATGAACTTTTATGCTGTACAATAACACTTCATTCTAAAGGGACAATTGGAAACGTTATAAATGTAAAGTTTTTAGCCATTTATAGTCGTAAACCGAAGGTATTGGACGAAATTATAGTTGCAGAATTTTTGCTTCAGGCCTGAGAATGAATTGGAGAGGATCCTTGGAGAAGTGTTCCTCTCAAAGCACTCGACCCCGTATATCTAAAATGCCGAAAGTTATAAAAATCATGGAAATGCTTAATTTGTATCTTCGATTAACATGAGTGAATACTAGCTTCAGCAGGGAATAAAATTAAAAATTAAAATTTAAAATAAAAAATATCTTATTATCAATTCCTGCATTTTGAATGGGAATTTAGGAAAATTATTTATTAGCCAAACAACATTACCTGTATAAATTAATAATTTATATATGTATATTTTATATTTACATATATCAATTTTATAAAATAAGTTTAATTGATTGTGTATGTATTAAAAAATTGTTTACATATTTAAATTAGTACATTCTGGAGCCAAAGGCTCCAATACAATCGAGATTTCTTGAGTTAGATTCTTAAATAATTGGATAATCCTTTTTGGAACATTTTTTTTGGTTTCCTCTTGTTTTCTAGATATCTGTACAATAAAGTTAGCTGGTGGTTAAATTTAAAGCGGAAGTCGTCGGAAAACGCTTTTCAGATACGAGGACGAAATAATGAAGATGCTTGGAGAATTATTTTTCTCAAACCCGAAGTCTCATTTCGGCCCTTAACTGCAAAAATGCCATAAAGAAGAACCATACTCGTATGTAATTTAAGCAATGGACGTTGTAATATATCTTCAACAATTATTAAAGCGGAAACCATCGAAATGGGTACTCCAGACCTGAGAACGAAGTAAAGAGCATCCTTGGAGTAATTTCTTTCAAAGCAAAATGCTAATTTCTTTAACTGACTAAGAGCGTATATTCCGACGCATTTCGCTTCAAATTTACGACATAATGAAGAGTTAAGGGAACGAGAAGATGATCCGAGTATCTTTTGGGGGATAAGGGCGTTGGGGAGCCGAATTCTTCAAGATCCCTCTTTATTTCTTTGTCTGCTTTAAATCCGTATAATCCGATGCCTTTTGCTTCAAATTCTCTCCCAATATGACTAACCTTTATGATTTTCCAGTAAACATTGCGGCCGAATATTTCGAAAACAATAGCTACCACATAAGAATAATCCTTTCCGTTACATTTATAAAGTTTCCAAGTGTTCATTTGGAGTGTAGTGTTATTGTACAGCATAAAAGTTCATTAGTTCTTTGCCAGTTGTATAAAATTGCACAGGTTGACATAAAATCCTCGGAAGCATTTTCCAGTGTTATAGTCTTTAACTTTTTAGGTATAGGCTCTTCAAGATATTTTGGTGGAGTTTTAGGTCTCGTTTCAGACTTATGCTCATCCAACCAGACTGCCTTACAACCGGCATGATTATAGAATTCTGCCGGCTCTGGATCTTCAAAGTCATCAAAAAAATCGGAATCCCTGGCCCAGCAAGGACCCAACTCCTTGGCGACCACCTCATTTCGCCAAAATTCAAAAAATTCCCTTTTCAGCAACTCGTCTCGAAATTTATCAATCCAGTCATTGTAAAAGGCGGGACAGATAAATGCGCCATATTTCCTGTATCGCCTTAATAGGGCACTGGCTTTATCCATTTGTTCTTTGCTAGGGGGATTTTCTGAATCGAACAATATCTTCCATACACAACCAAAAACCGCTTCTGAAAATTGCTCAAGGATTTCCAATTGAGTTTCCCAATCTTGTTCCAACGTAATTTTTCGATAATAGGCGTTTTCAAAACGATCCAAAAGCTCCCACTCGCTTAAAGATGGATCATTGAATTCGGAAAAATCGGCCTCAAGTATTCGTGCAAACCTACCATTATAGGAAATAAAATCCGGTGGTGGTTCATTGGACCATGACCAACAGGGTCCCAGTAATTTTGCCACTATCTCCTGGTCAAAGAATTCATTTAATTTCCTCTTTAACAGCTCTTTTTTGAATTTATAAATCCACTCATTGTAAATGGAATAGTTAATAATTAGGGAGTCTTTTTTAAGCTGCTCTAACAGTCCACTAGCTTTGGTCATCTTTTCTTTTGTGGGGGAGTCTTCCGTGTCGTACATTAGCTTCCAGATGTGATCACATACCGCCTGTGATAATTATTTCCATACATCTTCACGATTTGTGTCGTTTAATTTGTCGATGTAGATTTTATCTTTTTGATACTTTTCCAATAGATCGTTTAGAGGTAGATTTAAATCGAATTTGGAAAAATCCGAAGGCATTTGATTAGACATTTTGTCCAATTAATGTTTATAGAAACACTAGCCGTCGCAAGATTTGCAAATGTGATGAAATTAAAAATAAAAGACTTTGTCAATGACTAATATACTAGAATGACACCATCGTCAAACATCTGTGCAAACTTTTTGCATTGATGGGTGATTCAAAACAGAGAAAAACAAAGCCGAAATGACAAGAACAGTTGTTCGCTCAAAAAGCACATAATCGTTAGAAACGAGAAAATTCAAAATATTGCTCAGAAAAAAAGAGAAAATTACACTGTGCTTGATGGAAAATAATGAGGAAGATGAAAACAACATAAGGTTCCCATAAGGTCATCCACTTAAGGATTATCAACTCAGCGTCTCCAAGCTGCTACAATATATTCTTCAAACCTGCGAATGAAGTAAAAAGGACCCTTGGACATCTCGCCTCTTTATACCTGGAAAGCGCCATCAATAATTTATATGTTCAAAGTCATGCAATTGAGATTTTAAACTTGTATGCTTGACTGAAATATGTGTTTCAGGCCTGAGAACGAAGTAAATAAGACCCTTGAATAATTTTTTTTCTCAAAGCACTCAACAGGCGATCTGGTCAACATGCTGGAAATATGATTAACCCATTTGGTCTCCTTTTTGTTACATTTTTAAAGTTCCATATCGAACACAGTTTAATTTTCTCTTTTTTTCATTTTTAACGATTATGTACTCTTTTTAATGCCTGACATTTTGGCTTTGGTTGTCCCTTTTTTGAATCACCCATCAATGCAAAAAGTTTGTACAGATGTTTGACGATGATG
The DNA here is from genome assembly GCA_963930755.1 of Eudasyphora cyanicolor. Lineage (NCBI taxonomy): Eukaryota > Metazoa > Arthropoda > Insecta > Diptera > Muscidae > Eudasyphora > Eudasyphora cyanicolor. Next base: position 47,277,527 of record OZ005737.1, on the reverse strand, counting down.
ACATCCACATTAAACCCGTATGTTAGTCATTGACAAAGTCTTTTATTTTTAATTTCATCACATTTGCAAATCTTAGCGGCAGCTAGTGTTTCTATAAACATTAATTGGACAAAATGTCTAATCAAATGCCTTCGGATTTTTCCAAATTCGATTTAAATCTACCTCTAAACGATCTATTGGAAAAGTATCAAAAAGATAAAATCTACATCGACAAATTAAACGACACAAATCGTGAAGATGTATGGAAACAATTCTCACAGGCGGTATGTGATCACATCTGGAAGCTAATGTTCGACACGGAAGACTCCCCCACAAAAGAAAAGATGACCAAAGCTAGTGGACTGTTAGAGCAGCTTAAAAAAGACTCCCTAATTATTAACTATTCCATTTACAATGAGTGGATTTATAAATTCAAAAAAGAGCTGTTAAAGAGGAAATTAAATGAATTCTTTGACCAGGAGATAGTGGCTAAATTACTGGGTCAATGTTGGTCATGGTCCACAGAACCACCACCGGCTTATATTACGTATAGTGCGGATAGACGAAAACTTTATGCTGATTTTTCCGAATTCGATGATCCATCTCTCAGCGAGTGGGAGCTTTTGGATCTCTTTGAAAACGCTTTATATCGCAAACTAGATCCCGATGATCGCGAAACTTTTAACGATGTCTGGAGGCAGTTTTCACAGGCGGTTTGTGGTTGTGTTTGGAAGATATTGTTCTATTCAGAAAATCCTCCTGGCAAGGAACAAATGGATAAAGCCAGTGCCTTGTTGATGAAATACAAGAAAGATGGTACATTTATCAATTCCACCTTTTACAATTATTGGATTTATGAATTTCGAGATGAGTTGCTGAAAAAGGAATTGCTTGAATTTTGGCGAAATGAGGTGGTCGCCAAGGAGCTTGGTCCCTGCTGGGCCCGAGATTCGGATTTTTATGATGATTTTAAAGATCCAGAGCCGGCAGAATTCTATAATCCTGCCGGTTGTAAGGCGGTCTGGTTGGATGAGTGGGAAACGAAACCTAAAACCGTACCAAAATATCTTGAAGAGCCTATACCTGAAACGTTCAAGACTATAACCATGGAAAATGCTTTCGAGGATTTTATGGTGAATTTAGAAATACAACGAAGAATTGATTATGATGGTATAGAAACCTATAAACGTATTTTCTTTTAAATGTCCGGAAAATACCAAACATGTGGAATTTTATAAAACCGGTAAAGACCTAATGAACTTTTATGCTGTACAATAACACTTCATTCTAAAGGGACACTTGGAAACGTTATAAATGTAACGGTTTTAGCCATTTATAGTCTTAAATCGACAGTATCGGACGAAATTATAGTTGCAGAATTTTTGCTTCAGGCCTGAGAATGAATTGGAGAGGAGAAGTGTTCCTCTCAAAGCACTCGACCCCGTAAATTTAAAATGCCGAAAGTTATAAAAATCATGGAAATGCTTAATATGTATCTTCGATTGACATGAGTGAATACTAGCTTCAAAATATAACATAAATTTAAAATAAAATTAAAAATTTTATTTTTAAATTTAAATAAAATTAAAAATTAAAATTTAAAATAAAAAATATCTTATTATCATTTCCTGAATTTTGAATGGGAATTTAGGAAAATTATTTATTAGCCAAACAAAATACATTACCTGTATAAATTAATAATTTATATATGTATATTTATACCCTCACTTTAGTGTGACGAGGGTATATATCATTTGCTACGGAAAAAAGTGTAACACGTCGAAGGAGTGACCTAAGACCCCAAGTATGTTCGGAGGAAATCCGTTTTGGGTAATTTTAAGTCGAATGAGCAATGTCCGTCCGTCTGTCTGTCTGTCTGTCTGTCTGTCTGTCTGTCTGTCTGTCTGCTGGCTGGTGCGCACGATAACTCTCGAAAGGAGTAACCGATTGACCTCCGGCTAAGTTCGAAGATGGGCCATATTGGTCCACTCCTTCTAGTACCTCCCCCACAAAGGGTTAAAATGTTGTGAAATATTGATTCTTTAATAACTGCTATACTACTTATTCGAATCTTTTGAAATTCCACACATAGTATTAGCTTATTAGTCGTTATCAACTCGAGAAAAATGGGCGAAGTCGCCACGTCCCTTTTGGTACCTCCCACACAAATGCACCATTTTGCACCAAAAGTTAACAGCTTATAACATTAATGACAGTGTATAAAAATACTTGAAATTTTGTACAGTATTATGCTTTTATATTGCCTACAGTCCAGGGAAAAATGGGTGTTGTTGTCACGCCCCTTTTGGTACCTCCCACACAAAGGTACCTTTTTGCACCAAAAGTTAACAGCTTATAACATTAAAACCAGTGTATAAAAATATTTGAAATTTTGTAAAGTGTAATTTTTTTATAGTGTCTATAGCCCTGTGAAAAATTGGCATTATTGCCACGCCCCCCTTTGTACCTCCCACACAAAATGCCCAAATCATACCACAATTTAATGTCTCATAACGTTTATACCAGTGCACATAAATGCTTACAAGTCGGCACAGTGCAATTAATTTAAAGTATCTAATGTTCTGAAAAAAAGGTGTATTTCATAAACCCCTTCTGGTACCTCCCACACAAATTGACAGAATAATTCGAGTAATATTCAATATTACATTACTCACAAAGTGAGGGTATACCTTAGTCGGTTTACCCGACTGAAACTTTCTTACTTGTTTATATTTACATATATCAATTTTATAAAATAAGTTTAATTGATTGTGTATGTATTAAAAAATTGTTTACATATTTAAATTAGTACATTCTGGAGCCAAAGGCTCCAATACAATTGAGATTTCTTGAGTTAGATTCTTAAATAATTGGATAATCCTTTTTGGAACATTTTTTTGGTTTCCTCTTGTTTTCTAGATATCTGTACAATAAAGTTAGCTGGTGGTTAAATTTAAAGCGGAAGTCGTCGGAAAACGCTTTTCAGATAGGAGGACGAAATAATGAAGATGCTTGGAGAATTATTTTTCTCAAACCCGAAGTCTCATTTCGGCCCTTAACTGCAAAAATGCCATAAAGAAGAACCATACTCGTATGTAATTTAAGCAATGGACGTTGTAATATATCTTCAACAATTATTAAAGCGGAAACCATCGAAATGGGTACTCCAGACCTGAGAACGAAGTAAAGAGCATCCTTGGAGTAATTTCTTTCAAAGCAAAATGCTAATTTTTTTAACTGACTAAGAGCGTATATTCCGACGCATTTCGCTTCAAATTTACGACATAATGAAGAGTTAAGGGAACGAGAAGATGATCCGAGTATCTTTTGGGGGATAAGGGCGTTGGGGAGCCGAATTCTTCAAGATCGCTCTTTATTTCTTTGTCTGCTTTAAATCCGTATAATCCGATGCCTTTTGCTTCAAATTCTCTCCCAATATGACTAACCTTTATGATTTTCCAGTAAACATTGCGGCCGAATATTTCGAAAACAATAGCTACCACATAAGAATAATCCTTTCCGTTACATTTATAAAGTTTCCAAGTGTTCATTTGGAGTGTAGTGTTATTGTACAGCATAAAAGTTCATTAGTTCTTTGCCAGTTGTATAAAATTGCACAGGTTTGGTATCTTTCCGATCAAAACTGGTAAAATTATCTTTGTACCAACACAAGCCCAATTTTTCTATGACAATTATTTGCCAAACATCCATATACTTCCGCTTGCATAGCTCATCGCGAACCTTGATTATCCAATCATTATATTCATGGGGTTCGTATTGACGGACATTCTCCTTGTACGCCTTCAAAAAATCAACAGCCATTTTTGATCTTTCGGAAGACAAAGAAGTTCCATCGAATAGTAGTTGCCAACATACCAGTTGCGCTTCATTGAAAATACGTTTATAGGCTTCGTAATCAAAATCACCTCTTCGTAGTATTACTAAATTCAGCATAAAATCCTCGGAAGCATTTTCCAGTGTTATAGTCTTTAACTTTTTAGGTATAGGCTCTTCAAGATATTTTGGTGGAGTTTTAGGTCTCGTTTCAGACTTATGCTCATCCAACCAGACTGCCTTACAACCGGCATGATTATAGAATTCTGCCGGCTCTGGATCTTCAAAGTCATCAAAAAAATCGGAATCCCTGGCCCAGCAAGGACCCAACTCCTTGGCGACCACCTCATTTCGCCAAAATTCAAAAAATTCCCTTTTCAGCAACTCGTCTCGAAATTTATCAATCCAGTCATTGTAAAAGGCGGGACAGATAAATGCGCCATATTTCCTGTATCGCCTTAATAGGGCACTGGCTTTATCCATTTGTTCTTTGCTAGGGGGATTTTCTGAATCGAACAATATCTTCCATACACAACCAAAAACCGCTTCTGAAAATTGCTCAAGGATTTCCATGTGAGTTTCCCTATCTTGTTCCAACGTAATTTTTCGATAATAGGCGTTTTCAAAACGATCCAAAAGCTCCCACTCGCTTAAAGATGGATCATTGAATTCGGAAAAATCGGCCTCAAGTATTCGTGCAAACCTACCATTATAGGAAATAAAATCCGGTGGTGGTTCATTGGACCATGACCAACAGGGTCCCAGTAATTTTGCCACTATCTCCTGGTCAAAGAATTCATTTAATTTCCTCTTTAACAGCTCTTTTTTGAATTTATAAATCCACTCATTGTAAATGGAATAGTTAATAATTAGGGAGTCTTTTTTAAGCTGCTCTAACAGTCCACTAGCTTTGGTCATCTTTTCTTTTGTGGGGGAGTCTTCCGTGTCGTACATTAGCTTCCAGATGTGATCACATACCGCCTGTGATAATTGTTTCCATACATCTTCACGATTTGTGTCGTTTAATTTGTCGATGTAGATTTTATCTTTTTGATACTTTTCCAATAGATCGTTTAGAGGTAGATTTAAATCAAATTTGGAAAAATCCGAAGGCATTTGATTAGGCATTTTGTCCAATTAATGTTTATAGAAACACTAGCCGTCGCAAGATTTGCAAATGTGATGATATTAAAAATAAAAGACTTTGTCAATGACTAATATACGGGTTAAATGTGGATGTCATCATCGTCGAACATCTGTACAAACTTTTTGCATTGATGGGTGATTCAAAAAAGAGACAACCAAAGCCAAAATGTCAGGCATTAAAAGAGCACATAACCGTTAAAAATGAGAAAATTCAAAATATCACACAGAGAAAAAAGAGAAAATTAAACTGTGTTCGATATGTAACTTTAAAAATGTAACAAAAAGGAGACCAAATGGGTTAATCATATTTCCAGCATGTTGACCAGATCGCCAGTTGAGTGCTTTGAGAAAAATAATTATTCAAGGGTCTTCGTTCTCAGTCGTCATGGTGTTATGTCTATTTTTAGCTTCCCTGTTGACTTGGGCGCTCACCGGACACACTACTACTACAACAAAGTAGTGTGTCCGGTGAGTTATTTTAGCTGCAGAAACTCTAATTATGAGGAAAACAATAAATGTTGATGTTAAATTTTCCAGTCCCCTGTCTGGGAATCGAACCCAGCACCTTCGGAATCCAAGTCTACGCCCATTGGGCCAATCTCGTAGACTGCCACCACCAAAAAATTTAAAGTCTATAAAAGTGTAATGCTTTACTATTTTTTTATAGGGAACCTATCAAATTGAACTAATTTTCCCAAAAACTACATTTATTCATAATACATTTTAAAATATTTGAGTGCAAATTCGAATAATTGCAAAATTTATGTTTTAAACATTTGTATTGCATGTTATGTTCTGATTAATGGTCTCACTTTTAAATCTTGATTTATATTTAAGGGATATAAGAAAAATAATTTTTGTTGTGAAAATAAGTATATTGAATATATTAAAGATCATTTATAATCAACCTTTGGATATCTAGTTGCATAAAAAGTAAAAAAATAAACATAAAAAGAACGATGAAATAAATAAACAAAAAATAAACTACTTCATATTTTTGAATAAAATATCCATTGCGGTGTTCGATCAAGGTGTCGAGCAATCAAATATGATTGCAGGATAGTTAGATAACTTTGAAAGGTAAATGCCCGAAACCTAAAAATAAGTAGTAGGGCAGTGCAGAGGTGAGCAAATGATGCTGGACTTTAAAGTAATCGCGCTATATTATTGCTTTATTATTTTTGGCTCCAACGATGGTCTCTTTTGGCTCCAAAAAAAACTAATAATAATTTAGACTAGTTGGCATGTAACCAACCCATCGATGTCGGAAAACGTTTATTACCAGCCGATACAATATGCTGAAAATATGATTAACCGATTTGGTCTCCTTTCTTTTAGATTTTTTTAAGTGTCCATCAAGCACAGTGAAATTTTCTCTTTTTTTCTGAGCAATATTTTGAATTTTCTCGTTTCTAACGGTTATGTGCTTTTTGAGCGAACAACTGTTCTTGTCATTTCGGGTTTGTTTTTCTGTGCTTTGAATCACCCATCAATGCAAAAAGTTTGCACAGATGTTTGACGATGGTGTCATTCCAATTAAACCCTTATATGAGTCATTAACAAAGTGTTTTATTTTTAATTTTCATCACATTTCCAAATCTCGCGGCGGCTAGCATTTCTATAAAAAAATAATTGTACAAAATGTCAAATCAGAAGCCATTGGATTTTGCCAAATTTGATTTAAATCTACCTATAAAAGATCTTTTGGAAAAGTATCAAAAAGATAAAATCTACATCGACAAATTAAACGACACAAATCGTGAAGATGTATGGAAACAGTTCTCACAGGCGGTATGTGATCACATCTGGAAGCTAATGTTCGACACGCAAGGCCCCCCCACAAAAGTGGAGATGGCCAAAGCTAGTGGACTGTTAACGCAGCTTAAAGAAGACTCCATAATTATTAACTATTCCATTTACAATGAATGGATTTATAAATTCAAGAAAGAGCTGTTAAAGAGGAAATTGAATGAGTTCTTTGACCAGGAAATAGTGGCTAAATTACTGGGTCCTTGTTGGTCATGGTCCACAGAACCACCACCGGCTTTTATTACCTATAGCGCGGATGGACGAGAACTTTATGCAGATTTTTCCGAATTCAATGATCCATCTCTAAGCGAGTGGGAGCTTTTGGATCGCTTTGAAAACGCTTTTTATCGCAAAGTAAATCAAGATCGCGATACTTTCGTCGAGGTCTGGGAGCAGTTTTCACAGGCGGTTTGTGGTTGTGTTTGGAAGATATTGTTCGATTCGGAAAATTCCCCCAACAAGGAACAAATGGATAAAGCCAGTGCCTTGTTGATGAAATACAAGAAAGATGCCACATTTATCACTCCCACCTTTTACAATAATTGGATTTATAAATTTCGAGATGAATTGTTAAAAAAAGAATTGCTTGAATTTTGGCGAAATGAGGTAGTTGCCAAGGAGCTGGGTCCTTGCTGGGCCAGAGATTCGGATTTCTATGATGACTTTGAAGATCCAGAGCCGGCGGAATTCTATAATCATGCCGGTTGTAAGGCAGTCTGGTTGGATGAGGATGAGTCGGAAACGAAACCTAAAACTCTGCCAAAATATCTTGAAGAACCTATACCTGATACTTTCAAGACTATAACCCTGGAAAATGCTTTCGAGGATTTTATGGTGAATTTAGAAATACAGCGAAGAATTGATTTTGATGACAAAGAAGCCTATAAACGTATTTTCAATGAAGCGCAACTGGTATTTTGGCAACTACTATTCGATGGAACTTCTTTGTCTTCCGAAAGATCAAAAATGGCTGCTGATTTATTGAAGGCGTACAAGGATAAAGCCGGTCGATACGCTCCCCATGACTATAATGATTGGATAATCAAGGTTCGCGATGAACTTTGCAAACGGAAGTATATTGATTTTTGGCAGATAATTGTCAAAGAAAAATTGGGCTTGTGTTGGTCCATAGATAATGCTTCCTGTTTTGATAATCCGGAAGATACCAAACCTGTGGAATTTTATAAAACCGGCAAAGAACTAATGAACTTTTACGCTATACAATAACTCTTCACTCGAAATGGGCTTGTTTACTACAAATGTTTAACGGAAAGGATTGTTTTTTGTGTTACCTATTGTTTTCGAAATATTCGGCCGCAACGTTTACTTGAACATCATAAAGGTTAGTCTTTTTTGGTGTGAATTTGAACCGCAATATATCGAGCTATACAAATTTAGAGCATAGAATGAAATAAAAAGGACTCGTAGAATTATTTCACTCAATTCACTCGGCTTGCCATCTCAAGTCACCATCTTAAAAATGCGAAATCAAAAATTAGCATATAAAGAATATCATATAAATTATTTATTCGGGATTGAAATTGAAGTGTTTGGAATACGCGCTCAAAAAAGGAATTAAAGAAAAACCTTTGAAAATTATATCTCTCAAAGCACTCGGCTCCACTTAACCAAATCGCCATTAAAATTAGCTTATGTCAGAAATCATGTAAATTATTTTTTTTCGGGAGTGAACTTGAAGCTTAAAGCATCTAAATATAGGCCCTAAGTCAGATAATGATATACTCCTCTTTAAGATATATATATCGAAGCCTTCCGCTTTAAATTCGTATTTGAGTATTTTTGATTAAGGGGCGAGTTGGAGAGACCGAAGTGTCTATTCCGAAGCCTTACGTTTCAAAAATCACACATTCTTGTCGTAGATATCGTTAAAAATGCCTGTGATTTCTATGAATTTTGATACCTATATGATTCTCTTTGATGCCATTTTTGCAATTAAGGAGCCGAGATGGGACCTAGAGGGCTTTGAGAGAAATAATTCTCTCATTTCGTTCTCATGTCTTACTACCACTTCAAATTAAACCTCGAAAATTTGTAATTTCCCAACAGATATCTCGAATACAAGAGGGAACCAAAAAACACTAATCACAATTAGTTTCAACATGCTCCAATATGAATAACCATATGTTCTCCGTTCCGTTAAATTTTCGGGGGACTAGCACAGCGCAATTATTCAATAATCTAACTCAAGTAATCTCGATTGTATGGGAGTTATTGACTCCGCATTGTACTAATTTAAATATGTAGATATGTAGTTTTTTAAACAAAATGTTCATATACAATCCATTATATTTATTTTATAACCTTCTCAAATTTTTGATATTGGTATATGTAATTATTAATTTATACTTAATGTATATTTTTTGTATAGCCTAATAAATAATTTCTTTAAATTCCTATGAACAACTCTGGAATTGTAAAGATGATAATAATTCAATTCGGTTTATTTTTCATATAATATTATAGTATTTACATATTAACTTTTCGTGGTAAAGTGTTTAGGAATACCATTCCTTTTCTACTTTGTAGATTGATGTTGATGTACTTAATAACACGATTGCAATATATTAGCTGCGCGTTAAAAATAGTAATAGGGAAAAAATTCACAACCCATATAAACAATTTTAATTAAAAAGAAAAGAGAAAAACTAAGAACTAGGGTTTAAAATTATGATGATACGATATCATTGATGTGAGAGTATTGAGATTTTACCATCACGGGATCTATATCAGAAATTGTATGTAGGCCCCTTGTTGAGTAATGCCAAGGCATGTTCCAGATAATCTTCAAAATCTTGTTTTGTGCTTTTTTCCTTCTTTTTTTTTAACGAACGTTTCCAACGCAGCCACTCTTACCCGCCCCTTCCGACCGCGGGGGCCACATCCCCATAACGTAGGGATTGCGTACACACCATGCTCCGAACCATGGCGGGTTAACAGTAGAGGGTGGAATACCAGCTACATAATATATATCAACAGCCGGTATGTACATACATGCATAAAAAGTGTTTACTTTGTTTAGTTAAATAAAGAATACAAATAATACAGAATTTCACTACTGAATTAAATAACATATGATTCTAGATTTCACTATATCTATTCCTACATTAAAGTCAATAATATCATATAAAGTGTTAAAGTCTATGCACATTATACGGATAGGCTCTGCAGATGCGTAATTTGTACGTTGAAAATCAATATGCAATAATTGGTAATATCTGGAAGATCTGAATGGTACGTTAAATCTTATCTTAGAAAGCATGTATCCAGAAAGCACATCACAATTTATAACCTTCAATATCATTGTGGTGTTCAGCATAATATGTCTGCTCTTAAGAGTAGGCAATCTTATCAAGCTCAACCTTTTAGTATAGGGATGAAGAACAAAATCACTATTCCAATGCAGGTGCCTCAAAGCAAATAATAAAAATTGTTTCTGAACGGATTCAATTTTATCAACATAAATCCCATATTGGGGGTCCCATACAACAGAACCATATTCTAGAATAGGTATAACAAGTGAAGTATACAACTGTTTCGTTACATATGGATCTGAGAATTCTTTCGCCCAACGCTTAATGAAGCCAAGGACACCATAAGCTTTGTTCACCATTGTAATTATGTGATTATTGAAGTTAAGTTTAGGATCCATTAATGTACCAAGATCCACAAAGGATTCAACAGTTTCTAAATTGGAACCAAGAAGACTGAATTTAGATGGAATCAATTTCGATCTAGAGAAACACATATTTTTACACTTCTTCAAATTAAGGTCCATGCAATTAATTTCACACCAATAACCAAAGTTGTCTAAGTCATTTGAAGAAACAAAGAATCATCAGATGTGTTACGAGAATAAAATATCTTAACATCATCTGCATACATTAGTAATCTAGAACTAATAATTGAATTTTGGTAAGTTATTTATAAACAGTAGAAACAGCAAAGGGCCAATATTGGGGTACCCCAGATGAAAACAAAATCGGGCCTTTGTCATAGTCGAGAGTCCCTTACGAAATCCATGTTGGAATGGACTAAGAATAGGTGAAACACTATGAGATACAATAAACTTGACGATACAAAAGATAAATCAAAATAAGGAATGTTCAAATGATTCAATGATGGCATATTGTAAGGATAGGAAACTAGATGACACTTTTGACGAGAATAGGTTGATGCAAAGAACTTTGCAAAACAATCAGCGATTGACTGATCACCACAGAATTCCTCACCATCAATTCTAACCCTTGAAGGCCTTGGATTAGACTTACGTTTCATATTGACAAAATCATAGAACGATCTAGGGTTCATTTTAAAATTGTGAGCTAACTTCTCCAAGTAGAGCTCATAGCACTTACGTGAATCAATGTTATACTGTGATCTGGCAACAGAGTACCTGACGTAATCAACATCGGATCCAGACCTTTTGAATTTCTTAAATAGTCTGCTCTTTACGTTCCTGAGAGCTAGTATTTTTAGAGTAAATGGGCTGAGGTGGAAGTTCAAATGATTTTAGAGAAATAATTCTCAAAAAATTCTCCTTAATTCGTCCTCAAGTCCGAATGAAGTATTTAGAAGCCATCAGATTTAAATTCGCCGTTTCTTTTGATGGCGCCGATTTAAATTGTTCATGATTTGTGTAAAGCGCAGGTTCCCAAGGCTTTTTAACCAAAATCTGCGAAATGAAAAAATATTGACTCGAATTTCTGAATTTAATTTAATTTTTTAATTTAATTTTATTATATTCAATAACAACCGAATTTCTTCAATTAAAACTACTCTAAGAAATGTTTGTCCTTCAAATTCGATTTTCACAATCCTCTCCCATTAAAACGAAAAACTAAAAAATTCGACAAAATCTGAATTTATTTAGTTAACATTAAATTTTGGGCTTGGCAATTAAATTTGCATATTCTCCACTTGTTTTTACATCACAATAATAACAAAATATGTTTTTTTTTATATCAAGATTTTAACTTTACTAAATTTGAGCAATTATTGTCCTTAAAAGTATCCTCTATTTTAACAGCAGGTTTAGAATATACAATCTCTTTAATAATTCTATAAGGCTTAATGGTGTTATGTTCCGCTGTTGATTGGCTGGAATCCAATAGGAAATGATACCAATCTAAATTATTCACATTTGGGGTTTCCCCGCCCAATTCCGAGGGCAAAATATCCTTAGAAACTAATTCATGTAGAGAGTTTAGGTTTGTTCCATGTATATAGAAGCGTTCTTTGATTTTTTCTTTAAGGAATGGTTTAATAACGGATAACGCCAACTCCACATACCAGGGCTGGGCAATAAAGTGAATACCCTTAAATTTAATGGGCATGCAGTCCTGAAAGGCAAAATAATTAGTTAATGAAAGGTCAAATTGGTGCTTTTTAATCGAACTCTTACTTGTAATCCCTCAATCATGGTTTTCAAAATTTTAGGTGTTAAATGTGTGGATTGCTTATATGTAAAATTGGTCCAGTCTACTATCACGACAAAACCCAAGGCTTGATTTTGTACATCCTCCAAAAGTTTATCGAGTGTCAACAGCAAAGCTCTGTATATATCTTGCAGACTGTATTTACTTGTATTCCAATTGGCCGCTGTAAATGTCACCACCTTGCGACCTCTTCGATCGCGTTGGCTTAATAATCCCGGATTGCCATCTCTTAAGGCTAGCTGAATTTGTTCATCGAATATATTGATATCTTTAAGAATTTGAGCATTATTCTGTTTATATTGTAAATATTTTATGAGTAGTTCCATGGCAGCGTCACAATCAAATTTGCGTGCATGTAAAAAACGTGATAGGAAGCTATCATCGCTGCAGAATGATTTCTCCTTGAGAGCAAAATTGAGGCTGGAGGCAGCCATATCATTGAATTTCTTAAGTAAATACTGATGATTTTTTATAGTACTGCGATTGGTCTTAACATCATTGTTGAAATAAGTAGTGGGCAGGCCTCGATTATTGTAAGCTCGATTTATAGAGATTTCAAAATATTCGGACATCTGCAAAAGGAAGTAAAGCATAAAATGGTATATTTAAAATTGAAAATTCCGCAAAGCAACACAAGTCATTTTGTTTAAGGGATGTGAACATTTTTGCTGGCGTATTTTGTTGTACTGAACTTAAACATTTTTAATCTCAGTTTCCATCACAGATACCTTTATTAGTTGATTATAATTTCGGAAGAGTGCATGCAGTCATATCAACATTATTTCTACGTAAAACCAGTAAGGAAAGGTTAAAGTCGGTCGGTGCCGACTATATGATACCCTACACCACTCTAGAAAGATTGGTTAACAATGAAAAATATCCAATATATGTTCGGCAATGTTGGTCCATGGATCAAGAAACTCTACCATTCTTAATTTCAAAACGGCTAAAGGGCCAAATCGGACGAAACAATTCATATATGGGAGCAAAATCTAAATCTGAACCGATTTTCTACGAAAGACTCCTAACACACATGATTAAATCGGCTCAGCTGGCGATTCTGAGTCGATCGGTTTACTTTAAAGTGGGTCTAGCTCTAATATTCTAGGTGTTACAAAAATCTGCCATGAAACAAACTTATAATACCCTGTACCACTGTGTGGTGTAGGATATAAATAGGGGTTTTTGGAAATACGGGCAAAGAATTGTAAATCCATGATTTGTATGACTTTTGACAAGATGGAGGGTCGAGTGTTTTAAGATCCTCTTTACTTTCTGCCTGAAGCATGTATTTCGAAGTCGTACGATTGAATTTCACCCATTTTTCTCGAATATGTATACAGATTTACAATTTTCATGATTTGTTTGGCTATTGATTTATGACTATTTTTAGTGTTACTTTTTTGGTTAAGGGATCGAGTAATTCGCAAAAATATTTGATTAAGATTTTTTTTTTCCGAAATTAAAATTTATTTTGACGATTTGGTAAAAAAACCTATTTTTATTTTTGATCTTTTTTGCTCATTGGAAGGTTTAGAACATTTTCTTTAAGAGCTTGGTGGTGGTCTATTAGTAGCTATCAAAAGCAACTTTTAAACTTTTTTAAATATGCATCGACTTCCTTCAGAACAGTCTCTTTTCATGACCGATGAGACTACAATAAAATGAAAAAAAAAATATTGGTAAGAGGTTTTAATTAAAAAAATATTAAAATTTTCTCAAAAAATTTAATTTTTTGCAATGTCTTGGTAGATTTCTTTGAAACCGCTGATGGGATGAATAAGTTATAACGGGTGATCCAAGTAGATATACTTTTTTCAATAGCTATTTTTTGACAGATCACGCGTGAGTCGTGTCATGCTGTCATGTTATTTTTGTTAAGTATTGTTTGGCATTTCATCATGGAAAGACTTACGCCTGAACAACGTTTACAAATCGTTCAACTTTATTACGAAAATTCACGTTATGTAAGGAATGCGTTTCGTGCACTTCGCTCAACTTATGGTCAACCAAATCGGCCATCCAGAAAAAACAACGGTTTGGTGTGGTTTGTGGGCTGCTGGAATCATCGGTCCATATTTCTTCAAAAATGATGCCGGTGAGAACGTAACCGTCAATGACGCTAAATACAATAGGTAACACTAGTTTTAATTTTTATTTTTTTTCCGATTTTCTTTGTAGTTGCCTTTAGTATTTGGACCATATATTTTAAGGTATAAACTCGATAAAAGCAGGGAGAACACATAAATTAAAGAAAATTATGAGGGCTAGAAAAGCCTTTCACGTAGAATCAGAAGTTTGGTAACTGTCGTTAAAACAATAAGAACAATTTTATTTTTTTAATCTTTTTTCTGGTTGCAAGAAAAAAACATAACATAAAGAAGAAAACAATGTCCTTTTCAAAAAATCTATGAGTAAAATTAGAAATTATAGCCCTGCCATTTTGGGAGATGTAAGAGAGTTTCAAAAAAAGCTTGTTTTTTACCCCTATTATTGTGAACGAGGGTGTATGTACTCGTATATCAATTGCAGCGGGCCAAAAACCCCAAAAATAGTTGGCAGAAATCCGTTTTGGGCCATTTTAAGTCATTTAAGAAATGTCCGTTCGTCCGTCTGTGTGACTGAAGGGCGCGCAAGACGACTTTCGAAAGGAGTAACCGATTGTCTTCATATTTGGAATATGTCAACATTTTTTCTATCTCAGGCTTATATCATAATATGGTCTATGTTGGTCCACTCCCTCGAGTACCTCTCCCACAAAAGGTTAGGCCACAAAGTGTTATTGAAATATTGATTTTTTAATAAATTCTATACTAAAGGGTTTTCCAACAAGAGGTGTTATTTTGGTATTCAAAGAAAAATTCATGTATTCAAAGGAAGATATGCCGTTAATAATGAAAAACAAATCAGCCAAATGGCCACCACGACCACGCTTACAGGACCATATTCTTTTCATGAAATTTTCCATAACCAAATCGCAAAGTGGCTGCTCTATGTCCTCGATAGCCTCACGAATTCTATCATTGAGGTCTTGAATCGAGGCTGGGCTATTGGCGTAGACCTTATCTTTCACGTGGCCCCAAAGGAAGAAGTCGCAAGGTGTTAAATCACAAGATTTCGGTAGCCAATTGTGATCACCTCTTCGAGAGATAACACGGTCCGGAAACTTTTCCCGTAACAGAGCAATGGTTTCTTTGCTTGACTGGCACGTAGCGCCGTCCTGTTGAAAGTAAACGTTGTCCACATCAAGACCATCTAACACCGACCATTAAAAATCATTTATCATCTCTCGATAGCGCAATCCATTCACCGTAACTGTTGATCCAACCTCATTTTCGAAAAAGTAAGGTCCAATGACCCCGCCGAACCATAAACCGCACCAAACAGTCACACGTTGGGAATAGAGAGGCTTCTTAACAATAACTCTTGGGTTCTCCGAGCCCCAGATGCGACAATATTGCTTGTTGCGTAGCCACCGAAGTGGAAATGGGCCTCATCAGTGAAGATGATTTTCCGTATATCGTTCCATTTTTAGTATGGCGTAGTTCCTACTTATCAAATGTCAAAGAATAAAAGGGGCGTGTCAATAACGCCCACTTTTCTTAGGACTCTAGGTACTATAAAAGCATTACACTGTACAAAATTTCAAGTATTTATAACCACGGATATTAATGTTATAAGCTGTTAACTTTTGAATTAAAATGGTACATTTGTGTGGGAGGTACCAAAAGGGGCTTGCCAATAACGGCCACTTTTATCTAGACTCTAGGTACTATAAAAACATTACACTGTACGAAATTTCAAGTATTTGTATGCACTGGTATTAGAATTAAAAGCTCTCAACTTTTGGTACAAAAAGATCCATTTGTGTGGGAGGTACCAAAACTGGCGTGCCAATAACGCCCACTTTTCTCTTGACTTTAGGTACTATAAAAACATTACACTGTACAAAATGTCAAGTATTTGTATGCACTGATATAAAAGTCATAAGCAGTTAACTTTTGGTGCAAAATGGTCCATTTGTGTGGGAGGTACTAAAAAGAGAGTGGCCACTTCGCTCATTTTTCTTGACGTTTTAGCGACTAACAAACTAATACTTTAGATTCGAGTAAGTAGCATAAAAGGTATTAAAGAATCAATTTTTCACTAAAAGATAACTCTTTGTTGGAGAGGTACAAGAAGGAGTGGACCAATATAGCCCATCTTTGAACTTAGCCGGAGATAGAGAAAAATATTACCGCATACCAAATTTGAAGTCAATCGGCTACTCCTTTCGAGAGTTATCGTGCGCACCAGCCAGCAGACAGACACACAGACAGGCAGACAAATAGACAGACTTAAAATGGTCCAAAACGGTTTTCCGCCGAACATACTTAGGGTCTTAAGTCACTCCTTCGATGTGTTACACTTTTGGCTTGTAGCAAATGATATATAACCTCCTCTATAAGGTGAGGGGATAAACATAAATAAGTTTACGAATATTTTTCGGGACTTAAGGTGAGGGGATTCGTAAGCCGGTTTACCAGACTGAGCTTTCTTACTTGTTTATTTGGTAATTTTGGGAATAAATTATCTGGTAAAAATACTATGTGGTTTGGCAACGAAAACTTCCCTATTGGGTATGTATTAGGATGATCAAAAAACGGGTTATTATGAAAAGGCTATTTTCGGTTTGTTCGGAAATTAAGATTTTTTAAAAGCCAGGATTTAGGTTTAAGCGAAAATAAAACAAGTAAGAAAGTTTCAGTCGGGTAAACCGACTAAGGTATACCCTCACTTTGTGAGTAATGTAATATGGAATATTAAACGAATTATTCTGTCAATTTGTGTAGGAGGTACCAGAAGGTTTTTAACAAATACACCTATTTTTCGCTGAATAGTAGATACTTTAAATACATTGCACTGCGCCGAATTATAAGCGTTTATTTGCACTGGTATATTAACGTTATGAGATATTAAATTTTTGTATGATTTGGCCATTTTGTGTGGGAGGTACAAAAAGGGGCGTGGCGATAACGGCCATTTTTACAGGGCTATAGACACTATAAAAGCATTACACTGCACAACATTCAAAGTATTTTTATAGACTGGTATTAATGTTATAAGCTGTTAACTTTTGGTGCAAAATGGTACCTTTGTGTGGGAGGTACCAATAGGAGCGTGAATATAACCCCCAATTTTTTACTGGACTGTAGGCACTATAAAAGCATTACACTGTACAAAATTTCAAGTATTTTTTTACACTGGTATTAATGTTATAAGCTGTTAACTTTTGGTGCAAAATGGTGCATTTGTGTGGGAGGTACCAAAAGGGGTGTGGCAACTTGCCCCATTTTTCTCTAGTTGATAGCACACTAAAGTGAGGGAATAAAAACAGTTGTTTCGTTTTTTTTATTTTTTAATAAAAATACATAAATAATGTAATTCTCTGGCTCAAAATTTTGTCAGATGACATAAAATAAGCGCCGTGCAATTTTAATACGCAAGCATATTCCATTTAAATAAAGATTTATTTGAAAATTGTATTTTAAACATTACATATTTTTATGTATAATAGTTAATTCTTACGATTTCATTTATAATATAATATTATAATATGTGCAATATTTATAATATTGATTTGCAACTTTTAAAAAAACTTGTTTCAAAAAAAGTTGATTAAGATTTTTATAAAACATCGAAGGTAGGCTAAAATTTAGCTTTTAGCAACACTTATCTGTATAGAGGATTTTGACTTGAGCATACTATAGAGATGAAAACTATTCGAAATGTGAAACTGGGCATGCGTATTTTTTATTTATACGAGTATTCCCATGAGAAAGGATTGTGTTTACCAAAGTTCTGGTGTTTCACAAATTTCTATACCGCAATAATCACCTAGACCCTTGACAGTCGAAGTATGTAGTTAGGAATGTATGTAGTATACAATGTTGATCTAGGTGATTATTGACCAATATACTATGCATACTCGTATATCACTGCCTTTTGAAATCGATGGATATGAACAAATGATGTTGACGATTTTTATATTGATGTTTTCAGAATTTTAGGTAGGTTTCTGTTTCAAAAATAATATTTTCTTATCATTTTTTGAAAGTGGTTTCAAAAACACCAACAAAATTTAATAAATCGTGTAGAAAAACCGACGGTACGAGTTATTCGAAAATGCAGAAAAACCAATAGCCGATTAAAAAAAAAAAACGATTAACCGGTGCGTTTATGGATCACCCTAGTATGTATGCCAGACAGAAATTTGAAATATTGTTGTTGCATAATGCAATTTAAAAACATTATAGACACTTTTTGGTAACTCGTAAAATCGTAGGCCTATATCAAAAATGCTGACCCGCATATTAGTTTGCACGTATGTACTTATGTGGTTTAAATATACATTAGTAGAACCCTGACATTGATTGATGTTATTCCAAAGTTTTCTTATTTTTTAAGTTACCTTTCCCCATCAATCAAATTACACAGACAAGACGGTTTGCACTGGCTCCCGCTATAAATTAATAAAATTTGAATTTTATAATTGTTAATACAGAATTAGTTTTCCTTACTATCACTTCCGTTGGATATATTTTTTGGTTTCCCAATTTAATATTCATGAATAGCGCTTTTGATTACCGTAATGAAAGTTCTTCATTTTCAAACCACCCACCCTAATGTTCAATGTAGTAGTGCAAGTCATATAATTTGAATGAAATGTTAATGTTCACTACTGTCATTTCAATAATGTATGTATGTATGCACATGAGTAGGTACATTCATACGTAAATGTTGTAGCTACATGCATAGCCAACGGCAGTTTTTTTTTTGTTTGTTGAACGGAAACTCTATTTCCGCTGCCAATTTTCCAAACACCTTTTTTAAACTGAATTACTCGTTAGACATTAACTACATACACACTATGTACATACAAACATAGAAGGCATTAAGAAAGGCACTTATTTTCTACATTTCTTTTTTGAAGTGATATTTGTTGTCTAGAAGTAAATGATAACAGCTTTACATAATAACTAAACAACTTTATTTTACAACGCAAGTTTAAATTTAATTCAAATTCAATTATTTCTAAAATAACCAGTAAAAATCGCCCGGTCGTTATCTTTTTTAAGCCACTGTATAACAACACAACTCACTTACACACCTACACGTGCACTCAATCACATCTGCTCTGTCTGGCTGTATCATCTAAATATGTATGTATGACTGAGTGTACATATATAATTATGTATCTTTAGAATACACAACGGTACGGCGGGTTTTTCTACATACATAGGTACTAATTTCTCACATTACCCCACAACAATAATTGACAGCGCAGCAAAAAAGAAAAAACATATGTAATAATAACAACAATATTTACACCACACATTTCACATTTCGTCATCAAAGCTATCTTGAGTATCTTTTATACGTTTTGTTTTTTTAATACCTTTGTGTAAATTAAGCCGTATTGATGTATGTTTTTAAAATTAAAAACAAAGTAAAGTGGTTGCAACAAATTAACTTATATGACTCATAACAGAAGCAAGCAACCAAAAAAAAAAATAAAACAAGAATTAAAACCAGCTAACAAATCCACGTTCGTTTAACACAGTTCTCACTGGACTGAGTAAAGTTAACAATGGTAACAAAGTATTGGTATCTACGTTATATCCAAACATATGGCCAGGGCTGCCAGTTTAGGGGATTTATCCCCAATTTGGGGATTTTTCTTTGTAAATGGGGATATATTTTTTGGTTTGGGGATCCGGGGAATTGGTGGAGATTGCAATTTCTTGTTATTACATGTCTTCATTTATGTTAAAATTTTTATTTTCTGTTAAAAATTGTGTCAAAAGTTCGTACAAAAAGAATCTTTGACTAACGCTCTCGCAGTGTATTAGAGTACGACTTATAAGGACTAACTGAATTAATTGCAATACGTATTTCTATAGATAATTATAAATCTCAATGGAAACAAAATGTGGTTTATAGAATGAAAGAATTCTTCGGAGACGACACTACGAACAATTTAAGCTCATTTTCTATTAAAGTTTACTTGCATCAGGATTATGATGGTCCAACTCAATTTTTTAAGAACTGGCATCACTAGTATTAGCCTTTTTGCCAATTATTTAGTCCATTGGCAGAAATTATAAAACTTTTAATACCAGAACGTCTCATGGTCATGGCTTAAGTCCATGGACATGAGACGTTTAAATGTCTCCTCTCTTCAACCTAACCTAACCTAATACCAGGAAGATGTACAAAAAATTAGATTATGTAGATGAGATGGAAGACTTTGAATCAGATATATTTGATATAATGAATATTTAAAACGTTCGTTTTTTGCAAACAAAATGAATTATAGTACAAAATACCTTGAATTTTAAAATACTTCATTCACATGAGTTAAAATATTATCAGGGGATTTTTTTTGGGGATTTGGGGATAAACAATAAAAATTTGGGGATTCGGCACTAAAAAAACTGGCAAGCCTGCATATGGCTGCGAATGCAGAGTTGCTATGACAGTCGTTAGTGTGATTACCGCGACAACATGGCAACCATAGTGATATTATCAGTTGTCGATAATCGTTAGTTTGAATTTTAATTTTAACACTAATTCAAACATTCACCCTAGATAGCAACGTTTTTCTTGGTAACAGTAGGATGGATATACCTATGTATGTATAACAGAAATTTACAGCCATTTTGTTTAATTCAATCCAATTTATTTTTTTTTTAAATTTAAATAATAAAGGGTTTTCCAACAAAAGGTATTATTTTGGTATTCAAAGAAAAACGCCATTTTTTGAGATAAATGATCGGATGTTTATTTCATAATAAAGAGGAAGGTATGCCGTTAATAATGAAAAACAAATTCAGCCAAATGGCCACCACGACCACGCTTACAGGACCATATCCTTTTCATTAAATTTTCCATAACCGAATCGCAAAGTGGCTGCCCTATGTCCTCGATAGCCTCACGAATTTTATCTTTTAGGTCGTGAATTGACGCTGGGCTGTTGACGTAGACCTTATCTTTCACGTGGCCTCAAAGGAAGAAGTCACAAGGTGTTAAATCACAAGATCTCGGTGGCCAATTGTGATCACCTCTTCGAGAGATAACACGTTCCGGAAACTTTTCCCGTAACAGAGCAATGGTTTCTTTGCTTGTGTGACACGTAGCGCCGTCTCGTTGAAAGTAAACGTTGTCCAGATCAATACCATCCAACTCCGACCATAAAAAATCATTAATCATCTCTCGATAGCGCAATCCATTCACCTTAACTGTTGATCCAACCTCATTTTTGAAAAGGTAAGGTCCAATGACCCCGCCGGACCATAAACCGCACCAACCAGTCACACGTTTAGGATGGAGAGGCTTCTCAACAATAACTTTTGGGTTTCCCGAGCCCCAGATGCGACAATTCTGCTTGTTGACGTAGCCACCGAGGTGGAAATGGGCCTCATCAGTCAAGGTGCTTTTCGATTTTTCGAATTTTAATAATTTCAATGCGTTGTTGAATCGCGTATCGTTCCATTTTTAGTAATGGCGTAGTTTCTACTTGTCAAATGTCAAAGAATAAAATCTTCAAAAGTGACAGCTACCGCAATAACGGGCGATTCAAAAGATTAGATCTGCTGGTGAATAATTGGCGTTCTGGATGCTAAGTACTTCTTATATATCCATTTCGGTCAGATAAGGCGCTCCTTCTCGTAAGCAACAACAAAACAAAAACATCTGACCAAAAATGTCTGACTACCATTTCCCGGATGCGCCCGATGACTTTGCCCAGTTTGATGCCAACTTATCCCTAACAAATCCCGTAAAGGATTATCAAAAATTAATTGAGGAAAAGCTAAAGGCCAAAATCTATGTACCCGATGAGATGAAAGAAGAAATTTGGGATAAAATTGATGCTGGGGCCCGCAATACTGTGTGGAAATTGTTATTTAATGAACATGCGGCGCCTGAGTTGGAAAGCATGCTAAAGAAGGCGGCAAAACTACTTAAGAAACACAAACATAATGCTGTCTATTTTTCACCTTACGAGTATAACCTGTTAATTTATAACGCAAGTCCCCATTTACATGGTACTTTTTTTTAAGTAACTTATCGACTTATTCTCTTTTGAAAAAGTATTTACGTTCACACACGTACTTTTTTTTCAATACTTATACTTATTTCCATTTGTTTTGTTTCGGCTTTTCCTGTGTGAATTGTTGTTGTTTCCAAGTGCGAACGAAAAACACAAAACGATGAGTACCGTAAGTACGAGTACAGTACGGCATACTTTTTCCCCCCGTTTCCGACTGCCTCTCTCGCCCACAAAACGCCGATAAGTATACTTAATACTTAAAAAAAAGTATAATGTAAATGCAGACTAAGAGATGAATTGCTTAAGCGTGAAATGTTTGATTTCTGGAAGAATATTGTTGTCGTCAAACAATTGGGTCCAGCTTGGGCCAGAATTTCGGATTTATTCGAAGATGTGTCAGAGCCAGAAGCTTTCTATAATTTTGCCGGATGTGTGGTTGCATGGCTGAAAAATGGTCAATAGCTATAAAATATGTAAATACTTATACAAAGGACAAAAATACATATATATAGAGCCGGACTCACGCCAGTTATTGAAATAAATTTAAGCTCATATATATCTAAAAATAAACGCAGTACACTAATATGATTTAAAAAAATATTAGTCATTCTACCCAAAGAAAGTAGATTTATAAAGAAGTTCCGCCCCGTAGCGAGTATTCTATCAGTGACGAACGAATAGAAATTTGATTTCGGCGAGTGAAATTTTTGAGCATTTTAAGACCGATTTTCGAAATTTTTTGTAATTATCATATTTAGAAAATTAATATCGTTCGTTAAGTACCAAAAAAGTTCAAAAAAAGACTCCAGAAAACTATTTTTTTCGCGTTTCAAAATCATTCCTATTCGTTCGTAACTCACGCAAATGTAAACAAAGTCACGACGGAACATCTTTATAAATCTACTTTCTTTGATTCTACCCAACTGCAATCATTGTATAAACAATGAGTACCGAAATAAAGGACAATAGCTTAAAGTAACGAGTAAAACGGAGCACAGTGAAAGGTATTAAAAAAAAGTGAATAATTCTGTCATTTCTTAACCAGGCAATCAACCGATTGCATCGAAACTGGCATGCTTCTCGAAGAGGTAGTGAATAATTTAATGGTTCTCACAGTGGCCATCCGACGTAATTTAATGTTTTTTATCTTCTGTTTCGAAATACATAAGTTTTTTGTTTGCCTTCTACTAGCTGAGCCAAAAAGATTTTGATCTAATTTTTATTTTATATATGTATGTAAATACAACAGTTCAGGAAATACATACTTGCGTTTGAAAACTAAATTTTTTCTCCGCCATATGATAGTATTTTATCAATATCATTTTTTCCAAGCAAGTGTCAACGTTTATAGGAGAGAGAGGCAGGCGGAAAGAGCTCTCTGCGGTCTGCAGTAAATTTACATTTGAAATTTAATTGAATCTTAAATATAATTAATTAATTGCTTTTAAGTGCAACTCATTTATCCCCTCACCTTTGCTACGAACCAAAAGTGTAACACATCGAAGGAGTGACCTAAGACCCTAAGTATGTTTGGCGGAAATCCGTTTTGGGTCATTTCAAGTCATTTGAGCAATGTTCGCCCGTCCGTCGGTGTTGTGTATTAACGAAGTAGTAAAGACACGCGTTGATTATGATAAGAATTCATATATAATATTTATTCCATATAATTGAGAATGATATAAAATGGTGTATATATGAAACAAGATGATGATCTAATCTTTGATTTGATACAATGCAACTAAGGGATGTATGTAAAGGTACAATAGAAATCATAACATAGAAAAGGGTTGCCATCAGTGTTGCAACGACACTACAGTCTGTCTGTCTGCTGGCTGGTGCGCACCATAACTCTCGAAAGTAGTAACCTATTGACCCTCCTTCTATTACCTCCACCACAAAGGTTTAACTTTTAGTGAAAAATTCATTCTGAAATTTCACACATACGAGGGTTGCTATTTATATTTCGGTCCTGGCAATGCTGGTGTTGCCAGATGAAAACTGGAACTTCCATTGGAAAGTATGACATTTTTTAGCATAACTTCACTCAGACCGTTTTGTCATTTGAGCTCGAATTGTTTTGGTTACAGTGTGTTGAAAATTTAACTCCAAAACATGGTTTTTGAAGGCTTCAACAGCTGCTTCAGACATTGACCAAGCTGTTTTTTCTTGATTTGAGTGAATAAGAAGAAGTCATTGGGTGTCAAATCAGGGCCATACGGCGGATGACCCATCAATTCGACGTTTTGGCCGGAAAAAGGCGCTGGTTTGAGCCGATGTGTGAGAATTCGCATTGTCATGGAGCACAATGATTCGTCTTCTCTTGTTCGTTTTTCGAATTTCTTCGAAGACTTCAGGCAAATAAATTGTGGTGTACCACTCAGAATTGACCGTCCTACGTTGCTCAAGCGGAACAGTCGCCACATGACCAGTTTGCCGAAGAAACGGGCTCATATTGTGCGGGATCCAACGGGAACAAACCTTTTTACGGCCAGGTGTTCATGCAATATCGAATGTATGCTGGTGGAAGAAATGCCCAAGAATGCCTCTATCTCACGGTATGTCACATGACGATCTTGCATTATTTAGTTCGCGCACGGCATCAATGTTCTCTGGCGCAAGGGCCGTTTTTGGACGACCTTCACGACCATCGTCCTTAAGCGAGCGTCGGCCACGATTGAATTCATTAAACCAGTTTTTCACAGTGCTATAAGATGGTGCTTCATCGCAATACAATGATTTAAGTTCATCGATGCACTCTTGTCGTGATAATCCACGTCGAAAGTTGTGAAAAATTATCGCACGAAAATGTTCACGAGTTAATTAAATTTTTTTTGCCAAATTGATTTTTTCAAGTCACTGTAAACAACACAAGTGATGGTCGTACGTCAAAACGTTCTGAGTACGTTTATGCAGAAAAATGTCAAACTTTCCAATGGAAATGTCAGATGGTGCCAGCAACACTTATGGTGTTTTCTTTTCTAAAAAAAGATGTTGCCTTGTCAGAGAGCAGCATTTTAATAATGTCGCCTACACCCTCTTGTACTGCTGCATTTGTTAAGGCGCCCATACACGAGTACTGCCGCAGTTCATGCCGATGAACCCCTTGTGTACGTGTGTGATTGACATTTTCGATACACACATATCAATCAAAATTTAATTTATCTATTATTTTCACTTTTCACACTATTTTAAATTTTCGTTGTTTAGATACTTATAATAAAATTTCCAATAATCTGGCATATAACGATGAACAAAATTCATCTGATTGATATGTGTTCATTTTGAAAATCAAAAGTATTTTGATTTTCATGCTGCAACCAATACATTCACATGTTGTGTCAAATTCACCAATACACACATATTGCCGTTCCTGCGGCAGTACTCGTGTATGGGGGGCTTAATGGTCAGAATCGATAACAAAAATGCAAAAAACTAGCCTTTTAACTCACTAAAAGTAAAGCTTTTATACTGGCTACAGTCCAGAGAAAAGTGGGCGTTATTGGCACGGCTCTTTTGCTACCTCCCACACAAATGGACCATTTTGTACCAAAAGTTACCAGCTTATAACTTTAATACCAGTGCATGTAAATACTTCAAATATTGTACAGTGTAATGCTTTTATATTTAGTAACAAGAGTCCACAGAAATGTGGGCGTTATTGGCACGCCCCTTTTGGTGCCTCCCACACAAATGGACCATTTTGTATCAAAAGTTAACAGATTTTAATTTTAATACCAGTGAATATAAATACTTGACATTTTGTACGGTGTAATGCTTTTACAGTATCCAGAGTTCAGAGAAAGTGACCGTTAAACTTGAGAATATTTTTTTGGGACTCAAGGTGAGGGGATATAAGTCGGTCTACCTGACTGAACTTTCTTACTTGTTTTCGATTATTTTGGAAATGAATTAAATAGCGATAAAAAACTGAAAAAGTATTTTCGAAAATAATTTTTAAGAATATTGGCAACCCTGTATCATATTATTTTTATGAACTACCCAGTAATCGTTATTGAGGGTATCTCTTAAATGCCAGTGAATGCATCCGGCGTCTTTCAAACTCAAATTTCATCCTATTGTTTTCTGTGCATACAACAACACAGACAGACGCAGGACGCAAGTAACCGGTATTTAGGAGATGCCCTGAAATCTTCTCCCGGCAACAACGGCGCGCTCATTTTTTGTTTCGACGGCTGCGTTTTAATGCGTTTATTGATAACAGCTGTTTTATACAAAACAAAATTGTCTATTAATACAAAAATGTCAATACTTCAAATATTGTACAGTGTAATGCTTTTATATTTAGTAACAAGAGTCCACAGAAATGTGGGCGTTATTGGCACGCCCCTTTTGGTGCCTCCCACACAAATGGACCATTTTGTATCAAAAGTTAACAGATTTTAATTTTAATACCAGTGAATATAAATACTTGACATTTTGTACGGTGTAATGCTTTTACAGTATCCAGAGTTCAGAGAAAGTGACCGTTAAACTTGAGAATATTTTTTTGGGACTCAAGGTGAGGGGATATAAGTCGGTCTACCTGACTGAACTTTCTTACTTGTTTTCGATTATTTTGGAAATGAATTAAATAGCGATAAAAAACTGAAAAAGTATTTTCGAAAATAATTTTTAAGAATATTGGCAACCCTGTATCATATTATTTTTATGAACTACCCAGTAATCGTTATTGAGGGTATCTCTTAAATGCCAGTGAATGCATCCGGCGTCTGTCAAACTCAAATTTCATCCTATTGTTTTCTGTGCATACAACAACACAGACAGACGCAGGACGCAATTAACCGGTATTTAGGAGATGCCCTGAAATCTTCTCCCGGCAACAACGGCGCGCTCATTTTTTGTTTCGACGGCTGCGTTTTAATGCGTTTATTGATAACAGCTGTTTTATACAAAACAAAATTGTCTATTAATACAAAAATGTCAATAAAAGTTCCGGACAATTTTGATGAGTTTGATGCCACTTTATCACTGCAGGATCCCATCATGGACTACGAAAGGCTACTCACTGAAAAATTAAAAGTTGATGCCCTAGTAAGCAATGAAATGATGCGAAAAATTTGGGATAAAATAGCGACCGGTGCCAGGGAAGCTTTGTGGATGCTGTTGTTTGAGAGTGAGAAACACAACGTTCAAAACTTGGATAAGGCGGCACGTTTGCTAAAATTGTATAAAGATGATGCCTGTTTTTATGGTCCCTGGCCATACAATGAATGGATTGTTAAGCTAAGGGACGAATTGTTGGATAGGCGTATGCTTGAGTTTTGGAAAAATGTTGTAGTGGCCAACGAATTGGGGCCAGCTTGGTCTAGAGATTCAGATTTGTTTGATGATACAGATGATACAGAGCCGGCTAAATTCTATGAGTTTGCCGGCAGTAAAGCTCCTTGGCTGGAAAAGACAAATGAGGAAGTTGAGTACACTACTTCTTCCGCCATTGCAGAAGATGTTTGTAAAACATTAAAGCAAATATCAAAAAAGACATCTATGGAAGATTATAAATCCGAAATGAAAGGTCACAGCCCTCTTGATGACGATTATGAAGATGAAGAGGCATTAAGAAAGGAGAAACATGATCCCTCCTCTTCAACAACTACCGCCAATGTCAAAGATTCTCCTAAACCCCTTAAGCAAATGTGCCAAGAAACCCCTTTGGAGGACTATAAATACAATATGGAAGCACAAAGCTGGCTTGATCCTGATGATGAAGAGGCATATAAAAAGATTTTCGCTGAAGCTCGAGAAATGTTGTGGCAATTGTTATTTAAAGAATCAACATTCTTGGATGTTGAGAAATTTGAAAAAGCCGCCGCCCTATTGCGCCAATACAAGCAAGATGCATGTCTCTATTCGCCATATGACTATAACGATTGGATTTACAAAGTTAAAGATGAACTTTTCAAACATAATCACCGGGATTTCTGGCAAAATGTTATAGTAAAAGAAAATCTTGGTTTATGTTGGGCACAAGATTCCGACTACTTTGATGATATGGATGATCCCAGACCAATGGAGTTTTATACGACAGGAGATGGAAAGATAATATAATAGGCAAGAAAATAACAATTATTATTATTATTTTTAGTATATGTACATTCATATCGTCTCCTCAAATCCAAATGTTGAAAGCCACACTTTCATGTTTTTACAAGAAAAGCAAAAAAACAACGGTAATTGATTTTACGTTTTAGACAAGAATTATGGATTAAAATATCTTTCGGAAGACCAACTTCCAAGAAATACAATTTTGCAGAAATTTAAGTTTAGTCCATCCAATACATTATTATTAAATTTATTATTATTAAAAAACTTTATTTTGATTTTTCCAAAGTAGTACAAAAATTTTTTAATTTGAACACAGAACATGAAAAAATCCTTCCAAGCATTCAAGTTTACGAAGTGAACACTGCACTAGCTAGGCTCCATCTATGCGTTTTAAATTGTCCCCAATGCAACAAATTGATTTTCTCCGTCTTAATGATTCTTGTCTTTGATAAACTAATCCAAGTCCATATTCGATACATTTTGTTATCGAAATCGTGCATATCGTCGACACGCCGCATAAATCAATGACAATTGAATACTATAGCAATGACAATTGAATACTATAGACGTCGCATGGAGTTTGACAATTCATTTAGTATATCTGCATAATGAAGATGGCGCTTTGTCTGGCTAAACTGTAAAGAGCATAAACACTCAAAGTACTAGATGGTCCGTCGTACTCTTTAAAAAGTGACAGTTACGAACGATTAAATGTTTGACAGTTGTTTTGCTCTCTTCGAGATATTTTGGCACTCTCTTGTTAGCTCTCAAGATTTAATTTGCCGATTTAAAGATGTGTTTTTTGCTATTTTATTTTAAAAATCAATTGTGTTTGCTCCAATTGTGATTGTAAAGTGAAATGATTGAGGAAAAATGCCAAAAATATGAATAAAAAATAAAAACAAATTTGTGCTCTTTCTTCTCTTAACTACTAATGTCAAAAATTTAATCGTTCGTAACTCGAGAAATTTGCTTAAGGGAGCGACGGACCATCTAGTACTTTGAGTGTTTATGGTAAAGAGAGCGTTCTGCAAAGAGAGGATAGATACTTTTATTTACTTTGCAAAGAGAGAAAAGATTTTCATCATTAATTTTATTATATTCCAACTTCAAAACATTCAACAACAAAACAAACTGAAATACTCACTCCTTCTCAGAAATTATTTGAGAGTACAAAAAAGTCTGCATGTTTTGACAGAGAAATAATTGAGAGAGGAATTTGAGAATGAGAGAAAGGCTACTCGGACGCCACCTGGCGAATGAAGTCTGTAAATACCATGCGACGTCTATAGTATTTAATTGTCATTGACTATAGACGTCGCATGGTATTTACAGACTTCATCCGCCAGGTGGCGTCCGAGCAGCCTTTCTCTCATTCTCGAATTCCTCTCTCAATTATTTCTCTTTCAAAACATGCAGACTTTCTGTAATCTCAAATAATTTTTGAGAAGGGAGTTTTTCAGTTTGTTTTGTAGTTGAATGTTTTGAAGTTCAGTTTGTTTTGTAGTTGAATGTTTTGAAGTTGGAATATAACAAAATTAATGATGAAAATCTTTTCTCTCTTTGCATTTGAATAAAAGTAAATCTCCTCTCTTTGCCGAACGCTCTCTTTACAGTTTAGCCAGACAAAGCGCCATCTTCAATATGCAGACAAACTAAACGAATTGTCAAACTCCATGCGACGTCTATAGTATTCAATTGTCATTGCATAAATGTGACATTTATCTGTTATGGAAATTTAAAGCAACGCCTACTAAAAATGTCGATGATATGTATGATTTTTACATATGATAAGATTTCATTGCACTTTTTCAGGGGTAAGGGACGACTGTTTTGAGAAAAATAATTCTCCAAATGTTCCCTTTATTTCGATCTTTGGACTGAAGCATATATTCCGAAGTCTTCCACTTCAAAATCACCAAAGACATAAGTAACCTCTCCGATTTTCCAACAATCTTTTTGGTCAAATATCGCGAAAACAAAAGCTAAAGTAGAAAAACGGCTAATGCCACTGGATTCAGCATGGCCGAAACAGTTCTATGCTTATGGTCACCTTGCTGTTACATTTTTGGACTGCACTTTGAATATTTAGAAAAAATTCGAATTGAAATTTCGATAAAAAGAATATCGAAATTAACTTCATCTTTCTGCTAAGATGACATCATCTTAAACAAACATGTGTTTTTTTTTGTTTATTTACATTTGACGTTTGTGACCATAAACATACAAACATATAGGTACTTTTCGGACAAAAAGATTTGGTCAGCTAGTGGATAATTGGCGTTCTGGTTGGAAAGTACTTCGTATATATCCATTTCGGTCAGATAAGGCGCTCCACCTCGGAAGCAACAACAAAATAAAATCTGACCAAAAAATGTCTGACGACGATTACCCGGACGCGCCCGATGACTTCGCCCAGTTTGATGCAAACTTATCCTTAACAGATCCCGTGAAGGATTATCAAAAACTGATTGACGACAAGCTAATGGCCAATATGTATGTACCCGATGAGATGAAAGAAGAAATTTGGGATAAAATTGATGCTGGTGCCCGCGATGCTGTGTGGAAATTGTTATTTAAAGAACACTCCGCGCCCGCGTTTGAAAACATGCTGGAGAAGGCGGCAAAACTACTTAAAGAACACAAAAGTAATGCTATCTATTATTCACCTTACGAGTATAACGAGTGGATTTATAAATTAAGAGATGAATTGCTTAAGCGTGAAATGTTTGATTTTTGGAAGAATATTGTTGTCGTCGAAGAATTGGGTCCAGCTTGGGCCAGAGATTCGGATTTCTTCGATGATATGTCAGATCCAGAACCAGAAGCTTTCTATAATTTTGCCGGATGTGTGGCTGCATGGCTGGAAAATGGTCAATAGCTACAAAATATGTAAATACTTATTAAGGTTTTTCCAACAAGAGGTGTTATTTTGGTATTCAAAGAAAAGTGCAATTTTTTGAGATAAATGATCGGATGTTTATTTCATAATACAGAGGAAGGTATGCCGTTAATAATGAAAAACAACATCAGCCAAATGGCCACCACGACCACGCTTACAGGACTATATCCTTTTCATGAAATTTTCCACAACCAAATCGCAAAGTGGCTGCCCTATGTCCTCTATAGCCTCACGAATTCTATCTTTGAGGTCTTGAATCGACGCTGGGCTGTTGGCGTAGACCTTATCACGTGGCCCCAAAGGAAGAAGTCGCAAGGTGTTAAATCACAAGATCTCGGAGGCCAATTGTTATCACCTCTTCGAGAGATAACACGATCCGGAAACTTTTCCCGTATGGTATTGTTGCTTGTGTAGCACGTGGCGCCGTCATGTTGAAAGTAAACGTTGTCCACATCAATACCATCCAACTCCGACCATAAAAAATCATTAATCATCTCTCGATAGCGCAATCCATTCACCGTAACTGTTGATCCAACCTCATTTTCGAAGAAGTAAGGTCCAATGACCCCGCCGGACCATAAACCGCACCAAACAGCCACACGTTGAGGATGGAGAGGCTTCTCAACAAAAACTCTTGGGTTTTCCGAGCCCCAGATGCGACAATATTGCTTGTTGACGTAGCCACCGAGGTGTAAATGGTCAGTCAAAATGATTTTTCGATGGAATTCCGGATCATTTTCATGCATTTCAAGGACCCAATCAGCAAAGACGCGACGTTGTTGATGATCGGCCGGCTTGAGTTCTTGTGTTAACTGCACTTTATAAGCCTTAAGACCCAAGTCTTTATGCAAGATACGGTGTAATGACGTTTGTGGAATGTCCAATTCCGAAGAACGACGAGGAATGGACCAACCCGGGTTTTCTTCAACACTTTGGGCTACAGTAGCAATATTCTCTGTTGTTCTTGAGCGACGTGCACTGGTTTTATTCCTCACATCACTAAATTGACCCAACAGCTCGAATTTGTCCACTAATATCTGTATTGCGGCCCGACATGGTGCTTCACGACGACCCAAAAATGCTTTAGTTTTGCTAACTGTGCAAGATTTTCATCATGTTTGAAGTGAATTTTAATAATTTCAATGCGTTGTTGAATCGTGTATCGTTCCATTTTCTACTACTTGTCAAATGTCAAAGAATAAAAGCTTCAAAAGTGACAGCTAACTAAATACCGGGTGATTCAAAATAACACCTCTTGTTGGAAAACCCTGTACAAAGGACACAAATACATATAGAGCCGGACTCACACACCAGTTATGGAAATAAGTTTAAACCCATATATTTCTAAAAATAAAGGCAGTACACTGATATGATTTAAAAAAATATTCGTCATTCTACTCAGCTGCAATCAATGTATAAACAATGAGTACCGAAATAAAGGACAATAGCTTAAAGTAACGATTAAAACGGAGCACAGTGAAAGGCAAAAATAATGAATAATAAGATATGTCATCCCAGAGCGAGTATGTTGTCAGTTAAGAACGAATAGAAATTTCAACGAGTAGGACTTCAAAGAGTAAGGTTTTCCGCGGATTTCGGACCGATTTTACCGAAATTTTTGTAATTGTCACAATTAAAAAATTAATATTAATCTATTAGTGCAAAAAAAGTTGAAACTATGTTCGCGGAAAACTGTTTTTTCGCGTGTGACATTTCATTCCTATTCGTTCGTAACTGATAGATTTTGACGTTTCGTCCGGACCAAAGAAAGTAGATTTATAAAGAAGTTCCGTCGTGACTTTGTTTACATTTGCGTGAGTTACGAACGAATAGAAATGATTTTGAAACGCGAAAAAATAGTTTTCTGGAGTCTTTTTTTGAACTTTTTTGGTACTTAACGAACGATATTAATTTTCTAAATATGATAATAACAAAAAAAATCTCGAAAATCGGTCTTAAAATGTTAAAAAAAATCACTCGCCGAAATCAAATTTTTATTCGTTCGTCACTGATAGAATACTCGCTACGGGACGGAACTTCTTTATAAATCTACTTTCTTTGGTCCGGACGGCACATCTGTCTAATTTAAGGCAAAGAGGTTCTAGAATAAGAGTATGCACGGCGAAAATTCATGTGCAGAGTTGAGTTTTTCTATTGGAATTTTAAATTGATTAAAAAAATATATGTTCTCCGTTTTCTTTGTTTCAACTAACGTATAATAATTTTATTTTGTGTGTTTATTGACGTGCATGTGAAAAAGTGAAAGAAAAGCACACAAAATACACGATTTTTCAATAAATTTTTTCATGAACTCATCTTTGCTCACGAGTCGGAATTCACCTTTCGTTGAGGTGAATGAAATGGTATCTCTTCTTATATACAATCTCTTTGATTTAAGGTCTGTGGTGAAAGGTATTCAAAAAAGGTGAATAATTCTGTCATTTCTTAAACCAAACAATCAACCGATTGCATCGAAACTGGCATGTTTCTCGAAGAGGTAGTGAATAATTTAATGGGGCCTTCTAAACTATGCAGGGACGGAACTACAGCTTCTCACAGTGGCCATCTGAGGTAACTTCACGTTTTTTATCGTCTGTTTCGAAAAAAATTTTTTGTTTGCTTTCTAGTAGCTGAGCCACAAAGATTTTGATCTAATTTTTATTTTATATAACTACAACAGTTACGGAAATACCTGCATTTGAAAACTACATTTTTAATTTTTTTCTCCGTCCATATAATAGTATTTTATCAATATCACAGGACATTTATTTTCACAATGGCATATAAGCAACTAAGCAACAAAATTTGCTATATGATGTACAAAATTTCGATAGGATACAAATTATGGGCATTTTAAGTTGTATTTTAAAAATTTGATTTTATGCGCAAAAAGAACTTATTTCATCTCAAGCGATAGTAGATTTTTAAAACCGATATCTTCTGAATGGGAGGAAACTTGCACCAAGTTTGGCAGAATCGTCGAGCAACTCGTGACATTGTGTGAATCATGACTATTGGATATTAGATATGACACACAATTTCAAAGAGATTGCTTAAGGACTGTCCGAGTAGGTGAGTGTTGAATTTTGACATTTTGGTCAAACTGCCTTTTTTTCCCAGCCACATTACTAATTATCTATTGTATTTAGAAAATTTTGCTCTGCCTTTGCGAAAGCTTTTAAAAAAAATCTGAAAAATATTTTGTTTTTTTGTTTGATTTTTTTTTTGCTTAAACCAATGCTTAGGCCATTTCCTGTAAGAGTTTTGGGTTCTATTAGTGGGATGGGACTTGTTTATCTATCAAAATAAAGATAAACAACTAAAAAAAATATGTAGAGGTTAAACCACATATTTTTGCATAACTCGAGAACCATGTATCATAATTGGTTCAGAAAAGCTTTAAAGAATCTTTAATTAAGCCGTTTCTTCTCACTGTACTCGCTTGAGTACAGAAAATTTACTGAAATCAAAGCACTGCAAACTCCAATTTATTAAAAAAAATTGTAAATTATCGTATTGTTTGTTAACATCGGAGTCTTAAGATGTTTTGTATTCCATTGGCAATGCAGATAAAGTATACGCCAATTTTTTTGTGCACCATGTTTCCCAAAGTCACTATTTTTTGCAACTCCATTTCTGATCGTCATTTGATCGATATCAATTTTACTTCAATGTAACAATTATCTTGTGACCCAGGCAGTAAACTAGTGCAATTAACAAATAAACATATAAAATTATTATTAAAAAGTCAACAAAGCGTTTTTTTAAGCATAAGAGTTGGTGTACTCTCTTGAGTACAATGGGATATTAACGTATGTACATATTTGAACAGATTCGGTTTGAAAATCTTGCTTAAGCAACACATTTCGTATGAGATAATGTTGACTTCACTATTATTCCTCCAAATTCACACTGTAACACAAACGAAGAGGATATGGATGAGGAACATTTTTTGCGAGATAACGTGGTAAATGATGTTACCGCCTGAATGGAAATACATTTCGGTAGTAATAGCAAAGAAAATATGCTGATTCGAGAAAAAAATAGCTGGCAAGACCATATTATCAAGTGTATAAGAAGACCAATGAACGTGGGAATGAGAACGTCCAATTATTGTAAATATTTCCCAACGGCCTCTATTGTGTGAACATATTCCTATCGTGTACCATGACTTTACTACGGCCTTTTCCCGGAGTTCACCTGCCTCCTCCAGGTATGAGCTGGGCGTCCCCTCTTTCGTTTGCCTTGTGGGTTCTCATAATCCTCCAAAGTAATGCTGATTAATAAAAAACTTGGTTTTTCTGCATGTTTACGCTGCACCGATCCATGTTTCGCAACCATACAGCAACCAAACCAAAGTTTGTCGAGCTATTTGAATGCGGTAGTCGATATCTTCACTCGACCTACCGTTTCAGGATATTTTGCTTCCAAGATAGCAAAACGTGTCGATTTGATTTGAATATTATTGATGGTGAACTAGTCAGGAGTTGTCGCATTGACGCGGATAGTTTTTGTTATGGCCGCTTATTTGTTTGACATCTTGCTCATATTTGATGCCAGATCTGAATAGCTGTGTACTAAGAAGCAAGTATCATCTGCGTAGCCCAAGTCGTTAAGGCGACCTTGTAATCCACAATTATTATGCCTCTGTTTAAATGTGTTCGGTGTTGCAATCAAAACACTGATGAAGTTTTTGAGACATTGTTCGACAAGGATATTGTGGAATTGATTGTAGAACAATCAAAGTTGTATGTTATTAAAAAAACAAACAAAATTTCCATTTCAATAAGGACGATTTATAGGTGTTTATTTGAATTTTGCTCTTCAGTGGATTCAACTTAATGTCGAGAGTTGCTAGATGAAGATATTCAAAGATGAGTTTTTGCTGAAATATTTTCATTTACGAAATAGTTTTTTATAATGAATCCCAGTTCGAGTTGTTTTTAAAACCTGAGTGCGTACATGCAAAAAGGAGAGAATCCGTTGATTTACCAAATTATGTTGACTTTGTGTGGAAAAGTAACCTTTCAAAAAGTTTCACGTTGAACCACAGTAACCTGCCGGAATTAATTTTCATTAGATTTTGTTTTTGGAGTTAACAAAAATAACAAATCTTTGTAATATTACTGGACCCAACAAAGTAGAAAATTTAAAGTGGATAATATACCAGATGTTCCCATTGTACTCATGTGAGTACACCCCTAAAAAACAATTTTGAAACAAAATTTTCGGCTTTTGATTATTATTTATTCTTAATGAAGCAAATAAGACGCCATATCAATATTAATATTTAGACATTTTCTAAAATAAGAAGTCTTGGGAAGCAATGGGTTATGTAGGCCTTATCAGGTTCTTCTAATAAAATGTTTTCATCTCATCAGCGCTTTCAAAGACGCCTTACAAGATATGGCGAACAGACCATTCTTCGGAATGGTCTCATGTGGTAAAAATATTCTGAACTTAAATGTATTTCTATCGAAATTTATTCCTCAGAGATCATAGATTGCAAATATAATAATCTTATTAAATTCGCTATAATATTTTTGTAAAAATTTGGCGGTGTAAGTCGAATTTATGGATTACATTTTACAAAACGACTTACAAATGTTCATATTTATCGGAAATTATGTTATAGTTTTTCATTTTTGCGATTCAATGCAATTAATTTGGTTAAAAATGTATTCATCGCGATAACTCGTGAAAGGAAGCGGATCATTTGATCTCCTCATAGTTGAGTAGAGGGGATGTTTCTGAACAAACGGACCTGTTCTGTAATCACGCTATTTGATATCACGGTGATTTCAAAACACCATCGATTTTAAAATCATTATTGGTGTTCGGAAATGGTACGATTTATTGTTTAAAGTAAACAACAATCAATTTAGACCAACTGTATCAAAATCGGACGATTTCCGTACCCTCCAAAAGTGATTCTAAAATAGGTGATAATACCAAGCCACCGTGATATCAAATCGCGTGATTTGAGAACAGATCCGAAAACCTCATTAGCCTTTTTTGCCGTCAATCTAGGCCAACATTCGGTTGCTTGAGGCACGCAGTGAACATTAAAATATCAAATATCCTATGTGTAATTTTTTTGTTTTATAAATAGAGGGGTTTCCAGCAAGAGGTGTTATTTTGAATCACCCGGTATTTCGGTAGCTGTCACTTTTGAAGCTTTTATTCTTTGACAAGTAGAAACTACGCCATAACTGAAAATGGAACGATACACGATTCAACAACGCATTGAAATTATTAAAATTCGAAAAATCATCTTGACTGATGAGGCCCATTTCCACCTCGGTGGCTACGTCAACAAGCCAAATTGTCGCATATAGGGCTTGGAAACCCCAAGAGTTATTGTTGAGAAGCCTCTCCATCCTCAACGTGTGACTGTTTGGTGCGGTTTATGGTGGGGCGGGGTCATTGGACCTTACTTTTTCGAAAATGAGGTTGGATCAACAGTTACGGTGAATGGATTGCGCTATCGAGAGATGATTAATGATTTTTTTATGGTCGGAGTTGGATGTTATTAATCTGGACAACGTTTACTTTCAACAAGACGGCGCTACGTGCCACACAAGCAACGAAACCATTGCTCTGTTACGGGAAAAGCTTCCGGACCATGTTATCTCTCGAAGAGGTGAACACAATTGGCCACCGAGATCTTGTGATTTAACACCTTGCGACTTCTTCCTTTGGGGCTACGTGAAAGATAAGGTCTACGCCAACAGCCCAGCGTCAATTCAAGACCTCAAAGATAGAATTCGTGAGGCTATCGAGGACATAGGGCAGCCACTTTGCGATTTGGTTAT
Source organism: Eudasyphora cyanicolor (assembly GCA_963930755.1). Lineage (NCBI taxonomy): Eukaryota > Metazoa > Arthropoda > Insecta > Diptera > Muscidae > Eudasyphora > Eudasyphora cyanicolor. Next base: position 47,239,430 of record OZ005737.1, on the reverse strand, counting down.
GGAAAATTTCATGAAAAGGATATGGTCCTGTAAGCGTGGACCATTTAGCTGTTTTTCATTATTAACGGCATATCTTCCTTTTTATTATGAAATAAACATCCGATCATTTATCTCAGAAAATGGCATTTTTCTTTGAATACCAAAATAACACCTCTTGTTGGAAAACCCTTTAAAAGGCAAATAATTGAGGAGAATGACGTAAGTATTATGATATATGTACTTAACTACCAAGCAGAATGTAAAAAAAAACATATAATTATTTTTTATAATATGTGTATGTGTGAATAACGAAATACTTAAACGTCCGCAACGATTATTACTTCATGATTCAGGATCCAAAGAGATGCAATTTGCCCGTCGAAACGAATGATGGCCATATGGAGAATTCCTCCAGATAATTATAGTTTTCCAGTGACTGGACAAAGAAGTTTAAAATTCCAACTTTCTTGATTACATAAATATAAATGGTTGGCGTACTCCGCGAATAAAGTCGGTGCTTTCTGTAAAACATGTGTATTATTTGCTCCTAGGGATATAGAAGTGTATAATAGTGTGGGTCGCCAAAAAAAGTTGCACCGGTCACCCCCTAGTTTTGAAGATTATCTAGAGACTATTCCGGGGCAACAACAATTTTTTTTTCTGTGCACCCTACATGACGCCCTTTTTATTTTATTATCCTGCGTTGCCATTTGACGTCCGATCGTAACGGGATGCATACCGTTGTTCGAGTTTTGGCCAGGGCTATATTTCGTCCATATGTCACTTTGGACTCCGAAGTCAAATTCGATAAGTGACCTATGTCATCTCGTTTTCTACCCCCCTAATTGGTTAATATTTTGAAACGCTAATAAAGGTCTTCAGAATGAAACTTTTGCTTTGGAAGTACCCACTATTATTCATAAATAATAAGTAATTTCATAAGTAATTTTGTCACTGTGTGCTTATTTAACGTATAATACGTCGTTGATTATATCTTGACAACTTTTTCCCTGTCAGTCAGTAATCCGAGTTAAATTTTTACTAGTGACTTGTACGATTTTCTACCCCTATAAAGTAAAGGACTTTGAAATACATTTTTTTTTCCTTTTACGATTTTTATTTTTTATTCATTAATACATATTGAATTTACAGTACAAGTAAAAACTGGAAATTATGTCCAAAATTAAGATCACAATTGTTTTCGCTGGTAATTTCGGAAGGTCGAACGGTTGTAAACGAAAATCCAAAGCATTTGGAAGCAATAGTTCAAACAGTAGTCCTTTGTGGTCGACAAGGCTTAGCACTAAGAGGAAGTTGTGATACATGGAGAATCGATTCAAATGAAACTATTCAAAATCATGGCAGTTTTAGAGCCTTGCTAAGGTATCGGGCGATAACGGATTCAAATTGAATAGTCACTTGACAAATTCACCACGAAACGCAATTTATATAAGCAATCGTGTTCAAAATGAAATTATAAGTATTTGTCACACTCTTATACTCCGACAACTTATTAAAAAAATCAATAATTCCAAAGCTTTAACCGTCATGGCGGACGAATTAGCCGACATTTCAGGGGTTGAGCAAGTTGTGCAATGTGTAACCGGTTCCTTAACGAAAACGATGGGCGATATAAAATTTGCGAAGATTTTTTGGGTTTCGTCCCAACAAAACAGTTCGATGGAAAAGGTTTGGCTGATGTTATTCTAAATTTCCTCGAAACTTCTGGTATTGATTGTAAGTATTTATTTGGGCAATGCTATGACGGCGCAAGAGCAATGATCGGAAGATTTCATGGGGCGCAAGCTTACGAGTATATCCAAGAAAAGCACAGCTTAGCACTGTATTCACATTGTGCAGCTTACAGCTTCAACTTGGTTGTAAGTTACGCATTTGCGCTAATTGTCTACGCGCTATCCAAACCATATACCACTATCTCAATATCCTAAAAGGCAAATAGCTCTTCAAGAAGCAATTTCTAACAAAAGCAATATCCGTGATGGTAAAAAGCGAAAAATAAAGCGGTAATGCGCAACTCGATGGTTAGAAAGAACAACATGAGTCTGTTGAAATATATCTTCACCTACAAGTAGCCGTTATCGAGGCTTTGGAATGGAATATACTCCACCAGGTCTGATTAGAAAACTACAACGTCTGCATTTTAGTTGTTGATGGCTATAAAAACGTTGGATTTTCAAGTTTCGGTCCACGTAGTTCATTCAGTACACTGCTTGGCATTATCATTAGGTCGCGTTCTTCAAAGTGAAAATCAAGATTTAGCTGAATCCGTCCATCTGGCAGAAAATACGAGAAAGGAATTGATGGACATGCGCGAAAATTGTATTCACCATTTTGGAGCGATTTTTTCGTCTATTACAATATTTTGTGAAGAAAATTTCCAATGTCTTTTTCCATCTAAAATGGCAATAAACGAAGAAAATTGTAAACAATTATTTGAAAAATATTCAGCAATTTTGCCTGATAGTTCTTTTGAAGTGTGGATTAGTGAAGTGAAGCTTTGGAGAAGAAGAATAAAGTGGAGAATGTCAGAAATTCCATCATTTTCAAACGTTCACAAAATATTGACAGGGATGGCGGTGTTACCTGTGACTAAAGCGACAAACGAACGCTCATTTTCAACATTGCGTCGGCTGAATAATCCATCCATAACTGATCCATGACTGAAAATCGTTTAATTGGATTGGCTTCCCTGAGCATTCATCAAATCAAGAAACCTAGGATTGCGGCCTGACAAAGTCATCGTTGCAATGTTGATGTAACAAATATTAAAGAATATTACAAGATTTCCACCTACATTTCATATCTAGATTTATTAATCACTCATCTCGAATATCGCTTTTTGAAACACCGTGGAAGTTTGTAAAATTTCCCATGTCGTTTTCCATCTAAAATGGCAATAAACGAAGAAAATTGCAAACAATTATTTGAAAAATATTCATCAATTTTGCCTGATAGTTCTTTTGAAGTGTAGATTAGTGAAGTGACGCTTTGGAGAAGAAGAATTGAAGCGGAGAATGTCAGAAATTCCATCATTTTCAAACGTTCACAAAATATTGACAGTGATGGCGGTGTTACCTGTGACTACAGCGACAAACGAACGCTCTTTTTCAACATTGCGTCGGCTGAATAATTACTTGCGGTCATCCATGACTGAAAATCGTTTAATTGGATTGGCTTCCCTGAGCATTCATCAAATCAAGAAACCTAGGATTGCGGCCTGACAAAGTCATCGTTGCAATGTTGATGCAACAAATATTGAAGAATATTACAACATTTCGACCTACATTCCATATCTAGATTTATTCACCACTCATCTCGAAGATAGCTTTTTGTAAAATTTACCATGTCTTTTTCCATCTAAAATGGCAATAAACGAAGAAAATTGTAAACAATTATTTGAAAAATATTCATAAATTTTGCCTGGTGGTTCTTTTGAAGTGTGAATTAGTGAAGTGAAGCTTTGGAGAAGAAGAATTGAAGCGGAGAATGTCAGAAATTCCATCATTTTCAAACGTTCACAAAATATTGACAGTGATGGCGGTGTTACCATACCTGTGACTACAGCGTTCTTTTTCAACATTGCGTCGGCTGAATAATTACTTGCGGTCATCCATGACTGAAAATCGTTTAAATGGAATGGCTTCCCTGAATATTCATCGAGCTATTCCACTAGATGTTAACGCAGTATTCGCCTCGTCGTGTCAATTTATTAAAACATTAATACAATTAATACATGATTCAAATTAATACAATTCTTAACGAAAATATTGTTATTAATGTTAATCACTATAAATATATGGTTGCATTAAAAATGCCAACCATTGATTTTTACTAAAAAAATAGATAGCGTGAAAACACGCTCAAAACAAAATCCTGCGCACGGCCCTGTCAAATCAAAAATAAATCCACTAAGAATTTGTTATTGGAATGCAAACGGCCTGAGCCAACACAGAAATGAAGTAGAAAATTTTCTCCGAAACCACTGTGTAGATATTTTATTAGTCTCTGAGACACATTTTTCTCCCCTCACCTTAGAGAGGAGGGTATATATCATTTGCTACGAACCAAAAGTGCAACACATCGAAGGAGTGACCTAAGACCCTATGTATGTTCGGCGGATATCCGTTTTGGGTCATTTTAAGTCGAATGAGCAATGTCCGTCCGTCTGTCTGTCTGTCTGCTGGCTGGTGCGTACGATAACTCTCGAAAGGAGTAACCGATTGACTTCAAATTTGGTATGTGGTAATATTTTCTTCTATCTCCGACTAAGTTCGAAGATGGGCCATATTGGTGCACTCCTTCTTGTACCTCCCCCACAACGAGTTAACATTTAGTGAAATATTGATTACATATTTAATAACTTCTATTTGAATCCTCTGAAATTCAACACATATTATCAGAGTCAGTCGCCGCCTGTCGTAGCGAACGGACGTGTTATCGCAAAGCGGATAGTTTTTAACTATTACGCAATACCTATTCACCTACCTACTACGCAACCAGGAGGTTTGTTGTTTATAAAGCGTAAGTTGAATTGGATGCATCGGTCTCTGGACAGATATTTCTGAGCTCAGTCTGGAAGGCCTATACCGACGTACCTATTACGGGCTAATACTGGCTATGGGGGTGTCTCCCCCAACCAATTTATGATTAAACCAAAAAAGACGAAGGAGATTACGGCGCAGGGGAGGGAAAACCCAGTGCCGGCGACAAGCGTTGATTCACTCACGAGTCATGTGTCGTCGTTATCGAACAATCGTGAGCAAGCAACTTCTACGAGCTTTGGTGCCTTGGATCCCGTAGTCGAAAATGAAACAATAGCACATCCAGCCGCAGGCAAAACAAATGATAAGACAGATGAAGCAGAACCCAGCCGGGGCTTTAAGCAACCCCAGCCTTTAAAAGCCATTGGGGACTCTGACTCTGAATCATCAAATGAAAACAATATCACTATTGTTGCTAACTCAAAGAGACTGTCAGGGGCACAAAGAAGGAAACTGAATAAGTTGAACCGACAGAACCTATTACGGGATGAACCTGACAATTCTACCTCCAATACAAACATGGAGGCCGCTAAAAGAGTCAGGTCTCCCGAAGAACATAGCGCTGTGAAAGTGACTAAGAAGAAAAAGGGCTCGCCTCACCGTCTTCCAGTAATTCGGATAAGCCTAACGTAACCACACAAAAGGAGGTCTCTAGTCTGGGTCCTTCGATTGTGGGCGGTAAAGTTGACCCAATAACGCAGTTCAAGTCAACCAAATCATCCGTTAAGGATGAGGCTTTAACCAAAAAGACTCTACAGACACGGAAAAATCAATTAGTCATAAAGAAGGGTAAGAAGCCACCGTCTTATTCTAATATAGCTAAACAACATTTTCGAGACGATCTATGCTACGCCATAATTGATAACAGTAGTGCATCTGGCAGAATCCCCGAAGACCAAAAGAGTAACTTCGAAGATTTGGTCTATACGAGGGTAGCGGAATACGTCCTCGAATCTAAAGATGAACCACCAATCGAAGTAATGAGTTGCAAGTTTGAGAGGGGTGTTTTGATGCTAAGGCTGGCATCACAACGCTGCGCTGGTGTCCTCGTAAAACTTGTGGATAGCTTCCCCTCACCTTTGGACGGCGCAAAGCTAAAATTGGTAAGGAAAAGCGACATTCCTGAACTCATAAAAACGACCCTATATGTTAAGGGATGTCCCAGTAAGTTCTCATCAGAGTACATACTCGACATCATTGGCAAACAGAATTCAAAACTTTCCGTGAGAAAGTGGGAAGTCTTCTATAGGAAGGATGATACCGAGGGTACTCTCCTCGTGTTAGGCATAGACCCAGAATCCAAGAACAATCTTGTCATGGCGTACTTCTTGATCTGGACAGTCTTTTTCAAAATTGGAAAGGTCCCGATTGGCAGGACAAATGAATCGAGTCCAAATATACTGTCTGAAGAGGCAAACACTGGTATTGAACGGACAAGTGAGACACTGTCAAAAACTGATGTGGAAGTAGTCAATAACACCACCAGTTCACCAATAGTACCGCCACTTTTGCAGGAAGTTCCCAGCAAAGGTGGTGATCAAAATAAAAAGAGCCACAAAACGATTCAAACCAATGAGGGAGCGACAAAAAATAACACCGCCTCCCAAAATTGTCGACTGGAAGATGGTGAAATAGGTAGTGAACGAAAGGAGGAGAATGACCCACTACCAAATAAAGAGGGGGTGCCACCAGATAGGATAGACTCCCAAAAGAAGCTTTTACTGGAAGGACAATGATTGAGGTCATCCAGATAAACCTCCACCGGAGCGAGACAGCATCCAACGCTCTGATGGACATCATAAATAAAGGCAGGGTTCATATTGCTTTGATCCAGGAACCATGGACAACTAGCAACAAGGTTACTGGATTAAACCATGTGAACTATAACCTTTTCTACGCTAACACAGGTACTCGTCCAAGGACTTGTATTCTGTGCCATAAAAACCTATGTTTTATTTTCTCTCCAGAGTTGTCAACATCGGACGCAACGGTGCTGAGGCAAGGTAATGGAAATATGTATCTGGCGTCAATATATCTGCCATTCGATGCGCCGACATTGCCACCTACGTCGGAATTACAACGTCTGGTGAGGGAATCCAAACACACAAGTAATGAGTTATTAGCTGGATGTGACGCCAACTCCCATCATATCGCTTGGGGTAGTACTAACACCAATAAAAGGGGACACGCCCTTATCGAATTTTTGAATACAAATGACCTCATAACTCTTAACATAGGAAACACTGCAACCTTTGTTAACAAAATTAGGGAAGAAGTATTAGATATAACGATATGTTCAGAAAATCTTATTGATGAGATTCATGAGTGGAGGGTTTCGGATGAACACTCCTATTCAGACCACCGTTATATAAGGTTTAAAATTGCACGGCCACCGCCAAACCCCATAAGTTTCCGTAATAAGGCTAAGACCGACTGGACTAAATTCGGAAATCTACTTAGAAATCGATTGGGGCAGCCTACACGCGTTTATCTATGTGCAGAAGACATTGATATCAATGTTAAGAAGATTACCGAGGCTCTTGTAAAATCATTCGAAGATAGTTGCCCACTTCGAGAAAGGAAATCTGCCTTTGAGAAACCCTGGATGACAGGACAAATTCGCTCGATTGGCAAAGATGTCCGCAGACTTTACAATAGAGCTCGACGTAAAAAACAATCAGTATATTGGGACGACTACCACAGAAGACTCAAAGAATACAATAAAATCGTTAGATCGGCGAAACGTAACTCCTGGAGGCTTTTCTGTGAACAGGTAGACAGCGTTAACAGCATGTCTAAAATGAAAAAGTTCCTCTCAAAAACTCATGTCCAAACCGAAACACTGGTGGATGAAACGGGCAAAAGGATGGAAACTTTAGAGGATACCGTAAGGCTCTTGATGAAAACTCATTTTCCGACTAGTAATGCTGGACCAACAGAGGAACAGTTACAGAATGAAAATGTATTGCATCAAGTACCTATTACGGATATAACAGATGGTATGGTTAAAGAAGCGATAAAAAGTTTCTCTCCCTTTAAGGCTGCGGGACCGGATGGAATATTTCCAGCACTTCTGCAGGATGAGGTGGATCTGGTATTCATCTGGCTGGAGTGTTCACTGCATGCCTAACCCATTCGTATACCCCAAAAAACTGGCAGGAATCAAGGGTGGTCTTCATACCAAAGCCTGGCAAGGCGAGTTACACGACCCCAAAGGCTTATCGACCCACTAGCCTTACTTCTTTCCTGTTAAAAACAATGGAGCGAATAATTGATGACATGGTCAAAGGTAAAATAGCGGATGACAGGCTAAAATTCAAACAACACGCCTATGTCAAAGGAAGATCAGTGGAAACAGCTCTGCATCCTTCAGTAAAGAAATGTATACACTTGTTGTTTGCATAGACATTGAGGGCGCATTTAACAATGTACAGACCGATACACTTATCCAGTCCTTAGACGAGTTTCAGGTTGACCGGGCGCTGAAAAACTGGATCAACAATATGCTAAGGAATAGGTGGATTATTTGTGGGTCATATGACGTAAAAATTAGAGACAAGGTAAATCGTGGTATACCTCAGGGGGGCATTTTATCGCCTCTTCTATGGGTTACGACGATACACAGTCTCCTAAAAGCCCTCACCAATGAAGGACTTAAACCAGTCTGTTATGCAGACGACGTTGTAATACTTCTAAGGGGCTTTCATCCAAATCTATTATGCAGAAGAGCTGAAGAGGCACTTAACATAGCATATAACTGGGCACAACCAAGGGGATTAAATGTTAACCCAGACAAAACAGAAATATGTATATTTACAAGGAAAACGAAGATCCCACGTTTTACCCCGCCTCGATTCCTGAATAAGACAATTGATATAACTAAAAAGGTAAAATACTTGGGAGTAATCTTGGATCAGAAACTGTACTGGAAAGATCATCTTGAAGAAAGAGTTACAAAGGCACACAGATGTTGGTCGTTGTGCAGAAGAGCTATAGGTTTAAAATGGGGACTACGTCCAAATATGACTCACTGGCTTTACATGAGCGTGATTAGACCAATAATCACCTACGCCTCTGTAGTGTGGTGGACATCAAGTGCAACGTGCAGGACAAGAAGTGCAACGTAATACCTTTGCAAAAAATTCAACGTATGTGCTGTCTAGGCATAAGCGGGGCATTTATAACTGCACCAACAAAAGCGTTGGAGACTATACTGCACATCCAACCAATAGACATCCGTATAAAGTATGAGGCAGCCCTCACAGCAAGACGTCTACAAGTGATGGGTGAATGGATAAATCGAGACCACAAGTCGTACCATCAGAAGATTTTAGAATCTCTAGTTGGTCACATTCAAACGCCAGAAATCTCGGACCGCATTCCTGAAGTGCGGCTTACAGCTACCTGTGATACGTTTGTGCCAGACAGACGCTCCTGGGAAAATGGAACTTTGGCCCATGTGCCAGTGGGAACCAGCTGCTACACGGATGGGTCCAAGCGAGGAGGAAGGACGGGTCTGGGACTTTTTATTGATGAACCAGAAGTCGAACTTCACTTCCGCCTCCCTGACCATAACACGGTATTTCAAGCAGAAGTTCGAGCAATCACGGAGTGTGTGAACTGGCTCAGTAACACGACAAAGCCTAAATATGCCAACATCTTCACAGATAGCCAAATGGCGATTCAAGCAATAACATCGGAAAGGGTCAAATCCAGAACTGTGTTGGACTGTAAAAGAACGATAAATGATTACTCAGCCCATGGTCAATTGCGTATTTGCTGGGTACCAGGACACAACGGAGTGATTGGAAATGAACGGGCAAACAACTTGGCTTCAAAGGGCAGAGAACTTCGAGTAATAAACTTAAAAAAATTGGAAACCTTTCGAAGCCACGAAAAATGAGTTGAAGCACTGGGCAGTGATGGCTCATAAAACTGTGTGGAATAGCGCAACAGTAGGAGCAACTGCAAAGATACTGTGGGGTGACCCAAATGAAAAGAAAACAAGAAGTCTTCTGAAACTAAACAAGATCGATATTAGTAAGATGATGAGTGTTCTAACGGGACACTCAAGCTTACAAGCACATCTTCATCGCATAGGACTAGCAGGAAACGACGAATGCAGGGCATGCAGAGAAAACATCGAAACGATGGAACATTTTCTGAGTCACTGCCCGGCTTTCACACATGCAAGATCCCAACATTTCGGGTTCGACATATTACCAGACTTGACTCTTCTCAGAGAATATGACTGGAAGATACTGAGAAATTCGTGTCTAGTACCGATTTTCTGTAACTCTTGAGGTATAAAAAGATCATAAATAAGGAGCGCACAACAGGCCGAACCACTGGCTTAAGTGTATGTCCATGGACATGAGACGTTTAAACGTCTCCTCTCTTCAACCTAACCTAACCTAATCAGTTTATTAGTCACTATTACCTAGTTTTTGGTACCTCCCACACAAATGGACCATTTTTAACCAAAAGTTACCAGCTTATAACTTTAATACCAGTGCATACAAATACTTGGAATTTTGTACAGTCTAATGCTTTTATAGTACTTACAGTCCAGAGAAAAGTGACCGTTATTGGGACGCCCCCTTTGGTACCTCTCACACAAATGGACCATTTTGTACCATAGGAAAACAGCTTTTAACTTAATTACCAGTACATACTTTAAAGTTATTAAATGCAATTTATATTGATAATAATTTAAATAAAACAAAAAAAATAATTAAATGTACTTACACTTTTTTGAGCCTCAAGGTGAGGGGATTCATTAGTCGGTTTACCCCACTCTTCTTACTTGTTTTTAAAAATATTTTGGAATCTATTCAGTCAGAATCGGTGAATGAAATTCTACTAGATATAGAAAGTTGTGACTGCAAGGTCGTTGCATATGCGGACGACTTGGCAATCGCAGTGAGTGGCAAATTCAAAAACGTCCTCAGAAATATCCTACAGCTGGCTGTGAACAAGTTGGCTAGATGGGCCAGAAGCAGCGGTTTGGGCTTTAACCCCCTTCTCTTTACTAGGATGAATTAGTTCCCACATGCGGAACCTCCTCCTCGGACAAATGGAACAGCTCTAGTCTTTTCTTAAAGTGCAAAATTTCAAGGAATAATTCTACATAGGAAACTGTTATTCAGTTTTAACGTAATGGAACGTGTGAAGAAGGCCAACGTCGCATTATATTCCTGCAGCAAGGCCGTAGGTTGCGGTGGGCCTCGCTCCTAAAATCGTCCACTGGATATATAGCAGTAGTTCGTCCAATACTGTTATATGGCATTGTGGTATGGTGCACAGCAACTGATAAACTAACCATCACCAACCTACAATCAAAGTTTTGGAGAACTGAGTCTCTCATGGTGGAGGTGCAAGAATTACGCTCACATGAGGATATAAAACTGTAGTGCTTTGGTAACCGACCGAGTGGACTATATACCAACGATTTACACCTTCGACAGGAACTACATCACTATGACACCAGCCAGAGATGAATGGTTTGGCAGAATATCAGGTAATAGAAACCATCTCCACTTCTATACGGATGTTTCGAAGCTTGATGAAAATGTTGGCTTCGGAGTACACCGTAAAGAACTTAGTTTGGATATAGCTCAAAGACAGCCAGATACATACCGTGTCTATCAAGCCGAAATAATGTCAATATGGGAAGTAGCCAAGTGGCTGAGTCGCAACATAGTAACCAACACTGGCGTTGTCATTTACTCGGAAAGCCAGGCTGCCATCAATTCTCTAGAGGTCACATCCCTAAATTCACAAACAGCCCTCGACTGCCGCAGATCTCTTAACGAAATGGCTTACCATTTTATTATACACCTTGGTATAGGGATATCCTGGCGAACTGCAGTCCAACGAAATATGGGCAGAAATCGGCACCTGCAGGGTTATGGCGCTTTGTCTGGCTAAACTGTAAAGAGAGCGTTCTGCAAAGAGAGGATACTTTTATTTACTCTACAAAGAGAGAAAAGATTTTCATCATTAATTTTATTATATTCCAACTTCATAACATTAAACAACAAACTGAAAAACTTACTCCCTTCTCAGAAATTATTTGAGAGTACAGAAAAGTCTGCATGTTTTGACAGAGAAATAATTGAGAGAGGAATTTGAGAATGAGAGAAAATCTGCTCGGACGCCACCTGGCGAATGAAGTCTGTAAATACCATGCGACGTCTATAGTATTCAATTGTCATTGTTATATGCTCACTTGCACCATATATTAATATTGGAGTTGTATCAAATGTTGTCTAAGAATTGCTTAAAAATTTAAAGGAATTTGATTGGAAATTTAAGGTCCAAAAAAGGGTAGTCACCATTATCCACTCTGCAACGAATTACCTACTCAACGGACGTTGTGTATTCTCAACCGAAACGGAATTTCAATAATATTATGTTCGTCAGGCATCAAACTATGCATTATGAAATGGCAAACCTTATTGCATATTTTGATAACCGGATGGAACTGGTAACATTGACAGTTTCTGAAATATAACAATTGGAAAAGCTATCAATACTACCTGATCACCCGATATTTAAAACAAAACCAATTCCTAACATAAGGACTTATGACGATTTTAAGTTATATGACATGCTTGAATTAAAAATGTTTTTGATGATATTTACCAGCCTACCGTTACTACCTAATCGCCCAATATTTAGAACAAATCAGTTTCTAACATAAGGAGTTATAAAGATTTTAAGTTATATGACATGTTTGAATTCAAAATATGTTACTTACCAGGTTATCATTACTATCTGGTGACCCGCTACTTGCCCTGAAGTCTGGTCCATATAATGCTGGAGTATCGATCAATTAAGTAACACTATTGTAGAAGTATGTGCTCGGACTCACCATATATTAAAATTTTGAGTTTTATGACATAAAATGGCAAAACTAACTGAATATTTTGAAGACTGCATTAGTACTTTAACATCTTCTGAAATAAAGGGTGTTTTTAGACGTGTTGTTTTCACGAAGAAATAAAACGCATATAATTGAATGTTATGGCCAAGAATTTAGCTTTATTATAAAGATAGGTTAGGTAAGGTTAGGTTAGGTTGAATAGAGGAGACGTTTAAACGTCTCATGTCCATGGACATACACTTAAGCCAGTGGTTAGGCCTGTTGTGCACTCCTTATTTATGATTTTTATACCCCACGAGTTACAGAAAATCGGTACTAGACACGTATTTTCTCAGTATCTTCCAGTCAAATCCTCTGAGATGAGTCAAGTCTGGCAATATGTCGGAACCGAAATATCTGGATCTTGCATGTGTGAAAGCTGGGCAGTGACACAGAAAGTGTTCCATCGTTTCGATGTTTTCCCTGCATGCCCTGCACTCGTCGTTTTCTGCTAGTCCTATGCGATGAAGATGTGCCTGTAAGCTTGAGTGTCCCGTTAGAGCACTCATCATCTTACTAATCTCGATCTTGTTTAGTTTCAGAAAACTACTTGTTTTCTTCTCATTTGGGTCACCCCACAGTATCTTTGCAGTTGCTCCTACAGTTGCTCCATTCCACACAGTTTTGTGAGCCATCACTGCCCAGTGCTTCAATTCATCCTTCGTGGCTTCGAAAGGTTTCCAATCTTCCAAGTTTATTACTCGAAGTTCTCTGCCCTTTGAAGCCAAGCTGTTTGCTCGTTCATTTCCAATCACTCCGTTGTGTCCCGGTACTCAGAAAATACGCAGTTGACCATGGACTGAGATTATAAAGATAAGGGTTTGCCATTATGTTTTAAAAATTGTATCGGACATGTGGCCGCCGCGGCTGGTTCGAATAAATTTCAGCTGAGAGGCCCAATTTTCGACAACTTTTTGCAGCATTTGGGACTGTACGTCAGCAATAACGCGCCGAATATTCTCTTCCGTCATCGTGTCGGGTTTAACTGCGTAGACAAGCGACTTCACATAACCCCACCAAAATAGTCAGGCGGTGTTAAATCGCACAATCTTGGAGGCCACGCCACAGGCCCTCGAAGCGATATAATGCGCTCACCCATAAGTTTCCTTCAATATGTTGATTGTTTCGTTTGCTGTATGGCATGGAGCGCTGTCTTGTTGGACCAAAGGTTGGATCAACAGTTACGGTGAATGGATTGCGCTATCGATAGATGATTAATGATTTTTTTATGGCCGGAGTTGGATGGTATTGATGTGGACAACGTTTTCTTTCAACAAGACGGCGCTACGTGCCACACAAGCAACGAAACCATTGCTCTGTTACGGGAAAAATTTCCGGACCGTGTTATCTCTCGAAGAGGTGATATCAATTGTCCACTGAGATCTTGTGATTTAACACCTTGCGACTTCTTCCTTTGGGGCCACGTGAAAGCTAAGGTCTACGCCAGCATCCCAGCGTCGATTCAAGACCTCAAAGATAGAATTCGTGAGGCTATCGAGGACATAGGGCAGCCACTTTGCGATTTGGTTATGGAAAATTTCATGAAAAGGATATGGTCCTGTAAGCGTGTTCGAGGTGGCCATTTGACTGATGTTGTTTTTCATTATTAACGGCATACCTTCCTCTTTATTATGAAATAAACATCATTTATCTCAAAAAATTTAGTTTTTCTTTGAATACCAAAATAACACCTCTTGTTGGTAAACCCTTTACTTCACTACTAAATAAAAAACTTTTGAATTTCCTTAACAGTAAGTGTGTTTTTTTTCGCAAAGAAATCATACCACTCTTATTGGAAAACCCTGTATATGCGTTCCAAATAAATGTTATTGATTTTCAAATAAAATTTATTTGCTCGGCAATATGTACATATATACAGGGTGGCTGATGAATATTGCTACCTTAAGAAACTCAAATAACTTTTTTTCAGTGTATGGAATTCAGTTTTCTTTTCTTTCTTGTTAAAGCTCATTAAATTTAATTAAATATAGCTTAGTTAGTTTTAAAAATAATGAAATTTAAATGCCCCCCCCTGATCGTTGATGCATGTGCGGCATCTTACCAAAAAGTTGTTCATTACTGCTAGGAGCGTTGAGACGGGAATAGCCGCAATTGTTTCTCGAATGGATTGCTTTAGTTCATTCAAATTTATTGTTTTTGCTTTGTGGACTTCCTGTTTGCAATAACCCACAAGAAAAAGTCAGGTGCAGTAAGGTCAGGCGACCTGGGGGGCCAACGGAATGTGGAGTTGGCCTCGTCAGACATGAAAAGACAGTTCAACATGTTTCCGTCCTCTACCACCATTTGAAGCATCTTCTGGCAAAATTCCAAGCGAATCGGGAAGTCTGCTGAGTTCACTTTGTTGGCCATTTGAATTTTATATGGGAATAACTCCAAATCTTTGTGCATAATTGACTGCAATGACTGTCTGCTTATACCCATTTGAGCAGATAAGTTTCTTGTCGAAACTCTTGTTTTGTATGGCATCAGCTACAGCAGCGATTGTTTCCTCCGTCCGAACTGTTGGGTTTCGATGGTAAGGTCTTCTGTTGACTGTCCCATGCTCGGAAAAATTGTTAACAAGTCTCTTTATGGTCCATCTGCTCGGAGGATTGCCGCCAAACGTGCCCATATACTCTCTTTGAACCGAAACTACGGACTTCAGTGCGTAATAGCGGCGGGCAATCCAAATTCTTGTTTCAGTGTCCCAGTTATCCATTTTTGTTAAATCTAAGCTTTCATCAGCCAGATTGTTAAATCTAGCAGCTTTCATCAGCCACCCTGTATTATTTAAAAATTTGTGTTCCAAATGCATATATGTATTTTCCTTTGATTCAAACATATCAAAAAAGGCGATTTTGCCCCGTGTAACATAAGGGCTTATGATGATTTTAAGTTTTATGCAATTTGTGAATAAAAAAATGTGTTTGAAGATACATACCCGACTATCATTACTATCTGGCCACCCGATACTTGTCCTGGAGTTATGTACATATAATGCTGGAGAATTGATAAATTAAGCGACGATCTTGTTAAAATATGTGCACAGAATCACCATATATTAAAATTCTGAGTTTTATCGAATTTTATCTATGAATTGCTGAAGTCTATATAATCAGCCCTGTTCTGGCTCTCACCAAATATTCAATTCACTTCACCCAACGAATGGAGACGTGTTCTGGTTCTCACGTGAATTCTCTTTTTCGAACTTCTGCTCAAAAAAATCGAAACATATGTTTTTGTCTGCAAAGCCATAATTTGCAGACAAAAACGTAAACAAAACAATTTATTCTCGCGAAGAATCAGACAAGAAATTAAAAAAGAAAATCTGAAGATTTATTAATCATATTTTATAAAAAACACAACAAAAAATATGCCACTAGCTTTTCTCTTAGCCATTAGGGATTTAAGTTTTAAGAAATGACTACTCAAATCCAATGGATATTCCAAATTCGTGGTAAGTTAAGTGTCGTTAATCTGTTTAACATAATAATTTATGCCTTTAAATGTTTTATAGCTTTTTACCGGCTTAATAAAGACGGATTTTCAATGATCCTTGATCAAATTGCACCCTTCATTAGCACAGGATCAATACCACAAAAAATACAATTGGCGGCAGCTTTGAGATTTCTTGCGGTGAGCGCTTTTCAAGGTATTGTAGCAAACGACATAAATATAAGCATGGCAAGGACTACATTGTGCAAAATATTGTGGAAAGTGGTAAATGGAAATGAGTCAGGCGGAAGTCAGTGCTTCAAAAATGCATTTTTACTAAAAGCATGGAATTCCCGGGGTTGTTGGTTGTGTCGACGGTACTCACGTTCGACTCATAAAACCTCCAGATGGAGAAGCGCTTTTTTATAACCGAAAGGGATATTTTAGCATAAATACCATGATTGTAAGTAAAAATACACATTCATTTATATTTGTTTGTGTAAACGTTTTTTTTTATTAAGGTTTGTGACTACGAAATGAAAATACGGGCCGTTGACAGCACTAGACCTGGATCGTGTCATGATTCATATATATGGAAATCAGGTATAGCAGAGAATCATTACGCCGAGATGTATGCACGTTCCCGAAATTGCTGGCTTTTAGCTGACGGAGGTTACGCTTTGGAACCATACCTTATCACGCCATATAGAAATCCTACATATAACTCCAGTGAACACAAATTCAACAAAGTACACTGCTCAGCACGGAACATTGTTGAGAGGACTATAGGCAACATACAATCTCGTTTCCGATGCCTACAAGCGACCCTCCACTACGAACCAGCAAAAGTAAGCAGAATTATTAATGCGTGCTGCGCACTGCACAATATTTGCAAGCATTTTAATTTACCTATGGATGCTGAAGTTCCGATACCTGACGATGACAACATTGAAGATGTGGAACAATTAAGTAGTGGTACCGATGGCACACGAGTAAGAGACGAAATTGCACGTTCAATAAAACACAGTCTTTAGAATGAATAAACTAAAAATACAAAACAAATTTTATTTGCTGCAGTCTTTTATGAGATCAATTAGATATATATGTATTTATTAACTATATTGTCAATTTAAAGTCCCATCTTCAATTGTTCCAGCTCGATGGACTTCAATTTCAGCTCATTTCGGGTGAGCAACTGCTTCTCCATTTGTATGTGGTGCCTTTTGTTTTCTTTTATTTCCTCCTTTTATAATGAGACTAGTTCATCTAGCTTATTTTCAATGCTTATTAATGTTTGACTATTGGCAACCATCACTTCCTTTATTGCACTAATACCACCCGAAACACACTTAAAATTTTTCGTTTCCACCTCCATTAAGTACTCCACGTCCGATGGTTTCTTTCTCTTTGGTGCGGGTGGCTCAACGTTGGGAGAGGCAATTGGCGAATCGGGTATATCGCCGAAATCAGGAAAGTGGCTGCGTACACGCTTTGATGCAGTCACTGTATTTGCAGCTGATGATGTGGCAAGTTTTCTGCTGGTTTGCACTTGACGTTTCTTTGGGCCTAATACGACTTGCAAGCGATGTAGATGGTGCATCGGCGTCAATATTTTCTTTATTGGGGCCACCTAATTTCTGGGTGTTCTTTATCCCATCCGCGCACATATAAAGGTCCACAAAACAGCAACACGTTCTTCCAAAGGTGTCATTACATATTTATTATATTGGCCACCACCTGTTGCCCGACATTCCCTTTTGTTATGTGTAAGCTTGGATTTAATGTTCCGTTCTTGAGGTCCGCAAGAATTAAGGTTTGTTGCCAGGTCTGACCACAGTTTATCCTGCTCTGCTTTATCCATCGTTGAGTAGCCCATGGCCAAGTCTGGGTGTAACTCCATGAACTGGACGAAAATCTCATTGTGAGAACTATTTTTTCGTGGGGACCTGTAGGATAGTAATGCAATGAATTTGAACAATTAGGTTCAGCAAAAAGCTCAGCATACTTACATCTTGTAAAATCTAAATCCTTTGGTTATTTTCCGTCCAATTTTTGTTTTATGTTTTTTTGTTTTGTCAAGTTGGTGTTGATTGTTTTATGTTTGTTGTTTTTGTTACGTTTTAATAGACGTCAAACATTTGACACTTTGCAGAAGTAGAGTTGCCACACGGTTCATAATAGGCAAATTGACGATCATTTTAATTATTTTACTTATATTTTTGTTAAATTTAGTAAATTTTTAAAATGGAATAACATTTCTGTACCAAAATTAAATTATCCGATGCAAATAACCTTGAGGTTACTGCATTAAAATGGTTGTATTTCAAACTAACAAACATCTTGCATCTCTGATTTTTCGAAGTCAAACCAAATCAGCTGATTTGCCAAGAATTCACTTACTCACATCACAAAAGAAAAAAAGTTGGTTGCAATTTTGGACTTATTTTATAAAACCTAATTTATTAATTAATTTGATTATTTTATCGTACAGAAACTTGTAATTAAGAAGTAAACATTACAAATTTTGTCACGGCACAGTTAATTTGTGATTACAATAATTATTCTTTCCAAAAAATGAGAACTCTCAGTGCTCTCACAATGGAAAACATGGTGAGAAAAAATTGCATGAAATGGGGTGAAAGTGAGTTGCAGAACACCTCTCGGTGAATACTTCTCACTTCGCCACCACAAGTGAATTCCAGAACATGGGCGAATGTGATTTTTTTTTAAAGTTTTGAAATTCAAATCTTACTGAATATTTTGAAGTCTGAATGGTATTGCCTACTTATCAGCTGCTGAAATATAATAATTTGAAAAGATGTCCTAAGATTTTTGGAACAAACCCAGTTCCTAACATAAGAACTTATAAAGTTTTTAAGTTATATGCAATTTTTGAATAAAAATGTATTTGAAGATAGTTACCAGACTATCATTAATATATGGCTACCCGATACTTGCCCTGGAAGTATGAGGTCAGATTCAACATATATCAAAATTCATAATTTCAAAGAATTTCGGTTATGAATTGCTAAAGTCTATAGAATTATAGGATTTTTCTCAAAAATCTAAGGAATCTGCGTTCGTTTAAAAAATATTAAATTTAATTTACAAATATTGTATGTCCAGCACAATGTTCTCAATGGCAAATTATGGCAAGAACAGCATTATCTTACTTAACCATATAAGTGCTAGAGATAATTTGGCGAAAATGAACAGCAAACATGTTAACAATGCTGTTGCAGCAGCCATAGCCGTACTCTCTTAACAAAGTTATAAAAATTTTCATTAAGTGTGAAAATGACAATTTGGTAACAACAATACGAAACATCAGCCAAGTAATAGTTAACACCAAGAAAACATCCAGTAGCTGCAAAACACACATACGAGTACGAGTACTTAACAGCGGCAACAACAACACAAACAAGAACATATCGCATTAGTAACCAACTATGTACGAGGAGTATGTGACCAACAGACACCACACATGGCTATATACGTTCCTTACAAAACGACAGACCAACGATATCTTAAAGAAAAAAAAAACGAACCATAAGAGTTACAGATAGATAGACAGATAGTCTGTGGTGGAAAAAAGGCCACTCGAGATGCAAGTACTGCTACAAAAAAAGCAACCCACAAAAAAACTCCACATAGCAATGCGAACACCGTGGACCCAAGCTCAGGCGGACATTGAAAAAGAGAGAGGACCAGAAAAAAAATTGAAACGAAATGCTGCAACACAATTCAAGTCAAAAGGAACACCTCGAATTACATGTCGACATAAATGTTTTGTGTCACCATTTATGAACAAAACAGCTACAGCAGCAGCCTTCCCCCACTCGACTGCAACAACAGCAACAACGATGAAGAACAAATAGTTAAAAAAGCATTGCAGCATCTTGGACAATAACAATAATGGCTAAGTCGCTCGGTAGTTGGGATATCGTTTTACCCCAAAAAACATGCTCTTGTAAATGTTTAAGATGAACATCAGCAGAATCATCAGTAACACCAACAACAATCTTCGCAAAAAAAAGAGCCCAGCAACATGCCACCATAGCTACGAAAATCTAGAGCTGCTAGCTGCCGTTGTTCATCTTAGCCATGATCATCATGTTAGAAATGCAACAGCCAACGAAGTAAGCATTGTAGTGCAACAGCAACAGCAGTAGCAGGGGCAGCAATATCATTTTCAGATGTCATGTTATGTTGCAGTAGTAGGTAGTAGCAATACAACACGAATATTGTTTGTTTGTTCGTTTTTTTCCTTCGCTGTTCTGTTCATCAGAGGCAGAGATCACCTTTAGTCACCTCACACCACCTGCATGATGTGGTGCTATGTCTGTCCATCGTCTCGTGTTGTCTTTTGTGTTTTTTTATCTCGCAACTCACGGGCGATGCTGGTGGCTTTGCAACATCACAGGGAATCATAGATCAAAGGCGAGGTGTGAGTGGCCGCAAGACACCCTTCGTCAAGTTTCTATTACTGCAATCTTCAAAAACAAATTTCTACAACTCATATTAGAGTATTTGCTCAGATTCACCATATATATATTTAAATCATGTAATCGTGAATAGTTGGATTATATCCTGAAGTTTAACACACGTAATTCGGGAAGGTATAATATAGATATATCTCTCTTTTCTCTTGTGGACTTAGATTAGGTTAGGTTAAAGGACGCGTAGTACACTACCAATTGGCGTGCACTACTCGACTCGGAGACCTAAGGGTGCATTGTGTTAGTCCTATAAAGAATTAAAGATTTGGAGAAACAACAGAAAAAATGATAGATTGAAAAATGAGAGGGGTTGGAGGGGGCCCCAATAATAAAATAATAAGTGAGAAGAGCGGAAAAAAGAAATGTGGAATTAAAAGAGGAGAGGATAAAGGGTAGAGAAGTTCCTGCAGTAGACAATGCCGTTTAGGCAGATGGATGAGCGGTTGTCATCCCCAGCCACTTCAGGCAGCTAATATAGTTGAGGATACTGACGATTTTTTGCGATCACAGAGCTTCGAGATCTTCGATCGTAAAGTCACCAAGGTAGCAGTGTCTTCTTCTAGAAAGAAAAGGACATTGGCAAAGAAGGTGTTCGATCGTTTCAAGTTCCTCTTCGTCCGTACAGAGACGACAGTAATCTTATGTGTCCCGTTGCCACTTTGATGTAAACGCTCTAACGTTACAGGGGCCTGTGACATAAGAGGCCAGAGATTTGTGACATAAGAGGCCAGAGAGACCTAGTGATTTTACAGTCCGGTCTGGCTAACCAATTCTGGTTAACTTGATCCCTGTAGAAGCGCTCTATCATGCCGAAGAACTCACACATTGGTGGATACAGTGATAACACCGCACTAGTGGTTTCCATCGATGACCCATTCCATGCGAGATCATCAGCTTTCTCGTTTCCGTTGATGTTACAGTGTCCTGGGACCCTGCAGAGCTTGACTTTAACTGTTAATTTTTGCATTTCTAATATGCAATCATTTACTAACTTGGATTTAATGACGTTGGAGTTCAGTGCCTTCAGAACAGCTTGACTAGTTATGATTTCACCCTGCCTGGAAAACCCCTCGATGATTAAACGCAAGGTTACCAGGATGGCAAAACCTGCGCCTGAAAGATACTGCAGGTGTCTGGCAATTTGTAAGATCTGCTAATGCTAAGAGATTCACTAAAGATGCCAGCCCCCGTTCCCACATCCATCTTTGATCCATCTGTGTAAATAGCGTGACCACGAAAGAGGAATCACCATCCAGCCAATCTGATCTAGAAGGGATCATAGTGTCCAACCTTGTGGGGAAATTCAGAACAGGTGGCAAATAATCAGTTTTTCCTGTTAGAACCCTCAGCCTGGGCCTGTTAGATGACTCATTAAGGATCTTTGAGTGTCCGCAGTTTGAGTTACGCCACATAAGTGATCTAATAGCACACTTGGTGGCGCTACACTTAATATATTGACCTATCGGTTGAAGTTTTAGTAATGTGTTCATCGCCGCTTGCGGTGTACTCGCTGTCGCACCGGTTATGAATAGAGGAGCAATTCTTTGAATTTTCTCTAAAGATTTTAGCTGGTGTATATATCCAGTTGCTTTCCACCATACTACTGAACCATAGGTGAGGATGGGGCGCACAATCGCGGTGTAAATCCAGTAGATAGTACTTGGGCGGAGCCCCCAACTTTTACCTATGGAACCTCTGCAGGAGTAGATTGCATTCAGTCCCTTTTTGACCCTTAGGTTTAGGTTTAGGTTAGGGTGGCAGCCGTATTTTTTTACAAGCTCACATAGACCAGTTTAGGTCCCTAGTGTTACCACGGGCTGAAATGCCCCTCATCGAAACCAACCTGTTTGATATATAAATTTATCGATAGTACGAATATCAGTACTGGAAAGATCCAGTCGTCGTTTACTCAAAGCGGGGCAGTCGCAAAGCAAGTGCTCAATGCTCTCCACTTCTTCCTCATCTCCACAGCTTCGGCAGAAGTCATTGGAGTCAATACCCAATCTTTTGGCGTGTTCGCCGATCAAGCAGTGTCCCGTCAGAACCTGTACTAACGTAGACAATCGTTTCCTCTCTAGTGCGAGGAGATATTTTGACCTTCTCAGGTCATACCTTGGCCAGATTTGTCTAGCTACCCTGCAGGTTCCGATTTCTGTCCATCTTTCGTTGGACTGCCTGATTGCCTCTTGCCTAAGCCAAAGCTTGCACGTGGATAGTGGCGCACCAATATATGCAAATTCTTCGAGAATTTGTAATGTCGTCCCTTTCCTAGCAAGTTCATCGGCTTTGCAGTTCCCCGGGATATCCCTATGCCCAGGCACCCATATGAGGTGTATATTAAACTGCTCAGCCATCTCGTTAAGAGATCTGCGGCAGTCGAGGGCTGTTTGCGAATTTAGGGATGTTGCCTCCAGAGAATTGATGGCAGCCTGGCTGTCCGAGTAAATGACAACGCCATTGTTGGTTACTATGTTGCGACTCAGCCACTTGGCGACTTCCCATATTGCCATTATTTCGGCTTGATAGACACTGCAGGTATCTGGTAGTCTGTGAGCTATATCCAGACTAAGTTCTTCACAGTGTACTCCGAAGCCAACCTTTTCATCAAGCTTCGAACCATCCGTGTAAAAGTGGAGATGGTTTATATTACCTGGTATTCTGCCGACCCATTCATCTCTGGCGGGAATCATAGTGATGTAATTTCTCTCGAAGGTGTACACTGTTGGTATATAGTCCACTCGGTCGGTTACCATAGCACTACACTTTGATATCCTCATGTGACCATAGTTCTTGTACCTCCACATTGATAGGCAGTTTAATCTTATTGCCGCTTTGGTTGCAACTTCTCTCGCCACAATATTAATCGGCAGTATATGGAGTAGGGCTTGTAGAGACTCGGTCGCTGTAGTCCTTAAGGCTCCGCTTATGCTCAGGCAGGCAGTCCTCTGAACCTTTGTTAGTAGGTTGGTAATGGTTAGTTTGTCAGTTGCCGTCCACCATACCACAATACCGTATAACAGTATTGGACGAACTACTGCTATATATATCCAGTGGACGATTTTAGGAGAGAGTCCCCACCGCGACCCTACAGCCTTTTTGCAGGAATATAAGGCGACGTTGGCCTTCCTTACACGTTCCAATACGTTAAGTCTAAATAACATTTTCCTATCTAGAATTATTCCTAAAAATTTTGCACTTTCAGAAAAGACTAGATCTGTTCCATTTATCCGAGGTGGAGGGTCCACATGTGGGACATTATTCATCCTAGTAAAGAGAACCAATTCTGTCTTGTTGGGGTTAACGCCCAAACCGCTGCTTCTGGCCCATCTAGCCAACTTGTTCAGAGCCACCTGTAGGATGTCTCTGAGGACGTTTACGAATTTGCCACTCACTGCGATTGCCACGTCGTCCGCATATGCCACGACCTTGCAGCCACAACGTTCTAGATCTAGCAGGATTTCATTCACCGCTAGGTTCCAAATTAGTGGAGACAATACTCCTCCTTGCGGGGTCCCTCTGTTTACATACCTTGTTAGAGTTGTGGACCCTAGACATGCTGTTATGCGTCTTCTGGTGAGCAGACTTTGAATTAGTCTAATCAAACTAGTGTTAACTTTTAGATGTGAGAGTGCCGCAATTACCGCATCGGAATGAATGTTGTTAAAAGCCCCTTCTATGTCAAGAAATGCCACCATGGTGAATTCCTTGAAATGCAGGGACGATTCGATAGTGCTCACAAGTTCGTGCAGGGCTGATTCAGTAGACTTGCCCTTGTTGTAAGCATGTTGGTTCCCCGACAGGAGTTTTGTATCCAGGTTTTCCCTAATGAAATGATCTAAAAGTCTTTCCAGACCTTTCAATAAGAACGAGGATAGGCTAATTGGTCTGAAGTCTTTTGGCCTAGTGTGTGATATCTTTCCCGCTTTAGGTATGAATACCACTTTGGTATCCCTCCATCGATTCGGGACGTATGAAAGCCTGATGCAGCCTACATAAATTTTCTCCAGCCAGGGGATAATGTACTTTAACATTTTCTGCATTTCTGCTGGAGTGATGCCATCTGGTCCAGGTGACTTGAAGGGCTCAAAGCTGTTAATAGCCCAGCTTATTCTGGATCTCTCAGTCAAGAAGCTAGCGACGCTCGCAGTCCACTCGCACTCTTGTTGGTCCTGCCGATCCTCGGGTTCTGTTATAGAGTTCCCCGGGAAATGTGTGTCGAGCAGTACATTGAGCGACTGCTCGCTGTTTTTGGTCCTTTTTGACCCTTTCCTTGGTGTTGCTTTTCCAGTTTAATTTCTGATCAAGTATGACGCCAAGGTACTTAGCCTCTGGGAACAGTTTCAACTCCACCCCTTCGAGAATGGGTTTATGGAAATCTTCTACCTTATTTTTCCTAGTGAAAAGGACTAACTCTGTCTTAGTTGGATTAATTCCTAGCCCGTTCGCCGTTGCCCATCTAGATAGCTTCCTAAGAGCAATTTGAATAAGATCAGTAATGGTTGAGAGGAATTTGCCGCCAACTCTGTCTTTCTCGAATGATTTAAGTATCCCGTTTATGACTAGAAGCCACATGAGAGGAGATAGAACCCCTCCCTGTGGTGTACCTCTAGTTACTGTCTTCCTAATGGAACTTTCTGCTAGAGTTGAGTTGATGATCCTGCCTTTCAGCATCATGTCAATCCAGTCAACCAGCAGAAGGGATGTGTTCACATTCAACAAAGATTCGTGTATGGATTCCAAATTCACATTCAATATCTAAGAAGGCTGCCAAAGTGAATTCGCTTTCCTCCAGGTTATTTTCAATGTAACCAACCACGTCATGAAGAGAACTATCAACTGAGCGGCCTTTGATGTAGGCATGTTGACAGTTACTGATTAATGACGGTTGTAAACTACCCCTAATATAGGTGTCAATAAGTCTTTCCAACGTTTTTAAAACAAACGATGAGAGAATAATTGGTCTATTGTCCTTGGGCGTGGAGTGGCTGGGTTTCCCGCTTTGGGAATGAAAACCACCTTGACCTCACGCCATTTTGAGGGTATATAACTCCTAAGTAGGCATTGCCTAAAAATCAGCGACAGCATATTAACTGCTATCGGTCCTGCATTCTGTAGCATGGTGATATGCCATCTGGTCCGGCAGACTTAAAGGGTTCGATGGAGTTAATAGCCCACAGAATTTTCTTGTCATTTACCACAGTGGACGCGCTTTCATCACAATGTGGTGCACTTGATCTAGTACTGACATTGGGAAATTTCTCCTGGACTACGTTCGAACACCCGGGAAAGTGTTCGTCGCTACAAGGTCCAGAGTTTCTGAATTGGACTCAGTCCAAGTCCCATCTTCCTTCTTAATGCTACCCAGCGCCTTTGGATCTTTTGATAGCAGTCGTCGGAATCTGCAGGACTCAGATTCTTCTGGACTTAGTGTTTGGAAACCGATCGGCCAGAAATTAAGTCCAATAAAATTCTCGAATATTGCAGTTATTCTTCACAATGCTATCCGTGGAACTAACTGAATTGTTATCAGATCGCAAAAGTGAAGTGTAAGCGGAGTTAAGGCTCTTTTTTTGCTTCCATTAGGTTAGGTTGAAGATAAGAGACGTTTAGTCGTCTCATGTCCATAGACATACACTTAAGCCAGTGATTAGGCCTGTTGTGCGCTCCTTATTTATGATTTTTTTATACCTCACAAGTTACAGAATATCGGTACTAGACACTGATTTTCTCAGAATCTTCCAGTCCTATGCTCTGAGATGAGTCAAGTCTGGCAATATGTCGGACCCGAAATATCGGGATCTTGCATGTATGAAAGTCGGGCAGTGACACAGAAAATGTCCCATCTTTTCGATTTTCTCGCTTCCATTACCCTTTGCATATTTTCGTATCAACTAATTTCTGCTGCTGCAAGCTTCTGCTTATTCTCTTGGGTTCAGTATCAATAACATTTCAAAATACAAATTTCATCAACTAATAAGAAAGTATTTGCACAGTACGGGTATTTTATCCTGATGTTCATCACACAAAATTCGAGAAGATTACAGATTTATAGTCTGAAATACTCTCCTGGACATTAGCTGAAATTTGATCAGATCAGATTTAATTTTTAAGGTAAATTTACACTGAGTAGCCTTAAAAACCAGTCTAGAAAATTTGTGGGGCTAGAGGAATTATGTTCTACACTTCTGGGATTGTAAGATCACAGGGAATCATACTTCAAAAGTGAGTGTATGCGGTTGTAAGCATTCTTTTCTAGCTTCTCTCACACCTTGGAGATTTTTGGTATCTACAGATTTTTGCCGCAGTAATATTCTGCATATTCTCTTCGATTCAATATCAATGAGTTTTCAAATACAAATGTCACAGTATATTTAAATCATAACGTGTGATCCAAGTGGAGATACTTTTTTCAATAGCCTTTTTTTGACAGATCACGTGTGAGTCGTGTCATGCTGTCATGTTATTTTTGTTAAGTATTGTTTGGCATTTCATCATGGAAAGACTTACGCCTGAACAACGCTTAAAAAAAGTTCAACTTTTTTACGAAAATTCACGTTCTGTGAGGAATGTGTTTCGTGCACTTCGCTCAACTTATGGTCAACATAATCGGCCTATTGAGCGTACTATTCGCAACACCATCACCCATCTTGAGACCCAGCATTCATTATTGGATAATATTCGACCGAATAGACAAGTCCAGCACGCAGTGAAGAAAATGTAGCGGCCGTAACTGAGAGTGTACACGAAGACCGTGGAGAGTCGATTCGGCGCCGTTCGCTGCAACTCGGACGAACGTATGGAACGACTTGGCGCATTTTACGTCGAGATCTTAAATTGAAAGCATACAAAATACAGCTTGTGCAAGAACTGAAGCCGCCCGACCTTCCCAAGTGACATCGCTTCGCTCTGTGGGCTCTTGAAGAGTTCCAAGAAGATCCGACGTTTTCGAGCCAAATTTTGTTCAGCGATGAGGCCCATTTCTGGCTCAACGGGTATGTAAACAAGCAAAATTTCCACATTTGGGACGAAGAGCAACCTGAAGAGATTCAAGAGCTGCCACTTCTACCAAAAAAAAAAAAAAAACGGTTTGGTGTGGTTTGTGGGCCGGTGGAATCATCGGTCCATATTTCTTCAAAAATGATGCCGGTGAGAACGTAACCGTCAATGGCGACCGTTATCGTGCCTTGATAACCGACTATTTGATGCCTGAAATTGAAGCTCGTGATCTCGGCAACATTTGGTTTCAACAAGACGGCGCCACTTCCCACACATCGCATCAATCATTGGATTTATTGAGAGAACACTTCGGTGAGCAGATAATTTCACGTTTTAAGCCGGTCGATTGGCCACCAAGATCGTGTGATATCACACCGTTAGACTTTTTCCTGAGGGGATATGTAAAGTTTATGTGGACAAACCCTCTTCCATTCAGGCCTTTTAGCTAAACATCTCGCTTGTCATTCGCCAGTTACCAGTCGAAATGCTCGAAAGAGTCATCGACAATTGGACTCAACGGATGGACCATATGAGACGTAGCAGCGGTCAACATTTGATAGACATAATCTTCAAAAAATAAATGCCAAAGAATGTTCTTTCAAATGATAATAAACATTCCCCATTCAATTTGAATTTTCTGTTTATTTTTCCTTTAAAAAAGTAGGGAACCTCGAAATGGATCACGCTATATGATCACTATAATAGTTGGATTATACCCTAACGTTCCGCACATATAATTCGGGAAGATAGAAGGGATTTATATCCCTCCCCTCTTTTCTGGTCTTTGTTAATATAAAATTATAATCGCAGATGCACTGAACTGTACTTTAAAATGCAGGTTCTGTCTTAATTTTGGCAACTAATCGGCTAGAAATTCAGTAAAAAAACGGGTATATTGCAGTTATGCCCTACAATGCCAGATAACATGGAAATATGTGCTCAGATTCACCATATATATAAATATTGTATAGAATTAACAGGTTTTATTGAAAATTTGCACCAAGTCGCCCTAGAAATCAATCCACAAAATATGAGAAGATTTTTTGGCAAGTAATTCGTCGCACCCTGGACAAATTTGTGGATGCAAGCTGTGGTTCTAACAGGACTAAGCTAGAAGCCATACAAAAGACACAACGCTCGAAGTTTTGAAGGAGACATTTGGCGACTGGATCTTCTCACGTCGAGGTTTCATATATTGCCCGCCGCGATCATGGGACTTGTCACCGAACGATTATTTTCCCTGGGGCTGCGTCAAATCTATGTATAGCCTATAATAAAAAACTAATTTCTTTGGAAGAGCTCGACGAGTCATCAATAATAACACCGACCGTCTGGCAAATTCTTCTCACAAATTTCCATTACTGCAGTCTTCTGCATCTTCTCTCAGATTCAGTATTAGTGAAATTTAAAATACAAATTTCTTGAAATCCTATAAAAGTATTTGTTCAGATTCACCATATAATTAAATTGTGTAATTAAGAATAGTAGGTTTCTATCGTATTTTGGGTATGAATCGTTTTGAAACTCAACACCTAAAATTGAGAAAGATCGATGTGCACCGTATCGATCTGAAAATTTCCCCAACATTTTAATGTATTGCGGAGTTACGCAAGCCAGTCCATCACAAGTTCTTGTCCTTAAAATACCAAAAACTACATCATCTAATTACTTCTCCTCACGAACGTATTTTGTGGGGAAAATTTTTCAATTTCCCTAGCCAAACTTAAAATACGTTAAAAAAGCGCCCGAGAACGAAGAGGACGAAATTTTGTAATTACTTATTTTTTAAGAAAATTCTGAATTTCCGTCTGCAAACATAAAATGAACTACTTAACTTCTTCAATACGCGCCCAAGCGTAAAGAACGAAATTTTGTGATCACGTATTTTTGGTGAAAATTGTGAATTTGATCAAATATCACAGTGAAAAGGGTGAAATGTTTGTGATCACTTGTTTTTTTTGAATTTCCTTAACCAAACTTAAAATGGCAATAACTCGTTAAATAAGCATCACAGGCGAAAAGAGCGATATATTGTCACTTATGTTAAGGTGAAAATTTTGAATTTCCTAAGCCAAATTTAAAATGGCAAAAACTATTTCAATAGGCTTTCCAGAGCGAAAAGGGTTTTTGTTTGTAATCACTCATTTTTGTACAACATTTTTTTATTTCCATAGCCAAATTTAAAATGGCAAAAGAAAGCTAGATCGGCTTTCAGTTGCCTTAATAAAATCTGTAGGGCAACGTAGATATTAAAAAACATCAAAGTAAACATCTTTAATTCATGCGTTAAGTTCACGCTCCTATCACAAATGCAGATCTTCATACACGGATGAACGAAGAACCTATAACCAGGCAAATCGTTACAAGGAAATGGAGATGGATAGGGCACACTCTGCGAAAGCCACCAACAAGTTTTGCTAGATCTGCCCTGGTGTGGAACCCCCATTGATCTCGGCGCCCACGCCGCCCTAAGATTATATGGCGCAGGATTGTACTCAAAGAATTAGTAACAATAGATAAAACATTCCAAGACATAAAAACTGTGTATTGATAGATTAAGTGGGAATCTTCTTGTAGAAGCGCTATGTCCCGAAATGGAATAATAAAGGGAAAAAACTCCTTAAATAAACATCCCAGGGCAATAAGGGCGATAATTTATTATCACTACTTTTTGTAGAAAATTTGAATTTCCCTATCCAAACTTAAAATGGCAGTAACTCCTTAAATGCCAGAGCGATATATTGTGGTCACCTAAATTTAGCGAAACATTTTGTATTTCCAAAACTTAAAATGGCAATAAATCCTTAAATAAACGTTTTATAGCGAAAATGACAAAAATGTTCCCAATTTTTTGGGAAACTTAAAATGGCAATAATTCCTTAAATAAACCTTTTATAGCGAAAATGACAAACATTTTCCCAATTTTTTTAGCCAAACTTGAAATGACAATAACTCCCTTAAATCGCTCTAAGTGAAAAGTACGAATTTTGTGATCACAAACTTTTTGATGAAAAATTTTCAAAACTGAAAATGACAATAACTTATTAAATAAGCGCCATGTAACGAAAAGGAAAACATTTTATGCTCACTAATTTCTTTGTAGTTTTTTAGGAGGCGATTAAAATTTTATGAAATTTTTAAATTTGTATGAATTCCTTTATATTACCTGTACAGTTTTGTAAATAACTTTTGATTGCGTTGAAGGATAAGCACCAAATTTTGAATATAATTTTAAATATTTCCCGGCCTTAGAGCAACAAAGCTGCAGGAGCCGACGGTATACCAGTAGAGCTGTATATGATTGGAGGTGACGAGTTGGTGAAGTTCAAGCATCAACCCGACCGCACCATTTGGTTGATTGAAAGCATGTCTGATGATTGGAACGTCAGCGTCTTATGCCCAGACCACAGGAATGGAGATAAGACCGTTTGCGCCAACTACCGTGGTATAAGTCTTCTTTCGTTGGGTATAGATCCTTTCAAATATACTGTGTGAACCTGAAAAGCCCAAAGTCGACGATCTGTTTGGAAACTTCAGTGTAGCTTTAGACTAAGAATATCTTCATATGACCAGATCTTGAAAAAAACGCACATTGCGAAAGGTTACCGTGCAACTTCTTTAATATTCCGATAGAGGTCTTAGAAAAAGCAACAGTTAATACCATAGGACGCTACATACCAAAAGCCACATGCTCTACGCATATGCGTATGACATCGACATCGTTGGAAAATCAGAGCAAGAAGGAATCGGCGAAAGTGGGTCTATTGGTGAATGAGTACAAGGCGAAGCTGATGGTTGTATGTGATAGAAAAACGTCGTGAATTAATTCCGGGGTCTAAGTATGGGCGGGAACTTGTAATTTCGAGGTAGTGTATGATTTCATCTACCACGGTTCCGCCCGTGATAAAAATAATGTCGATATCAGCTTAGAGATAAGAAGACCAACTGCCCAGACTGGGGACTCATACATAGTTTCCATGCTTTCTTGAAACAATAGGTTCTTTTGGAAAATAATAAAAAATTGCGAATTTTTCCAAACTCAAAATGGCTATAACTCTTTCAATAAGCGTGATAGATCGAAAATTACAAAACTTTTTTACACTTTTCTAGCCAAACAGATATCTTTCAATGTTAGACCAATGCTACCTACAACCAAAGACACCTTGCAATCCATGTGTATCGCAAAAAACTATGTAGGAAAAAATCACTTATTGTTGTGACTTCAAACCTGGCCTCATGTGTTGTTTTCTTCACATTCAACCGAGCGCAAGTATGGATAGATTTTTCTTGGCGATGGTGTCCAACTAACCATGTTGGACTCACACACAGCAATTTTCAAACATACGGACTTTTGTACGGGGTGCCTGCTGATATATGTAATATGGTGGCTTCGTTTTTTGTGCGATTGCTGATGTTACTAATGCGGCTGCTGCTGTTCTCGATGTTGTTAATACCATATTAAACTGCTCCACACACACGTATGGCCTAGGCTAAACATCAACAACCGCAGCTTATTTCATGTAACCACCATAGCTGACTTAAGTACAATGTACGTTTTTTCCCTACTGCCCAAAGACAGTAGCTGCTGCAGTAGTTAGAGAGAGAATACACTGAAGTTTTTGTGTGTTTTTCCTATATGAATAAATACATTTTTATTTGATATTGTCTTCCGATTTGTGGCAGTGGTAAAAATTACCCAGCAAAGTACTTTATGTGAATTGCATAAAATTTGTGGAGAGACCACATCTGTTAGAGTGAATATCAGAAGTTGCTACTGTACCTATAATTGCGATAAATTTATAATAAAGCCATATGACAAAACTTGTCGGCATTATTTTAGAACTGCACTGAATTCTCATTATACCCTACACCACACTGTGGTACTGGGTATTATAACTTTGTGCATTTGTTTGTAACACCCAAAAGGAGAAGGAATAGACCCATCGCTTATTATACCAATCGACTTAGAATCACTTTCTGAGTTGATTTAGCTATGTCCGTCTGCCTGTCTGTCTGTGCATGTATTCTTGTAATCAAAGTACAGGTCGCAATTATGGTCAGATCTCGACGAAACTTTACACATAACCTATTGGTTAAAATCGGTTCAGATTTAGATATAGCCCCCATATATATGTTAACCCCGATTTGACATGTAAGCGCTGTAAACACTGTATTTTATATCCGATCAGTGCGAAATTCGGCGGAAAGAGGTTTCTTATTACATGAAGGAATACTGCCAAATTCGAAGAAAATCGGTTCGAATTTTGATATAGCTCCCATATATATGTTACCCCCGATTTGACATGTAATCGCTGTAGGGACTGTATTTTATATCCGATCAGTACGAAATTCGACAAAAGGAGGTCTTTTTACATGAACGAGTATTCAGTGAAGATCGGTTCAGATTTATGTTAAAGCTCCATATATATGCTCCTCCTGACTTGGTATCAAACCGCTATAGAAGTTGTATTCTACTTCCGGTCATTAAAATTTTACAGGAAGATGTTTCTCAATTTAGGAACGAAAATTGCTTAATTTAGCGATTATCGGTTCTGAATTAAAAAATATGTTCCTACCCATTTACCAATTATTCCAAATTATTATGGCAATGACCCTTATCGCATTGTTAGGGAGGTGTAGGGTATTATATAGTCGGCCCCGCCCGACTTTCTGCCTTTCCTGGTTTTATTATACAGAATTAGTTATAGAATTTGGAAACATTTACCGAAATTTCATTCATAATCCGGATCATATAAAAGTATGTGCTCAAATTCACCATATATAATTTTCTGGCTTCTGAGAAGTAATCAGAGGTTCTTTGTAATCTGCATAAGGATGTTCAATATAAAGAAAAGTATAAGATGACCAGCGCTTCAAGCGTTCTTTCCAATTTTTGATGACTCAGCTCAATATGTGCTGCGTTATTGCGGCAATAGCATCTCAAGTACATCCAAAGTGGTTGGTTTGTTAGCATTGACTAAGGACTTGACGTATCCTCAGAGAAACTAATCCAGGGGCGTCCATTCGCATAATAGCAGTGATGAATAAATGAAAGTTCGAAGATCCAAAGTTCCCTCAAAACTGCGATCGTTGCATCGCTTGTATGGTATGTAGGACGGTCTTGTTGGAGCCACATCTCGGATATATCGATGTCGAGCTCTGACTACAGAAAGTCGGCTTATACCGAGAACCATTCGCGGTAGCGGTGTCTTCCTCGTCATTTCGAAGGAAATAATGTCCGATGATGTCGTTCTGATGATGCTATTTTTGCTTTTTGGACCAAAAAAAAATTTACCTCATCCGAGAATGTGATTTATTGGGAACAAAATATTAAATTATTGAAACTATTATTGATCTCACGGCTGGTGTGAAACGATGCATGATGAAGTGGCAAACCTGATACTGATAGCTGGATGGCCCAAGCATATTATGAGCATTCCAGTGTATTGTATGAGAATCATTTAAGTTCAAGATACTTATAGGGACTTGGGTCGATAATCTCCGAAAACAGTTCTCCAACTAGAATTCCTCTACTACTTACCCATATGGATAAAACAATTTAAAATATTAAAATTTACAAACGAAATCTGGAGTTGTATGTATAAGAGCTGTATGTGAAAAAATATTTGTCATTTCACCCAATAGGATTAGTAACAGAATTGGAAACATTTGCCTAAACTTTTTTCATTCCCTCGAAGAAGCCTGTCCAAAACCAAGGTACAAGGGTAAAACTAAATCACAATGGTGGACTTCTGAGTTAAAAGCTATGAAAAAGACCTGCAATAGGCTATTCAATAGCGCCAAATGCAAAGAGCAACTCATAACCTATAAGAAGGGGCTTAGAAAAGCGCAAAGGCGTTCTTAGCACACCTTCTGTGGTGAAGTGGAAAAGGTCTCGGATGCCGCAAGGTTGCG
This sequence comes from Eudasyphora cyanicolor, assembly GCA_963930755.1. Classification (NCBI taxonomy): domain Eukaryota; kingdom Metazoa; phylum Arthropoda; class Insecta; order Diptera; family Muscidae; genus Eudasyphora; species Eudasyphora cyanicolor. The sequence continues at coordinate 47,205,117 of OZ005737.1, read as the reverse complement.
AAGGAAATTATGCACTGCACCCTGCACAAACGGCTATTTGCAGGATGAGGCAAATAGCTGGACAAAAATCAGCGAGCCGGCCTGAATGTACTGCTCGACACACATTTCCCGGGGATCTCACCAATATAATCCGAGGATTAGCAGAATCAACAGGAGATCGAGTGGACTGCTAGCGTCGCTTGCTTGTTGACTGAGAAATCCAGATTAAGCTGGGCGATTAACAGCTTCTAGCGCTTCAAATCACCTGGACCAGACGGCATTACTCCAACTGAAATGCAGAAAATGGTAAAGTACATTATCCCCTGGCTGGAGAAAATATATGAAGGTTGTAACAGGCTCTCATACATCCCCAATCGATGGAGGGATACAAAAGTGTTATTCATACCCAAAGCGAGTAAGATATCGCACACTAGGCCAAAAGACTTCAGGCCTATTAGCCTATCCTCCTTCCTATAGAAAGGTCTGGAAAGACTTTTAGATTCCCTCATTATGGAGAGCCTGGATACAAAAAAAAAACAGGCTAACAATAAGGGAAAGTCTGCAGAATCAGCCCTGCACGAACTTGTGAGCACTATCGAATCATCCCTACTATTCAAGGATTTCACTATGGTCCAATTCTTGACATAGCTTAGGGCTTCTAACAATATTCTCGGTAATTGAAGCGCTGTCACATCTAAAGGTTAACTCTGGCTGCATCAGACTAATTCAAAGCCTGCTCAACAGAAGACGCATAACAGCAGGTCTTGGGTCCACAACTATAACAAGGTTTGTAAACAGATGGACCCCAAAAGAAGGAGGGAGTATTGTTTCCACTTATTTGGAACCTGGCAGTGAATGAAATTCTGATAGATCTAGAATGTTGTGGCTGCTAGGTCGTGGCATATGCGAACGACATGGCAATCGCAGTAAGTGGAAAATTCGAAAACGTTCTCAGAGACATCCTACAGGTGGCTCTGAACAAATTGGCTAGATGGGCCAGAAGCAGCGGATTGGGCGTCAACCCAAACAAGACAGAATTGGTTCTCTTTACTAGGATGAATAAGGTGCCCAATTGGGCCCCTTCTCCTCGGATAAATGGAACAGATCTAGTCTTTTCTGAAAGTGTAAGATTTCTAGAAATAATTCTAGATAGGAAACTGTTACTTAGATTCAACGCACAGGAACGTGTAAGGAAGACCAACGGCCCTTATATTCCTGCAGGAAGGCTGTAGGGTCGCGGTGGGGCCTCTCTCTTCTAAAATCGTCCAATGTATATATATAGCAGTAGTTAGACCAATACTATTGTATGGCATTGTGGTATGGTGGACGGCAACTGACAAACTAACCATCACCAACCTACTATCAAAGGTTCAGAGAACTGTCTGCCTATGCATAAGCGGAGCTTTAAGGACTACAGCGACTGAGACTCTACACAAACCCTACTTCATATACTGCCGATAAATATTGTGGCGAGAGAAGTTGCAACCAGAGCAGCACTAAGATTAAACTGTCTATCAATGTAGAGGTAACTGACAAACTAACCATCACCAGCCTACTATTAAAGCTTCAGAGATCTGCCTGAAAATGTATAAGCGGAGCTTAAAGGACTACAGCGACTGAACTGTACAAGCCCTACTCCGTATACTGCCGATTAATATTGTGGCGAGAGAAGTTCAACTAGAGCGGTATTAAGATTATACTGCCTATCAATATGGAGGTACAAGAACTTCGATCACATGAGGATATCAAAGTGTAGTGCTATGGTAACCGACCGAGTAGACTACATGCTAACGTTGTACACTTTTGAGAGGAACTACATCACTATGATATCAGACAGAGATGAATGGTTTGGCAGAATACCAGGTAATAGAAACCATCTCCACTTCTATACGGATGGTTCGAAGCTTGATGAACAAGTTGGCTTCGGAGTACACAGCAAAGAACTTAGCCTGGATATAGCTCACAGACTACAAGATACTTGTAGTGTATATCAAGCCGAAATAATGGCAATATGGGAAGTCGCCAAGTGACTGAGTCGCAACATAGTAACCAACACTGACATTGTCATTTACTCGAACTGCCATCAATTCTCTGAAGGCTATATCCCTAAATTCACAAACAGCCCTCGACTTGCGCAGATCTATTAAAGAGACTGCTCAGCAGTTTAACGTACACCTCATATGGGTGCCTGCATTACAAATTATCGAAGAATTTGAATATATTGGTGCGCCACTATCCACATGTAAGCTTTGACTTAGACACCAGGCAATCAGGCAGGTGTACCAATGATGTACAGAAACCAGCACCTATACGGTATCTAGATAAACCTGTCCAAGATATGACCTGATAAGGTCATATCTTGGACCTTCAGAAGGTTGGGTACTGATTCCAATGACTTCTGCAGAAGTTTTGGAGATGAGGAAGAAGTGGAGAGCATTGAGCACTTGCTATGCGATTTTCCCGCGTTCAGTAAACGAAGTCTGGACATACTTGGGTACGTCTTTCTATGCAGTCTAACAGCTCTTTCCAGTGCCGATATTCGTACTATCGAGAACTTTTTATATCAAAAACTCTATGTGAGCTGAAAGAACGGCTGCCACCTAAACCTAAACTTAACCTAACCTAACCTTTTAATACGGATCATATAAAAGTATGTGCTCAAAATCACCATATATACTCGTACATTCCTACATGCAGCAGACCAGTGAGACATCCTTTTAAAGGGAATTAAAATTCATCTCGAGCAACTGTTCTCCGAGAACAGCTCGAGCTAACAGCTCTTCCAAAATAGACTTTCGAAATTTAACAGTTGATAGCGGCCATATTGCTGAAGCTACATCCGTCGAAGTGGCTGTCATTTATTCAGTCTGTTTTGCCAAATCACGATGGGCGTATGTAGCGTTCAACAACAACTGATAAAATAGCTTTTTATCGAAATGGGTGTTTTTTCGGGCAAACTTTCGCATGCTTTTCCCATTTTGCAGTCACCATAATTATCCTACTGAGAGGACTATTCGCAATGTGGAGAATAAATTTGAGTCCACTGGTTCACTAAACAATCAACCAACACCCGTACGTCGACGAAACGCAAGATCTGACGAAAACATAGCCGTTGTCGTCCGTGATAGTGTGCAGGAGAATCACAGGCAGTATATTTCGCGTCGCTCACAAAAACTCGCCCTTTCACAAACTACAACTTGGCGAATTTTGCGTCGTGACTTGGGCCTGGAGCTGTAGGAATCTACCATAAACAACAAGGAGTGTTCACTGAGCGGGCCCTGAGCAGTTGGAAACTGACCCTAGTTTTCAACGAAAATTTATCTTCAGCGATGAGGCCTATTTCATGATGAATCGTTACGTCAACAATCAAAATATTGGAATTTGGGATGATACCAATCCACATGAGATCCATGAGTGTCCAATGCATCTCAAAAAAGTCACTGTTTGGTGTGTATTTTGGGAGGTTACCCCGTCATCGGTCCATATTTATTTGAGAACGACGTTGGCTAGGCCATCATCGTGGACAATACAAATGGTTACCTCTAATTTCAGTCATCAAGATTATTAACAGAATTGGGAAGGTGCCCGTCGTACCGCAGTGGTTAGTCAGTTAGACTTGGATTGAAAAGGTGCTGAGTTCGATTCCCAGGGCACTGACAAAATTTAACATCAACAGTGCATGTTTTTATCATAATTTCAGTTTCTGCAGTTAAAAATAATTCACCGCCCAAGACAACAGGGAAGCTAAAAATAGGTATAACATCATGACGACTATTAACAGTAATGCAGCGTTTGTAGTAGAGAATTGAAACGGTAAACTCAAATAACACCCTTTCCCTAAGATTATCAGAAGCTTTAAGGACTACAGCGACTGAGACTCTACACAAACCCTACTTCATATACTGCCGATAAATATTGTGGCGAGAGAAGTTGCAACCAGAGCAGCACTAAGATAAAACTGTCTATCAATGTAGAGGTAACTGACAAACTAACCATCACCAGCCTACTATTAAAGCTTCAGAGATCTGCCTGAAAATGTATAAGCGGAGCTTAAAGGACTACAGCGACTGAACTGTACAAGCCCTACTCCGTATACTGCCGATTAATATTGTGGCGAGAGAAGTTCAACTAGAGCGGTATTAAGATTATACTGCCTATCAATATGGAGGTACAAGAACTACGATCACATGAGGATATCAAAGTGTAGTGCTATGGTAACCGACCGAGTAGACTACATGCTAACGTTGTACACTTTTGAGAGGAACTACATCACTATGATATCAGACAGAGATGAATGGTTTGGCAGAATACCAGGTAATAGAAACCATCTCCACTTCTATACGGATGGTTCGAAGCTTGATGAACAAGTTGGCTTCGGAGTACACAGCAAAGAACTTAGCCTGGATATAGCTCACAGACTACAAGATACTTGTAGTGTATATCAAGCCGAAATAATGGCAATATGGGAAGTCGCCAAGTGACTGAGTCGCAACATAGTAACCAACACTGACATTGTCATTTACTCGAACTGCCATCAATTCTCTGAAGGCTATATCCCTAAATTCACAAACAGCCCTCGACTTGCGCAGATCTATTAAAGAGACTGCTCAGCAGTTTAACGTACACCTCATATGGGTGCCTGCATTACAAATTATCGAAGAATTTGAATATATTGGTGCGCCACTATCCACATGTAAGCTTTGACTTAGACACCAGGCAATCAGGCAGGTGTACCAATGATGTACAGAAACCAGCACCTATACGGTATCTAGATAAACCTGTCCAAGATATGACCTGATAAGGTCAAAATATCTCGTAGCACTAGAGAGGAAAATATTGTCTTCGTTAGTATCAGTTCTGACGGGACATTGCCGGATCGGTGAACACTTCAGAAGGTTGGGTACTGATTCCAATGACTTCTGCAGAAGTTTTGGAGATGAGGAAGAAGTGGAGAGCATTGAGCACTTGCTATGCGATTTTCCCGCGTTCAGTAAACGAAGTCTGGACATACTTGGGTACGTCTTTCTATGCAGTCTAACAGCTCTTTCCAGTGCCGATATTCGTACTATCGAGAACTTTTTATATCAAAAACTCTATGTGAGCTGAAAGAACGGCTGCCACCTAAACCTAAACTTAACCTAACCTAACCTTTTAATACGGATCATATAAAAGTATGTGCTCAAAATCACCATATATACTCGTACATTCCTACATGCAGCAGACCAGTGAGACATCCTTTTAAAGGGAATTAAAATTCATCTCGAGCAACTGTTCTCCGAGAACAGCTCGAGCTAACAGCTCTTCCAAAATAGACTTTCGAAATTTAACAGTTGATAGCGGCCATATTGCTGAAGCTACATCCGTCGAAGTGGCTGTCATTTATTCAGTCTGTTTTGCCAAATCACGATGGGCGTATGTAGCGTTCAACAACACGTACAGCTGATAAAATAGCTTTTTATCGAAATGGGTGTTTTTTCGGGCAAACTTTCGCATGCTTTTCCCATTTTGCAGTCACCATAATTATCCTACTGAGAGGACTATTCGCAATGTGGAGAATAAATTTGAGTCCACTGGTTCACTAAACAATCAACCAACACCCGTACGTCGACGAAACGCAAGATCTGACGAAAACATAGCCGTTGTCGTCCGTGATAGTGTGCAGGAGAATCACAGGCAGTATATTTCGCGTCGCTCACAAAAACTCGCCCTTTCACAAACTACAACTTGGCGAATTTTGCGTCGTGACTTGGGCCTGGAGCTGTAGGAATCTACCATAAACAACAAGGAGTGTTCACTGAGCGGGCCCTGAGCAGTTGGAAACTGACCCTAGTTTTCAACGAAAATTTATCTTCAGCGATGAGGCCTATTTCATGATGAATCGTTACGTCAACAATCAAAATATTGGAATTTGGGATGATACCAATCCACATGAGATCCATGAGTGTCCAATGCATCTCAAAAAAGTCACTGTTTGGTGTGTATTTTGGGAGGTTACCCCGTCATCGGTCCATATTTATTTGAGAACGACGTTGGCTAGGCCATCATCGTGGACAATACAAATGGTTACCTCTAATTTCAGTCATCAAGATTATTAACAGAATTGGGAAGGTGCCCGTCGTACCGCAGTGGTTAGTCAGTTAGACTTGGATTGAAAAGGTGCTGAGTTCGATTCCCAGGGCACTGACAAAATTTAACATCAACAGTGCATGTTTTTATCATAATTTCAGTTTCTGCAGTTAAAAATAATTCACCGCCCAAGACAACAGGGAAGCTAAAAATAGGTATAACATCATGACGACTATTAACAGTAATGCAGCGTTTGTAGTAGAGAATTGAAACGGTAAACTCAAATAACACCCTTTCCCTAAGATTATCAGAAAAATGTTAATTAACATCCGGACAACATTGAGTAAGATGAAAACAACATAAGATATCCGCGATAATCAGATATGTGCCGGAACGAAGTCTAAATTGGGAAACAAAATCCGAAATGTCTTATAATCTGCATCATTAAAAAGTATGTGCTCAAATTCACCATATATAATTATTGAGCCGTGAGGAGTAATCCCATGTGGATATGGATGGTATTTCAACCGTTGCCACTTGATATTATTTGTATATATTAGAAAGATCAAGGACCATGATGTTTTGTCAGAAATTATATCTTAAGAAGATTGTCATGATAAATTCTCTTGAGGAGATTCAAATTTGTAAGGCCATATGTAAAATTCATAATTAATGTGATGCTGAAATTGAACAGTATCATCCCTAATCCTATCTATGTTTATGCAACCAACACGATTTTCTGTCCATCGTTGATTTAACAAAAATCTACTCACTGGGATGCGCTCTGTGATCATACCTCACCAAGGCAAGCTTCATTTAACCGTGTGCCTAACTGCCTCATATGCTCGTAACTTGTGTTTAATGTAAAAATAGTTTGTTAGTTCAATGCGATTACAGAGTGTTGTAGATGTTGTTATTGGTTGATTTTTCTGAAGTTTCTTCATTGTTACTTCATTGATTTGAGTTGGTTTTCTAATCGCATTTTTTCTTAGCTTAATTGTAACAATTTGTTTGCAATTATGTTAAACTGATATGTGTGTTTGCATAATACATTGTTGATGTTACGAGTACATAGAGTATCTGAAGAAAAATTGTCAGTTAACTGATGCATGACACATATCATTTATTTATCTATGTTAATTGGAGTTTTTTAGTAAATATCCTTTAATGTCAATGGTTACTTGTTTTATTCCACAGATTATAGTTAGAACGAGTTGAGGATGGATGGTTTAACGAGGTCATAAAATCGAAATATATTGCTACAATTCTGATTCATCAAAACTACCTCGAGGAAGATGATATTACTTACAATCCCGGCTGTGCTTATGGAAATTTGATAGTTGTTTTGATCTTCAAAAGTGAGTAAATGTAAATAAGATATAATTTAAAAATTAGTAATTTTATATGTATTTAAATTTTCACGAAAACCTACCCACTACTGGTATAAAGGATTCACGAAAAATCGAACCCTTACGCGTCATCTTCATTAAATATATTAAATTAACTGGCCCTACAGATGCTGTTCTGACTTTTCAGGTATCTCGATCAATACTAATCTTGAATAAATATAACATATCAGCGCCTTCTTCCAAGTTATATTTCTCATTTTCTTTCTTGGCAGCTAAACGAAGAGTTATGTCAAAACTTGACCCCTTTCAAGACCCTAACATAATCACTTACTCTCCGTAACTACTTACCTGGATATTATCGAAGACTAATAAAAGCATACATGAGTTTTATACATAATAATTTAATAACATAAAAGAAAAAATAAATAATTAAATATTAAGTATGCTAAAATTTGGCATTGGTACTTTACATATAAAAACGGACCTAATCCTTATGTATAGCTCCAAAATGTAAACTAAGCAATATAACATTTTTTAGCAGACTTCCCGAATAAGTTTATTTTTAATTTATATACATTAGAAGTATATTTGCTAATCCCCCATGTTCGGTTGATTTGACTTATTTTGCATACGAGTAACAGCTAAAAAATACAGAACAATTTCCAGCACAAGCTCTTGGGTTTATGAGGATCTTAAGTTATATGAAAATTTTCTTCGTAGATGAAGTGATTTCATAATGATTATAATATAAAAAGAATAATCCATAAAATAATTAGAGCGCCCAACAAGCCGAATACTACTGGCTTTTGCGTATGTCCAAGGACATGAGACGGAGCAAGTCTGCCTTCCCTTCTCAATCTAGCCTAACACAACCTAATATTAAAAATTTAAAAAATAATACGTTAGAATTTTTAACGAACTAACTTGTGAATACGAGTATTTTTCACATAGTGAAATTATCAGGACCCTGTATTATATACCAGAGCTGTAACAAAATTTCGTCGAAAACTTCTAAACAAAATTCGCAAAATTGCAATTTTTACAATATATCTTCCAAATTGCATTCTTATTTAAAATTTCGCCAAAATTGAATTTTTTACAGAAAATTCCTTAAACATTTTGATGAATTGCATATTTCATTAAACTTTATAAAAATTTTCATTTACATACTACTTTATAGCAAACGTCATTGAATTGCGATTTAAAAAAAGCTTTGGTTGCAACTAATTTTGAAGAGCAAATTTTATCAAATTAAATTTTTAGAGAAAATTTTGTCAAAACTGCATTTTTCTAGAAAATTAGTAAAAAAAATCATGTTTACAGCCGATATGATTGAAACTGATTTTTTTAAAAAATTTTCGAAATTGTTTTTTTGTAAAAAGTTCCACCAAATACATTTTTTTCTTGAAAAATTCTGAAAATTATCTTTTTTTGAAAATGTATCTGATTGATTTTTTTCTTAAATTTTTTAAAAACAAATTAATTTTTACAACATATTTGAAGAAATTCAATTTTTAAAAAAACTATAATTTTGAAAAATTTTCTATCAAAATTTAATTTTGACGACATTTTCTATAAAAATGCTAATTTGACATTTTCTATAAAATTGCATAAAATATAATTTCGGCGACATTTTTGATATAAATACAATTGTGACGAATTTTTCGTGAAAAATGAAATTTGGACAGAAATTTCTATTCGAAAGAAATTTCCACAAAATGAATTGCCGACAACATTTTTGGGAAATGTGCAATTTTGACAAAATTTCGTGAAAAATTAAATTACAAAGCAATTAAAATTTTCTACCAATTTTTGTATTTGTTTCTATTAATTTTTTACAAAAGACAGAAAGTAACTGAAACATATGGTATTTTTTTCGTGAAAAATTGAGTTTTGGCGGATGTTTTCAGAAATATTACTATTTCCACATAATGCAACTTTGACGAAATATTCTGTAAAAATAATGACAAAATTTTGAGAAAAACGTAATTTTCACGAAATTTGCAAGATCAATATAATTTCGACGATGTTTTTGAGAAAAATGAAATTGCGTGAAAAATAAAATTTCTAAAAATATTTTGTTTTAGTTTTTCTAAAAATATTTCAAGAAAATGCAATTTTTCCTTTTTCAATTTAGACAGCATTTTTAGGTGAAATGATTTTTTTCTAGAAAAAAATAAATTTTGACTAATAGCGATTTCGTTTCTGGAAAAATGTTGCCCTGTCGACGTAAAATTCTAGAAAATAGTTGCAACTTTTAAGTCGAAATAAATAGACTCTCGTATTTATAATTATAATTTTCAAACTAAAAAAATGCGTTAGACAAGTGCAGTTTTCGGGAAAAGTGCGAAGAAAATGCGGCACTTTTTTCAGAAACTAATGGTGTTTTCGATTCTGAAAAAAAGTTTGCGTCATTGACGTGAGATTCCGAAAAATATTTGCCCTTTTCAGGTGGAACTGATGTAGTCTCACGAATTAAACTCATCTCCTATTTCAAAATCCCAAAATGTGGTATAAAAGTCCACTTTTTGGGAAAAGGGCAAAGAAAATGTTGCTTTTTTTTACATAAAAGACATCGCAATAACTTGAAATTTGGTTGAATGATAAAGCAATATGAAGCGTTGCACGTATCCCCAACAGACATTTCCGATAGTCGTTTGTTGGTTCACGTCTTTTACATAATTTTCGTAGCAGATAAATATACGTCTTGCTAGCTCAGACTTGGTTGGTATGGTACGGTTAGTTTCAGATTCATGAGAACTGTCATTCACTGAGACTATAAATAAATTGTAAAAACCCAGATTTCTTCCTCTTTTCTTATTGTTGTAAAATTCCTAAGTATAGCATTTTAAGGCCGTTTAAGATTGCCACTTTCGATTGGTTGATTCCTCTTAGCTTGTCCATTTCCTGAACGTAAAAGAAACTGAGTATTCTATTTCGCCTGTGAGAAGATGCTAGAAAGTGACCGATGAATTGAAAACTATTTTTCATTAAGACAGCGTCCGCACACCATCGGCATTTGTCATTTATTCTACATCAAACTTTATTGTAGATCGGATTTAGCGTTTGTTCATGTTGACAAGGATTCTTATTCCTCCGAATTTTATCATCTAGTACACTAAGCATACTTTCTCTTCTCTTCCTAGTTATCGAGGACAATGGTGGGAGAACGCCAAGATCTGATACACCACCCTTTCGTTCATACAAAAAGGGACATCGATTTTTACGCCTGGGATTATTTGCATATTAAAAATAATTACGGATCAAAAACTTGGCTTAGGGACTTGATCTCAGACCTTCCTCCTCATCCTCCTTCGTCAATGCTAACATGGGACCGATCTTTACGATTACCAGTTTCTTTATTAAGGATTTATGACCATTTTAAGTTATATTGAATCAAAAATGTGTTTGAAGAAAATTACCAAACTTTTACTACTATTGATATCTGAGTTCGGAAAGATCTCAGGGTTACGCCATTTCCCCAATATTTTACCAGTACTAGCGCTACAACCACAAGTGAAAGTTTCTAGAGTCTTTGACTCCTTCTGTCGACAGGCGCCACACCTTCATCAATAACCTTATTCCATGTCGACATTTTGGCCAACATTTTTTGAAAACGTAACACAACACCCTTTGGCTTTTCATTGCACAAGCTACAATTGATAAACACCTATTTTGTGATTTCTCTCCATGCCAATTATCCCACTTCGATGGAATAAACATTCCGTTGTTACTTCATAAATCAATGTTCTGGACATTGAGGTGAAAAGTTTCCATGTTACTGTGAAATAAATTACAAAAAAGAGAAACATAACAATAAATAATACAATTTATGAGAACACGATTTCAATTAGTGATTTTCACTCATTTTGTTCGTTTTTGATTAAACGATCAACGTAAACAACTTTATTATCGAATCGGTCGATCGATCGAATTGGAATGAATGAACGCCAACGAAAAATGTACACAAACATGACAGCGAAAATATTGCACAAAACTGACTCAAATTGCAATAAAGAAAATAAATTGATTATAACCAACCATACACCAACCTACAGACATATAAACGCGGGAAACGAGCATTAATATGAAAACAATTTATAATTACAATTAACAGGCGTGCGCGCACACATAAGTACTCGTACTCACCTCACCTAACCAAACACCCGGCATCAACATCATCGTCCATCCTCCTGCTGCCGCCTGCACACAATCTAGCTAGCCAACAATACCATAGACAGCAGTAAGTAAACATGGATGAGCAATGCTGCTGAAAATCTTATAATAAACCAATAAAAAAAGTATAAACTGAATCAGGTAACGGATAGGGGAGAGAAACACGTCTGATGGTGATAGTAGTATCTATAATGGAATGGATATTCTAAATTGGTCCATACATTGGTCAAATTTCCGCTATAGAAGATATACGATCGATCAATCCCTCTTCAAATGTTTAATCTATACATGAAACATCTGTAAAATCTCAAGTCAGGAAGTATTTAAACCTGAGAGTTTAAAGACTAAGGCCGCCTATATGAAATACGAGTATTAAGGTACTGGAGATATTTCATACGCCCATGTGATGACAATCGCGTGAGTTCAAATCGCAAAACGCAAAAAATTTCCCCATCAATTTTAATGGTCTTCGAAATTATATTTTAATAAAATGCACACATGGGTGTAGTTATTTTTCACTGTAATTAATAATTTGATTTTAATAAATCCAAATTGTTGTGCTAAAAAAGAATTCAGAACATGCATTTTGCGACTTGAAATCACAATCGCCAATTTTAGGGGAAATGTGATTGCCATCACATGGGCGATAGATAGGATTGGGAAGGGCGTAAACTTACTCACGTGCTATACTAGACTCTATCTGGTAGGTGAGACTCTGTAGCTGTTAGCTGATACTTAGAAGGCCGTTGGAAGATTTTGAAGACTCAGGTGTCTTGGATGTGGAAAATCTGATGTATAAGCACAATAAACAAATATGGGTTTCAGAGTTTGGAAAGGTAAGAACTAAGGAATCTTACACTTGTCATGTCAATTATCCACTTTGATGTAATAAGCATTCATTAGTTACTTTATAAAGTTACAGGAGCTGCGTTTTGAAAACCGCTGAAACTGAGGACGGAAAGTTTCTCTAAATGAAAATTTTCGTTTTGGGTAGCTAGAACTGAAAGTCTCCAATGCAGAATCCTGGAAATCTCCATAGCTATTAGCTAAGACTTTGAATTCTCGGTAGCTGCCAGAGCTGGAAAAATCTTTGAAGTTAAATCATGGAAGACTTGATAGCTGAATATTTAATGTATCTTAAGCAGAGACTCAGTGGCCGCAAGCTGAGGATTGCAAAGCTATTGGTAGACTCTGGTGAATCTGAAAAAATCCCGTTTATTGTTTAGGGTCTTGGGGGATCTACGAATCCTATAGCTCCCATCTATTCCCTGGATGGGGACTGGACAGTGATCCCAGACTGGCCACCAGCCCTAGATTCTAACTGGTGTATCTTCGGCTACGCAGTCCGACCAGAGCACTTAATCTGGTACCACGGGAGTCAGGCAAGCCCTCGGAACGCAGGTTCCGGCCTGACTATTGGTAAGGACCCTATTGGGTTCAATGTGGTAGCTCTGGTTGTAACCAAAATTGCTGGAAGAGAATATTCTCGGATGTGGAGTTCCAAACCAACCGGGTGCCATGACCCATAGAATGGCAAGGAGTTTTAAATGGGCTCCGCTCCTAACCAGGAGGGGGGCAAATTGTCCAGAAACACGGAATTGATATGTACTCATGCACATTGTGTCTGGGGGCTAGGTCGACGCATATATCCACCCAGGTGTTTAGAGCACGGTGGGCTTAAGCCTAACGGCAGAAACTCACCTAAATCCAGAATACCTACTGCTTAGGGACTTATGAGGATTTTATGTTTTATAGGGATTTTAGAAAATGTAAGAACTTTATTCTTGTGCCAAAACTAATTCTGTAACCATAACTGATGCCCCATGAGGGCACTAAAGATATAGTTTGCTATTTCAAAGATCGAACAGCAAGAACGTAAAAATCGGGTCTGTTATGATTACCCAGCAAGTTATGATAACTAAGGAGACGATAAGATTATAGAGTCCTTAAGTTTTCAAACTCTGAGACCCGTTCTAAAGTCTAATACGTGTCTTCAAGCACATTTTTGGGTTAAAAGTCTCTAAAGATTGGAAGTTTCTGGAGGTGAGATCTAAGGCCTCCTATATGGAATAAAGGCGTTAATGTAGTGTCATATTTCCAAGATAAAATTGGAAAGGATATAAAAATAGTAGCTACGACTCTGTAGCTGGAAGCTGACACTATTGTAATATTTTGAATACTGCTTTCTCATATGTAGAAGATCTGTCATATAAACATGTGTATAAGTACCTAAAGGTTCTTACAAGGGTTAAATACCCCAACATGAGTATTGGTCTTAGAGTTCGGAAAGTCTTCATGCCAATTATCCCACTTTGATTGAATACGCATTCATTAGGTATTATAAAAAGTATCTGAAGGTGCGATTTGTCAACCTCTGAAGTTAATACTAGAAAGTCTCTGTAACGTAAATTTTTCTCTTTGGTCAGCCTCTAAACTTAAATCCTAGCTATTAGCTAAGACTTGGAATTCTGCCAGCTGGTCTTTGATCGTGAGAAGTCTTTGAAGTTGAGTCTTGGAAGTCGTGATATCTGAATATAGAGCGTATCTTAAGCTGAGACTATGTGGCTGCTAGTTGGGACTTCTGGAAGTACTAGGTGACCGCAGCAGACGTTGTTCTGCCCGTTCTGTTTGGGATGTATTGGTTTATTATTTATTCACATTTTATTCAAAAATGCATACATTACGAGTTTCAGGAAAAAATAACCATAAAAATATATATTTGACATAAGTCCACTACAGCGTCATCTACCGGTTAGAATCATACACACAAACTATTATCAAGCCAAACCTCACATACATATACAATTTCAGTAAAATCAATCTGGAAATACGGATTTTGCAAATAACCTAACCACTCCGCCATTTATTGCGCTTAAAACAAAATCTAAAACACAGATGACTCCGAACTGAACCTAATGTGCAATTTTTAGCCCATTCTGATGATGTCGGAGATCACACGCTAAAAACAAACGTACAAAGGATTTTATATATATTAGAATCTGGTGTCTCAGATATGGAAGATTTGCGATATAAAAATGATTACAGAACAAAACTAGTTCAGTGCTTAAGTACTAGTGAGGATTTTTAAGTTATATGGATTTTCAATAAGGTAACAACCTAGAAATGTTAGAGCATTGTTCTTGCATGGTATAACAACGATTAACGAAAGTTCTTACTATTGTGTTTTAGAAATCACAGCCTTTCATCATAAATGATGGAAGCTCAAAATTATTTTTAATGTTGAAATCATTTCAACAAAACATAACATGTTTTAAATAAGGGTTTCTATGAAAAATGTTTTATCCTTTTTAAAAAATTTTGTTATTTGTCACAATCTAGGTCATACAACTTCAACGTATTCTTTTTTTTTAGGAGTCTAACATATATTAAGAAAAAGTTTTATACAAAAAGTAGAAATAAGTCAGTTTACTCACTCACTCACTCACAGAAAATAGGTTTAAAATTATTTTTGAATGTAGGATTCCTTTTTTACAATTTTGTTGTTGCAATTTATAAATTGACGCTTACCGGCTAGGATTTACCATATTCCTCTGTCTACAATAATAAAACCAGTAGTTATTTGGAGTAGAAAATAAACCATATTGGTTCATGGTTCGATGCGTCTAAGTTTACATAGAACTACTCACACTTACAAGGATCAATTAGAAGTCTCATCCAATTTGAATTCTGGGCTCCTTTGTAACAAATATTAATAATTTGGGGTGCAATTCGGCAATAATTATTTCCATTAGTAATGGATCTTATTTGCCCATGTTTGAATTTATCTCCCATATAAAGGTCAAAAAAGATTTGTCTTATTGACGCCTTAACAATAGCATATGCCAAGCTACATAACTAAAATTTGGCGAATTTCCCCTAGAATCAATTAAGCGAGCAAATCCAAATATTTTTTGCTATATCATTGATTGCGATCCATGATGTAGGGTATATTCGATTCGGAAGGGAAACTTTTCCAAAATTTCATCAAAGTCGGAAAATGTTGTCTTCAAACTTTACAAAATATCGAAAATCTTAATTTTATAAAATTGGTCGGCTACAACGGATTTTGGTCGGTTTTTGGGAATATTTTGGTCGGAAAAAAAATTCTCCTGTGGCAACACTGGTTGTATCTCTTTCCGACTCTCCCGGGACGACATTCGCTTAGTTCGAATGTAGAGAGAGCTTTCCCCCAAGCCTGTTGTGAATTTTCGACACCTTGCTTCATCTTTGACTCTCGTATTGAAATGTGTCTTTGTTCAACACTCTCCGTTTATAGTAGTCAATAATAATGTATTGCACTGCTCTAGTGCACATCTCTTGTCCTTCTGCTCTCGAGCCGTTTGGATCTATTCGGATCCTACGCGTCGCTACATAGTAATGTACGAGTTCGTACATTATCGTAAATACAAAATAAAGCTCTACCTTTATCATTATCGAAAAAACTAAACTCTTGTGTTTTATTTTTCTTCTTCTCATAGTTATCCAAGTCTCAGCATCCAGATTCAACTTTAGGTACCAAGTCTCGACTTAAAGTAATTTTTATACCCTACACCCCACTGTGGTACAGGGTATTATAACTTTGTGCATTTGTTTGTAACACCCAAAAGGAGAAGAAATAGACCCATCGTTTATTATACCGATCGACTTAGAATCACTTTCTGAGTTGATTTAGCTATGTCCGTCTGTCTGTCTGTCTGTCCGTCTGTGCATGTATTCTTGTAATCAAAGTACAGGTCGCAATTATGGTCCGATCGCGACCATAATTGCATTTGTTTGGCCCAAGGACGATCCCTATTGAATTTGGTTAAAATCGGTTCAGATTTAGATATAGCCCCCATATATATGTTACTCCCGATTTGACATGTAAGCGCTGTAAAAACTTTATTTTATATCCGATCAGTATGAAATTCGGCAGAAAGAGGTTTCTTTTTACATGAGGGAATACTGCTGAATACGGAGAAAATCGGTTCAGATTTAGATATAGCCCCCATATATATGTAACCCCCGATTTGATATGTAAGCTCTGTAGAAACTGTATTTTATATCCGATCAGTGCGAAATTCGGCAGAAAGAGGTCTCTTATTACATGAAGGAATACTGCCAAATTCGGAGAAAATCAGTTCAGATTTCGATATATCCCCCATATATATGTTAGCCCCGATTTGACATGTATGAAATTCGGAAGAAAGAGGTTTCTTATTACATGAAGGAATACTGCTAAATTCGGAGAAAATCGGTTCAGATTTAGATATAGCCCCCATGTATATGTAACCCCCGATTTGACATGTAAGCGCTGTAGAAACTGTATTTTATATCCGATCAGTGCGGAATTCGGCAGAAAGAGGTCTCTTATTACGTGAAGGAATACTGCCAAATTTGGAGAAAATCAGTTCAGATTTAGATATAGCCCCCATATATATGTTACCCCCGAGTTGATATGTAAGCGTTGTAAAAACTGCATTTTATATCCGATCAGTATGAAATTCGGCAGAAAAAGGTTTCATATTATATGAATGAACACTTTTAAATTTGGAAGAAATCGGTTCAGATTTAGATATAGCCCCCATATATATGTTACCCCGATTTGACATGTAAGCCCTGTAAAAATTTTATTTTATATCCGATCAGTGTCTGTATTTTATATCTGATCAGAACGAAATTCGACAGAAAGAGGTCTGTTTACATGAATGAGTATTCAGGGAAATCGGTTCAGATTTAAATATAACCTCCATATAGATGTTCCTCCTGATTTGGTGTAAAAGCGCTATATAAGTTGTACTTTACTTCCGATCATTTAAATTTTCAAGAAAGATGTTTCCCAATTTAGGAACGAATATTGCTAAATTTAGCGATTATCGGTTTAGAATTATATAATATTTAGAATAAAATAGGTACCAATTATTCCAAATTATTATCGCAATGACCTTTATCGCATTGTTAGGGAGGTGTAGGGTATTATATAGTCGGCCTCGCCCGACTTTCTGCCTTTCCTTACTGGTTGTATTTAACAATAAAGTCTTCAAAAACTGAAATTCAAAGACATCTCGGGCTAAATACCTACCAGCTGGCGACAATTCCAAGCCTCAGCTAATTGAAAAGGAGAGACTTTCAGGTCTTTCTACCCAACCGACAAATTTCGGTTACAGAGAACTTTTACCCTCAGCTCCAGAGTATGCCAAATATCAGCTTGAGAGTCTTTAGGAAGTAATTAATGCATGTGTATCCCATCAAAGAGAGATATTTGACATTGAGGCGACTCTACGATTGCTTAGACCTTACATTTCCAAACTATGAGATCCACACTCAAGTTGGTGTATTAATGTCGCGTAAGTACCTTTGAATGCATCTTCTATATCTAAGATAGTAGACCAGCTACAAAGTCTCAACAAACAGCTACAAAATCTCAGCTAAAGTCCCAAGTCTCAACTTAATATCGATACCTCCAATCTAAACTATGCTAAGTGCAAAAAGGTAGTTTTTAAGGAGAGGCGATCAAAGTTTTATGAATATTTTAAATTTGTGTGGAATTCCTTTATACTTCAAATCGAATGACATGTACTGATTTGTGAATAAGTTTTGATTGGGTTGGCGGAAAAATACCAAAATTTTGACTGAATATAATTTGGAATATTTAGAAATTAAAAATGCAATCTCCCTAAAACCATGCTGAGTCGACTTAGCATGTTTTAGAATGGAGGTATCGATATGTATACTTGCTATTTCTGATAATGTATCAAGACTTCCGAGGTTCTAAGGCACAAACCCAAATTTGTACGCTGGAGTCTGGTAAGTTCCTTCGGATTCATTTCGTAAGCTCGGAAATAATGTGATTGAAGTATTACTTTAAAGCCTGGTTGTCGAACGAAGTCTCTGTTTCAGACAATTCCTCTATTTAGTTTCAGAGACGTATATGTTTTTGCTTCAGAGGCTTCAAAGTCTTAGAGTTAGATACTTCAAAGACTACGTTTTATAAACTCTATTGTCTCATCTGCAGAGAATTTCAAATGTCTGATTCAGGTACTTCCAATACTCAACTATCAGCTACCCAGGATTCAAAGTCATAGCTTGAGATATATTGGAAGAGTCAACTACCAAAACTTTTATAATCCAGCTCAAAGTCTCTTAAGTATCAGTTAGGGTTTCTTCCGAATTCACCTTTAGTTACATCCTGAGATATCAGGGAAGAATTTCAACTCATAGCATCATTCTCTTTACCAGTCGCTAATCTACCAGATGTGCATCTATTTATGTGCACAAAGATAACTGTGGGGGTTCAAGTGTCAGCTTAAGTGACTTTTTAAGACTCTGAGATCTGCAACTCTTAGGTCCAGAGACTGCGTCGTTTTAGCTTCAGAGGCTTCAAAGTCACAGATTTGCGAATTCCAAGTTTCAGCTTGAGGCATCTACAGGATTCTGCTACCAAAAGGTCCAGTTCGGGAGTCTCATTGAAGCTGATATTTTGCTAACTATAGCAAAAAATTTAGAAGTATATGTAACTGAAGAAATCTACATATATTTAAATATATTGAATAAAACAAATCCCTTTAAATTGTAGCGTACAATTCTCTTCGCTATATTCGCCCAACATTCATAACTTTCTGTAAGCTCTCACAGCATGTTCCATAGATATCTTCAAATATCTTTGACTTGCTTTTCGCCAACCAGTCAGCCAACTAGCTCCCCAACTACATGATACAGACACAACACTTAAAAGGAGGACGTTTTTAAAATGATCATAAATCCAACAAATGCCAACTGCAACAACACCAACAACAAGAGCAACGGGAGTGGCAACATAACATCGGCAACAGCCGCCAAGGAAAAAGTGGCAACCGAACCAAGTAAGAGCAACATTAGCAACAAATCAACAAGAACTGCAACAATTTACAACAGAAATTGCACACAGTAACATATTATCGGTACTCCCTAACTGAAAAGATTCATACGTACCATAGTGGATGGAATGCAAATGGAGGCAACTAGGAGAATTTGTTGGTAATATGAATGTTCGGGAGGCTATGATTTGGAAGTCTATGAATCTGAGATTTGGAAAAATCTGAACTTGAGAGTCAAATGTTTCGCTAGGGGATACTAAGAATTATATGTAGCTAGTAGAGGGGGTTGGGCAATCTTTTCAGGGACTTCAACGCTACTGACGCTTAGACCTGTTAGTATCCGTAATTTATTCCTGAGACTGGTATTCTCCTTAACTGAGGCTGGGAAGACTCTGAAGCTCAAATTTGGAGTCTCCTTAGCTGAGACTGGAAGTCTCCGCTTTCGAGACTTGGGAGACTCGGTATCAATTGAGCAGGTTATACTTGTAAATCCTCCTAGATTGTAGATGAACTATGGTCCCTTACAGGAACTTGCTTGAGAGACTTCTAATTTGAAGCTACCAAGACTTCTAACATTCAAATCCAGTCACATCAGTTAAATATACAAACGGCAGTTAATTCGAAGATGCTGCAGCTGAGACTTTCCACTAATGTAGAAAAATCGGTTCCTTGTGATTTGGACGTCTTGGAATCTGATATATTAAAACATCTGAAATGATAGTCAAACATCTCGCAAGTTGGCACAATCCCCGGTAGCTTGTATGAGGCTAGAAGAATCAGAAGCTAAGATTTTGAATGCTCTTTATCTGATTCTGGAAGTCACCACGTCCAAGACTTGGGAGACTTACTATCAATCTCAAAGGAAACAGTGGCAGGGAAGCTAATACTTGTACACCCCCGTAGATGATAAATAAACAACGTTTACTTCTAGATATTTACTTGAGGTACTTCAAAGTCGCAGGTACCATGACTTCTAACATTTTAACATAAATTCAGTGACTTCAGTTTCATATGCATGCAGTAGATACAGCAGCCGAGAATTTTCACAATTGTAGAAAAATCGGTTCCCTGTGATATGTACAGGGCTGCCCATATTCGACGGACCCACGGACTCGTTGGGCCCATTCCAATCGACGAGGCTTGTCCGCAGGCAACAATCTTTGCGTCAATTGAATTTGGTACGGGAACAAATGCAAATCAACGCGAATAATCCGTTGTAAAGTGGACCGAGCCATGCCCAACTGCTGAGAACGGCGTTTTTGGGATGTTCTTGGGGACCTCTCAACACTGGCTCGTACGGCAGCGATATTCTCGGCCGATCGCCTTGGTCGACTTTTATTTGGCCTCTTCGGATTAGAAAGAGCCTCACCAGTCGAAAATTTTTCGTATAAACGCTTAATGGTGTTCTTAGAAGGCGCACTTCTCACATTTTTTAGTATTTTAAAAGCACGTTGACTTGACTTCTTCTGTTGAATGTAAATTTCAACTATTTCAGAGCGCTCGCGTGGCGTGTATTGTTCCATGGTAAAAATCTGCTTGGACTGACGCTTCAAACGCGGTATGTCATTAAGCGATCTGACATCTCTGTCAAAAGTTATGGCGTTGCCAGATAGGTCCGTCGAATATGGGAGACCCTGTATACTTCCAGGTACCAACTAGACACCTAAGTTGCAGCTACCAAGGTTTCATCTCAATACCACAAGGAAATCGAAGGTTCAGCAGCTGAGACTTTGAACTAACGTACAAAAAATCCTTTCAACTGTCAGCTCCAGAACATTAGCACAGCTCTGAAGCTGACTGTTGAAAGTCGTATTACTCAAAGTAAGGAATGTGTGTATGTTAGTCGAAAGTCTCGGCAGCTAAATTTTCGATTTCGCTGTGGTATTTAGATGCAGCTTGCAGAAGTAAACGATATGTCACCGAATTTGAATCAAATGTCTTGGTAGCTGCTACTTGAACGTATCTGGGACAGATACCTGGAATATCTGGAGCTTAGATCCGAGTCTACGTACCTAAGACTTTGAAGTCTCCAATGCTGTATCGTACACGATTACTGGTTTGTAGCTCAGACTTCTCGGTAGCTGGGGTTGGGACTTTGATAACTTGGAAGCTGAGTCTCAATAACTGAGAGTTGGAAGTCAAGGTACCGTTTCTGGTAGATTCTGTAGGTGCGGCTTGGAAGCACTGTAGTGCCCAGATAAGATGGTTCTGAGTCTTAAAGGTATCTCAAGCTGAGACTTCGTGTATACTTGTATAAGTAGATAGGAATCGTATATACTAGTATCTGCGACTGCGAAACATCTAAAACTAAGACTAAGACTTAAAATACAATGTAGCTTTGGGTTGAGGCAGGAAAGACGCTGAATCCTGCAAATCGTCGTAGTTGTTAACTGCAACTGTAACCTGGAGGTAAATGTAGCTAAGAAAGCAGCAAAAGTTCTATCCCTCCCGGAGGTCTATCTGAGTCTGGAAATTTTCGGTTGATTGTAGCTTGGACTTGGAGATATCTTTATCTAAGACTTCTGAGAATCTGAAGCTGAAACTTTCAAACCTTTGAAATTGAAAATTTGGTAGTCTCTCTAACTGAGAGATTAAGCTAGTCCTGTAAGTAGCCAAAATGTATTTGCTGGAAGATTTCCGTAGCTGAACGTTGATACTATTAACCCTGAGCTCCAGTATTTTGAATAGCCGAAACAATCCAGGCTTACAGTTGGAAGTGTTATTAACCAATGTAAGGTATGTTACAGGAAAGTGAAGCCAGGTTAATCTTCGATTTCCCTGTAGCTTCCACTCTTGGTAGCTGCGACTTGACGGTATCTGAATCAGATATCTGGAAGTCTCAGTAGTTGAATGGGAGATATATATCTGCAGCTAAGATCCAATTCTAAGTTACTAAATCTTTGATGTCTCCAATGATGCATCCTGCAAGCCTTTGTGGTTTGTAGCTGAGTCTTGATATTCTCGGTTTTTGGTGATGGGACAGAAATATAGATAGCTGAGAATTATTATTTTTGGTACTGCGAGTTAGAAGTGTCGGCAGCTAATATTTCAAATTAGCTGTAGCTTGGGGCTGAGGCGGGAAAACGCTGAATCCTGCAAATCGTCGTAGTTGTCAACTGCAACTTGGAGGAAAGTTGTGTCCCTCCCAAAAGTCTCAGTAGGTCTATCTCAGTCTGGGAAGTCTCGGTTGATTGTAGTTTGGAATTGGAGGTCTTTTATTCTAAGACTTCTGAGAATCTGAAGCTAAAACTTTTAAGCGTTTGAAACTTAAAATTTGGTAGTTTCTGCAAGTGAGAGATTAAAGTCTTGCCTGTTAGTCTTCTAAGTAGCCAAAATATAAATTCTGAAAGTCTTCCGTAGCTGATCTTTGAGACTTTTAACCCTGAATACTAAGATGTGTTTACAGCTTGATCTTGCTAGCATTCAATTTGATACTTTTAATTCTGGATAGCTGGTAGCTGAGGCTTGGAAGTCACTGCATCTGTGATTTGGATATCTCTGAGGCTAGTATCAGGAAGTCTACGTAGCTGAAACTTGGAAGTTGTTGAAACTTTTTTTGAGATCTCAAATTCTCTGAAGCAGAGCCTTGACAGTTAAATGTCATGGTTGCTGGTCCGAAATGTCTCAAAGCTTCGTAGCTTGGAAATGCTAACTAAAAACTCGAAGTCCCTTAATCTGAATCCTAGAATTTTGGATAGCAGAAGTCCGAAAATATCTCCAGCTTCTACTTGATTTCTCCGAAACTGAGACTTTGAACTATGTAAAGCAAAAACTTTTGAAGTCCCTGAAACTGCTAGTTGCAGAGTTAGGATGCAGATTAATATTTTTCTTGGTAGCTGAGCCGTGGTATCTCAGATGTGGATGTTTCGAGGGCTAGAATTTTGGATAGCAGAAGTCCGAAAATATCTCCAGCTTCTACTTGATTTCTCCGAAACTGAGACTTTGAACTATGTAAAGCAAAAACTTTTGAAGTCCCTGAAACTGCTAGTTGCAGAGTTAGGATGCAGATTAATATTTTTCTTGGTAGCTGAGCCGTGGTATCTCAGATGTGGATGTTTCGAGGGCTACGGAGCATTGATTTCTTAGTATGTGAGTATTGATATCGGCAGCTTAGTCATTGATTTCTCCTCAGCTGAGCTTGGTAAATCTCTTATGCTCAATTTAGGAAGTTGAGACCTGGAAACCTCCGTAGCTCCTACCAATGAATTGGAAATAGCTGATGTTCATAGAATTGAAAGCTGAGTTCTAGAAGTCTGTAACTAAACCTGAACAATTTCTCAACCTGAATCTTGTAAGAGTTGGTTGCAGAATCCTGGACGTGTCTTGAACTGTTCCCTGAATTCTCCGAAGCTGAGACTTTGAAGTATGTGAACCTAAAACTTTGAAGTCTCAGAAAGTGAGAGTTGCAGAGTTTGGTAGCGGACGTTTTGAGAGTTAAGATACATTGAACTCCTGGTATGTGAGTATTGGATATCGGCAGCTTATACTTGGTTTTCTCGGGAGCTGATTTTGGCATATCTCTGAAGCTGAATTTACGAATTCCCTACGGTAGCTCATATATGGAAAAAAAGGAGTGTTGATATACTTAGAACTCATGGTATGTGAGAGTTGGATATCGGCTTAGACTTCGATTTCTTGGTAGCTGAGCTTTGGAAGTCTCTGAAGTTGAATTTTGGAGGTATATTTGGTTGAGATCTGGATGTCTCCGTAGGTCTTTATATTAATGGGATATATCTGAGACTTGATAGTCGCCGTAGCTCATTTTGGAGCTATTTTCAGTTGAGACCTAGAAGTCTCCGTAAGTCTGTATATTAATGGGACATATCTGAGACTTGCTAGCCACCGTAGCTCATAGACCTGAAAGTCTCAAAGCTGAGGGTCGAAGATCAATCTGCATCTTAGTATGTTAGGTAGCAAATCTTGGAAATCTCCAAAGCTAAGGCTTCAAATTCTGTGATGCTAATGCTATTAAGTCTGTGAAGCTAAAACTTCGAATTATTTAAAACTGATAGTTGCAGAGTTCTTTAGTGGATAAATAGCATTCTTTGTAGCTGAGTCTTGGTGTCTCATATATGGATGTTTCAAGAGTTAAGTAACATAGAACTCTTGATATACGAATTTTGGATATCGGCAGCTTAGATTTCGCTTTCTCGGTAGCTTAGGTTGGAAAGTCTCTATTTGGAAAGTCTCAGTGGTATCTTATAAATGGAAGATAAGGAGAGCTGAGGGACTCTTGATATGTCAGAGTTGGTTCTTTGTAGTTGAGTTTAGGAAGTCTCTGCAGCTGAATTTTGGAGGTATCTTTAGTTGAGGTCAGGAATTCTGATGCTTTGAATTCTGTGAAGTTAAAACTGAAACTTGGAGTTTCAAAGTTTGGTGGCTGAAAAATGAAATTCTTAGTTGCTGGGTCTTCGTATCTAAGAAACTAAAGTGTCGAAAACTGAGAAACTTACAACTCATGGTAGGTTGAGAAAGATACACATTACTGACACTTGGATGCGTCGATATCTTTGAAAATTTCTCGTGTTGAGGCCTGGAAGTCGCCGTAATTTTTGCTGTTAATGGGAAATCTTTGAAGGTGAGACTTGGTGGGACTAAACTGAAAGTCTCAGTAGCTGAGGCTAGGAATTAACAACAATTGAGGCTTAAAAGCCTGTGAGCGGCGAAGACTTAGAAGAAATGAGTCGTGATGAAAGGTCCGTGTATACATATTGAATGATGAAATTTAATAGAGAGCGGTTTTAAAGAGCAATGACTTGGAACTATAGGTCAAATCCCAGTCTGAATTACTGAGAGTTGGATGTGTCGGTAGCAGAGCCATGATCCTACCTGGATCCCTGATTTATTTCGATCAGGGCACATAAACTTTCTTAAGTTAAGAAATATTAGTTGATTCAATTTGCGTTTAAGCTAAAAATAGTCACATAAGTTACAGCTAGTAAGTGAGTACAACACAGTCATTGTCCAGATCGTCATAGAGGAGGCAAAGACTAGGAGGGCCTTTAGTAGTATGACAGCTATAAAAGCATTACACTCTGAAAATTCGTTTTTTTGAAATATGAAGGAATTGCGAGCGGATATGTTTGTACATTAGGATTGAAAAGTCATACTCTCGGCCGGACAATTCGTCAATTAAAGCAATAACTGGTTTGACTCTATTCATCCGTAGGAATAACATATCAAAATTTTGATCTGCCAGCTTTGGTACTTAATGATTGCCGTCGACTTTACTCATTATCGCCGGTTTTACCGTGACGTATCCTATTTTTTAAATATATTAGTAGAAGACCTCTAGTGGACAAAATCTTGTTTGGGTCTCCACTTCTTATCTTCTCTATACATCTGTAGGAATAGGATCCTAAAATGTCTTCTATCTTTGGGTTTTTAAGGGAGCTGTGATATCACGGACGACTTTATTTCCTCTCGTCTGTTTTGCCGTAACCTACCCTATTTTTCTGAATGTATTAAGCAAGAAGGCCTTTGGTGATCAGGGCCTTGTTTCTGTCTCCGCGTCGTTGCTTTTGCAATATTTAGTTGCTTACGCATTTTCACCACCGCCAATTCTTTGATTTATGGTGTTAATGCATGCGTGCTCAAGTAAACATTTTTTTCGCTACATTTCGATAAAGATGCGATGTTATACTTGCACAATACTGGGGCGGTTGCATTCGACTGTGTGTGGGGCGTTTGGTGGAGTAGGTGAAATATGTAAGTGAAAATGGAAGGAGGAGTCACTGCATGGAAGTTTAAAAGTAATAAAGGAAACATTTTACGATTTATTAGGTGTATTTGTTTACAGCTTTATAATGGATTGTCTTGTCTTCCGTTCCCCAAAGAGATGTTAGGAAAATGCAGCGAATTAAAAGGGGACAATAATAGATCATGTCAAGCGTTACATGATCAGACGGGAAAGGTGATACCTAGCTAGGCATAAATTGCTAAAGATAGAAACTCTCTCTATGTAAGTCATAATACGTATTAGGTTAGATACACGGATAAAATATGTGCATATTTGGCATAAATTGTAGATTTTTATCAAATTTTCCATGAAGTATAATCTGTTATGCCATGCTATCATGTAGACCAAATCAGCATATATTATACAACGGAGATTCTCAAATGGGGATTGGGGGTAGCAGAATCCCTCAAGGCACTAAAACTGCTCCTTGAATTCTCTGAAGTTGAGACTTTGAAATTTGTGAAACTAAAACATTGAAGTATCTGAATATGCGAGTTGTAGAGTTGGGTACCTGAGTCTGGGTAGGTATATAGTAAGCCAAACTACGTATACGAGTATTCAACTCCAATGTAAAATCGGTATTGCTTTTTGGGTGCGAAACATAGAATACATCTGCAAAAGCCAGTGGCAGAATACAGGCATTCGTCAACATATGTCTTAGGAGAATATTGCGAATCCATTGGCCAAACATATTATCGAACCATCATCTACATGAAAGCAGGAAGTGGCGGTGGATAGGTCATACATTGACGAAGCCTGAAGGTAATATTGCCAAATAAGCCTTTGATTGGAACCAACAGGGTAGCCGACGAAGAGACATGGAGACGGCAAGTTCAAGACGAGCTAAGGAAGGCTCATGTAACGTGGAATGAAATAACATCGTTAGCATTAAGAAGAAGTGATTGGAAAAATTTTATTGTGACCCTATGTTCCACCTACGAACTTGGATAATAATAATAATAATATAGGAAAGCCCCTGAAGGTGAATGTTGGTAGCCTCTCATGTTGAAACGCGTTTGTCTTCGAAGTTCTTTCCAATGAATGGGAAATCTCTGATGCCCATAGTCCTAAAGATGAGTCTTAGGTCTATGTAGATAAATAGCATTATTGGTAGCTAAGTCTTGGTATCTCAGGTGTGAACGTTTCGAGAGCTAAGGGACATATAACTCTTTGTATGTGAAAGTTTCTTATCAGCTACTGATACCTGTATTTCTCGGTATCTCATAGATCTGAAAGTATGAAAGCTGAGACCTAGAAGTTTTCGTTGCTGGTAGTGGAATGCTGGATGTATCTTATGCTGGCACTTGCAATTCTCTGTAGCTGAGTCTGTGAAGCTTAAACTTTGAAACACAGCTGCAGAGTCCGGTAGCGGATTAATAGTATTTATTGGTAGCTAAGATTCATAAAACTCATGGTATGTGAATGTCGGATATCTGTTGCTGAAACTTGGATTTCTCGGCAGCTGAGTTTGAGACGTATTTGGAGATGAATTTCGGGAGTCTCTCAAGTTTACACCTGGATGTTTTTTTTTTAGTTAAAGCTAAGTCTACGTAGCTTACGCGGCTTCCCTGTCGGCTATGAAGACGACTTCCCCGTCATTTGATAGTAGCGTATGTGAAGCTTAATTAAACCTTTTAACAGAGCTGTAGAGTTCGATAGCGGATAAATAGTATTCTTGGTAGTTAAGGGACATAGCACTCATGGTATATGGATGTTGGATATCGGTTGATGAGACTTGGATTTCTAAGCAGCTGAGTTTGAGAAGCATCTGGAGCTGAATGTTGGTAGTCTCTCAAGTTGAGCCCTGGATGTTTTAGTAGTTGAAGCTGATAATAATCCTGAAAATCTCAATGGGGAGTTTTAAGTCAATGTAGTTGAGTCCGGGAAGTATATCAAGTTGACTCTTAGAAGCATTATTAGCGTGTAATCCAGAATGTTTCTGAGTCTTGGTATCTCAGATGTCAAAGTTGCGAGAGCTAAGAGACTTATAACTTTGGGTATGTAAGAATTTGATATTAGCTGTCTCCACATCTGAACCTGGGATGTTTACCAAGCTTAAAAGGTGTGTTAGCAGAATCTCCCAAAGCTACTACTTGGATGTCTCCCAAACTACTACTTGAAATATCTGAGTCTGAGACTTTGAAGTCTGTGAACCTAAAAGTTTGAAGTCTCTGAAACAGAGTTGTAGAGTTTGGTAGAGGGAAATTAAATTCATCGTAACTGAGTCTTCGTATCATAGATATGGAAATTCCACTTGATAGTTTTATATAATATATGAGAGTTCGGGATTTCTCAGTAGCTGATGAATACTACGAGAGAAGTCTCGCATATTGAGACCTCTAATTCTGAGAAGTTCTTTGCGATGAATGGAAAATCTCTAAAGCTGAGACCAGCTAGTATTTCATAGACCTGAAAGTATCAAATCTGAGTCCTAGAAGTCCCAGTAGCTTAGCAGGGAAAATCTCACGAATGTTAGATGTTTTGGTAGCAGAATCCAGGAAATCTCTTAAACTGTTACATGAATTCCCTGAAACTGAATCTTTAAAGTCTGTGAAGATATATTTATTGAGTCTTTGAAACTAAGAGTTAAATGATTCTGTAGCGCATAAATAACATTTTTTGGCTCTTAGTATCTCAGATATGGATGTTTCGAGACTTAAGACGATAACGGATGCTTAAACTTGGAAGTCTCTCATATTGAGACCTGAAAGTCTTCATAGCTCTTAGCAATGGGACGTACTAGTCTCGGTACCTTATAGACCAGAAAGTCTCGAACCTCTGTATCTGAGCCTGGGAAGTTTCCCAAGATGAATATAATGTGGTTTAGTAGCGGAATCCTGCATGTCTATTAAGCGGGGATGCAATTTTCTGACCCGGAAACTTTCAGGTCTGTTAAGCTAAATCTTAAAAACTGAGCGTTACAGAGTCCGGTAGCGAATAAATATCATTATTGGTAGTCTTGACATCTCAGACATGGAAGTTTGAAGAGCTCAGAGACATAAAACTCGTGGTATGCGAGTGTTGGATATGGCTGCTTAGACTTGTATTTCTCGGTAGCTGAGTTTTGGAAAGAATCTGGAGATGAATTTTGGAAGGTTCTTTATTTGAGTTCTGGAAAATCCGTAGTTATAGCTCTGTTGCTCATAGACCTGAAGGTCTCAAAGATGATTTTTACCAGTGACAGAGTTCTGTAGCGCATAAATAACATTCTAAGTAGTTAGTTCATGGTATCTTAGATATGAAAGTTTCGAAACTTAAGAGACCCCGAACCCTTGCTATGTGAGATATTCATAAATTGCTGCAGATACTTGTACTTCCCGGTAGTTGGTTTAGGAAGTCTCTGAAACTTAATAATAGAAGACTCTCTACTTGGGAACTGTAAGTCTTCGTTGTTCTTTGCAATGAATGGGACCGAAACTTCCTAGTTTCGGTATTTCATTGCGTTGGATATTGGCTGCTTAGACTTGAAATTCTCAGTAGCTGAGTATTGGAAATTATTTGGAGCTGTATTTTGGAAGGTTCTTTAGTTGAGTTCCGGATGGATCCGTAGTTATAGCATAAATAGCATTCTTGGTATCTTAGATATCGAAATGTCGAGATCTAAGAGACTTCGAACTCTTGGTATGTAAGAACTTGATAATAGCTGCAGATACTTGTATTTTCCTGTAGCTGAGGTTAGGAAGTCCCTGAATCTAAATAATGTAAGACTCTCAACTTGGGACCTGGAAGTCTTCTTAGTTCTTTGTAATAAATAGGAAATCTCTGAAACTGAGAGAAACTGAAACTGAAAGCATCAGAGCTGAGTCCTAGAAATATACGTAGCTGAGCCGGGAAACTTTCTCAAGCTTAATCTTAGGAGCTTTGTTAGCAGGATCCTGTAAGTCTCTCAAACTGATACTTATATTATCTGCAGCTGAGTCTGTAAAGCAAAATTATTGAAGTCTCAGAAACCGTGCAGCAGAGTTGGGTGGCAGATAAATAGCATACTTAATAGTCTTGGTATTTCAGATATGAACGCTTCGAGAGCTAAGCGACTTAGAACTCATTTATATCGGCTCCTTAGACTTGAATTTCTCTGTAGCTGAGTTTGATAAGTATGTGAGGCTTAATATTTGTAGGCTCTTAAGATGAGACCTGGATGTCTTCCTAGTTGAGTCTGGGAAGTATCTTGAGACTTTGAAGGCTCTGAAACTGAGAACTAACTTCGATAGCGAATAAATAGCATTCGTGGTAGCTGAGTCTTAGTATTTCAGATATGTAAGTTTCTAGAGCTAAAGGACTCAGAACTCTTGGTATATGAGATTTGGCTTGGATTTCTCGGCAGCAAAGTTTGGGAAATCTCTGAATTTAAGTCTCTCATGTTGAGACCTTGAAATCTCTGCAGTTTTTGCTATTAATGGGAATTCTTCGATGCTCACAGACCGGGAAATTTTAAAGCTGTGTTCTAGAAGTCTCCGTATCTGAGACTAGTTTGCCTTTCTTAGTGGTTTTGATAGCAGAAACCTGGAAGGCTATGGTACTTCAATACCCTGAAGTTGAGACTTTTGAGTCTGTGAATCGACAGCGTGGTAGTTGAGTCTTGGTGTCTCAAATGTGAATGTTTCGAAAGCGACTGAAGTTGGAATTCGTGGTATGTGAGAGTTTGATATCGACTATATGTAGTTGGATTTCGAGTTAGCTGAATTTTGCATGTCCTTGAAGCTGAATATTGGAGACCTGGAAGACTCCATAGGTCTTCGCGATGAATGGGAAATTTCGGAAGCTCAGATTTGCTGGTATCGGTAGCTCATACTATGAAAGACTAAAATCTGGGTCTTAGACGGTTCAATCCTAGCAGTTTTGGTAGCAGAATCCTGGAAGTTTCTCAAACTTCCATTTTAATTATAAGCAGCTGAGTCTTGATAGTTTTAGTATTCCAGATATCAAACATTCAAGAACTAAGAGACTCATGTTGTTTGCTTTTAACCTGTTCGCAGGGCTTCGAGGGAACCGCGGAACCAAAGCGTATTCTCATGATTTAAGTTAAATTATTAGTAGCTGATTGGAATAGTATTGCTTCTGATATACTACACTATCAAGCTAAATAGCTTCGAGAGTTAAGATACTGCGCACTCTTACCTCCTTAGGGCATCTTTTCGCTTCTACAAGGGTGTCATTGTGTAGGGATGTTTGCTTAACCTGTTCGCGGGGCTTCAAGTTAGTCGCAGAGCCAAAGCGGCTGAGAAGCCCTGTTATAACTCCAATGAATGTCAGATTTTCTATTTACCAAAACACTCCTATTGGCATTCACGACGCCCCCAGCCCCTACCACAGAGATTAAGCAATGTTCATAAATAAGTCAAGAACATGTCTAATTCTTTAACGCGAAACGGATTCGTAGAACATTTCATGTGTTCTCAATTATGTCCAGACTACACGACGAGTATTTGTTTCTTCAGTTGAAAACCCACTCGAAAAAATCTTGGAAAACAACACTTTACACACTTCTCGAACACAAATCACGATGTTTGGCTGCCGCTGCTGCTGCTGCTGCTGGAGCAACACTAACGGCCATAAAACAATCTAAGACAAGAGCCACAATGTGCAACTGCAACAATCAACACTACACAGAACAACGACAATGGTAATGGGTAATGTCGCCCCGGCTTCGATGGATGGATAGATGGATGAATGGTGGTGGTGGTGCAAAAGCAGCGATAATGAATGACATGTAATCATATGATCACAAGAAGGGGGCAATTACCCTGTTGATTTATTATCAACATGTGCAATAATTACAAACATGATTGACACTTTAACGTTTTCCAAACGGCACCACATAGATGCCCAGAACTTCACCGGCAGCAGCAGCAGCGGCAATGTCAACATCAGTGGCTATGAATGCACTTGTGAAGTGCTCGGGGCAATAGTGGCTTGAATGGTAGTATGAAGACTTTTTGGCCGATCAGAAAGAGGGCCTTCATGTCGTCTAAGCAGACTACTTTTTGGTCGCCTATAAAGGCGTCTTTCCGGTCACCCGTAAAGATGACCAGTCGTCTATAAAGACGACTTTCCAGTCGTCTATAAAGACGACTTTCCAGTCGTCTATAAAGACGACTTTCCAGTCGTCTATAAAGACGACTTTCCAGTCGTCTATAAAGACGACTTTCCAGTAGTTTATAAATGCGAATTTTCAGTCATCTATAAAGACGACTTTTTCATTAATCCATAATTCCATAAATACGACCTTCTTATCGTCCATAAAGACGACTTCCCTCTCATCTATAAAGACGATTTTTCGGTAGTTTATAAAGACGACTTTTTGGTCATCTATAAATACTACCTCTCGAGCAGTCGCAAATATGTTGTCTGTAAACCTTGACAAATTGTCCTGATCACTTCATATATGACACACACAAAAGTGCTGCCACATGTGACTAAGTATGGAGGCAACATTTCAGCGACTGCTGCAGTATAACAATTTACAACACTGATGTTGATTTACGTGCTTTGATGCCAACGAACTAAATGTAACATTTCACTCGAGAAGTCTTTTTTTAGGACAAACAGGCAAAGAAAATGTAAAGGATTTTTGAACGTAGGTTTAATAGGGTATGTAAAGGGAAGATGTAAAAACTGATATAATGGAAAAAAGATAGAGGAGTGAACTTGTCGCCTGTAAAGACGTCCTTCCTTTCGTCTATAAAGACGTCCTTCCTTTCGTCTATAAAGACGTCCTTCCTTTTGTCTATAAAGACGTCCTTCCTTTTGTCTATAAAGACGACCTTCCTGTCGTCTATAAAGACGACCTTCCTGTCGTCTATAAAGCCGACCTTCCTGTCGTCTATAAAGACGATCTTCCTGTCGTCTATAAAGCCGACCTTCCTGTCGTCTATAAAGCCGACCTTCCTGTCGTCTATAAAGACGACATTCCTGTCGTCTATAAAGACGACATTCCTGTCGTCTATAAAGGCGACATTCCTGTCGTCTATAAAGACGACCTTCCTGACGACTCTTTTGTCGTCTATAAAGTCGACTCTTTTGTCGTCTATAAAGTCGACTCTTTTGTCGTCTATAAAGTCGACTCTGCTGTCATCTATAAAGACGACTCTGCTGTCGTCTATAAAGACGACTCTGCTGTCGTCTATAAAGACGACTCTGCTGTCGTCTATAAAGACGACTCTGCTGTCGTCTATAAAGACGACTCTGCTGTTGTCTATAAAGACGACTCTGCTGTCGTCTATAAAGACGACTCTGCTGTCGTCTATAAAGACGACACTGCTGTCGTCTATAAAGACGACTCTGCTGTCGTCTATAAAAGCGACTCTGCTGTCGTCTAGAAAGACGACTTTCCTGTCTATATAGGCGACTCTCCTGTCGTCTATAAAGACGACGTTCCTGTTGTCTATAAATACGACTTTCCAGTCGTCTATAAAGACGACTTTCCTGTCGTCTATAAACATAACATACCTTTCTTCTATAGAAACGACTTTGCTGTCGTCTGTAAAGACGACTTTGCCGTCGTCTGTAAAGACGACCTTCCTGTCGTCTATAAATACGACCTTCCTGTCGTCTATTAAGGCGACTTTCTTGTCGACTTTTTGTTGCCGCCTGTTGACTTTTTCTCCCGTAACCCTGCTCCTAATTCAATTAATAGTAAACTATCCTTCCCGCTTATCGAACATTAAAAATTATTCTCAATATCATGACATGTGATTAGTGATTTAATGTACTTATTCAATAAATATCGTTTGCGCGATGCAAACAAGTCTGTCGGGTTAGTAGTGCTCATGGCGGCGAGGAAACAACAACAACAAAAATCGAAGAAGACGGCGTGTTAACGAGTTCATTTGAAAGCTGTCTGTAAGCTGTCAACATGTTCCATTTACAAAAGAAGGCATTTAGTTTTTTTCGCATTAATGTTAATAAAAAGGCAAAGGCAAAGGCAACTTGCAGCTGTTCCACGCTCGCCCGGACGTATATGGAGCGAAACCATTATACGCTCCTTTAGGATGTGATTAGAAGACATAAATGCAATGTTGTTAAAGGGGGGCAAAAATGTAGCAGAGGATTGGAATTTTATAAATGTGTGAGTGCGATTATATTGAATTAGATTATATTGTAATGATGAGATTTCAAAAAAAGGAACGTTATTGTTGGCTTGACATATTACTGCAAATAAAAAGAAAAAATACAGCGGTTATCGCTTGAAGTGTTATCAAGTTTATACTGCTGTGGCAACCAAGCGGCTAATGACAATGCGCTCACAAGCTTCAACCTACAGAATTACTCATATATCGTTTTACGCCGTAGTTTTAAAAGCCTACTGATCGACTCGGAATCACATGATGAATCCGTCCGTCTATCTGTCCATCTTAAGTTGTTTGCAAAGTATACGTCACAATTCCACTCCAATCTTATTGGTACGATTTGGTACGATTTGATACGAAGTACTTTTTCACATCATCGACGAAACCTATTGAAATTGGTCTAAATCGATTCAGATTGAGATAAAGCTCGCATATATGTATAAGTTCCTCCGATTTGGCATCAAAGCGCTACACAAGCAACATTTTACAACTGATGTCTGTCAAATTTGACACATGAAAGACTTGAGCCAAGCAGAGATGTATATCCCCCGTATATTCATTCCGATATGGCACCTGGGCGCTGTAGAAGCTGCATTCAATTGCAGATTTTCTTGATCTAAAGAAAAACAATATATCAGCTTTCTTGTATATACATCCAATAATTTAAAATTCATGAAAGTGCAGGTTTTCATTCAAGGACTGACACTGCTCAATTAGAAAACAACCGGTTTAGATTTAGATGTAGTACCCATAAGTATAGGAAAATTAATTTTTGATGGATTTCGGTACACTGCATCAAAATACACATCCTGACAATTTTTTAGCGACGTACTATAAACAATGGCGAATTTATTAACGAAATTCAAAAGGACCATATTTTCTGAAGTATAAACTCGATAAAGCCGGGATACCATTTAAAAAAAGGGCTAGAAATGCTGAAAACTTAAATTTCGCGTAGCAACGGAAGTTCGTTAATAAAACAATTTGAAAAAATTTAATTTTTTTTCAAAAATATTTAATTTTGTACAAAAAAATGTTTAATGTGGTTAAATTTTAAGGGCCGATGTTGATTTTGAATAAATCACAAATTATTTAGGAAATTATTGTCATTTCTTTTTATTATGATAATATGGGTATGGTTCAATTATGTATGGATGTTTTTTCGGAGAAATACTTCTTAAAGTGTTTCATTTAT
This sequence comes from Eudasyphora cyanicolor, assembly GCA_963930755.1. Classification (NCBI taxonomy): domain Eukaryota; kingdom Metazoa; phylum Arthropoda; class Insecta; order Diptera; family Muscidae; genus Eudasyphora; species Eudasyphora cyanicolor. The sequence goes on along the minus strand of OZ005737.1, from coordinate 47,169,709 downwards.
TTTGTTCTTTGACATGGAACATCTTTTCCGAATACGTATATACTAAAATTGTATCTGAGTTTACTATCTATCCTCTTTGTTCACCCAGCAAGCTTTGTGGCTAAATATTTCGAAAACGCAATGTCATAGGAAAAAAGGTTAATGCCAGTCGATTAAGCGGGTCGAAGTTATGAGGGATATGTTATTTTCGAGGATACATTTTTAAAGTGCTTTTTGTAAGTGTAATTGAATCCGATAATACCAAAAAGTCAGATAGGTATATGCTCACTTTAGGGAGGGTATATATCAGTGTCTACGGGTCGAAAGTGTGACACACCGAAAGAGTGAACTAAGACCCCAAGTTTTTTGGCGGAAGTTCGTCTGTCTGTGTAGAGCGCCAGATAAGTCTCGAAGGGAGTAACAGATGGACTTAAAATTCAGTATAAGGTAATATTTTTTCTATCTAAGTCTAAGTTCAAAGAAGATCCTTATTCGTCAACTCCTTCTGGTAACTGTCAATCAAAGGGTTAACATTTAGTGAATTGTTTATTCTCTAATAACTTTTATGTTACTTTTCCGTATATTCTGTAATTCAGCACGTAGTAATATTTTTTCTGTCACAATCACCTTGAGTAAAATTGGCTAAGTCAACCCGACCTTTTGGTACCTTCTACACGTATGGATCATTTTGTACAAAAAGTTGAGAACTTATAATTTTATAATTCAACAACTTGATTTGTTATTGTATCTACTGCTCAGCTTAAAACAGGCGTACTTTTCAAGCCCCTTCTGATACCCCCACGCACTAATTGACTGATTCATTCGAACAAAACTTCCCCATAACTTCTGCAGCAATCATCTAAATTGTTCATATTGTTTTTTTTAGAAAAAAGTTTGAAATTACTACACAGAAAAAAATTGACTAATAATTGACTGATTCATTCGAACACAACTTCCCCATAACTTCTGCAGCAATCATCTAAATTTAGAAAAAAGTTTGAAATTACTACACAGAAAAAATATCTTGAATTAAAAATTTGCGCCAAATACGCCCTCAATCTTTGAAATAAGTACGTTTGTAACTAAAATTAAGAAAATGTATTAACTAAAATTATATACATTTTAGGTACAAAATTTAATTTTTTAATGATTAATGGCGTCTTTGGCGCAAAACTTTAATTTTAAGAATTTGTTTTCATTGTATAGGCTGATTAACATTTTTCCAGCATTCGTTCACTACAATGACATTTTCTTACTGGTTTTTCGTAAGCATTACATGTTTTATTGCAATTCCCTGAAATACTAATGTAAAATTTTCCCCGGAATGAGGGGAATGTGGGGGAATTTCGTATACTAGTCTAGGGTAGGGAAAAAATTTAATATTTAAACTTCAAATGGAGATATTTCGCAACTATAAATGATAAACTAAGATAGTAAAAGTGTTTTTTTGTACAACTTGATTAGCTTAAGCAAATGAAAACTGTAGTATAAAGGTTACATGCATCTACAAATTTGTATATCCGATGTGCCCCACTTTGAGGACATGTAGCTCCGCTTCAGTCTGCTTTAGAGGGTCCAAAAATAAAAATTCGCCTATAATAATTAATTTTGCCAAGTTTCATATCAATCGGTTGGTTGCTCAAGAAACTCCAGATTTGTACCAATTTTGTTTTTTTTAAATTCTCCCACTTTGTTGGGGAACAAACTGTTTTCATTATGTTTGAAGTAATTTTCATCATAACCGAAAAAAATAAGCAACTTTGATTCGAAGGATACCCATTTTAGCAAAAGTAGCCAATAATGTTTTGCAGTTGATTCTTCTTTTTGAAGAGCTAATGCGTGTTTGTTTGATGTATGCATCAATGAATATACATATATACAATTAAAATATGACTCTCTACCACAAAAATATGCTCTAGTATCTTATAGTCAATTATTCATATTTTTATTTTTTTTTTTAACAATTTCAAGCGACTTTAAATCGCTGGCATATATCATACGAAAAATGTTCGAATCGAAACAACAACAAAACCAACCAATAGCCAATATTCGCAACATAAATACATGAAAACCTATAAATTATAAACAATTTAAACAAAATACACTTTCGCCAGAGTTAAAACAACAACAACCAAACGAAGAGGAAGAAAAAACCGAAAATAAATGAAAAAAAACGAGGAAAAAATATGGCACACAAAAATATTACGCCCTCTGTGTGCAATAAATAATACTTTTTACATAAAATATGTTATCCGATTTTTCAAGGCAATGCCTCTGCCATATATAAAGGTAATATTTCATTTTTTATTACCTTTTGGGATGACTGCAAATTTCTCGTTGTGTGTGTGTGTGGAGGGGGATGTAGAGATGTGTGACTGTGTCTGTGAGGGAGTGAATGAGTTATGGGAGAAGCGGAAGGCATATTAATGTATGTGGATGTATGTGAGTGTGAGCGTGTGCATGCGTGTATATTTATTGCAATTTTCCAAAAAGGACTAAGAGAGCAGTAGGATATGAAAGGAAACATACATACATGCATACATATTCATTTCTTGGGAGTCCGCTTTTTTTTCTCAAATTAAGAAGTCATTTTAAATTATCGCAATTTTTGGTATTACCTTTTCACATAATTTCTGAAAAACTAAATATCTTTAATTTATGATGCATGGCCTTCAAATGAAGCTTTATTGTCTTTAAATCAACGACGACTATTGCATTTGTTTTTCTATTACCTAATTTCAGTGATAAAGACCAAACAGCTGCCAGTCTAGAGATAGATTACACTATGCAACAAATTAACACTTTTTGAAAAATACACGAACTTGACAGTATATAGGTTCGATTATACTATCAAAGGATAGTATAAACCTATACTCGGTTTGGCAAAATTGGTGACCAATTTTTTTATGGGCCCCCAAAGTTTCGGAAAATCAGTTACGATTTGTTAAAATTGGGCCAAAAATTACAGTTATGTGGGGGAGCTAGAGGGTTAAAATGTTCCACAAAAATATTGGCCTTAATATTTTCTATAAAGTTAATGAACATACCCTATACCAAAAAAATATATTTTTGTTACATAACAGTGAAATACGTACATTTTTGGGATACAATGTGGTTTTTTGAGCTATTTAGTGTGCCTAGACACGTTCAGATTGTATTGATATGTTCACAAAAGTTGTTCAGATTTACGTTGGCTATAATTTTGCAAAGCATTGTTAGTGAAAAAATGAGAGTCTCCGGAAGTTATGCTGAAAAAAGTAAAAAAATATTTTTTTCCTTCACTTTTTCCAAAAAAAGTACCGGAAAAAATAATTTGTTCGCAAAAAATGTTAAGAAACTCTATTCAGCATAGTCTTAGCTACATTAATGCCAAAACATAGTTAAGCGGTATCACCAAGTCTGAATTAGTTGTTGGACAAATGCTGATGACACCTTTTTTTAGAGGCCCACTGATTTTCAGAAACTTTGGAGGCCCATAAACAAAAATTGGTCACCAATTTCGCCAAACCGAGTATAGGGTTATACTACCCTTTGCTGGTAGAATCGAACTTATACTGTCAAGTCCGTGTATTTTTTTCACTGTTGCACAGTGTTATCGAAGATAATGGGTGGTCTAAATTCGAATGGATGGACAGATCAGTAGACCTGTAGGTTAGGTTGAAGACAGGAGACGTTTCAACATTTCATGCCCATGGACGCTCTCTTAAGTCAGTGGTTCGACTTGTTGAGCGCTCCTTATTTATGATATTTTTAACATCCCATGGGTTACAGAAATTCGGTACTAGACACGAATTTTCTCAGTATCTTCCAGTCATATCCTCTGAGATGAGTCAAGTCTGGTAGTATGTCGGACCCAAAATATCGGTATCTTGCATGTGTGAAAGTAGACCTGAAAAAGCCTGCTCTAAATTGAGTTGGTGAGGTCTAACAGGGGGCCCAGTTGGATGTCGTCGAAAAACGGACGTACCTAATCATCCTAGAACCCTCGCCTGGGTTAAAGAAGATCCATTCGACTTTCGAGATGCTCAGCGTTTGCAATTCAGGTTTGCCCACGGATAATTGGAGAATTGGCAAGATTGGTGAGGCGGATAGTAAAAAGAGGCAGAACAACATGAACCTTAATGCTGAATCCGACTCTCACATACATACATCGGGTAAATGGAACCCTGCGATATGGTTTCAGGACAATAGTTCTGAAGGTATACAAGCAGGCTGTAGCCCCCACTAAAGAAGGTGAGGTATCAAACTTGGTTACATTGTACTGTTTTGATGTAGTCTTTTAATCGGAGTTTTTATTAGAATATCATCAAGCTTACGAAATTTGGATCACGGTGCTAAAAGACAACCCCGGGTATTAAAATGCTAGTTCTCTATAAATCACATAACATAGGTAAGGTAATCACATAGGTAAGGATCATTAACAGGAAAATAGGGCATCGCTACAATGATGTAGGGAGTCATATTCCAGTCCGACTTTAAAATATCCTTGTTAATAATTCTTTCCCATCTTAATTAACACATTTGTAAGAAAACCTGGTTGTTTTCTTGGGTAATTTATTTTCAACGACTCCTCAAATATGACACGACCCTATCGTATATAAGCATTATGCTGTTGTCCTTATACAGGCTCTTAAATTACGTTCCTTTCTATCTCTCACATTTCCACATCCAATCTAACCTAAGTTGTCGGCAACATTTTCTTTACACTTAATTTAAAAATCACTCACACTAAATGTTGTCACCTAATTTACATACAACATTTTCTGTTGTAAATTCAAACAAAACAAAGCAAAAATAAATCAAATCGAATTCCTTTCCGTGACTAATTCCAATGCAAATGTCTATTTTGCCATAGCCCCATTCATTATCTAAATTATACAACATTTCATATAGATATGTGTGAGAGATACTACTCGTACATCGGCAAATCAGACGCGGCGACTGCAGCCGCCGAACTCGGCCGAACAACTGCGCGTAATCTTTAAAATCGATCTTATTATTAAGAGATTTAAGATTGTTAGCCAAAAGATAATGTCAATCTGCACAAAAAGTTTCTACATTATTGCTCTGTCAGTCTAAATGTCCATTCACAATTAACGTACGAGTACGTATGTGAGTTCGAGTACATAGGAGTATCTGTGTACCCGAATGGGTCTGGCTGGAGTGGCGGCCACTAAATGCATATGCATAGTCCTACATGCCACACAGTCGCCACACAGAGCTGCTGTCACTAGTCGGGGGTCACGGGGAACGGGAACTGAGAACTAATGTTGAAGTTGGCCGATAGGTGGGTAAGTTGGTCGGTCGGTTAGTTGCTTGTTCGGTTGTAGCGCCTTGGACATGAACATTTTATATATAGTTTTGCATGCAATCAAATTAATCTTGGCACAACTATTACCGGGGCGAACTAAAACACACATATGTGTTAAAGAGGGGGGGTAGAATGGTAAAGTTGGGAAATACTAGATATAAGCTCGGACAACTCTGAAGAGGAACTGAGTACTTCAAATGGGAGATTGTAATCTCCAGAATCTTGAAATATTATCCACTCACCTTACAGAGATGAGGGTATATATCATTTGTTACGAGGCAAAAGTGTAACACATCAAAGGAGTGACCTAAGACCCTAAATATGTTCGCCGGAAATCCGTTTTAGGACATTTTAAGTCATTTTAGCAATATCCGTCCGCCTGTCTGTCTGGCTGGAGCGCACGATAACTCTCGAAAAGAGTAACGAATTGACTTCAAATTTGGTACGTGATAATATTTTTTTCTATCTCAGGCTAAGTTCGAAGATGAGACATATTTTAGTACCTCCTTCACAAAGGGTTAAAATTTGGTTAAATATTGATACTCTACTAATATCTATACTATTTATCATCTATATCATCTATAATTACTCACATAGTAATAGTTAGTCCGTCGCTATCATCTTGAGAAAAATGGGCGAAGTGTCGAAAGGAAGGTAACAAAAGGACCATTTTTTGTACAAAAATTTAAATGCTTATATTTTCAATACCAGTTCATATAAACACTTGAAACATTTTTCCCCAAAAGTTAACTACTTATTACTTAAAACCAGTGCACACAAATACTTGAAAATTTGTACAGTGTAATGCTTTTATAGTACCTAGAGTTCAGTAAAAAGTTGGCCTTATTACCACGCCCATTGGTACCTCCAGCACAAATGGGTATCCGTAAGTCTGTTTACCCGACTGAACTTTCTTACTTTTTTGGGCTATAAAAAGCTTTCATTATTTTAAGTCACCGGGACTAGACAACGTCTCGCCGGTGGTGCTGGTCTCTATACCAATAAAATTGAGGGAAGCCAATGAAACGGATAGCCGTTCTTCACATGAGCTAAGGATCTCCGGGGGAAATGGTCATAGTCTACTGACCAATAAACGGCAAATACACCGAAATCACTCTGCATGACCTATTCAGCTTTATTAAAGTATCTCTCTCTGTTAAGGTTTAAACAAATAAAGTATTCTGATTAACAGACGCATTTCAGTCTGCTTTGGTTTAACTGATCTCCATAGATATCTTACGGGAAATGAAGTGCCAATTTATCTGATTCTGCTGATCCCAGTACTAGATCACTCACTAAACTGATCACATAGGGATTGATTGGTATCAATTAACTAGGGTTAAATGTACCAAACAATATTGCCGGATGTGGTATGTTATAAACGAATGCATCAGATAAATATAATCCTTAGTAGACAACCAGTTGTGCTATATATTACCTAGTTGGGTTATCTATTACTGTTGGTTTATCTACTCCTTAGTTGACGACCAGTTGGTTATCAACTACTCAGTGGTGACCAGTTCGGTTATGTACTCCTTAGTGGAGGACCAGTTGGGTTACCTACTCCTTAGTTGACGATCAGTTGTGTTATCTTCTACATAGCTTACGACCAATTGCGTTATCTACTACTTAGTAAAATAACAATAGGTTTAACTACTCCTTAGTGAACGACCACTTTAGTGATCTACTCCTTAGTGAACGACCACTTTAGTGATCTACTCCTTATTTGACGACCAGTTTCGTTAATTACTACATAATTGACGGCCAGTTGCGTTAACTACTGTTTATTTGACGACCACCTGAGTTGTTTACACCTGAGTTTTTAAAAAGTTGCGTTATCTAATCCTAATTTTATGACAACAATTGTACAGGGTTGCCCATATTCGACAGACCCACGGACTCGTTGGGCCCATTCCAATCGACGAGGCTTGTCCGCAGGCAACAATCTTTGCGTCAATTGAATTTTGTACGGAACAAATGCAAATCAACGCGAATAATCCGTTGTAAAGTGGACCGAGCCATGTCCAACTGCTGAGAACGGCGTTTTTGGGATGTTCTTGGGGACCTCTCAACACTGGCTCGTACGGCAGCGATATTCTCGACCGATCGCCTTGGTCGACTTTTATTTGGCCTCTTCGGATTAGAAAGAGCCTCACCAGTCGAAAATTTTTCGTATAAACGCTTAATGGTGTTCTTAGAAGGCGCACTTCTCACATTTTTTAATATTTTAAAAGCACGTTGACTTGACTTCTTCTGTTGAATGTAAATTTCAACTATTTCAGAGCGCTCGCGTGGCGTGTATTGTTCCATGGTAAAAATCTGCTTGGACTGACGCTTCAAACGCGGTATGTCATTAAGCGATCTGACATCTCTGTCAAAAGTTATGGCGTTGCCAGATGGGTCCGTCGAATATGGGAGACCCTGTATTAACAACTCTTTAGTTAACGACCAGTTGGGTTACCTACTCCTTATTTGACTACCTGTTGGGTTATCTACACCTTAATTTGTGACCAGTTGCGCTATCTACTACTTAGTTGACGACCAGTTGCGTTATCTACTTCTTAGTTGACGACCAGTTGAGGTATTAACTTCTTTGTTGACGACCAGTTGCGTTATCTTCTTGTTATTTGACGACCAGCTGGGTTGTCTACACTTTATTTGACGAACAGTTTGGTTATCTACACTTTAGTAGAAGACAAGTTGGGTCCAGTTTTCGAATTTCAACGATTGGTTTCAAATGAGACTTATGCTGTGACTGAAATTGGATTGTCTGATATTGTAGATATTCTTATAGGCCAGTGCTTCTTAGTTGACGACCAGTTGCGTTATCTACTTCTTATTTGACGACCAGCTGGGTTATCTACACTTTATTTGACGACCAGTTTAATTATGTAGACTTTAGTAGAAGACAAGTTGGGTCCAGTTTTCGAATTTCAACGATTAAATAGTAGTTGGTTTCAAATGAGACTTATGCTGTGTCTGAAATTGAAAGGTCTGATATTGTAGATATTCTTATAGGTCAGTACTTGGGTAGGCAATTCACCATCCCTAAAACCACCTTCTTGTTATTTGACGACCAGCTGGGTTGTCTACACTTTATTTGACGACCAGTTTGGTTATCTACACTTTAGTAGAAGACATGTTGGGTCCAGTTTTCGAATTTCAACGATTGGTTTCAAATGAGACTTATGCTGTGACTGAAATTGGATTGTCTGATATTGTAGATATTCTTATAGGTCAGTGCTTCTTAGTTGACGACCAGTTGCGTTATCTACTTCTTATTTGACGACCAGCTGGGTTATCTACACTTTATTTGACGACCAGTTTAATTATCTAGACTTTAGTAGAAGACAAGTTGGGTCCAGTTTTCGAATTTCAACGATTAAATAGTAGTTGGTTTCAAATGAGACTTATGCTGTGACTGAAATTGAAAGGTCTGATATTGTAGATATTCTTATAGGTCAGTACTTGGGTAGGCAATTCACCATCCCTAAAACCACCTTCTTGTTATTTGACGACCAGCTGGGTTGTCTACACTTTATTTGACGACCAGTTTAATTATCTACACTTTAGTAGAAGACAAGTTGGGTCCAGTTTTCGAATTTCTACGATTAAATAGTAGTTGGTTTCAAATGAGACTTATGCTGTGACTGAAATTGAAAGGTCTGATATTGTAGATATTCTTATAGGTCAGTACTTGGGTAGGCAATTCACCATCCCTAAAATATTTGTTTGATTTTGTACCATTCCAATTTCCCGTAGGATATGTCAGCAGAAGAACGCCCCAAGGAGGCGTTTTGTCTCATCCGCTATGGGAACTCTCCATGAACGGTATGTATTATACTTTGTCTGGACAAGATGAGTGTTAAGTTATTGCCCACGTAGATGACGTGCCAAAAGCGGTTAGAGGGAAGTTTTCTCTTAGCGACTTCTTATATCAGGTCATTAATTCCACAACAAGATGACATTCATATAGTTGCCTTTCGTAGTTGAACCGGACCAATACAGAAGCAGTTTTTTTCAGCAAAAGATATAAGGTACCAACAGTGGTATCTGTCCCCTTGGGGATACTAAAAATCTCTTCTCCAAAAGCCCAAAATACTTAGGAAGTTAAAAGAGCTTTAGAAATTGCAATAGGAAAAGCCTGTGGTCGGAACCCGCGTATAGTTTATTGGCTGATATTGCAGTTGGTATTGACGTCTGGTGGACGGGCTGTACATAAATCCAATGATATTGAATAGGAGAAAAAAATGCGGAAACCTACCCGAAAAACGGGCATCCAGTGCCTTAAAAATCGCAAAAATGTTCTGTTCTGTTTTAGTGTTCTGCTTTATACGTACGTATTACGAAATACGTATTCCGTATACGTATTTTATCAATATTTTACTGACGATGTTTTATGACTTTGTGAGCATTTTTTAAGGCACTGAATGCACTTTTTCGGTTAGGTTTGTACCGCATTTTTTTTCTCCTGTTCAATATCTACAACTTTGCTTCAGACTCAATAGAGATATGCCGTACGGTATAGCGAGAAAAAATATAGAAAAAGTGCAAAAAATCCACCTTGAGCAAAAAAATTCGTATGGCCATTAAATTCCACTGTGATACAAAATCGAACTTTCCGAATGGGAATGGGATGAGACCAATTGCAAATGAAAGTTGACATTATCCATAACAAAACCCTCAAGGGTTTTTTTCAGGTCAGTGCGAGATTTTTTTACACACATACATTTTAAATTTAATTAAAATCGTTCTGGAAATTCGAATTTTGCAAATAACTTGACCACTCCGTTATTTATCGCGGTGAAAATAATTCTGAAACACAAATGACCCCAAACTGAATATATTGTTAAATTTTCAGCCCATTCGCTTTTATGGTTTCAGAGATCATGCGTTACTAACAAACGTATAAAGGATTTTATATATAAGGATAAAATATATTGCATTAAATCATCCATAGTGAAAATGGGGCTCGGCCCACTACACATCTATAGATCCATATAAAGGTCCCTTTCGATTAGACTTATTGTTGCTGTACCGAACCCATTTTTAAACCGATCAAGCTAAAATTTAAACACTTATACAGGATTTTCCAATAAGAGTGATATGATTTCTTTGAAAAAAAAAACAGTTAATGTTAGGGAAATTCAAAGGTTTGTTATTTAATGTGAAGTACAATCGATACAATTAAGTTCTAAATAAAACGTCATTCAAATGGCCTCCACGACTTCTTCTGCAGGAACGAATTCGATGAACCCAATTTTCGAGCACTTTTTCCACTAAATCAATGAATGGCACGTTCAATATTGACTTGTAAAGCTTGAAGAGAGTCTGGTTTATTTCGAAAGACCAATGACTTCAAAATAACCCACAAGAAATAGTCTAATGGTGTTAAATCACAACTTCTTGGAGGCCATTCAATACCACAATTTCTTGAAATAATCGAATCTCCAAACTTTTCTCTCAACAATTCAATTGTTTCATTTCATTTGCTTGATTTAAATATTGCCAAGCCCACAATCTTGACCCGCCCATTTTTGAAGTTGTTCGTATTGACTTCCTCAAGAGGCAAAACAACATTTCGAATTTCTACGAGAAATAGTTCCCAAGATAATAATTAATCTTTTGCGGTCAATAGTTTCTGAGAAATTATTTTTTTATTATTTACTCTCCCACTAATTCAGCCCATTTCTTGTAAAGTTCTTCATATTGACTTCCCTAATCAATAAACCATATTTTCTTCTACAGTCAAAAGTTTCTGTGATATTTACTTTTTATTCAATATTTTTGGAGATATTTAATTATTAGAACATGCCACGCCCACTTTTGGCGAGACTACTATTTCTATTATTTTACCAGCTTTTATATATGTGGAGATGTACAAACATATACCCGTAGATTGTGTATATCTAAATATTAGATGTAGATTACTATTGACTAATCATTTCTAACCCTCCCCCTTTTGAGCCTTCACAATCACAATGTACCACTACGATGTGGTTGCATGGTTGGACGTTGATGTGGCTGTTTGCCTGTCCACACACAGCTTGACTTGGTCCGTCCGTCCGTCCGCCTGTCTGTCCGTCTTTCCAGCCGTGTGTGTGTGTGTGTAATTGTGTTTTTGCTTCTTTTCGGTGTTTTTTGCCCACGGAGAGGAGAAGCAAAAATAAGAGGTTTAATAGGCATCAATGCTAACATTAAATACAATTTATTATGGCTCTAATTTACAAATATTTGCATATTGAATGCTTTTCGTACATAGACGAGAAACAACAGCAATCACCTCAGCTCAGCTCAGCTCACCACATCCCCATCCATGTTCACACTGCCAAAGCCATAGCCATAGCCCCCGTTGTAGGTTCGGTACATCGTGCGGAGTCCGTCCAACACGTCCAGTTCGAGAAAACCGCCAAAGCCAACGCAAAGAAATATTGCAGTTGTTCAATGAATTAACTGGACGAACATGGCCACTAAATCATTTTGTTGTTTGTGTGATAAAAAACGACATTTGATTTGTTTCTTTATGTCCGTTTGCCACAGTAGACACCAGGAGGAGGACGAGGAGAACGACGACGACGACGTTGAGGAGGAAGGCAAGACGGAGGTTAACAAAGTAAAATGTTGCTTTTACACATAAAAACCGGAAGTTGTTAATAATTTGAAAATGTTTTCTGTTTGTTGCGGCCGAAGGAAGTGCGATAATTTATATAATGCTGTTGAACATAGATTATCGCTAGGAATTTAAACGATGGCAGATATATTTTATGAGTGTACATTGTTGATTTCTTTCTATTTTGCGTTTATAGAGGAGTTTTACAGAAATTAAATACGATAAATGTCTTCCTCTAATTAAGACTGTGTGATTGTGATGAGATTCTGTTTAAGAATCTCACAATCATTACAGAAAATTGTGTAGATTCATTGAATAGATATGGACGAGGTATATTCCACACTAAGTGCCAATTTCATACCAATATCATTCCCATATAACTTCTCTACCAATAATTTATAATGTCTTCAAATTCGATATTACATTGCATTTGTATTAACTATAGTCTGGCAGAGAATGATTTATATTTTCCCCCAAAAGAAACATAATTCCATATTATATTTCAATGAAACGGAGGGTTTCCTTGATTCAGATTATCTTACTTTTATATTAGGTTGAAGAGAGGAGACGTTTAAACGTCTCATGTCCATGGACATACACTTAAGCCAGTGGTTCGGCCTGCTGTGCGCTCCTTATTTATGATCCTTTTATATTAAAATTTAGAATTTTTCCGCCTGTTTATTTTTTTAACAAACTTTTGTATTAAATAGTTTCTAAAATTTCCTTGCAGGTCACCCCAGGTGGTATTCATTGAGATTGGACACTATCATTCTTGGCTTACAAAACTTCCTGTAAGCCAAAAAGAAGGTCAATATTTTTTAAAATTTTGCTAAAGATACCATACAAATTTGCTAAACTAAAAATTAGTATGCATTATAAATTATAAATTCTATACCATTTACATAGTTATTTCCATCCTCCGTAATTTAACGCACTGTATGGTAGATGAACCATTTGGTCATCTACTATAAAGTAGGTGAACCATGTGTTCTTCCACTATAATGTAGATGTACCATTTGTTCGACTACTGTAGACAAGATGAACTACATATTGAACCATGTTGTTATTTACTATAGAGTAGATAAATATATACGAAGCATTTGCTCGTCTACTGTAAGGAAAGTTAATCATTTGGTTATCTACTGCAGAGCAAATGAACCATTTGGTCATCTACTAAAGAGTAGATTAACCATTTGGTCGTCTACTATAGAGTAAATGAACTGTTTTATAGTCTACTATAGAGTAGATTAAATGTGTAGACGTCTACTATAGATTGGATGAACTGTTGGACGTCTATCATATATAATATTAATCATCTGGTCATCGACCACAAAGTAGATTAATCATGTGGTTATCTACTACATAGTATACGACTCATGTGGTCGTCTGATTTAAAGTATATGACCCTTTTGTCGTCTACTATACAGTAGATGAACCATGTTTAGACGTCTACTATAGAGTGGATGAACCATTTGGACGTCTACCATAGAGTAGATTAATAGTGTGTTTATCTACTACATAGTATGTATACGACACATGTGGTCGTCTGATTTATAGTATATGAACTCTTTTGTCGTCTTCTATAGAGTAGATAGACCACTTAAGCGTTCACTATCGAGTAGACGAACGATTTGGTCGTCTACTATAAAGTAGACCATTTGGTCTTCTTCTTTAGAATAGATAAACCATTTGGTCGTCTAGTACATTAACTATTTGATCGTCTAAAATAGAGTAGACGAACCATTTCGTCGTCTTTTATAGAGAAGATTAAAATTTTTTTCGTCTTCTATAGAGTAGATTAAGTACTTGGTAATATACAATGTAGTGGATACGCTATTTAGTCGTATACTATAGGAAAATTAAACATTTGTTCGTTTACTACAGCGACGATAGACAATTTGGTCGTCTACTATAGAGTAGATGAACCATTTTGCCGTATACAATAGAGCAGATTAACCATTTTGTCGTCTACTATAGAGTAGATGAACCATTTTGTCATATACTATAGAGTAGAAGAATGGCTGCTGTAGAGTAAAAGAATGGCTAGCTAAACAGTTGGTCGTCTACTATAGAGTAGATGAACCGTTAGTTATACTTCTATAGATAAGATGAATATTTTCGTCGTCTTCTATAGAGTATATTAACCATTTGGTCGTCTAGTGTAGAGTATAAAATTCATTAGGTTGGTAGATTAATAAGTTGGCCATCTATAACAAATTAGTCGACCCATGTGGTTGTCTACGTTAGAGTACATAAACCATTTGGCCGTCTATTATAGAGTAGATGAACCATTTGGTCGTCCACTATAGAGTAGATAAAACATACGGTATTCTACCATAGAGTAGGTGACCCATTTAGTCGTCTACTATAGCCTTCGCACGCCCAAAGGTATTTATGTTCGTGGTAGTCAAAGACCCACCTGGGTGGGTCTTATAAATATTAAGCCGCATATTTTGTGTCCAGTTGTGCCTCCCACTTCTCCCCACTATCATACGCCTATGCTAATTTACCGATATAAAACACTATACTTGCACGATTATCAATGTTTGAAAATCGAAAATTCCACCCAGGTGGGTCTTGGGCGTGCGATGGATAGAGTAGGTGAACCCTTTAGTCGTCTGCTATATAACAGATGAATCATTTTGTTGTCTACTAGAGTGTATGGACCCATGCGGTCGTCATGGTTAGGGTGTATGAACCATTTGGTCGTATACTATAGAGTAGATAAACCATATGATCGTCGACTATAGAGTAGACGAAACATTTGGTAATCTATTATAAAGTAGATAAGCCATTTAGTCGTCTACTATCGTGTAGCTAAAGAATTGTGTGGTCTATTACAGAGTGGTCTATCAACCACTTGGTCGACTACTATACAGCATATGAATCATTTAGTCGTCTACCATGGAGTAGGTGAACCATTTGGTCTTCTATCATAGAGTAGGTCGTCTACTATAGAGCAGGTGATAACCCATTTGGTTATCTACTGTAGAGTAGATGACCCATGTTGTCTACTATAGACTAAATGACCCATGTGCTCGTCTAATATTCATTGGATGACACATGTAGCCGGTCACTATAAAGTAGTTGGCCCATGTGGTCGTATATTATGCAGTAGGTGACACATGTAGCCGTCTACGATAGAGTAGATAATCCATGTGGTCGTCTATTATAGAGTAGATGACCCCGGTCGTCGTCTATTATAGAGTGGATGACCCATTTGGTCGTCTACTATAGGGTATATGACTCATGTGGTCGTCTACTATAGAGTAGATGACCCATGTGGTCGTCCCATGTAGTCGTCGACTATAGAGTAGATGACCCATGTGGTCGTCCCATGTAGTCGTCGACTATAGAGTAGATGACCCATGTAGTCGTCTACTATAGAGTAGATGATCCATGTAGTCGTCTACTATGGAGTAGATGACCCATGTAGTCGTCTACTATAGATTAGATGACACATGTGGTCGTCCACTATAGAGTAGATGACCCATGTGGTCGTCTACTATAGAGTAGAAGACCCATGTGGTCGTCTACTATAGAGTAAATTACCCATGTGGTCGGCTACTAAAGAGTAGATGCCCCATGTGGTCGTCTACTATGGAGTAGATGACCCATGTGGTCGTCTACTATGGAGTAGATGACCCATGTGGTCGTCTACTAAAGAGTAGATGAGCCATGTGGTTGTCTACTAAAGAGTAGATGATCTATGTGGTCGTCTACTAAAGAGTAGATGACCCATGTGGTCGTCTACTATAGAGTAGAAGACCCATGTGGTCTTCTACTATAGAGTAAATGACCCATGTGGTCTTCTACTATAGAGTAAATGACCCATGTGGTCGGCTACTAAAGAGTAGATGACCCATGTAGTCGTCTACTATGGAGTAGATGACCCATGTAGTCGTCTACTATAGATTAGATGACACATGTGGTCGTCCACTATAGAGTAGATGACCCATGTGGTCGTCTACTATAGAGTAGATAACCCAAGTGGTCGTCTACTATAAAGTAGATGACCCATGTGGTCGTCTACTAACGAGTAGATGACCCATGTGGTCGTCTACTATAGAGTAGATGACCCATGTGGTCGTCTACTATAGAGTAGAAGACCCATGTGGTCGTCTACTATAGAGTAAATGACCCATGTGGTCGGCTACTAAAGAGTAGATGACCCATGTGGTCGGCTACTAAAGAGTAGATGACCCATGTGGTCGGCTACTAAAGAGTAGATGACCCATGTGGTCGTCTACTATGGAGTAGATGACCCATGTGGTTGTCTACTAAAGAGTAGATGACCTATGTGGTCGTCTACTAAAGAGTAGATGACCTATGTGGTCGTCTACTAAAGAGTTTGTCTACTAAAGAGTAGATGACCCATGTGGTCGTCTACTATAGAGTAGATGACCCATGTGGTCGTCTACTATAGAGTAGATGACCCATGTGGTCGTCTACTATAGAGTAGAAGACCCATGTGGTCGTCTACTATAGAGTAAATGACCCATGTGGTCGGCTACTAAAGAGTAGATGCCCCATGTGGTCGTCTACTATGGAGTAGATGACCCATGTGGTCGTCTACTATGGAGTAGATGACCCATGTGGTCGTCTACTAAAGAGTAGATGAGCCATGTGGTTGTCTACTAAAGAGTAGATGATCTATGTGGTCGTCTACTAAAGAGTAGATGACCCATGTGGTCGTCTACTATAGAGTAGAAGACCCATGTGGTCTTCTACTATAGAGTAAATGACCCATGTGGTCTTCTACTATAGAGTAAATGACCCATGTGGTCGGCTACTAAAGAGTAGATGACCCATGTAGTCGTCTACTATGGAGTAGATGACCCATGTAGTCGTCTACTATAGATTAGATGACACATGTGGTCGTCCACTATAGAGTAGATGACCCATGTGGTCGTCTACTATAGAGTAGATAACCCAAGTGGTCGTCTACTATAAAGTAGATGACCCATGTGGTCGTCTACTAACGAGTAGATGACCCATGTGGTCGTCTACTATAGAGTAGATGACCCATGTGGTCGTCTACTATAGAGTAGAAGACCCATGTGGTCGTCTACTATAGAGTAAATGACCCTGTGGTCGGCTACTAAAGAGTAGATGACCCATGTGGTCGGCTACTAAAGAGTAGATGACCCATGTGGTCGGCTACTAAAGAGTAGATGACCCATGTGGTCGTCTACTATGGAGTAGATGACCCATGTGGTTGTCTACTAAAGAGTAGATGACCTATGTGGTCGTCTACTAAAGAGTAGATGACCTATGTGGTCGTCTACTAAAGAGTTTGTCTACTAAAGAGTTTGTCTACTAAAGAGTAGATGACCCATGTGGTCGTCTACTATAGAGTAGATGACCCATGTGGTCGTCTACTATAGAGTAGATGACCCATGTGGTCGTCTACTATAGAGTAGAAGACCCATGTGGTCGTCTACTATAGAGTAAATGACCCATGTGGTCGGCTACTAAAGAGTAGATGACCCATGTGGTCGTCTACTATGGAGTAGATGACCCATGTGGTTGTCTAATGAAGAGTAGATGACCTATGTGGTCGTCTACTAAAGAGTAGATGACCCATGTGGTCGTCTACTAAAGAGTAGATTACCCATGTGGTCGTCTACTAAAGAGTAGATGACCCATGTGGTCGTCTACTAAAGAGTAGATGACCCATAAGGTCGTCTACTAAAGAGTAGATGACCCACGTGGTCATCTACTAAAGAGTAGATGACCCATAAGGTCGTCTACTAAAGAGTAGATGACACATGTAGCCGTCTACTAAAGAGTAGATGATTCATGTGGTCGTCTACTATAGAGTAGATGATCCATGTGGTCGCCTACTATGGTCGTCTACTATAGCGTAGATAATCCATGTGGTCGTCTTCTATAGAAAAGATGACACGTGTAGCCGTATACTATAGAGTAGATGATCCTCGTGGTCATCTTCTATAGAGTATGTGATCCATGTGGTCGTCTACTATGGAGTAATTTAGCCATTTTGTCATATTCTATAGATAAAATTAACCATTTGTTCGTTTACTATAGAGTAAATAAACCATTTGTCGTCTACTGTAGAGCAGATGACCCATCTTTTCGTCTACTATAGATTAGATGACATATGAGGTCATCTACTACAGAGTAGATACAACGTCATCTTTTATAGAGTAAATGAACCATTAGTGCGTCTTCTATATAGAAGGATAACCATTTAGTCGTCTACTATGGTGCAGATTAGCCATGTGGTCGTCTACTATAGTGTAGATACATAGGCCATTTACACTATAGTCTTCGTGATACATGTTGTCGTTTACTATACAGTAAATTAACCATTTGTCGTCTACTATAAAGTAGATGAATAATTTGGTCATCTACTATAGAGTAGCTTAACCATTTTGCCTTCCACTATAGAGTAGGTGCAATATTTGGTCGTTTAATATAGAGTAAGTGAACTATGTGGTCGCCTGCTATGGAGTACATGGCCCATTTTGTTAGCTACTGTATGGTATATTATATTGAATAATTTTTTTGTCTACTATAGAGTATGAAATAATTTTGTCATCTACTATAGAGTAGATGTAAAGTTTTATAGACTCTCATAGAGATCATCGACTATAAAACGTCTGTCAACTCTAGAAAAATGGGTAAAATTGCTCGCCCCTTTGGTACCTCCCACACAAAGGGATGGAAATTTAATAGCTCATCATTTTATTTGTAATGCTAAGTTACCGCTGTTCAGCTTAAAATTCATATAAATGTAATTTTTCCATAACTTCTGCGGCAATAATCTTGATACTCTGTATTTCGATACTTCCATTCTAAGCAATGCTAAGCAAAAGCTGGTTTTTAAGAAGATGCGATCAAAGTTTGATGAATTTTTAAAATATGTGTGGAGTTCCTTTATAACGCAAATCAAATGACTTGTACTGTTTTGTGAATAACTATTGATTGGGTTGACGGATAAACACCAAATTTTGACTGAATAAAATTTGGAACATTTAGAAATTAAAAATGGAATCTCCCAAAAAACATGCTTAGCTGACTTAGCATGTTTTAGAATGGAGGTATCGATTTGTGACTTATACCAATGAATATAGTCCGACAAAGACTGAACAAATTGTTTCTACCGTTCTGGCATCTGTTATATAAAGTACCTCTATAGAAGTGAAAAATAAAATATTTTCCGGTATTAAGTTCATATCCTATATCTTCTGTATAATCATCAACAAATCTTAAGAACCTTTTTGTCATACTGTGGAGAAAAAAGTATATAAGTAGATGACATTTGTTCAATCCATGAGAAAATCAAACTTCTAATATTGGAAGGATATTTTGAAAAGATAATATTTTAAAGTCTTAACACACATATGAAAGGATATTGCTTGCAGTTTTCCCGGATTCTTCCAACTAACATCCTCTCTTTAAAATTCTCGTCTTAAACCAAAAATTGACTATCCAGCACGAAAAACATTTCGTTTAGCAGCCGGAAATAACTGTACTGTAAAACGAAACTTACAATGTGATAAATAAAAAAGGAAGAAACTCAGAATCACACATACGCACGCACACACACACACATTCACACTTGGAGGAAGAAAACGTATTTTTCTTCCGTTTCCTGTGTTTTTCTTTTTTTTCTTGTGTTGCTACATTCACAACATTTCAGAGAGTAGAATTTACGTTTTGTTCGAGTTGAATTGATTGTTGAAAAGTGTCAAAGATTTCCGTTTACATGTTTACAGTTGGTCTCTTCCCCTCTCCGGGGGTATGAGTGTGTGTGTTGATGTCTGTGTGTGTGTGAATGCATATCCGTTTCCTTTTGATGTAACTTTGAAAATAGTAGTCGTAGTGTTGCCATACGTCCACACAATTGTGTTGTGTGAGTAACAAATGGTGTTAGTTTCGACTGTTGTTTATGGTGTTATTTGTTACAAATTGTTGTGTTGTTGTAGTTGCTGTTACAGTTCTTGCTGCTACTGCAGATGCTTTTGTTGTTTGTGCTGCTCCAGTTGTTTTGGTGGCAATAGTGCGCACAGTGTTTCATTGTATACGGATAGAAAAACAGAACACGAAAATGGAATAGAAGAAGATCTACGATCTTCATCTTATACCAATGAAACACTGTGCGCACAGTGTTTCATTGTATACGGATAGAAAAACAGAACACGAAAATGGAATAGAAGAAGATCTACGATCTTCATCTATTCTAGAATCGAACACTGTGATCTTTATCTATACTAGAATCGACCGATTTGGTTTTTATTTATACTAGAATCGACCTCTGTGGTCTTCATCTATACTAGAATCGACCACTGTGGTCTTCATCTATACTAGAATCGAACACTATGGTCTTCATCTATACTAGAATCGACCACTGTGGGTTTCATCTATACTAGAATCGAAGTCTGTGGTCTTCATCTATACTAGAATCGAACACTGTGGTCTTCATCTATACTAGAATCGAACACTGTGGTCTTCATCTATACTAGAATCGACCACTGTGGTCTTCATCTATACTAAAATCGACCACTGTGGTCTTCATCTATGCTAGAATCGACAACTGTGGTCTTTATCTATACTAGAATCGACCACTGTGGTCTTCATCTATGCTAGAATCGACAACTGTGGTCTTTATCTATACTAGAGACGACCACTGTGGTCTTCATCTATACTAGAATCGACCACTGTGGTCTTTATCTATACTAGAATCGACCACTGTGGTCTTTATCTATACTAGAATCGACCACTGTGGTCTTTATCTATACTAGAATCGACCACTGTGGTATTTATCTATACTAGAATCGACCATTGTCGTCTTTATCTATACTAGAATCGGCCATTGTGGCATTTATCTATACTAGAATCGACCATTGTCGTCTTTATCTATACTAGAATCGGCCATTGTGGCATTTATCTATACTAGAATCGCCCATTGTGGCCTTTATCTATACTAGAATCGCCCAGTGTGGCCTTTATCTCTATTAGAATCGTCCATTGTGGTCTTCACTTATGCTTGAAACACCACTGATGTCTTTATCTATACCAGAATCAACCACTGTCGTCTTCATCTATACTAGAATCGACCGCTGTGGTCTTCATCTATACTAGTATCGACCACGGCGTTCTTCATCTATAATAGTATGGACCACTGTGGTCTTCATCTATAGTAGAATCGACCGCTGTGGTCTTCATCTATACTAGTATCGACCACGGCGTTCTTCATCTATAATAGTATGGACCACTGTGGTCTTCATCTATAGTAGAATCGACCACTGTGGTCTTCATCTATAGTAGAATCGACCACTGTGGTCTTCATCTATAGTAGAATCGACCACTGTGGTCTTTATCTATAGTAGAATCGACCACTGTGGTCTTTATCTATACTAGATTCGACCACTGTGGTCTTCATCTATAGTAGAATCGACCATTGTGGTCTTAATCTGTACTAGAATCGACCATTGTGGTCTGCATCTGTACTAGAATCGACCATTGTGGTCTGCATCTGTACTAGAATCGATATGTGGTCTTTTGATTTTTTTACTCTTCGTGATAATTTAATATTTTTTCATTCATTTGTATAGCTACATAACACTGTGCCTTCCAGCTACTGTCTCTGTTAGTGGTGGTGGTGTTATTGTTCTTGTTTTCCGTTCGTTGCTGTTGACATTTAACAAATTGTGGGTCTTTATTTTATGTCAAACCAAAGACAAAAAATACATTTTTATACAATTTTTATAGAGTTGGTAAATGTTTTGTCGGTGTTGGAGGCGACTGCAACAACCAACGACATTGTTCTTGTCGTGGCTGTATCCAGTGTAGCTTGTTTTTATGTTTCGAGACAAAGTTGACTGGGGCAAAATAGTGGCAAAATAAAAATCTTTGTTTTTTTCGATCTCACCAGAAATAATAAAAATTTTGCAAGCTTTTTTAGGGGGGGATGGAGACCTCATTTTCACTATAATTTAACGTTTGACCTTTTTGGTCAATTTTTCTTTTTTATTTTGTTTTATCAGTGTCCATGTTATTAAACGGAGAATATTCTACAACATGTGGACTTTTGACGTGACGAGGTCAACGTTCAACAATGTCAGGTCTAACAAATGCATATTAAACATGACAAACGAGGGTGTTCTGCGTGGTTTGGTAAAGACGTTAGTGTTGTTTTATTTCTTTGACTATTAGTAGGACAGAACCTCAATTGGGTGGGTTCGTCTTAGATCAAAGATCACCAACTAATATTCATCTCTTGGACTCTTATCGCTGTTTTGGGAAAGACGTTGAAATTTTAATAATTCGCTATTAGTTTTAGTTTTGTCTTTGTAGTCCATGATTAGAGAAGGCTAAACTATTAAACAGCCGTTTTGTCCAAAACTCGGAAACATAATAACATGTTTTTCTAAAAATTGAGTTAGAAAAATAGAATAGAAAGAATAGTCATGTTTTTGGCCCCGATATTGTTTAAAATGTTGAATTCTAAATGAAGATATCTCGGCAGCTGTGAAAGATAAATCGTGTTTATTTAAAATTTTTATAGGGCTTGATTGGCGGAATATACATAAATTAACCTTTAAAATGATTATGGCAACGGAATAGTTACATGACCCAAAAATAATGCCTACCGCAGGTGTACAGGATTTTTGGCTCTTCACAAGACATAAATTTCTTATGTTTTTGTTTCATTGCCATATGAAGAATGAAACATTAAAATTCTTCATACGCTACAATGTACGTTGTATAGCAACGTATAGATGGAATGAGAATTACTTATACGCCACGATGGTAAATATGAAGAATTTATATCACGTATACGCCACCCTGTACATAAGAAAAATAATATTCTCTTGCAGCTTTAGATCACACTTTTTGTATACCTCTGGTGGCTTACTTGGAGATGCTGCAGTTCATGTGTGGTTTAGAAGGCCCCAATATACAACATGAACGTACTTATTATTAACTGGTCTACAAATTTAACTTTCCACGTTTCACAGCAATCGGTTTACAGGTTAAGAATTGGCAGATTTGTGTCCCTTTTTTCGAAATTCTCCCACTGTGCGTATACTATTAATATTTATTGAATATCTTACATATTAATATAAATAAATAAATTGCTCAAACTTGCATCAAATATTAATTGCATATATACATATATTTATATTGTTCGTGAAAACATTTACAAAAACCTGGTTTTTATTATCGCTTAATCTGATGTTGATTGATGACTGGTCGACTCTAGTATAGATGAAGACCACTGTGGTTGATTATAGTATAGATGAAGACCACAGTGGTCGATTCTAGTATAGATAAAGACCACTGTGGTTGATTGTAGTATAGATGAAGACCACAGTGGTCGATTCTAGTATAGATAAAGACCGCAGTGGTCGATTCTAGTACGGACGAAGACTACAGTGGTCGATTCTAGTATAGACTAAGACCGCAGTGGTCGATTCTAGTACGGACGAAGACTACAGTGGTCGATTCTAGTACGGACGAAGACTACAGTGGTCGATTCTAGTATAGACTAAGACCGCAGTGGTCGATTCTAGTACGGACGAAGACTACAGTGGTCGATTCTAGTACGGACGAAGACTACAGTGGTCGATTCTAGTATAGACTAAGACCACAGTGGTCGATTCTAGTATAGATGAAGACCACAGTGGTCGATTTTAGTATAGATGAAGACCACAGTGGTCGATTCTAGTATAGATGAAGACCACAGTGGTCGATTCTAGTATAGATGAAGACCACAGTGGTCGATTCTAGTATAGATGAAGACCACAGTGGTCGATTCTAGTACAGATGAAGACCACAGTGGTCGATTCTAGTATAGATGAAGACCACAGTGGTCGATTCTAGTACAGATGAAGACCACAGTGGTCGATTCTAGTATAGATGAAGACCACAGTGGTCGATTCTAGTATAGATGAAGACCACAGTGGTCGATTCTAGTATAGATGAAGACAACAGTGGTCGATTCTAGTATAGATGAAGACCACAGTGGTCGATTCTAGTATAGATGAAGACCACAGTGGTCGATTCTAGTATAGATGAAGACCACAGTGGTCGATTCTAGTATAGATGATCACCACAGTGGTCGATTCTAGTATAGACGAAGACCACTGTGGTCGATTCTAGTATAGATGATCACCACAGTGGTCGATTCTAGTATAGATGAACACCACAGTGGTCGATTCTAGTATAGATGAAGATCACAGTGGTCGATTCTAGTATAGTTGAAGACCACAGTGGTCGATTCTAGTATAGATAAAGACCACAGTGGTCGATTCTAGTATAGATGAAGACCACAGTGGTCGATTTTAGGATAGACGAAGACCACCGTGGTCGATTCTAGCATAGATGAAGACAACAGTGGTCGATTCTAGTAGGATAGATGAAGACCACAGTGGTCGATTCTAGTATAGATGAAGACCACAGTGGTCGATTCTAGTATAGATGAAGACCACAGTGGTCGATTCTAGTATAGATGAAGACCACTGTGGTCGATTCTAGTATAGATGAAGACCACTGTGGTCGATTCTAGTATAGATGAAGACAACTGTGGTCGATTCTAGTATAGATGAAGACCACTGTGGTCGATTCTAGTATAGATGAAGACCACAGTGGTCGATTCTAGTATAGATGAAGACCACAGTGGTCGATTCTAGTATAGATGAAGACCACAGTGGTCGA
Source organism: Eudasyphora cyanicolor (assembly GCA_963930755.1). Taxonomy (NCBI): domain Eukaryota; kingdom Metazoa; phylum Arthropoda; class Insecta; order Diptera; family Muscidae; genus Eudasyphora; species Eudasyphora cyanicolor. Next base: position 47,145,119 of record OZ005737.1, on the reverse strand, counting down.
TTCTAGTATAGATGAAGACTACAGTGGTCGATTCTAGTACAGATAAAGACCACAGTGGTCGATTCTGGAATAGATGAAGACCACAGAGGTCGATTCTATAATAGATGAAGACCAAAGTGACCGATTCTAGAAGATAAAGTTATTTGAGAAAATGTTGTTTGTTGTTTTGGCCGGATCCGACCCTGGTGCAGTTGCTACACAGAGAATACCCGATACGATCCCGGTACAATTGTTATACAAAGAATGTATAACACCTTGACATTTTACAGAAAAAATGCAGTGCGATTTGTATTGCTGTTGTGTATCCTATTTACCTCATATTATGGGACACCAAATCGCAATTTCCATCTCTCTCTCATTTTCTCTCTCACTCTGAAAACCGGAGAAAGAAAGAATCCGCACACAGTTTCCAAAAGAGCAAAAACAACAACCACTAAAGGGAACAACAACAGTCATCACAGCGCCAACAACAGCACCAACAAAACCAAAATAAATTACTGACAATGAGTGACAGTTCATTTGTTTAAAGCAGACACTTGAAATGAAACTTTTTACTGTCACTGTTGTTGCTTTCGTTGCTGGTGTTGTTGTTGCTGCTGTCGCTGTTGTTGCCATTCACTCGTTTTGCTTGAAACCATCTGTCAGGTTTTTTCGGTCTGGCACTTTGTTGAAGATAAATTGACAAACGTTAATGTTAAATATTGTATTATGGCACAGATGAATTGTAGAATAAATGAATGGATGAATGAATGAGTGAGTGAATGAATAAATGAGCGAATGAATGAATGACTGTTGGAGAATGAAAGCTTTGTCTCCAACTGTGAATTTACATAAACATCTTAGAATGGATAAGATACTTATACAAAGAGCGTTAAATGTATATGCAATAAAACAAAAGTTATACGCATTAAAAAATTATAGGTGACTTAATTGTAAGGCATGTAACTCTTCCCATGATAGTGTAGATGCTCCCAATTGATTGATTAAGAAACAACAGATTTATTTAAATTTTTCGAAATCTCTCATTATAAGAAGGACGGACATAGTATAACATGCATGTCCTGAAATGGGGTGGACTAGCAGGTTGCCCCACAAATTTGTACCTTATTAGAGCACCAGGTCTGTTCAATAGAAAACTTGCATTTTTAAATTGTTTCGAACATATGTTCTTGGTTCAGTTTTTTTGTGTTTAGATACGTTTGTCTGTTAGACGTGTTTTGCTTGCTCAGCGATTAGGTTTTATCTCTTCAATCGACGCAAAACGTCGTCCTTTCATGGTTCTCTTCAATTTTGGGAATAGGAAAAAGGGGACCAAATCTGCTGAGAATATGCGCAGATATGCGACGGTTTTTTTGTTCAGCATTTTGCAATTTCAGAACGAACTTTACTGCCACACGCTTCATGCCCAAAATTTTCGAAAAAAATTGTATGGCATCAGCTAACTGATATTCTGACATCCTCTGCTACTTCTTTAATAGTGATTCCCCATAAGAATTTTCTTCACTTTCTCAACATTTAAATCTGTTTTTGATGTGATGGATTTTCCATTTTCAATCTTCTTTGAAAACCTTGTACCAATCGAAAAAACGCAGTCTGAACATTTTCAAAAATTTACCTTTTCTACCGAACATACCTCGTATTTGTTCCTTAGTAAGCGACCAGTTTTATTATTTAGTCCGTATTAGCTAACCAGTTGGGTTATATAACTCTTAGTAAAATATCAGTTGGTTTATCTACTGCTTAGTAGATGTAAAATTGGGTTATCTACTCTTTAGTATAGGTCCACTTTGGTTATCTACTCCTTAGTAGAGGACCAATTTGGTTATCTACTGCTTAGTAGAGGTCCATTTGGGTTATCTACTCCTTATTTGCCAAACATCGATATAGTATATAAACACTTGGATTATTTACTCCTTAGTAGAGATGCATTAGCGTTATCTACTGTCTAGTAGGCGTCCAATTGGGCTATCTATTCATTAGTAGACGCCCCGTTGGGATACCTATTCCTTATTAGAGGGCCAGTAGGGTTATTTAGCCCTATGTAGGCGACCAGTAGAGTTTTTAATCCTCAGTAGGCGAACAATTGGGTTATTTAGTCCTTAGTAGACGACAAATTGAGTTATCTACTCTCTAGTTGATGACAAGTTGGGTTATTTACTCTTTAGCTGATAACACTACGCAACAAAAAAAAATTTTTTTGTGTCCTAGACCTAAAAATTATTTTTTGTATAGATTGTGGCATACTGTTATATAAAATCAAAACCAAAAATTGTTGTATGGATACATTTTTTTTAAATACTATTATCGTCGAAGGTACCCTTAGTATTTGCACAAAATTTTTTGGAGTATATGCCCGATAAGGTCGACTTATACGTTAAATTGAAGCTATTAATTTGGGCTACCAATGTTGGAAATACCTCTTTCACTTAGAAACAGTGGTTTAGTAACAGCCATTAAACAAACTGGAAAAAGTAGATTTAAAAAAAAAATTCTGGACCGAAAAAAACATAAAAAATAGAAAAAAATCGAAAAAAAAATATATTATTTTATTTTTTAAAAGAATTATTTAGTCCTTTTAAGACTACTAGTTGGGTATTTACTCCTTAGTAGAGGACCAGTTGGGTTATCTAATACTTGATAAAATATCAGTTGGTTTATGTACTGCTTAGTAGACATCAAATTGGGTTATCTACTCTTCAGTAGAAGACCAGTTAGGTTATTTACTCCTTAATAGGAATTATTTTAGGTTATTTACTGCTTAATAGAGGATCACTTGCATTATCTACTCCTTAGTAGATGTCTTTTTGGGTTATCTACTTCTTAGTAGACCCCCAATGGGGGTCAGTAGGGTTATTTAGTCCTCTGTAGGCGACCAGTAGAGCTTTTAGCCCTTAGTAGGCGATCAATTTGGTAATTTAGTCCTTAATAGGCAACCAATTGTGTTATCTACTCCCTAGTTATTGACAAATTTGGTTATTTACCCTTTAGCTGATAACCAGCTGGGTTATCTACTCCTTAGTAGATAACCCTTCCAAATTGGGTTAACTACTCTTTAGTTGAGTTATCTTCTCATTATTAGGACACTATCAGGGTTATTTGTTCCTTAGAAGGCGGATATGGTTTATGTAGTCCTTTTTAGGCGATAAGTTGGGTTATTTACTCCTTAGTAGAGGACCAGTTGGTTTATCTACTCCTTAGTACAGGTCTAGTTGGGTTGTCTACAACTTAGCAGGCGTCCAATCGGACAAATATTCCTTATTTGAGTATCAGTACTGTTATTTAGTCCTCAGTAGGGCGTTTAGTTCTTAGTAGGCGATCAATTGGGTTATTTAGTCTTTAGGACACGGCCAATAAAGTTATCTACCCCCTAGTTGATGACAGGTTGGGTTATTTACTTTTTAGCTGATAACCAGTTGGGTTATCTATTCCTTCGTATACATTATTATACATGGTTTTCCAACAAGATGTGTTATTATGAATCACCTTGTATTTCGGTAGCTGTTACTTTTGATGCTTTTATTCTTTGACATTTGACAAGCAGAAACTACGCCATTACTAAAAATGGAACGATACACGATTCAACAACGCATTGAAATTATTAAAATTCACTACAAAAGAAAATCTTGCAGCCACAGTTCGCAAAACTAAAGCATTTTTGGGTCGTCGTGAAGCACCTTGTCGGACCGCATTACAGAAATTGATGGAAATATTCGAGCTGTTGGGACAAATTAGTGATGTGAAGAATAAAACCCGTGCACGTCGCTCAAGAACAACTGTGAATATTGCTGCTGTAGCCCAAAGTGGGCATTCCCCAAACGTCATTACACCATATCTTGCATAAAGACTTGGGTCTTAAGGCATATAAAGTTCAGTTAACACAAGAACTCAAGCCGGCCGATCATCAACAATGTCGTGTCTTTGCTGATTGGGTCCTTGAAATGCATGAAAATGATCCGGAATTCCATCGACAAATCATCTTGACTGATGAGGCCCATTTCCACCTCGGTGGCTATGTCAACAAGCAAAATTGTCGCATCTGGGGCTCGGAAAACCCAACAGTTATTGTTTAGAAGCCTCTCCATCCTCAACATGTGACTGTTTGGTGCGGTTTTTGGTCCGGCGGAGTCATTGGAGCTTACTTTTTCGAAAATGAGGTTGGGTCAACAGTTACGGTGAATAGATTGCGCTATCGAGAGATGATTACTGATTTTTTATGGTCGGAGTTGGATGGTATTGATCTGGACAACATTTACTTTTAACAAGACGGCGCTACGTGCAACACAAGCAACGAAACCATTGCTCTGTTAGGGGAAAAGTTTCCCGACCGTGTTATATCTCGAAGAGGTGATCACAATTGGCCACCGATATCTTGAGATTTAACACCTTGCGACTTCTTCCTTTGGGGCCACGTGAAAGAAAAGGTCTACGCCAACAGCCCAGCGTCAATTCAAGACCTCAAAGATAAAATTCGTGAGGCTATCGAGGACATAGAGCAGCCACTTAACGATTTGGTTATGGAAAATTTCAAGAAAATGATATGGTCCTGTAAGCGTGGTCGTGGTGGCCATTTGGCTGATGTTGTTTTTCATTATTAACGGCATAAATTCCTCTTTATTTTGAAATGAACATCCGATCATTTATCTCAAAAAATGACATTTTTCTTTGAATACCAAAATAACACCTCTTGTTGGAAAACCCTTTAGGTTATCTACTCCTTAGTAGAGGTCTATTTGGGTTATCTACTCCTTGGTAGGCGTCAAATTGGCTTATCTATTCCTATTTTGATGGCCTGTAAAGTTATTTATCCCTTTAGACGGCGACCAGCAGTGTTTTTAGACCTTATTAGACGTGCATTTAGTTTCTCTACTAATTAGTTGATGACCAGTTGGGTTTTCTACTCCCTAGTAGGATGTTGCTTGGTTTATCCACTACATAGAATACGTCAGGTTGGGTTATCTACTTCTTGGCAGAGTACCAGTTGGGTTGATTACTTTTTAGGTTATTAACCCATTAGTAGAGGATCAGTTGGATTACCTACTCCTTAGTAGAGGAACAGTTGGGTTATATATAGTTTAGTAGGCAGCAAGTTGTGTTATCTATTTCTAAGTAGGCAACAAGTTGGGTTGTCTACTCTTTAGTATACCACCAGTTGGATTATTTAGTCCTTATTATGCGTCTAGTTAGGTTATCTACCCTTACGACATGACAAGTAGGGTTATCTGTTCCCTATTAGAGGAGCAGTAGGGTTATTTACACCTTACTACGGGACCAGTTAGGTTATCTAATACATTGTAAAATACTAGTTGAGTTATCTAATACGTGTACTTAGTAAAATATCAGTTGTGTTATTTACTGCTTAGTAGACCGTGTGGCTAGATTGTCGCAGCGACAGACCAGAGCTTCTGGTGGGAATCGAACGAACGAACGACCAAAGTCGTTTTAAAACCAAGACATGAGATTGATCTCTGTCACAAGGACGGTTTGCAGATATTTTGTAGCGCATATAGCAGACTTTTGGTTTTCGTAGGTTTTTTTAAATAAAATTTAAATTTATTAAAATTGGTAGAAATGTTACGTTACAGTCAATCAACAAAGCTATTAATTATTGCAGACTATGGGAACCCCCGTCTCAGCTCTTTTCATAAAATAAGAAGAGCGAAATTTCATTCTTTTCTTATTTTTGTTACATAGAGTTATAATACAAAGAGAATTAAAATTCTTCATACGCCACCAAGAATAATACAAAATTGTTTGAATAAAGATCGCTCATACGCCCCTGTGGTGAAACTGAATGAATAAATATCACTTTTATGTCACCATATTCCTGTGATTCGATTAAATAAAAAATTTAAAAAGTTCCCTTGAAGTATTTGTCCACGACCACCAAACTCATAGTCTACACGTTACCTACTCACTTATTGTGGCGCTCAATTTTTCATACCCTCCACCACAGGAGAGGGGGGAGGGGTGAGTATTCATTTTGTCATTCAGTACATTTATAACACTTCGAAATATTGCTCAGCGACCCCATAAAGAATATATATTCTTAATCTTCGTAAAATTCTAAGACGATTAAGTCATGTCCGTCTGTCCCTCTGCTACAACTTATTATAATAGAGCTAGATGACTGAAATTTTATTCAGATACTTTTTTATAGCTGCAGATAACTTTGGATAATATTGGAATTGACAATATTGGTTCATTTCTTATACAGCATTTGTCCGATTTGACTTCCTAACGCCATAGAAACAGCAAATTTTAACTTCTCGGGCTGAAAAGTGGTAATTTGGGGGTATTTACATCTCGAACCATTCACACGATCAACTGTAGCCATAGGTTCGTCTTTTGATATAGCCCTCATACAAAGGTCCAACTAGATTTTATTTCTTAACGTGACAAAAACCTAAAATTTCAACGAATGGGGCTAAAATATGATAAAATATTTTTTGCACCCGAAACCATTTACGTGCGATCCATGGTGGAGGGTTTTTAAGATTAGGCACGACCGAACTTAACGCCGTAATTTGCTTGTTTTTGTTTCATAGAGTTATAATACAAAGACAATTAAAATTCTTCATACGCCACCATGTATAATGCAATTTTTTTGGGATAAGGATCGCTCATACGCCATAATGGTGAAGGTGTATGCATAAATATCACTTATATCACTCGTACATCACCATATTCATGCGGAAGGTTTAAAAAGTTCCCTTGAAACTTCAAATCGCATTATCTGAACTTTAAGTGATTAAATAAATTTGATAACAATTTTCTTTCAGAAAGGGTTTCAACATATTTACACTACATAGTTACATACTATTTCTCTGGATATTTGTTATTGTTAATCTTTTATAATCTTCATTCATTGTTCGTTCATCTGTTAACATTTCAGGCTTAATTTGTTTGTCTAAGAAAATGCAAAAGTAAGTCTATCGTCTATGTTGTCTTCATACATTATCTTCGTTGATTTACACATTACTTGACATGTCACAATACTCAGACAGTCGTTGTAGACATTTAAACATTGCCTTCGTCATTTCAATGTGCAAGTGTCCAAAGTGTCCTCCATCCAAATGACTTAAGGAACAAAGTGAATTCATTGCCCAAAGAAGGATTGTCTATTTAACCTTTTTCATTTGGTACTCGTAAATTACTTTTCTCCATAAATCCTTTCCATTTTAAATTATTTCCTTACCAGACTTAGGAGAAGATGAACGTTTTATGCTTTCCTTAGGTTTGTTGGCTATGGCTATGCCGATCTAAGGGTAACGTCAAAATTAGTCTTAAGAATTATAGCATATTTTTCGACTTAATTCATTTTGTATATAAATCATTCCAGTGGAGACCAGGACGTATTTTGATACACCTAGAAAAAAAATTAAGGTCGAAATTGTGTAATTGTAGTCATTTATTGAACGGAAAATTCGTAATTAGAAAAATAAAAACTACAAATATCATTTAGACAACTTGAGAGCTTTTGACTAAAAATGTGCTTTAAACTTTCAAATATTCTTAATCTCTGTTACAACTAACACATTTTTTCTCTGCGTGTTCCTTGTGGGGGGATCTAATAGGATCTGCATACCTGTCTTCGTCGTTGTCTCAAAACCGAATGCAGAAAAGGAAATTTAACTAAACAAACAGGAATGCATATACAAAAGCATATATATAGAAAGTCCTTGCACAAACACTCACCCAGGCGCATACAAACGCAGCCTTGCACTTATAAGGATAAATGCGGATAATAATAATATAAATGTGCCAGAGGATATCGTATGTGGCGTGAATGTGAGTTTGTTTGTTAGGTACGATGAAATATGATTGCAGGATAACATAAATTCTATGTGCTAATGTACTTAAAAAGATGCTAACACATACACATTGCACTCACACACTGTTGTTGGTGTGCATCCATCCTTTTGCAATGTTTATAGTGGAAATGTTTTAGCTTATATATTTAGGAGTATGTTTAGACGTTCGTATTAAAACTAGTTTTCCTTCATCTCATATACAAAATGTGCATAAATTAGAACAGGTATGAGATTTTGGCGTGATGGAGAAAATTAAAGTTCTATAGAACATAGATAATTAATCGGAATATTTGAAACTGAATGGAATTTATCCAAATTCTTCATTTTCTGTGCCAAATTTCATCAGGATTGCCCCAAAATTGCAAACTGTTCTTTGATTTCACGAGGAGTAGTAGGACAGACATCGCTATATCGAATAAGCATGTGATACTGTAATTTTTTTTTAACAACATAATCTTTATTTTTCGAATTTTTTCGCTATCAATATCGCGCAGTGCAGTACTAGAACTACAATTATTGCAGTGTGGTAGAACAAAATCTATTCTGAATCACTGTATGCTGTTGTATACTGCAATGACCATTGGTTCCGTATACAACCGCCATTGTATCCTTAAGCTCTGACCAATTTTAAACCTTCTAAACTTAAAAAATATAAATAAATTTGCTCATTTGTCACTTTTTTTCTAATATTTTACTTTATTTCACCATCTTGACTATATTTTAGGATAGACACACCGACCAACCGTAAAATCAAAATTGTCAAAATGACAATAAGTCGTCACTTCTGACAACACTGACCAAGATTATTGAAGAAAGTTTATTAACCCCGAAGAAAATGTTGTTATTGATTGGAGCACTAAGTGTACACTCTGAAAAACTACGAAGTTTAGATAAGTAAATAACAAGTTTGGCCGTAGGGGCGGTTGCTCTCAGAGCGAGGCACACAACGCCGTGCGATAAATGATAACTTTTTCATCCTTCCAAGAACTGGATTATGTAGACGTAAAAATATAGACCAACAGTAGATAAACTGCATACTCAGTTTTTTATTTCGTGATAGTTTGTCCTTTTTCAGATCTTTTAAAATTTCAAGGATAATATTTTTGATATTTATACCCTACACCACACTGTGGTACAGGGTATTATAAGTTTGTTTCACGGCAGATGTTTGTAACACCTGAAAATAACACAGCTACCTTAAAGTATACCGATCGACTCAGAATCACTAGCTGAGTCGATTTAAGCATGTCTGTCCGTCCGTCCGTCCGTCTGTCCATGTAAAGTTGTTCGTCGACAACAGGTCGCAATTTCACTCCGATCGTTCTGAAATTTTGCAGTTTAGAGTATTTCGCAGCTGTTAAGATCGCTATTGAATTTGGTTGAAATCGGTTCAGATTCAGATATAGCTCCCATATATATATTTCGTCCGATTTGGCCCTTTAGTCCTATAGAAGCTGTATTTTACATCCAATCCTTTTGAAATTTAGAATGGTAGAGTTTCTTGATCCATGAACCAACACTACCGAATTTGAAGAAAATCGGTTAAGATTTAGCTATAGCTCCCATATATATGTTTCGTCCGATTTGGCCCTTTAGTCCTATAAAAGCTGTATTTTACATCCAATCGTTTTGAAATTTAGAATTTCTTGATCCATGAACCAACATTGCCGAATTTGAAGAAAATCGGTTAAGATTTAGCTATAGCTCCCATATATATGTTTCGTCCGATTTTGCTCTTTAGTCCTGAAGAAGCTGTATTTTACATCCAATCATTGTGAAATTTAGAATGGTAGAGTTTCTTGATCCATGAACCAACACTACCGAATTTGAAGAAAATCGGTTAAGATTTAGCTTAGCTCCCATATATATGTTTCGTCCGATTTGGCCCTTTAGTTCTATAGAAGCTGTATTTTACATCCAATCGTTTTGAAATTTAGAATGGTATAGTTTCTTGATCCATGAACCAACATTGTTGAATTTGAAGAAAATCGGTAAAGATTTAGCTATAGCTCCCATATATATGTTTCATCCGATTTGGCTCTTTAGATCCAATCGTTTTTATACCCTACACCACACTGTGGTACAGGGTATTATTTAAGTATAAAATGTCCCAAAAGTAAATTTATGTAAACAATTTATACATGAATTACAAAATTTATATATCAGAGTTATTCAATATTTCGAGAGTGGTGTAGGGTATTATTTAGTCGGCCCCGCCCGACTTTAGCCTTTCCTTACTGGTTTTTCTTTGCACTTATTACAATGTGAATTAATAAATATGCATATCAAAAGAAAGAGGAAAATTCCCGCTATTTAAAAAAAAAATTGGAAAAAAATTCCAAGGACGGATGCTATAAAAAATTTACTTTAAACTTTGATCCTTGAATATCCTTCAAAGTTGTGGGTTTACAAATCTTAAAAAAATACATCTTACAGAACTCTAACTGACATAACACATATTAAAATTTCAGCCTTTTATCTTTAATGGTTAAGGGATAATTATACATTCAAACAAATTAAGACTTTTTGATTGGATCAGAATAGCGACCCTATAATTCTGAAAGGGCATGTTGAGTACATCATTTTTGTAGAATAAAATTATGGACCAGCTGGTCTGATTTTTTTTTACAGTGGTTTAAAGTTTTAATTTTTTTGTCGAAGGGAGCATTATGCTAAACTAAAAAATTTTTTGTAAATTATTTTCTGAGAGATTTCTTATTGTTAGAGTTATATAGTGGAATTTAATAAGGATAATTTTTTTTGGAAGAACCCTCTAGCTCCTCTCTTTATGGGTCAATAAGGCCATTTTTCGACAAAATTAAAGAAATTCCTTTCGAAAAGGACATTTAAGTATTAAAATATTCTACGAAAATTTTTGCCGGAAAATTTCAGTGGGGTCACAAAATACACGAAAGTTGTAAATAAAGCTCTTTACGCTTAATTAGCAAAATTACACGCCAACTTATATAAAAAATACTATAATGTAAATTTAAAGTACAATAAATAAAGTACGATAATTTAAAATACAAACACTTGCAGTTGTTTTACAGTATTGAAAAATGGGTGTTACTGCCATACACCTTTTAATACCTACTAAACAAAATTTTTGGAGATACCAAATTTTGAAAATTAAGCGTTAAGAGCTTTATTTACAACGTTGGTGTCTTTGGTCACACCCATTGAAATTTCCCGTATTTTTTGATTTTCTCGAAAAAGGGCCTAACTGACCCATAAATAGAGGAGCTACAGGGTTAATATCTTCCACAAAAAAATATCCTCATAAAATTCCACTATATAACTCTGACAATAAGAAATCTCTTAGACATTAACTTACAGCATTTTTTCATTCTTCATCCCTTCGACAAAAATATGAAAGCTTTGACTCACTGTAAACAAATATTCAGACCAGCTGGACCATAAGTTTAATCTACAGAAATGTTCTACTCAACATGCCCTTTCAAAATTATAAGGTCGCTATTCTGTTCCAAAGATGCTGAAGAAAGGGACTATATACAATTAAACATATGAGGCACTAGTAGGAAAATAATGCACTAACTTCCTTATTTCGTGGTCGTTTGTCCTTTTCATAGGACTTTTAAAATTACAAGGGTAATTCTAGAATTCTCTCCAAAGTCTTAACAAATAACGACGAGAGACTAATAGGCCTAAAGTCTTTTGCGGAATCAGATATAATCTTAAATGTCTCTTGCAGCATGATAGGATATATTCCATCAAAACCTGGAGATTTAATAGTCTTATCACCCACCACTTAAAACTGTGGTGGGTGATAAGACTATCAACCAGTTCCTGATATATATTTGACTGAATCTGCACTTGATTTGACTGGTGGCTGTTAGTAAGCCGTTCTGAATCGCATCCTGCAAAGTGCAATGTCATCAGATGTGTCAGCGTATAGGGGAGTTAGTTCATACACCAGATTCATCCTGAATGCTGCCCACGAAGTATTGAGGTGTCCTCAATACTAGACAGATCCTCAATTAAATTGCGAAAATCTTCCCTTTGTGATTTCCTAAGTTCTTTCTTATATGTGCGAAGATAACTTTTGTATTCATCTCAAGATTGTTCACTACCACTTTATCTTTCTAGAGATCCTGATTCCACCACCTTTTATCTTTTGACTTTTTCTTAATAGGACAAGCTTTCTTAAACGCCTTACCCATTTGGTCTTCCAGTAGGCCCACCGAACTGTGTAAATCCTCCGTACTTGTTGTCAGATGGTCTCCAGAAATGATCGATTTACTTGAGAAGTTTCTAAATTTATCCAATTTTGTCATTCTTGGGTTTCTATAGGAGATATTATCTACACTAAAAAAAATTTGTCATAAAATTAAATCTGACCATTAGTAATGACTAATAGCATTGTTATAGACGACTGGAAATTATCCAGAGAAGTTCTCTGATCATAAATATATTGAATTTAGTACAACGAATTTTAAAATGATGCACTGAAAAAAAGTTTGTCATAAAATTAAAGAATTGATCCAAAGACGACCTCAGTCTTCAAAATAAGTACATTTTGTACTTAAAATATAGATAATTTCATTAATATTAAGTAATTTACTTCATTTTAAGTACATTTTCTTAATTTTAAGTACAAAATGTACCTATTTTGAAGACTAAGGACGTCTTTGGATCAATTCTTTAATTTTATGACAAATTTTGTTTCAGTGTATCATTTTAAAATTCTTTGTACTAAACTCAATATATTTATGATCAGAGAACTTCTCTGGATAATTGCCAGTCGTCTATAATAATGCTATAGTCATTACTAATGGTCAGATCCGAAACCTTTTTCCTATTTCTAGTCTCGAAAGTGGCGTCCAAATCCCTATTAAGAAGGTTCAACTTATTCTCGAGAAAATATTCCATTAGATACTAGCCTCTTTCGTTAGTATCGGTGCATCACCAAAGCGTATAAGATCCATTTCAGTGCTTTTACAGTACACAATAAGCTCCCTGACTCTCGTAGGGAGCGGACTAACAGAGTGGCCGTCAGGAAAGTACTCGGAGGACTGAAAGAGTTGCTTACCTTCCTGTAGAAGAGTGATCGCTATCGGGTTCCTATCACAGAATTGCTTTAAAATGAAACTATCTAAGTTTTTTCTTATAAGAATACAGACACTGTTTTTATTGAAATCTACGTTGTATATTAAGGCATACTTTTCATCTTTTATACCTATTATTCTCTTCCCCTTGATCCTGGGATTTTGCACAATTGCCACGTCTATGTTGTTGAGGTTATTCGAAGCCACAGTGCAGTGATGAAGACTGATTTGCAGAATTCTAATCATCGATTACTAACAGCGTTACGCCTCAAACCATTTCCACCATTTCCAGCACCTGTCTAGAGAAAGCGCTACTGAGACCCACTCTAATTCTGAACCCGTTTTGTTCCAAATTGTCCAATGTCTCAAGGATAATGTCCCGCTCTGCTTCCGATGGGGAATCCATTCTCGCGATCTCCCAATATGCAGACGGATAGTGCTGCAGATTCTGTGCTATCAGCATTTCTAAATGCCTATCCTTGGGGAGAATAAGCCCCGAGATGAAAACTCTTACCTTTGGTTGCTTGTGAATTTCTTCTTCCGTTATGGCCTTTAGCTTGGATCCTTCCCATAACTTCAGGCCTGCCAAACAATCTTGCAGTCAAGACCAAATCTCTTCAGACTTTCACTATAGAATCTTAAATCCATTCTTAGTCTGGATGTTGCCGAAAAATGGAGTGCCTGTAAACCCTCTCTGATACATTCGCAGACTGAGAACAACAATCTACCTTCTACTTTCTTCCAGTGATCGTTCATATATACAGATTCAGCTGTGGCTAGAATAGTACAATATTATGAGTGATAAACGTCAGGCTTAGCAAGGAGAACATTACCATTTAATTGATCCGTCATGAATCCAAGTTCCATATTGGTTCGCTGCCATCTACTTATTGTTTCACAGGCTTTGCCCAATCGGAGTCTCTCATCATCCGTCAGATCCTTGGTCGGTTTTTGGCTTAGCTATTCGCGGGTCTTAAAGTATTCCTTCACCTCCTGAAAAAAGAAAGAACCCGTAGTAGAGGATCTGTCATTGTCGCTAAGACTAGCGTTACGCCATGCGCTGCGCCATACGTCGAGTGAGGCACAGAGTAACTGAAGCGGTTTATTGTCAGATGTATGTACTCATAACACTTCCTAAACATCTAATACCCGGAAAAACACAATCACTATTTAACTCATAACATATAGATGGACGGACATTCACAACCACAACCAAAGGCACAAAAACACACAAGCAAAACACGAACAAATTATGGTATAAAACTATATTTTTATACCATAAAACAATGTAGAAACCATAATACTTCACCTTGTCCAAAAAGTTCGTAGTTCAAGAAAACGATACGGAACGTTTAAATCGGATCTTTTCCGTGTTTTACAATCACTTGCAGGATCAGAAAGATATCACGTATTCGTCTTGTAAAAGAAGAAGAACAAAAACTATGAATTTCCAAAAAAAACTTTTACCTGAATATTATGTTCCAAGTGTTATTATCGAACCCTGTTACTATATATATGTCTCAATCTACTTCGTTTTAGGCTTATTACAGCACTGCATCCTTTGACCCACTGTGTCCCTAAAAATAAGAATTTCTCGTTAATGTTTCCCTTTTATACACAGCCCCCAAATGAAGTTCCATACGATTTGATTTTTCTACGATAGAAGGCATCTTTTTTACCGACCAATATGATATATAAAAATTAGTATCTTATTTTGTCTAAGGCACATCCAAACAACTGTACTAGATGGCAAATTTAATAATGGTGTAGAGTATTACACAGTCGGCTTTACTTTTTTCACTAGTTTTTCAATGAATAAATTCCAAGCGTGCATTTTTCAAAAAAATTGCTGCTTTAATAATAAATCTTTGTCGACTCAGCATTTCAAGAATAAGGAGAACGATTTCTTATTAAAATCTGCACGAAATTATATTCTAAATTCCATCACATATCCCTGCGCTACCCTATTAATATATAAATTTATTCCACTTTCTCTCGTTCCTATCATTTTCTCTATGTATACGTATATATTCTCCATTTAATTTATTTACGTATTTATCCTTTTTCACCTGTAATCACCTCAAGAGTGAACCCATTCTATTTGGACCCCAAAAGATAAAGGCGACAGAGAAGCAATCGTCTTCCTTTACTTCGGTACTTCGGTACATACGTACAAACGACATACGAGTACGGCACATTACATTCATTGGATTGAGCAATAATTTCTTATATTTTAACATCCTTTGCTCAGTTTCACTTCCACACAGTACTCCATCTCTCTCTTCTCCTCTGTGCTCCACGCCTTAGCCTGGGCCTTGTGTCAGAGTCAGAGAGTTGTCGGGGGGAAAGGTTAAATTGTCTGTTACCTTTTATGGTTATAATGTTATGGCATTTTGTAGCATAAATTGTGTTATCCTTTTGATACTTACCTTACAAGGAAATGCCTTAATGGTACTCACACATACACACACACTCTCAGATGCAGAGCACAAGGACGACGTTCTATGTTATTGAGGTAGACACGCTTGTATGCTTGACGCTGTGTCTCGAGGTTGTAAATCTTTTTATTTGAGAAGAAAACCAGTTGAGAAGTGTTGAACTATTTTGCACATTCAAGTGGTTAACCGAGCGTAGGATTTTAACAAGGATTTTTCAAAAGTTAAGAAGGATGTAAGCATATAATGGATGGATGGCAGGTAAATGAGAGTGGGTGTGTGCGAGCGTGTGTGTGTCTGAATTGGTGACGTCTGAAGTCCTGCAAATGAGTGATGGTTTAGCATTATTACATTTTTGGGGAGGGAGAGTCTGCAGTAGTAGTAGGTTTCGAGTTTATGGCTGCAGATTTATGTTCTAAAGCTGATTGTCATGCTTGAAAATAATGTTCGTATGTATATTGAGCTGAAGGCCTATTAGTATGGGTAGGCATGGTTTTATATCCTATTTGGCTTTAGTGAATGGTTTATGGTAATGGTTTAAGGGTTGGTTGGGTCTTGAAGGCATTGCATTGACGAGTTAAGTTAATGAAATACCATAATTTTAATAAGAAGGCATATGGGAGTATTATTATTATGCTAAATAATAAATTGGTTTATTTACTCTAGGGATTTCGTAGGGCCAAATATGGTACAAGAGATTAAGTAATACATGATTTTTAAAATTCGTTCATGTTGATGTTGTAAAAGGAGGACCAAAAACAAGAAAGAAAATTTCAGTCGAGGAAATTGACTAAGGTATACCCTAAGTTTGTGAGTAATGTAATAGAGTAATCCACCCTAACCTAAACTTAATAACACTAGGGACCTAAACTGGTCTATGTGAGCTTGTAAAAAAAATACAGCCGCCACCCTAACCTAATAGAGTAATTCCATGTGAAATTATCACAAAAATGTTGGCTATTTTCTCCGAATTTTATGAAATTTTCCATATATGTACTTTGAGAGGGGCAGAACAAGAATGCGTATTTCTAAAATTTTGGTATAAAAATGACTTATGGCCTTACGAAAATGTTGGTAATATTTTTTTAAAAATTCTCTAACATTTGACTGAGATGAAATTTTTGTTTTGTTTTGTAAAGGATAAATAACATATCGTGCCCTTAAAAATGTTTACAATATTTTAATGTTTTTAAAAATTAAATAAATATTAAAATTTTATTTTAAGAAAAAATACACTTTTTATTTTTTCCATTGTAGATTATATTGTCAATAATACCTCCAGAAAGTTTCATTATGGGGACTCTTCATATTCATTTGAAATTTGAACACATTTGAATTTTTTTTCGATTTTTGAGTAATTCCACGTGAAGTAATCACACAATTTTTTTCCGATTTCGATGCAATTTTCCACATACGTTCTGTGAAGTGTGCAAAACAAGAATTTGTTAAATGATTGATATAGATGTTATGGGGAACATGTGTTCGAATGAATCTGCTATTTTGTGTAGGGGTACTAGAAGGGGTTTGAAAAATAGGCGGAATAATAGATACTTCACCCAAACTAAAGGAATCACTCAATTTTGGTATGATTTCGTCCCTTTGTGTGGGAGACAACAAAATGGTATTTTATTCATAAAGGGTTTTCCAATAAGAGTGATATGATTTCTTTGAAAAAAAACACGCTTATTGTTAAGGAAATTCAAAAGTTTTTTATTTAATGTGAAGTACAATCGATACAATTAAGTTCTAAATAAAACGTCATTGAAATGGCCTACACGACTTCTTCCGCAGGAAACGAATTCGATGAATCCAATTTTCGAGCACCTTTTCCACTAAACCAATGACTTGTAAAGCTTAAAGAGATTCTGATTTATTTCGGAAGACCAATGACTTCAAATAACCCCACAAGAAATAGTCTAATGGTGTAAAATCACAACTTCTTGGAGGCCATTCGATATCACAATTTCTTGAAATAATCGAATCTCCAAACTTTTCTCTCAACAATTCAATTGTTTCATTTGCTGTGTGGCACGTAGCCATAATCGGTAAATGGCAAAAAGATAGCTCTTAACGAAAGCTAAAATATTGCTCATGGGTGTCAAGGTCGTAGCTCGACTGGAAAGTGTTTTTTTTTTGATTTAAATAAGAAATGTGAACGGAAAGTTTATTTTTGCTCTAGCTCATTAACGGTACGTTGGATCGGGAATCGGTCAATGGCAAAAAGATAGCTCTTAACGAGAGCTAAAATATTGCTGTGTCAAAGTCGTAGGTCCACTGGAAAGTGTTTTTTGGATTTTAAAAAAATTGACTTAGTGCACGAAAAGTTGCAATTAGAGAACAATTATTTTGATAATAAAACGGAATAATTTGTAAACCTTGTTCTTGCGTATATCTCTTCATGATGAAATTGCAAACATTATTGAATTCAATAAAAAACAAATGACAGATCATGACATATTACAAATAGGCGAACGTCACTTCAAAATCATATCATCCCTATTGGGAAACCCGTTATGTGTACTAAAATGTTGCTCAATGAAAATTTAACTTATCGGAATATGTTTTAAAAAGAAACCCAATAGAGGACGCTTTTAAATTTCATTGGTGAAGCCATAGATGTCACATTGTATAGAAAATTTAAATGAAACTTTGCTGCTCTCATTTTATTTTTAAAAAATCTCAATATAGGGTGATCCAAGTAGAGATACTTTTTTCAATAGCCTTTTTTTGACAGACCACATGTGAGTCCTGTCATTCGGTATCTTTACTTGGATCACCCTATACAACAAAAACCATATCGATCCGTAATTTGCTTCTTTTCTTCTTCAAAGATACTTTCTTTTATAGAATTGAATTGAATGCATTCCAAGGTGAAAGATACATAATATTCGGCACTGCCGAACTTACCATTGGTCTAACTTGTTTAGATATACCACTAATTTAAAGTCTGGGTTAATAAGATATATTGGATAATAGGGCTCCCCATGAACTAACTAACTGCAGATGATTGCTATGTCATTTAACATCAACTATGTGGAGCCAAACTGTGCTCCACAATATTCATTATCGTCAGTGCAAAAACAAAACGTTATTAGAAAACGTACAAGAACATATTGCAGAATATATGTAAAAAACTAAAAATATATCAAAGATCTTCAATTCAGGATCATTGATCTTTAATCCGAGGTCATTGGCCTTAAATCTGGTCACTGACATTTCATGTAATCGGTAAATTTTAATCTGAAGTCAAAATCCTTTAATAAGAATTCAATTGATGATCCCCTCACCTTAGAGAGGAGGGTATATATCATTTCCTACGAACCAAAAGTGTAACACATCGAAGGAGTGATATCCGTTTTGGGTCATTTTAAGTTGAATGAGCAATGTCCGTACGTATGTCGGTCGATAACTCTCGAAAGGAGTAACTGATTGACTTTAAATTTGGTATGTGTTAATATTTTCTTCTATCTCCGACTAAGTTCGAAGATGGGCCATATTGGTCCACTCCTTCTAGTAACTCTCCCATGCAGGGTTAACATTTAGTGAAATATTGATTATTTAATAACTTCTATACTACTTATTTGAATCCTCTGAAATTCTACACATAGTATTAGTTTATTAGTCACTACACGGGGGGAAATCGCCTTTTTTGATATGTTTGAATTGAAAGAAAATATATTTGGAAACAATTTTTTTATATATTATATATTTGTTGACAAATAAATTTTATTTGAAAATTAAGAAATTTTGTTTTGGAAAGCTTTTATTAATATATTAGGACATAATTTATTTACAAACTGACTTTCACAAATAAAATATGTGTTTAGACACAAACAAAGTTATGGTTTAAGAAGTTTTCCAAATATATGTCATTTAAAAAAGATTCTTAAAACTTTGTGGACTTTTTCGAATTTTAGTTAGTTTTTCCTAGATATCGTCTTAAACTTTATAGTTAAAAATTTCTTAGTAGCATCAGCTTTGGATTTACATCATTTTAAATTATAAATATTCCAATTCTTTACTTTTTGTCAATCCATCAATGCAATTTATAGTTATGAAAAATTATACGATTTGAGTTTTATAAAAAAAACTTGTCTTTAAATTAAGGCACTGATACGTTGACAAAATACTTAAATACAAATTAATTTTATTTTGAGTTCACTGTGGAGTTGAGCTGAAGATCAAACGGTTTCCTTTTAAGTGAAGGGAGTTATTTGAATAGTTAAGTGAAAAAGAAAACGACCTTGAACCCCAACACCTACCACTGCATTACGTTTCACTGTTGGTAAATCAGATCTTCGGATGCATTGGTGTTCCGGACATATTAGTTCCAAATAAAAAAAATATTAGAATGGGAACATATTTTTATTTACAACAATATCCTCCCAAAAATATAAATGTGTATGTGTCATATATTATATATTTGGAGTGTACCCTAAACATATGTATATTTCTAGCCGAATTTGTTTGGGAAAATATACTACAGAAGCGATTTTTTTCAGCGTGTATCAGCTCGAGAAAAATGGGCGAAGTTGTCACTCTCCTTTTGGTACCACCCACACAAATGGACAATTTTGAACCAAAAGTTAATAACTTATAACTTTATTACTAGTGTATACAAAGACTTGAAATTTTGTACAGTGTAATGGTTTAATAGTACCTACAGCACAGTGAAAAATTGACATTATTGCCTCTCTCCAAAAGTTACCAGCTTAAAATTTTGTATAGTGTAATGCTTTTATAGTACCCAGAGTCCAGAGAAAAATGAGCGTTATCGGCCCGCCCCTTTTGGTACCTCCCACTTTTAACTTTAATACCAGTACATACTTTAAAGTTATTAAATGCAATTTAAATTGTAATGTATTAAATAAAACAAACAATAATTTAAATAATACAAAAAAAAAAATAAAAGAATTTACTAATTTTTTTTTTGAGACTCAAGGTGAGGGGATTTATTACTCGGTTTACCCGACTGAACTTTCTTACTTGTTTATATTTCAACCAGTTGGTATACTTATTCGGCAAATTGTCACACCCATTTTCATGATTGTTTTAAAGCAGTGTCAAAATGGTAGGCAAATGATCCGATGATAGATCAAGTGATGGACATAGAGATATTTGTTCACGCCTTATATTTTTATACCCTCACTTTAGTGTGACGAGGGTATATATCATTTGCTACGGAAAAAAGTGTAACACGTCGAAGGAGTGACCTAAGACCCCAAGTATGTTCGGAGGAAATCCGTTTTGGGTCATTTTAAGTCGAATGAGCAATGTCCGTCCGTCTGTCTGTCTGTCTGTCTGTCTGCTGGCTGGTGCGCACGATAACTCTCGAAAGGAGTAACCGATTGACCTCAAATTTGGTATGTGGTAATATTTTTTTCTATCTCCGGCTAAGTTCGAAGATGGGCCATATTGGTCCACTCCTTCTAGTACCTCCCCCACAAAGGGTTAAAATGTTGTGAAATATTGATTCTTTAATAACTGCTATTATACGTATTCGAATCTTTTGAAATTTCACACATAGTATTAGCTTATTAGTCGCTATCAACTCGAGAAAAATGGGCGATGTCGCCACGTCCCTTTTGGTACCTCCCACACAAATGCACCATTTTGCACCAAAAGTTAACAGCTTATAACATTAATAACAGTGTATAAAAATACTTGAAATTTTGTACAGTATTATGCTTTTATATTGCCTACATTCCAGGGAAAATGGGTGTTGTTGCCACGCCCCTTTTGGTACCTCCCACACAAAGGTACCTTTTTGCACCAAAAGTTAACAGCTTATAACATTAAAACCAGTGTATAAAAATACTTGAAATTTTTTACAGTGTAATGTTTTTATAGTGTCTATAGCCCTGTGAAAAATGGGCGTTATTGCCACGCCTCTTTTTGTTCCTCCCACACAAAATTCCCAAATCATACCACAATTTAATGTCTCATAACGTTTATACCAGTGCACATAAATGCTTATAAGTCGGCACAGTGCAATGAATTTAAAGTATCTAATGTTCAGCGAAAAAAACCCCTTCTGGTAACTCCCACACAAATTGACAGAATAATTCGAGTAATATTTAATATTACATTACTCACAAAGTGAGGGTAGACCTTAGTCGGTTTACCCGACTGAAACTTTCTTACTTGTTTATTATAGCGAAATCAATAAGGTCTGGCGGTTTATTCGGATCTGAGGGCCAATATGTTGGGTGACCGCTCGAAGCTACATCATGTTATTGTCTACCTTTTGGAGTAGTGAGGCGAGAGCCCTCAAATGTGTGCTTGGCATTGTAGTCACCTGCTATCAAAAACTTTGTGCCAAGAGTGGAGAAGAACTCCTTGAATTAATCTTTGTTAATATTGTGCCTAGGAGGACAATATATCGACGATATCACCAGATTTGTGCCTGTGATAGCGATAGATGTTGCTTGTATATGCTCAGTCCTACATTCGGGCATAGTTTAATGTTTGATTTTATTTTGGACAATAACAGCTGTACCACCACAGGCTGTCCTGCTAGGGTGTTTAGTATCGTATGTGAAATAACCACGTATCCTAAAACAATTTCTTGTTGAAAAATGTGTCTCAGTGAATTGGCTCAGGCCGTTTGCATTCCAATAACAAATTCACAGTGGATTTATCTTTGATTTAACACGAGTTGCTTCAAGCTTTGCATATTCAACATAAATGAATTCATAGTTTCTATTAATTTTTCTATTGAATTTCCTAAGAAAATGACTGGTCATTCGGCCTAATCTAATACCTGATCGACGATATTTAATCTGAAGTCAAAATTTTTTAGTACATGGTCAATAGCCTTAAATTTGGGCTTTATTCTGGTCATTCATTGACTTTTTATTCGGGGTCATTGACCCTTAATATGTGTTCAGTGGTCATTCAATTTGTGCTCCAAAATATTCAATATCTTCAGTTCACCTACTTAAAAAACAAAGAAATATTCCATATATAATTTCTATTCCAATGCAGGTTGATGTCTTGGCTAACAAAACTATAACTGTGTTCTCCATTCGTTTACTTCTCTCCCTCATGCCTTATATGAAGTAGATACCAATCCAATACAATTCCCATTATGTCTACTTTGATAGTTGTAATTACACAACGAAAATATATCACACATTTGCACCAAAAGAACAGAGTGCGCGTGAACACCAAACGAACAAAAAAAAACAACAACAACATACATACTGAACACTTAACAATCTGTCAAATAATCAACAACTTTAACCTTAACTGTCATTCAGAATAAAGCGCCATAATATATCAATTCGATTATCCCCGAATTCGCATTCGTATTGGCTAGAATCGAAACGATTAAACTGTTCCCAAACGTAGAAAATCGAACGAATACGAAACCGTCAAAGCGTTTCGCATTCGAACAATCTCTCTCTTTTTATCTGAACTTAAAGTCGCCGCAGGCCATATCATGGCAAATAGAATTTCCAATCGTTTGGTTTTTTCGTTTTTGCGCTCTGGTAGTTCTGGTGCAGCAATACGAGTATAACTAACTGAGTGCATGAATGTGTGTGTTGTAGATAGACACTTGCAACATGTCAACAACATAGCAAATGCCACAACAAAATCCATTGGATGTCGGCGTTGTAATGTCGTAGCACAGTCGTTGCACAGTGGGGGAGAAATGAGAACGGAGAATGGGGAAATACATTTCCTAATTAAGAAGATTTCATTGTAGCTTTACATTACAATAATAGTCTTTAACGATTATTACTTGAAATTGGAAGGGCTACAGGATCCCAAACATGGACCACTGCGTTATTTTAAATAACACTGTTCAACACTTTTTGGGGAAGAATAGTTCATATACCAAATGATGTCCTTTGATAAGTACCATAAATCCTCCCAGGGTTGGATTTCCCTAAATATTGACACTAACTCTCCTATAAATTTTATTACTATGAGTTTATTTTCCATTTTTTCCAAATTGCCCCACTGTGCCCCTTAAGGCGCGCACGCTCGCCCGTTGCAATGCAACCAACCATTTGTAAATGTCATTCAGCGGAACTGCAAAGCGGCACACAGAGCGACAGTTGTCGGACAAGCAGACAGACAGACGGACAAACAATTTTACGGCAATAACAAACAACAACTGCAGCAACACCATAATATATCATGTCCAACATGGAAATGGTCAAATGGTGGCCAGAGCGCTTTCTGCATAATCGGTCATTCTGGACTTGAAGGGAGGTGAGTTGAAGTATAATTTTTAACTTTGATTTGTGTCCAGTTTGTGCAGAGTGAGGGGAGGGATTGTTTTTATATAAAGGTGTAGATATTTTTTCGAAAATCCCCAAAAAATCGTTTTATTTTCAGTTTACTTTAATTTATGATAAAATTGGTAATATGCCGTGCAGAAATTTATCACTGCCTCCCCTTTGTTTTTGCGTGTTTGTGCTAACAAGTTGACCAATTTATTTAAACTTAAACTCAATTAACATTTGAAATTTTACACCTAAACTCGATTTGTTGATAGTTTCGTGTTTATTTTGGTTTGACTTGACTCTGGTATGGGCCATAGAAAATATTATTACAAAATATTAATTAATCTATAGTGAGCGGCTGTAGACAAATAGTTTTGTAAAAGACTTAGGGTTACCACTCATATCCTATTCATAAGCTTAAAATAACAAAGTTTTTTGGGTTATTAGAATCTTTAATGAGTCTCTTAAAATTATATTAAAATTTGGTCGAAGCTCAGTGATTCAGAATTGAAAAAGACTTAGGGTTACCATTTATGTCCTATGTAAGAACTCTAAATATCAATGTTTTGCGGGTTATTAGGATCTTTAATAAATCTTTTAAAATTATAATTAAATGTTGTCGAAGCTCAGTGATTCAGAATCGATACCTAGCCATTAAAAGTGAATTATAAAATAAACTCCTCTAATCCGCACCGCCTTATGCCTACTTCGTATTTGCATGTGGACGTCCGGGGTGTATATAATTAAAGTTGTGGGTCTTAATTCGTTGTAATTAAAATTGTACGCTGTCCATTGACCTTTTATTTGGGATAAGAAACCCTTGATACATATTTAATGACCCATGATCCTGTCATGTTAATCTTAATATGGGGATATCGACCTTTAATCCGATCTCACTGACCTTTAATTCGGTCAATGTCCCCTAATCCGTCAAAAGTTTAAGTTCGAGGCCAATTACCATTATTCCGGGGTAAATTAACTTTAATACGAGGTCTTCAAACTTTAATCAGCTGTCAGTTATTGAGGGTTAAAAACCCTTAATCTGTAGTACCCGTAAATGATCCCCACCTAAAAATAACTTCCAAAATAGTGGTGAAAATATTATCATTGCGATCCAGCAGTACATCTATATCGGATCTTCACCAATGAATTTAACATGAGCTTGTCGTGTCATTTTTTTCATTATTTGGCACTATATGCGCACCAATGCTTATAAAGTAATGCAAATGATATTTTTGAATATTATAAGGAAGTAAACACATTTGCTCAGAAAAATAAAAAACAAGTATGAAATTTCAGTCGGGTAAACTGACTAATGAATCTCCTCACCTTGAGTCTCAAAATATATTAGTAAATTAGTTTATTTTTTGTTTTATTTAAATTATTATCAATTTAAATTGCATTTAATGACTTTAAAGCATTTACTGGTATTAAAGTTAAAAGCTGTTTACTTTTGGTACAAAATGGTTTATTTGTGTGAGAGGTACCAAAAGGGGCGTCCCAAAAATGGTCACTTTTCTCTGGACACTAGGTACTATAAAAGCATTACACTGTACAAAATTTCAAGTATTCGTATGCACTGGTATTTAAGTTAAAAGCTGTTAACTTTTGGTACAAAAAAGTCCATTTGTGTGGGAGGTACCAAGAGGGATGGGCCAATAACGCCCACTTTTCTCTGGACTCTTGGTACTATAAAAGCATAACACTGTACAAAATTTCAAGTATTTATATGCACTGGTATTAAAGCTAAAAGCTGTTACCTTTTTGTACAAAAAAGTCCATTTGTGTGGGAGGTACCAAAAGGGGCGGGCCAACAATGCCCATTTTTCTCTGGACTCTTGGTACTATAAAAGCATTACACTGTACAAAATTTCTAGTATATATATGCACTGGTATTAAAGTTATAAGCTGTTAACTTTTGGTGTAAAATGGTCCATTTGTGTAGGAGGTACCAAAAGGGGCGTGCCAATAACGTAAATTTTTTCTCTGGACTCTAGGTACTATAAAAGCATTACACTGTACAAAATTTCAAGTATTTGCATGCACTGGTATTAAAGTTAAAAGCTGTTAACTTTTGGTACAAAAAAGTCCATTTGTGTAGGAGGTACCAAAATGGGCGTGCCAATAACGTCCATTTTTCTCTGGACTCTCGGTACTATAAAAGCATTACACTGTACAAAATTTCAAGTCTTTGTATGCACTGGTAAAAAAGTTATAAGCTATTAACTTTTGGTTCAAAATTGTCCATTTGTGTGGGAGGTACCAAAAGGGGCGTGACAACTTCGCCCATTTTTCTCGAGGTAATAGTTACTAATAAACTAATACTATATGTAGCATTTCAGAGGATTCAAATAAGTAGTATAGAAGTTATTAAATAATCAATATTTCACTAAATGTTAACCCTTTGTGGTGGAGGTACTAGAAGGAGTGGACCAATATGGCCATCTTCGAACTTAGCCGGAGATAGAAGAAAATATTACCACATACCAAATTTGAAGTCAATCGGTTACTCCTTTCTAGAGTTATCGTGCGCACCAACCAGCATACAGACAGACGGACGGACATTGCTCATTCGACTTAAAATGATACAAGACGGATATCCGCCGATTATATCGGATCCAATAATCGGTCAATAAGAGCGCTACAAAAGTTTTTTTAAATAAAACAAAAAAGGTTGTGGATATCAATGAAATTCTTATTCCTGTGAAAGTACGTTCGATGCCATTATGTATGGAACTCGATTTCTTTTGCATGGCCACAACGGGCACGCTTGCAGAAGTCCAGACGCTGAACCCAATTCTCGACGGTTTTCAAGCATAAATCGGCCGATACTGCTGCAATTTCACGTTCGATATTCATACGAAGTTCATCAATCGTCTCTGGCTTGTTGGCATAGACCATAGACTTGACGTAGCCCCACAGGAAATAGTCTAACGGCGTCAAATCGCACGACCGAGGCGGCCAATCGACTGGACCATTTCGTGAGATAACACGTTCTCCAAACTTGGTTTCCAATAAATTGATCGTGGCATTCGCTGTGTGGCTTGTGCCGCCGTCCTGTTGGAGCCACATGCCCTCCAAGTCCATATCATCCAATTGGGGCCAAAAATATTCGGTTATCATTGAACGGTAGCGATTCCCATTCACAGTAACGTGCCGGTCATTAACCGCACCAAACCGTAATTTTTTCGGGATGCAATTATGACTCATGGAGTACGTGTGGATTGCTGTCTGACCAATAACGCATATTTTGTTTATTGACGAAGCCATTCAGCCAGAAATGAGCCTCATCGCTGAAGATGATTTTTCGATTTTTCGCGCTCTTAACGTTGAGGCTACTGACTCCGAATTTCGGTAGAAAATTTTAATAATTTCGACTCGTTGTTGGCTCGTATATCTTTCCACCATGAAATGGCAAACCTTACTGAAGAGAAATGTCAAGAGAGCGGCAAAAAATATGGCGTCGTTTGCTGTCCCTGTCGGTCTACTTTTGTAGCGTCACTTTACTTAGGGTCTTAGGTCACTCCTTCGATGTGTTACACTGATATACATATACCCTTCTCTCTAAGGTGAGGGGATAAAAAATAAAAATTTATTTATGTTAACCAGATTTTTTTATTTAATTTTTCAAAATTATTTTTTTTTGTCCTACCGTGTGTTGAACCCGGGTCTCCTAACATCGCATTTAACGCTCACTGCCACAAACGAGTTCGAATTATCACTGTCCAGAGATACGTATACGAGTATAAGAACACTTTAGCGTATGAGAACGTTTTAGCAAACTTGTGAAAAATTTAATCTTATTCACTGCTTTGGATGTTCTCTTCATCTAGGTATAAATAAATTGGGGTGTCCGGGTACGAATGCCGCAGCTGCTTAACTTTTTTATTCGAATTTTATTTTTCTAACTTATTCAATTTAAAAAATTTATTTTGAATAAACAAATTTTAATATTTATATTTTTCATAAATTACAAAATAACGGGTATTTATCCTGAGGTTTGATTTCCAATATGCTTTTTTTACAGATCACGTCTGACTTATATTAAACTGCTTTGTCATTGTTGTTCAGTATCGGTTGGCAAGTCATCATGGAAAGACTCACACCACTGGCTCTGGAAAAACTCAATGAAAATCCGGTGTTTTAGAGTGAAATTTTGGTCAGTGATGAAGCACATTTCAGGCTCCGTGGATACGTTAATAATCAAGATTGACGTATTTGGGCTGATGAGCAACCCGACAAGTACCAAGGGCTAACATTACTTCCATTAAAAACATCGGTATGGTGTGGCTTATGGGCAGGTGGAATCTTTGGTTGATATTTCTTCAAAAATGAGGAAAATCAGAATGTCACCGTCAATTGTAATTGTAACCGATTCCGCACCATGTAAACGGACTATGTGCTTCGTGAAAATCAAGCGCATGATCTCGGAGAGTTCTGGTTTCAACTAGATGGCGCCACGAGCCATACAGCGCGTGAAACAATGACTTATTGAGAAATCATTTTGGTGAGCACTTAATTTCACGTTTCGTGACTCTTATCGCAATAATATTCGTCATATAGTACTTTTAAATTTTAGGTTGTGTGGGCGGTGCCACGCCCACTTTTACTGTTTTCCCCATTTTTAATCCGGTGACGCGTACTGGTACCGAGTTCTCACATAACAAATTTCGAGAATTTTACTGCAAAAGTACTCGAAATATTGCATTTTTGAATTTCAGTTTGTGTGGGCGGTGCCACGCCCACTGTCACTATCACACCCGTTTTTGGCTCCATGATCACACATATCGAATTTCGATAATTTTGACCCAATAGTACCCGAGATATTCCACTTTTAAATTGGCGGTGCCACGCCCCTTTGTACAATCATAATCGAATATAGCTACGAACCTTCCACACTCCAAATGATATAATCATGCAAAAATTCAGCAAAATCTGTTCAGCCGTTTTTGCGTCCATCGCGTACCAACGAACGCCATTTAATTTTTATATATATAGATAATCGTTCTCCAATTGCAACTTTTCGTGCGCTAAGTCCATTTTTAAATCCAAAAAAAGACACTTTCCAGTAGACCTATGACTTGACACCCATGAGCAATATTTTAGCTCTCGTTTAGAGCTATATTTTTGCTATTGACCGATTGTGGCTCCGTGCCACACAGCAAATGAAACAATTGAATTGTTGCGAGAAAAGTTTGGAGATTCGATTATTTCAAGAAACTGTGATATTGAATGGCATCCAAGAAGTTGTGATTTAACACAATAAACCAGACTCTCTTCAAGCTTTACAAGTTAATATTGAACGTGCCATTCATGACATACGACTTGATTTAGTGGAAAAAGTGCTCGAAAATTGGGTTCATCGAATTCGTTCCTGCAGAAGGAGTCGTGGAGGCGTTTTACTTAGAAATTGTATCGATTGTACTTCATATTAAATAAAAAACTTTTCAATTTCCTGAACAATACGAATAACCCTCATTAACACAAAACAAAATAAGCGAGCGTTAGAGCTAACGAAAGTTAAATTGTATGGAATTTGACAGCTATACCGGTAGTTAGATTTTAATCCTAGTTCATTTATTTATTGTTAATGGCCCTAAGTGTGTTTTTTTCAAAGAAATCATATCACTCCTATTGGAAAGCCCTATATTAATGACCATTTACGCGAAGTCAATGACTTTTAATCCCAGATCAATGTCTACTAGTAGTGTTTATAACTTTTAATTCGGTCAATAACACTTAATTCGGGGTTATTGACCTCTAATCCTAAATCGTAATAGTGAGGCAATCAATTTTAATTCGGTCAGTAACACTTATAATCCGTAGTTATTAACATTTGATACTGAGCCAATGGCCTACAATCCGGAGCCGTTGGGCTTTTCTGCACTCAATGTTATTTAATCTGAGATCAATAGTCTTTAAGATGAGGTCGTTGAGCTTTAATCCCAGGACGCTGATTTTTAGTCCGAGATCAATGGCATGTCATTCAGGGTTATTTAATTCTAAGATGTGGTTAAAGTCCATTCATCTGAGGTCAGTGACCCTTAATTCAGTCAAGGAAATCAATTTCTTCTCCAAGGCATTTTATGTCGTTTTAAAAAACTCTGCATTCGATAGCATAAGAGAATCTGAAGTTAATGAATAACATTAACTCCAGTGATATCATTCAATCAATGACCTATTAGCCGAGTAGTGTGATCTTTAATCCGAGGTCACTGAGCTTTAACCCAAGGACATTGACTTAAGATTTATGGTCATTGATACAGGATTAAAAGTCAATAACCCCGGATTAAAGATCAATGACCTACTAGCCGAGTATTGTGATCTTTAATCCGAGGTCACTGAGCTTTAACCCGGGGACATTGACTTCAGATTTATGTTCATTGATACAGGATTAAAAGTCAATAACCACGGATTAAAGATCACAATACTCGGCTAATAGGTCATTGATCTATTGACTTAAATTAAAGGTAGTTGACCATGATACAGTTCATTACCTTCAGATTTATGGCTATTGATTCAGGATAAAATGTCAATAACCACGGATTGAAAATCATAAACCTTGGTCATTGACGTATGGCATGTGGACTCGAACTAATGGTCATTCGATCTGCAGTCAAAGTAAGTTGCCACAGCTTAAAATTCAACACCGACGGAATAGTTCTTAGATGAGCTAAATATACCTGATGATCGACTTTGCCATAATACAAAACAATGTTGCTATCAAATATTTTCCATTTCTATCTAAATATATTTAGATAGATGCAATGTGATCTTGGGCTGGACCATATTATACATATTTACTATCAATTTCTACAAAACCTTCAAAAATAATATTTTTCTTTAAAACACACAACTATATGACACAAGTTTTGACCAGTGTACTTTAGCGTTAATGTTTACGTTAAAGTTTAGTGCCCATAACAAATAATTTAAACTATTTTATGACCACCCTATTATACGCTGTATAATATTGAAAAGCAAAAAAAATCTACATTTCAAATTCAAATGTGCCATTTTGGCAGACATGGCTTTTAATTAAATTGCTTTATTTCATAGTGGACATGGCTTAGCACTGTCTATGTGTATTTTTTGTTACACTCGTCGTCATTCATATCAACATTTTCCAAAGAAAAATGACTTTAAATTATACCGCATTCGCGAGTGTGTTTGTTTTTTTTCTTAACCAGATTTGTTTGTTTGCGGCTATTTGTGATTGAGTTCAGTAATTTGCCGCCTATCGCCCCAAAACAGCGACAAAAGTAAAAAAGAAAAATCGCCAAAGTCTTTTGACAGTTGTCGCACTAAGTGACAGTTTGTTTAAACGCTTTTGGTTTGAATATTAAGAAGTGCAGTCGTCGCTCGGTTGTCAGTGTTAGTATATGAGTATTTATATGTGTTCGATTGGCTTTTCCTGGTATATGACCACCATATCAAATGACAAGGAAATTAGGTTAAAGACTGTCTGACTGAGCGATCATTTTGGGTTGTATATTCACAAGAGATGACAGTAGTAATTTGTTAACGTTTTATCTTTTGACTTAAAACAGGGGGGGGTTCTTTGAGTGTGAGAAAATATTTGGCAGCGAGGTTAATGATGGACAGACGGGCGTTACTCGACTAAAATACAGACTTGAACTGAAATTATTTATTTTTTGTTTTTAAATCCTTACTTTAAGGTATGAGTATATGGACCATAAGTGTAACACCTTGAGGCAGTATCCAAAGCCTCTAAGTATGATTGGCATCTTCTTTCAGACGTATACAATTCTGATTGTGTTATATGTATATCAAACATCATCGAAATCAGGGAAATTTGTATTTATTATTTTTGGTAGAATTCTTCTTGCCTAAACCTTACTATACACCTTCTCTCAACTTTTTTCTGTGTGAAATCTACAATATCATTTCCTGACTTGTGATTTTATTTACCTATTTACTGTATACCCAACTAACATAAATCATTTTATTTTATTTGCCATTTTTTCTATTTCCAGTATACATAGGAATTTCATCAATACATTTCCTATCTTGCAAGTCATACCTTTAATCATTGCTCCTGTCACATATGACTGACACGCACACGCAGACAGACTGAGAGACTGGCAGGACGAGGTTGTGGTATTTCACTGTCATCTCCAGAGTTCACCAGTTAGACACTGCAGGCCCATTCTGGCATAGGCTGTTATAGGAAATTGAAGTAAGTTCCTGTTGTGCTTTCTCTCCTTTACGTCATCCTAACAATGAAGGTGCATGTGGAAATAGGATGACCAGCCTAGTGGATGAAGGTATATGATGTCAGTGAATTAAATGCGTGTATATTGTAGTTGCTGCGAAGGAGTGATATTTGACGAAAATCAGTTTCATGACATTATATGTCATTTGATCTATGTATGTCCGTCTGTCTGTAGGTAAGGTTAGGTTAAGAGTGACAGCCTGTTAAACAGACTCACTTAGAATTAAGGGAATACATAAGTTAACCCTAGCCATTACCGTTGAAACGATATGATTGCTTTAAAAAGCTTAAAAGTCGGTGGATTCCAACATCAGCCAAGTTAGGTAACTCCTCAAAGAAATAAGAGCCCAAGGTTGTATGTCGCCTTCTAGAGAGAGCGGGGCACTGATACATAATCTGATACATAATTCAATCACTCTACGTGCCGTCCAATAAGACAGTGATCTGTCATGACAGACACAATAAGTGAGACGTCCGTTCTCCACAACGACAGCAGTGC
This sequence comes from Eudasyphora cyanicolor, assembly GCA_963930755.1. Lineage (NCBI taxonomy): Eukaryota > Metazoa > Arthropoda > Insecta > Diptera > Muscidae > Eudasyphora > Eudasyphora cyanicolor. The sequence goes on along the minus strand of OZ005737.1, from coordinate 47,112,835 downwards.
TTTGGTGCGTATTGAGTTTAGGACGGGCCACACCAGCCTGGAATGTATGGAGTTTCTGACTAGAGACCAGCTGTCATTTGTTGCCGTATCTCTCAAGAGGATCTTAAAGGTTGCTAGAGGCATGCCCGCATGTTCCAGGTCCCCTGGAGCGTTAAAGTAGTTCCAAGACTTGCAAGTTCATCTGCCCTGCGGTTCCCTGTGGCCCGGCACTCATATCAGGTGAATATTGTACTGTACAGCCATCTCGTTTAGAGATCTGCGACAGTCGAGGGCGGTTTTTGAATTCAGGACTATAGTTTCCAGGGACTTGATAGCAGCCTGACTATCAGAGAAAATAGTTATACCGACTTTGGTCAGCACATTAATTTTCAGCCATTCCGCTACCTCTTTTATAGCTAAGATTTCAGCCTGGTAACACTACAGTGATCAGGCAGTCTTTTAGCAAGTGATAGCATAATGTTCCTCAGAAAAGGCACCAATGACCACTTGGTGATTGAGTTAGGAACCTCGTGTATAGAAGTTAACTAATCTCCTCTGTCCTGGGATATGACCATTTTATTCTGATTTATCAGGTATAAGAATGAGATACTTCTTGTCAAAGCGTGGTTCAGTCAACAGTGCCCGGAAGGTCAGACATTCTATCTAGAATAACACAATGTCCGTAGCCATTTCCTGAACATAGTGACAGTTCCCTGAGTCTAATCGCGGTACATGCGACATATTGCATTACTTTTGAATCACCCGGTATTTCGGTAGCTGTCACTTTTGAAGCTTTTATTCTTTGACATTTGACAAGTAGAAACTACGCCATTACCAAAAATGGAACGATACACGATTCAACAACGCATTGAAATTATTAAATATCGAAAATCATCGAAAAATCATCTTGACTGATGAGGCCCATTTCCACCTCGGTGGCTACGTCAACAAGCAAAATTGTTGCATCGGGCTCGGAAAACCCAAGAGTTATTGTTAAGAAGCCTCTTATGGTCCGGCGGGGTCATTGGACCTTACTTTTTCGAAAATGCGGTTGGATCAACAGTTACGGTGAATGGATTGCGCTATCGAGAGATGATTAATAATTTTTTATGGACGGAGTTTGATGGTATTGATCTGGACAACGTTTACTTTCAACAAGACGGCGCTACGTGCCACACAAGCAACGAAACCATTGCTCTGTTACGGGAAAAATTTCCGGACCGTGATATATCTCGAAGAGGTGATCACAATTAGCCACCGATATATTTTGATTTAACACCTAGCGACTTCTTCCTTTGGAGCCACGTGAAAGATAAGGTCTACGCCAACAGCCCAGCGTCGATTCAAGATCTCAAAGATAGAATTCGTGAGGCTATCGAGGACATGGGGCAGCCACTTTGCGATTTGGTTATGGAAAATTTCATGAAAAGGATATGGTCCTGTAAGAGTGGCCGTGGTGGCCATTTGGCTGATGTTGTTTTTCATTATTAACGGCATACCTTCCTCTTTATTATGAAATAAACATCATTTATCTCAAAAAATGGCATTTTTGTAATAGAGGGCATGCACCTACCTTCATTACTAGAAACAGACAGGAGGTGCACTATGTCACTTTTGTCTCCGAGAATTTAAGTGGAAGGATTTCTGATTGGAACGTTTTGGGAAGCTTTTCGGAACATAGATATATTAGATTCTGCAAGAATGCGAAGTCTCCTGATACCTCCTCATAGGCACATATTCAACAGGTCTCTTCCAAAAAGTCCTGAAATGAAAATACAAACAATCCGGGAACGAGTCACTGAAATCTTAACGAGTCGTTACAACCTGCAAGTCCCAAACAGAAGCCAAGGGGCAAACAACGACCACAATGGTGGTCGTCTCAATTAGTTACGCTGAGGAAGTGATGTAGGAAGCTCTTCGATAGGACAAAGGCCATCAGAGCCCTACAGCACTGGGACACATACAAGGAAGATCTCAAACGGTACAATAAAGAGATGAGAAAGGCTCAAAATATATCCTGGATTGATTTCTGTAGTGGCGTAGAAAGCTCATCCGAAGCCTCAAGGTTAGCCTCAACACTTTGTACTATTGTATAAATCAAGATTGTTCCTGGACAACGTCCAGTGAGAAATCGCAGGGAGTGCTCCTGGATGCACATTTCCCGGGTAATTCTCTGAACTCTGAAGAGACATTGAATACTTCAGTTGGAGATTCCCTTGAAGTACAGCCATCAGAGGTTACCAAATACTCGCCCGCGTAGCTACAAGCAGTTGCTGATACAATCGCTTCCTGGCTCAGGGAGATATACACATATTGTATCAATCAGGCCTACATACCAACAAAATGGAGAGAAACTATGGTTACTTTTCATCTCTGTTGACACAACCTCATTTTCGAAAAAGTAAGGTCAAATGACCCCGCCGGACCATAAACCGCACCGAACAGTCACACGTTGAGGATGGAGAGGCTTCTCAACAATAACTCTTGAATTTTTCGAGCCCCAGATGCGACAATTTTGCTTGTTGACGTAGCCACCGAGGTGGAAATGGGCCTCATCATAAATGCTTTAGTTTTGCGAACTGTGACTTCAAGATTTTCACCATATTTGTAGTGAATTTTAATAATTTCAATGCATTGTTGAATCGTGTATCGGTCCATGTTTAGCAATGGCGTAGTTTCTACTTGTCAAATGTCAAAGAATAAAAGCTTCAAAAGTGACAGCTACCGAAAAACCGTGTGATTCAAAATAACACCTCTTGTTGGAAAAACCTGTTAATTCGATAAGTAATTAGCCCCTGTCGGTGATGTCAGTACGCCCCCACATTGACTTATGACTTATACATTCACATAGCTACACGCAATTAGGTCCTTGTTCTTCTCGTTTGCTGCTCCTACCAGTGATTTCAATGCACAGGGTGTCGTCTCAGTGGTATATGCCATATAAACTGGGCCAACCAAATATGAGAGTATTTTAAATCGAGGCAGGCAGATACTATGTCTTCACTACTAAAAGGAGGAAGAAGGTAGATATTAAGGTCGTTCTTGGCAAGTATACAGGCTCTACGTCTTCTATTACCTGCACTTTGAAGCAGCTTAAACCATGGCGTCCTGAGCTCAGACACAAACCACACTAGAAGCTCATCATCACCGGATTCACCACCACAGGATTCTACCGATCCCGTGATGAAGAGCTTCTCGACACATTGGTAAATGGCGAAACGCAAGTTTCCGCTAGATGCTGCTCAGATACTGGCGAAGGGGGGAGGTTCGTCATTATATACTACACCAGTGTTATCTGGAGGAGTATTTTTCGAATTTCCCTCATCGCTCTTGTACACCTTAAGTCGGATTTTGCTGAATCCATATGAAACCATGCCTTCGGACTCGACGAGGTGGGGTAGAGACTAGGCATTCAGTATATGTAAATACTGCGTGCCTCCGATGCACATCCGCCTCATCCAATCGGCCGACCTTCTAGTTGCCAGTTGGAAGCCGGGAATTACAAACCTTCAGCATCTTAGTCACGGATTTCACATCGGCTGGTACAGCCGGAATCAATGCATGTGCCCTGAGCCGAGACTGGATGTCCTCCGTGTTGACAATATCCAGCGCCGCATCCGGCCAGATTTCACAAATTTTCTTTAAAGCGCACCGATAGCACTCAACAGAACGAATATTTCTAAATCGTATTAGTTAATGTGGTCCTTATATCAGCCTTCGTAGACATAATCGGGAGCCGGATCCGGCAGCTCCTCAAGAACATTGACTAAAACAAAGAACAGTGCGTACTCTATCTCTCTCCATTTACTCTTGGGTGTTGCCGCTGTTGATGATCGCTTAAATCAAGCTGTCCTTAATAACATCAGCGAAGGATAGAGGAGCAGCTTTACTATTAAACCCTTTGATCCTTTTGGATGCCGGCGGTTCATATGGATAGGCTGCGCCTTTCAATTAGCTGCTGCTGTATGAAAGTTGATGCGGTATCCTATTCTTCAGAAATACTCCGTGCTCACTTCAGGGATTTTCTCTGCTTGTTGGTCAGAGATGCAGGATAGGCTTTCTCAAGTCTTTCAATTATCCTCAGAAGGAAGGACGGATATGCTTCTGTAAGCAAGCGCTCACGTTAGTGGAGTAGGGGATATATAATTAGCTATAGGCCAAAATGGCCGTAGGAGTGATTTAAGACGCTAAATATGTTCGGTGGAAATACGTTTTATGACATTTAAAGTCATTTGAGTAATGTCCGCCCGTCTGTAGGATGGAGCGCACGATAACTCTCGAAACGTTTAACGGATTGACTTCAAATTTGGTATGTGATAATATTATTTCTATCTCAGGCCAAGGCCATATTGGTCCAATCCTTCCAGTACCTCCCTCACAAACGGTTAACATTTAGTAAAATGTTGATTATCTCATAACTTATATACTATCGGGTTTTCCAATAAGAGTGATATGATTTCTTTAGAAAACACACTTATTGTTAAGGAAATTCAAAAGTTTTTTATTTAATGTGAAGTACAATCGATACAATTATGTTCTAAATAAAACGTCATTTAAATGGCCTCCACGACTTCTTCTGCAGGAACGAATTCGATGAACCCAATTTTGGAATACTTTTTGCACTAAATCAAGTCGTATGTCATGAATGGCACGTTCAATATTGACTTGTAAAGCTTTTTTTTCGAAAGACCAATGACTTCAAATAACCCCGCAAGAAATAGTCAAATGGTGTTAAATCACAACTTCTTGGAGGCCATTCAATATCATAATTTCTTGAAATAATCGAATCTCCAAACTTTTCTCGCAATAATTCAATTGTATCATTTGCTGTGTGGCACGTAGCCACAATCGGTCAATGGCGAAAAGATAGCTCTTAACGAGAGCTATCTTTTTCGACCTCAAAGTCGTAGGTCGACTAGAAAGTGTTTTTTTTGGATTTAAAAAAAGGAATTAGCATAATTTTTAAGTGTAAACGGAAAGTTTATTTTCTAACTCTAGCTCCTTAACGGTACGTCGGATCGGGAATCGGTCAATGGCAAAAAGGAGAGCTAAAATATTGCTCATGGGTGTCAAGGTCGTAGGCCGACTGGAAAGTGTTTTTTTGGATTTTAAAAAATGGAATGGCGCACGAAATGTTGCAATTGGAGAATGATTATTTTGATAATAAAACTGAATAATTTGTAAACGTTGTTCTTGCGTATATCTCTCCATGATGAAATTGTAAATACTACTGAATACATTGAGAAACAAACGACTGATCATGACATATTACAAATGGCCGAAACGTCAATTCAAAATCATATCATCCCTATTGGAAAACCCCGTACTTTCACATAGTAAAAGTTTATCCCTCGCTTTACATTGAGAAAAATGGGCGAAGTGTTACCTCCCCTTTTGGCACAACCCACATAAAAGGACAATTTTCTAAAAAATTTAACTGCTTATATCATTAACACCAGTGCATATAAATACTTGAAATTTTGTGCAGTGCAACACTTTTATAGAACCCAGAGTTCAGAGAAAAGTGGGCGTTACGAGTATTGAAACCCCACTTTTGATAACTCCCACACAAATAGAACTTTTTGCGCCAAAAGCTAACTGCTTATAACTTTAAAAGCAGTGCAAACTTTAAAGTTATTAAATGCAATTTAAATTAATAATAATTTAAATAATCAACAACAAAAATAAATAAATTTACGAATATTTTTTTAGACTGAAGGTGAAAACTAGACAAGAATACTTAATAGAATAGTAATATAGAAGAATCACTACACAACATTTATTTCATGTAGGTTATGGAACACTAAAGTTACATACTATTAAAATTTTTATGTAGCCGAGGTGACCTATTTTGAAGGGACTGTAAACTTGGTCATATATATAGTGCAGATGACCAAAACTTCAAATATAAGCTTGGCAATATTTTTTTCTATAACTGTGCAAATGTGCATTTTAATCGGTTGACTAGTTAAGCAATAGCGATATATTACGTACATGTTTTTGAAATTCCCCCACATGATTCGGTCTATTCAGTACCTCAGTGCGTATGATTGACATATATACTAAGTGTAAAGTATACGCAACACGGTATGGACTGAAAGAGACTTGGGTGGGTAGACCAAAAACAATATAATTTAATAAGACATTCCTTCCTGTAGCGAGTAGGTGCCAATTACGAACGAATAGGAATTTGATTTCAACGAGTAAGCTTTTTCGCGGAATTTCAAATCGATTTTCCCGAATTTTTTGTAATTATCACAATTAAGATATTAATATTAATCGATAAGTGCAAAAAAAGTTTACGCTATGTTCGAGGAAAACTGTTTTTTTGCGTGTGCCAATTCATTCCTATTCGTTCGTAACTGACGGATTTTGACATTTCGGCCCGAAGGAATGTCTTATTATATTAATTTGTCTTTGGGGTAGACATGATGGGAGCTATAAACTAAAGCTGACCATTTTAAATACCATTTATGTTATTGTTTCATATATAAGTAGTTCAAAATTATGTGAGAGCTTGATCGGCCTCAGTATAAAATAATAGAGAAATAATAATTTAGAAATTTTGTTTTATTCATGTATTTATGACTATGATGCAATACCATATCTGTGGTCACAAGGCATAACAGCATATGTGTGTTTTTGCAAGTTTTCAGGAGAGCATTTTAAAGGTTTGAATCGATATAGCAAAAATATTTATAAACTTATATTGAATTTTACGCCTGCAATTTCTCAGGCCTTGGAAGTGAAATGAATTAATACGAACACATTTATATAATTATTTTAATTATAAATGTTATAGGCTAACAACTGTTTTATGCTGTTATTCCCTTTTAAAATAAATTAAGTTACAAAACACACAACTCGAGTTGTGTCGTTCTTACAAAATGAATTTTATTATATATTGTAGAATATATCGACTTATGCTGATAAATCAACGGATGATTTCGAAATTTACAACATTCAGTAGTCAATATTAGATTTTGGAATAACAGCATAAGTTGAGTTATGCTTTTGTGCTAGGCCTTAGTTCAAATTGGACTAATAACATAACTCAGATATGCTCTTACGACTTCATACAATTTACATCTTCAATAGTCCAAATATAACTGGGGAATAAAAACACAAGTATAGTTTTCAAAGGAAAAAATGTGAGATATGCTGTTATGTACGTTATGAAATGTAATGATACGGCGAGATATGCTAATAAGTCTTGCCTTATATCTAAACAACTGAACAAGGTATCATCACCAAAATTTGTCAAAATATGTAATCGAATATCGGGAACATCGTGGCATCGAAAACGCAATTTGAGCATAACTCGAGTTATGTTGTTATGCTTTGTGACCACAGATATTATCGTTGACTCCTCATCTCACTCATGGTCACCTTGGTTCTATACATTCATGTGTTTAGTTATCCTTACACTTCAAACTACAACTTTAGCCATCTGTCATTGTCTGTTAAAAATTACATCTTTTTCGGTATGACTTGTGTAAAAGAATGTGCGTACACACGTAGATACATAACGGCACATACATCTAGATATGTGTGGTGAATATGGCTATGTTATCACACTTATTGTTGTAGTATTTCCTCTTTTTGTGATGTGTGTGTGTGTGTGTGGCAAGGTATGCATTTCTCTGGTGTTTGTTAAAAAAATAACTGAAAAACATCAGAAATGCTATACGTTACCAACCAGACCAATACGAATACATTGGCAACAACAAACTCGCACACACACACATACGTAGTGAAATATGACATGGTCATAGCTTCTCATACTGTGACGCTGAGACAGCTGCTGCAGCGTCTATCTATGACACACACATACAGAGATGAGGAAGAGAGGTCACATGTGTAACAATGTCACTGCGTGACACTTTCATTTTGGCCAAGAAGGTAAGAGTGTCAGACAGGCACTCTTTCCTTCGACCTACAGCTGTGTTGTTACACATCGTATTGCTTTCCCCACTTCCGTTTTGGCTATTGGTGATACGTGGGTTTTGTGTGTCTCTCCGTGTGGCCACGTAGTGGGCATGTGGATCGGAGGGAGGATGTGAGTGTGACTGTGAGTCCAAGGAAATGACTTCGTACTTCGTTTTGGTGTTGTCAAGTTTGTTATGAAAATGACAATTTGTACAATGCGAGTATCCTAGGGAAACAGATACGAGGGAAGGTTTAACCATGTGGTGAAATACAATTAAGTCAGAGGGGTACTAAAGATTTTCTTTAAGTTGTGTGGGACACGCCTTTTTAGATAAGAAAAATATCTAATTGAATGTGTGTAAAAAGTATGTAATTGGGCTTCTCCAACAATACTTTTGGTATATTTTTGATGTAAGAGGAATCAGCGTAAATCCGGCTCTGAACAAAATTAAATTCCAAATGCAGATACTATCTTGGAAACTGACGAGAAACTGAAACAATAGTTACATGCATTTAAAAAAGTCCTTTTGGTGCCTCCCACACAAGGGGTTCAAAGGACTTACCAATAAATATATCAAAAACACTCAAGAGTGGCAATGGACTTCAACAAAAGTTTGTAAATCATAATAGCCCTGCTGTGTTCAAATGCTCGAACGATTTGGGAGAAATCGCATGAAGATCCCTCGCGGCAGCCCCTAAATGATCTTGAAAAAAGAGTTTTTGGTCGTTATATAGTGTGACCCTTCAAATTATAGGGAATTTTGCGTAAAATACAAATATGGTTGTATCTAACGCTGGCTACGCGGACCAAAACTGCGTCATTGTTAATGTTTTTACTGCAAGAAATTATTCCAAAATGTTCGATAAGTCCTTTATCAATGTCTGTTAGATCAGCTGCTATATCACAGTTAGAAAAGAATCTACAAGCAGTGTCTCCGTCATTCGTAGTACCAGAACTGAACTTAACCCTATAAATTAAAAGTCCCGTCCTTCTTTTAAACTAATGTTGATTTAGTCACTTTCTGTCGAAGGGCGAACTCCAACTGTATCGTAGAATATTTTGCGACCAGATCCAAAACTCTACGATTCGTTGACCTTTATGACGCATACGAAAACTCTTTCATCGTTTTCGTTTTATTTACTCCCACATGAAGTGAAGATGGTTTTGTTGGCTCTAGCAAGGTTTTCTTAGCTATGTCCATAGGTATTGCATTACTAATGATAGAACTAGGTTCCTATTAAAGCAAGTTTAATACATTATTTCCTAAAAAGTTATTGAAACTTACATTATCCATGCCCGTAATATTTCATCTAACAATTTTTTTTTTAAATATTTTTTGTTCCTCTTGTTCCAATATTACATTTTACAATGGAACCGTCGTATATTTCGCAATAATTCATCATCATCCTTATGGAATAGCTTTTTATTATTCTTAACATATCAAAAAAAATGGGTATTTTACTCTTGGTTCGTGCAGAAATCCAACAAGGCAATAAATATGATTTTTTTTGGAAAACGAATTACTCTCCGTGAACGAATTTTACAGATGTTTTAAAAATAATTATACAAATCTACAGGCTTTACAATTAGAACTGAATTGTCGATGTTAACATAGTTTCCGATAATATGAACTTATTTATAACTAATTTAGAATAATTGTAGACCTATAGCAAAACTACTTTTTCGAAATTTTGTGCGCGAATTATTTAACTTTTTTGTTTTGTGTTTAAAGAGGACGTGCCATTAATAATATCTGGTGAAACAAATTAGGTATCTTCGCGATTTTTTTTCCCGATGTCATAAAATATTTATTTCATTCTTGTCCCATTGTGCCATATTTAACTCCTGAACATATAAGGCAACTCTATATTAAAATTTTACTATTTTAGCTTTAGCGCTTTGGATGTGGCGCGTTATGTCGGTGGTACTACTACTATTGCTTCGTGTGAATCAGGACTAACAAATTCACTTCCCTCTGTCGAGTATTTCATTGAATATGGAGTGATATTTACGATGACTATAAAGTCTACGCAACATAAGACTTTCTCTGTTACTAATGTCGATTTCGTGTCTGGAAAAAATGTTGCCCCGTCGACGTTAAATACAAGAAAATAATTGCACCTTTGAAGTCGAAATAATGTAGTGCCTCGAATATAACTTATCTCTAATTTTCAATCTTCAACAATGTGTTAGAAAATTGCAGTGTTCGGGAAAAGTGGAAAGAAAATGATGCACTTTTTCCAGAAACGAAATCACAATAGGTAATCTCTCGAAATATAGCGACTGAAATCGAGACGACGCAAATCTCATTTATCATACGCACAGGTGATATTTTGGCTGTTTCACAAATAGAAAATTGTATTGTATCGCATTATTAATGGTGTCTGAAAAATTCTCCCTAGAAAAACATTTTCTCTTGAGTGCCTGGGAAAAAATTGACAGCTTCTCCTTAGGAAAAACTGTTCTTAGCCTAATTTTCCTTAGGAAAAAGTGGCTTTTCTGACAGCTTTTCTTTAGGAAAATGTGGTCTCTGACAAATTTTCCTCAAGAAAAAGGTGGTCTCTGACAGCCTTTCCTTAGGAAAAGGGGGTCTCTGGCAACTTTTCGTTAGGAAAGGGGTCTCTGACAACTTTTCCTTAGGAAATGGTGGTCTCTGACAACTTTTCCTTGGGAAATGGTGGTCTCTGACAACTTTTCCTTAGGAAATGGTGGTCTCTGACAACTTTTCCTTAGGAAATGGTGGTCTCTGACAACTTTTCCTTGAAAAGGTGGTCTCTGATAAATTTTCCTTAGGAAAAGGTGGTCTCTGACAACTTTTCCTCGAGAAAAGGTGGTCTCTGACAACTTTTCCTTTTGTGGTCTCTGGTAGGAAAATGTGGTCTCTGACTCCTAAGGAAAAGGGGGCCTCTGACAACTTTTCCTTTTGTTGCCTCTGGTAGGAAAATGTGGTCTCTGACAACTTTTCCTCAAGAAAAGGTGGTCTCTGACAACTTTTAAGGAAGGTGATCTCTGACAACTGTTCCTTTTGTGGTCTCTGGTAGGAAAATGTGGTCTCTGACAACTTTTCTTTAGGAAAAGATGGTCTGTGAAAACTTTTCCTTGGAAACAGGTGATGCCTGACAACTTTTCCTTAGAAAAAGGTGGTCTCTGACAACTTTTCCTTAGGAAAAGGTGGTCCCTGGCAACTTTTCCTTAGGAAAAGGCGGTCTCTGTCAAATTTACCTAGGAAAAGGTGGTCTCCGACAACTTTTTCTTAGGAAAAGGTGGCTTCCGACAACTTCTCTTTTGGAAAAGGTGGTTTCCGACAACTTATTTTTAGGAAAAGGGGGCCTCTAACAACTTTTCCTTAGGAAAAGATGGTCTCTGACAAATTTTCCTCAAGAAAAGGTGGTCTCTGACAACTTTTCCTTTTGTTGCCTCTGGTAGGAAAATGTGGTCTCTGACAACTTTTCTTTAGGAAAAGTTGGTCTGTTGCAACTTTTCCTTAGGAAAAGGTGGTCTCTGACAATTTTTCCTTAGGAAAAGGTGTTCCCTGACAACTTTTCCTTAGGAAAAGGTGGTTTCCGACAACTTTTCTTTTGGAAAAGGTGGTCTCTGACAATTTTTCCTTAGGAAAAGGTGGTCTCTGGCAACTTTTCCTTAGGAAAAGGTGGACGCTGAAACCATTTTCTTAGGAAAAGGTGGTCTCTGACATATTTTCCTTAGGAAAAAGTGGTCTCTGACATCTTTTCCTTAGAAAAAGGTGGTCTCTGACAACTTTTCCATAGGAAAAGGTGATCTCTGACAACTCTTCCTTAGTGAAAGGTGGTCTCTGGCAACTTTTCCTTAAGAAAAGGTGGAATCTGAAAACATTTCCTTAGGAAAAGGTGGTCTCTGACATCTTTTCCTTAGGAGAAGGTGGTCTCTGACATCTTTTCCTTAGGAGAAGGTGGCCTCTCACAGCTTTACCTTAGGAAAGGTGATCTCTGACAACTTTTTCTTAAGAAAAGGTGGTCTCTGTCTGACAACTTTTAGGAAAAGGTGGTCTTTGACAACTTTTCCTTAGGAAAAGGTAGTCCCTGACAACATTTCCTTGGGAAAAGGTGGTCTCTGACAACTTTTCCTTAGGAAAAGGTGGTCTCTGTCAACTTTTCCTTAGGAAAAGGTGGTTTCTGGAAACTTTTCCTTGGGAAGAGGTGGTCTCTGACAGCCTTTCCTTAGGAAAATGTAGTCTCTGAAATCTTTTGGTGGTCTCTGACAACTTTTCCTTGGAAACAGGTGGTGTCTGACAACTTTTCCTTAGAAAAAGGTGGTCTCTGACAACTTTTCCTTAGGAAAATGGGGCCTCTGATATCTTTTCCTTAGGAAACGGTGGTTTCTGACAAATTTTCCTTAGGAAAAGGTGGTCCCTGACAAATTTTCCTCAAGAAAAGGTGGTGTCTGACAACTTTTCCTTAGGAAAAGGTGGTTTCCGACAACTTTTCTTTTGGAAAAGGTGGTCTCTGACAATTTTTCCTTAGGAAAAGGTGGTCTCTGGCAACTTTTCCTTAGGAAAAGGTGGACGCTGAAACCATTTTCTTAGGAAAAGGTGGTCTCTGACATCTTTTCCTTAGGAAAAAGTGGTCTCTGACATCTTTTCCTTAGAAAAAGGTGGTCTCTGACAACTTTTCCATAGGAAAAGGTGATCTCTGACAACTCTTCCTTAGGGAAAGGTGGTCTCTGGCAACTTTTCCTTAAGAAAAGGTGGAGTCTGAAAACATTTCCTTAGGAAAAGGTGGTCTCTGACATCTTTTCCTTAGGAAAAGGTGGCCTCTGACAGCTTTACCTTAGGAAAGGTGATCTCTGACAACTTTTTCTTAAGAAAAGGTGGTCTCTGTCTGACAAATTTTAGGAAAAGGTGGTCTTTGACAACTTTTCCTTAGGAAAAGGTGGTCCCTGACAACATTTCCTTGGGAAAAGGTGGTCTCTGACAACTTTTCCTTAGGAAAAGGTGGTCTCTGTCAACTTTTCCTTAGGAAATGGTGGTTTCTTTTCCTTAGGAAACGGTGGTTTCTGACAAATTTTCCTCGAGAAAAGGTGGTGTCTGACAACTTTTCCTTAGGAAAAGGTGGTTTCCGACAACTTTTCTTTTGGAAAAGGTGGTCTCTGACAATTTTTCCTTAGGAAAAGGTGGTCTCTGACAACTTTTCCTTAGGAAAAGGTGGTCGCTGAAACCATTTTCTTAGGAAAAGGTGGTCTCTGACATCTTTTCCTTAGGAAAAAGTGGTCTCTGACATCTTTTCCTTAGAAAAAGGTGGTCTCTGACAACTTTTCCATAGGAAAAGGTGATCTCTGACAACTCTTCCTTAGGGAAAGGTGGTCTCTGGCAACTTTTCCTTAAGAAAAGGTGGACTCTGAAAACATTTCCTTAGGAAAAGGTGGTCTCTGACATCTTTTCCTTAGGAAAAGGTGGCCTCTGACAGCTTTAACATAGGAAAGGTGATCTCTGACAACTTTTTCTTAAGAAAAGGTGGTCTCTGTCTGACAACTTTTAGGAAAAGGTGGTCTCTGACAACTTTTCCATAGGAAAAGGTGGTCCCTGACAACATTTCCTTGGGAAAAGGTGGTCTCTGACAACTTTTCCTTAGGAAAAGGTGGTCTCTGACAGCCTTTCCTTAGGAAAATGTAGTCTCTGAAATCTTTTGGTGGTCTCTGACAACTTTTCCTTGGAAACAGGTGGTGTCTGACAACTTTTCCTTAGAAAAAGGTGGTCTCTGACAACTTTTCCTTAGGAAAAGGGGGCCACTGATAACTTTTCCTTAGGAAACGGTGGTTTCTGACAAATTTTCCTTAGGAAAAGGTGGTCCCTGACAAATTTTCCTCAAAAAAAGGTGGTGTCTGACAACTTTTCCTTAGGAAAAGGTGATCTCTGACAACTTTTCCGTTTGTTGTCTCTGGTGGGAAAATGTGGTCTCTGACAACTTTTCTTTAGGAAAAGTTGGTCTGTTGCAACTTTTCCTTAGGAAAAGGTGGTCTCTGACAATTTTTCCTTAGGAAAAGGTGGTCTCTGGCAACTTTTCCTTAGGAAAAGGTGGACGCTGAAACCATTTTCTTAGGAAAAGGTGGTCTCTGACATCTTTTCCTTAGGAAAAAGTGGTCTCTGACATCTTTTCCTTAGAAAAAGGTGGTCTCTGACAACTTTTCCATAGGAAAAGGTGATCTCTGACAACTCTTCCTTAGGGAAAGGTGGTCTCTGGCAACTTTTCCTTAAGAAAAGGTGGAGTCTGAAAACATTTCCTTAGGAAAAGGTGGTCTCTGACATCTTTTCCTTAGGAAAAGGTGGCCTCTGACAGCTTTACCTTAGGAAAGGTGATCTCTGACAACTTTTTCTTAAGAAAAGGTGGTCTCTGTCTGACAAATTTTAGGAAAAGGTGGTCTTTGACAACTTTTCCTTAGGAAAAGGTGGTCCCTGACAACATTTCCTTGGGAAAAGGTGGTCTCTGACAACTTTTCCTTAGGAAAAGGTGGTCTCTGTCAACTTTTCCTTAGGAAATGGTGGTTTCTGGAAACTTTTCCTTGGGAAGAGGTGGTCTCTGACAGCCTTTCCTTAGGAAAATGTAGTCTCTGAAATCTTTTGGTGGTCTCTGACAACTTTTCCTTGGAAACAGGTGGTGTCTGACAACTTTTCCTTAGAAAAAGGTGGTCTCTGACAACTTTTCTTTTGGAAAAGGTGGTCTCTGACAATTTTTCCTTAGGAAAAGGTGGTCTCTGGCAACTTTTCCTTAGGAAAAGGTGGACGCTGAAACCATTTTCTTAGGAAAAGGTGGTCTCTGACATATTTTCCTTAGGAAAAAGTGGTCTCTGACATCTTTTCCTTAGAAAAAGGTGGTCTCTGACAACTTTTCCATAGGAAAAGGTGATCTCTGACAACTCTTCCTTAGGGAAAGGTGGTCTCTGGCAACTTTTCCATAGGAAAAGGTGATCTCTGACAACTCTTCCTTAGGGAAAGGTGGTCTCTGACAGCCTTTCCTTAGGAAAATGTAGTCTCTGAAATCTTTTGGTGGTCTCTGACAACTTTTCCTTGGAAACAGGTGGTGTCTGACAACTTTTCCTTAGAAAAAGGTGGTCTCTGACAACTTTTCCTTAGGAAAAGGGGGCCTCTGATAACTTTTCCTTAGGAAACGGTGGTTTCTGACAAATTTTCCTTAGGAAAAGGTGGTCCCTGACAAATTTTCCTCAAGAAAAGGTGGTGTCTGACAACTTTTCCTTAGGAAAAGGTGGTTTCCGACAACTTTTCTTTTGGAAAAGGTGGTCTCTGACAATTTTTCCTTAGGAAAAGGTGGTCTCTGGCAACTTTTCCTTAGGAAAAGGTGGACGCTGAAACCATTTTCTTAGGAAAAGGTGGTCTCTGACATCTTTTCCTTAGGAAAAAGTGGTCTCTGACATCTTTTCCTTAGAAAAAGGTGGTCTCTGACAACTTTTCCATAGGAAAAGGTGATCTCTGACAACTCTTCCTTAGGGAAAGGTGGTCTCTGGCAACTTTTCCTTAAGAAAAGGTGGAGTCTGAAAACATTTCCTTAGGAAAAGGTGGTTTCTGACATCTTTTCCTTAGGAAAAGGTGGCCTCTGACAGCTTTACCTTAGGAAAGGTGATCTCTGACAACTTTTTCTTAAGAAAAGGTGGTCTCTGTCTGACAAATTTTAGGAAAAGGTGGTCTTTGACAACTTTTCCTTAGGAAAAGGTGGTCCCTGACAACATTTCCTTGGGAAAAGGTGGTCTCTGACAACTTTTCCTTAGGAAAAGGTGGTCTCTGTCAACTTTTCCTTAGGAAATGGTGGTTTCTGGAAACTTTTCCTTGGGAAGAGGTGGTCTCTGACAGCCTTTCCTTAGGAAAATGTAGTCTCTGAAATCTTTTGGTGGTCTCTGACAACTTTTCCTTGGAAACAGGTGGTGTCTGACAACTTTTCCTTAGAAAAAGGTGGTCTCTGACAACTTTTCCTTAGGAAAAGGGGGCCTCTGATAACTTTTCCTTAGGAAACGGTGGTTTCTGACAAATTTTCCTCGAGAAAAGGTGGTGTCTGACAACTTTTCCTTAGGAAAAGGTGGTTTCCGACAACTTTTCTTTTGGAAAAGGTGGTCTCTGACAATTTTTCCTTAGGAAAAGGTGATCTCTGACAACTTTTCCTTAGGAAAAGGTGGTCTCTGACAACTTTTCCTTAGGAAAAGGTGGTCGCTGAAACCATTTTCTTAGGAAAAGGTGGTCTCTGACATCTTTTCCTTAGGAAAAAGTGGTCTCTGACATCTTTTCCTTAGAAAAAGGTGGTCTCTGACAACTTTTCCATAGGAAAAGGTGATCTCTGACAACTCTTCCTTAGGGAAAGGTGGTCTCTGGCAACTTTTCCTTAAGAAAAGGTGGACTCTGAAAACATTTCCTTAGGAAAAGGTGGTCTCTGACATCTTTTCCTTAGGAAAAGGTGGCCTCTGACAGCTTTAACTTAGGAAAGGTGATCTCTGACAACTTTTTCTTAAGAAAAGGTGGTCTCTGTCTGACAACTTTTAGGAAAAGGTGGTCTCTGACAACTTTTCCATAGGAAAAGGTGGTCCCTGACAACATTTCCTTGGGAAAAGGTGGTCTCTGACAACTTTTCCTTAGGAAAAGGTGGTCTCTGACAGCCTTTCCTTAGGAAAATGTAGTCTCTGAAATCTTTTGGTGGTCTCTGACAACTTTTCCTTGGAAACAGGTGGTGTCTGACAACTTTTCCTTAGAAAAAGGTGGTCTCTGACAACTTTTCCTTAGGAAAAGGGGGCCACTGATAACTTTTCCTTAGGAAACGGTGGTTTCTGACAAATTTTCCTTAGGAAAAGGTGGTCCCTGACAAATTTTCCTCAAGAAAAGGTGGTGTCTGACAACTTTTCCTTAGGAAAAGGTGATCTCTGACAACTTTTCCGTTTGTTGTCTCTGGTGGGAAAATGTGGTCTCTGACAACTTTTCTTTAGGAAAAGTTGGTCTGTTGCAACTTTTCCTTAGGAAAAGGTGGTCTCTGACAATTTTTCCTTAGGAAAAGGTGGTCTCTGGCAACTTTTCCTTAGGAAAAGGTGGTCGCTGAAACCATTTTCTTAGGAAAAGGTGGTCTCTGACATCTTTTCCTTAGGAAAAAGTGGTCTCTGACATCTTTTCCTTAGAAAAAGGTGGTCTCTGACAACTTTTCCATAGGAAAAGGTGATCTCTGACAACTCTTCCTTAGGGAAAGGTGGTCTCTGGCAACTTTTCCTTAAGAAAAGGTGGTCTCTGACATCTTTTCCTTAGGAAAAGGTGGCCTCTGACAGCTTTAACTTAGGAAAGGTGATCTCTGACAACTTTTTCTTAAGAAAAGGTGGTCTCTGTCTGACAACTCTTAGGAAAAGGTGGTCTCTGACAACTTTCCATAGGAAAAGGTGGTCCCTGACAACATTTCCTTGGGAAAAGGTGGTCTCTGACAACTTTTCCTTAGGAAAAGGTGGTCTCTGTCAACTTTTCCTTAGGAAAAGGTGGTTTCTGGAAACTTTTCCTTGGGAAGAGGTGGTCTCTGACAGCCTTTCCTTAGGAAAATGTAGTCTCTGAAATCTTTTGGTGGTCTCTGACAACTTTTCCTTGGAAACAGGTGGTGTCTGACAACTTTTCCTTAGAAAAAGGTGGTCTCTGACAACTTTTCCTTAGGAAAAGGGGGCCACTGATAACTTTTCCTTAGGAAACGGTGATTTCTGACAAATTTGCCTTAGGAAAAGGTGGTCCCTGACAAATTTTCCTCAAGAAAAGGTGGTGTCTGACAACTTTTCCTTAGGAAAAGGTGATCTCTGACAACTTTTCCGTTTGTTGTCTCTGGTGGGAAAATGTGGTCTCTGACAACTTTTCTTTAGGAAAAGTTGGTCTGTTGCAACTTTTCCTTAGGAAAAGGTGGTCTCTGACAATTTTTCCTTAGGATAAAGGTGGCCCCTGACAACTTTTGCTTAGGAAAAGGCGGCCTCTGACAAATTTACCTAGGAAAAGGTGGTCTCCGACAACTTTTTCTTAGGAAAAGGTGGTTTCCGAAAACTTTTCTTTTGGAAAAGGTGGTCTCTGACAACTTATTTTTAGGAAAAGGTGGTCTCTGGCAACCTTTCCCTAGGAAAAGGTAGACTCTGAAAAAGGTGGTCTCTGACATATTTTGCTTAGGAAAAGGTGGTCTCTGACAACTTTTTCTTAGGAAAAAGTGGTCTCTGGCAACTTTTCCTTAGGAAAAGGTGGTATCTTACAACTTTTCCTTAGGAAAAGGTAGTCTCTGACAACTTTTCCTTAGGAAAAGGTGGTCTCTGACAACTTTTCCTTAGGAAAAGGTAGTCTCTGACAACTTTTCCTTAGGAAAAGGTAGTCTCTGACAACTTTTCCTTAGGAAAAGGTGGTCTCTGACAACTTTTCCTTAGGAAAAGGTGGTCTCTGACAACTTTTCCTTAGGAAAAGGTGGTCTCTGACAACTTTTCCTTAGGAAAAGGTGGTCTCTGGCAACTTTTCCTTAGGAAAAGGTGGTCTCTGACAACTTTTCCTTAGGAAAAGGTGGTCTCTGACAACTATTCCGTAGAAAAGGTCGTCTCTGACAATTTTTCCTTAGAAAATGGTAGTCTCTTACAACGTTTCCGTAGAAAATTGTAGTCTCTTACAAGTTTTCCTTGGAAAAAGCTGGTCTCTGACAACTTTTCCTTAGAACAAGTAAGAAAGTTTCAGTCGGGTAAACCGAATAAGGTATACCCTCACTTTGTGAGTAATGTAATATTGAATATTACTCGAATTATTCTGTCAATTTGTGTGGGAGGTACCAGAAGGGGTTTATCAAATACACCTTTTTTTCGCTGAACATTAGATACTTTAAATTCATTGCACTGTGCCGACTTATAAGCATTTATGTGCACTGGTATAAACGTTATGAGACATTAAATTGTGGTATGATTTGGGCGGTTTGGGAGGTACAAAAAGGGGCGTGGCAATAACGTCCATTTTTCACAGGGCTATAGACACTATAAAAACATTACACTGTACAAAATTTCAAGTATTTTATACACTGGTTTTAATGTTATAAGCTGTTAACTTTTGGTGCAAAAAGGTACCTCTGTGTGGGAGGTACCAAAAGGGGCGTGGCAACAACACCCATTTTTCCCTGGACTGTAGGCAATATAAAAGCATAATACTGTACAAAATTGCAAGTATTTTTATACACTGTTATTAATGTTATAAGCTGTTAACTTTTGGTGCAAAATGGTGCATTTGTGTGAGAGGTACCAAAAGGGACGTGGCGACTTCGCCCATATTTCTCAAGTTGATAGCGACTAATAAGCTAATACTATGTGTGGAATTTCAAAAGATTCGAATAAGTAGTATAGCAGTTATCAAAGAATCAATATTTCACAACATTTTAACCCTTTGTGGGGGAGGTACTTGAAGGAGTGGACCAATATGGCCCATCTTCGAACTTAGCCGGAGATACAAAAAAATATTACTTCATACCAAATTTGAGGTCAATCGGTTACTCCTTTCGAGAGTTATCGTGCGCACCAGCCAGCAGACAGACAGACAGACAGACATTGCTCATTCGACATAAAATGACCCAAAACGGATTTCCTCCGAACATACTTGGGGTCTTAGGTCACTCCTTCGACGTGTTACACTTTTTTCCGTAGCAAATGATATATAGCCTCGTCACACTAAAGTGAGGGTATAAAAAGGTGGTCTCTGACAACTTTTCCTTGAGAAAAGGTGGTCTCTGACAACTTTTCCTTAGGGAAAGGTGGTCTCTGGCAAATTTTACTTAGGAAAAGTTGATCACTGACAACTTTTACTTAGGAAAAGGTGATCTCTCACTCAGCATTTATTACCTCCCTCGTACAGCCATCACTCTTACTCAATGCCAATAGCACACAGCACCTCTCCCAGTGTGGCCATCAATACCATATCCTGAATGAATGACATCACACAAAAAGTTAACAACGATCGAAGGGAACGAACGAAAGCAACGAATGACAATGGATATAACAATGTTATGTTGTGACAAGACTTAAACAATGTTGCCTTATTATGTATTTTGAGTGACATAAGCTGTCAATATTTTATTTATGATATCAAGGCGCACTCACATACATACATGTACACATAAAACCCCCACAAAACGATAGCCGAGACACACAGCTAAGATAGAGTGTGGCAGAGAGGGAGTCTAAGCAAGGCATACACATCCATTTGGTACTATGACATGCGAGTTATATTCTCTCGGAAAAATATTACAACACTAATACATCATCACTTTCCATTCATGTATAGTCAACGTTGTTATAAGCAAATCGAAGTCAGATTTATCTTCCTCTCTCTCTCTCTGTCTTTCGCTTTCTCTCACCACTCATTCAGTTTAGAAGAGTCGTTGCTGATATTTTGTTTGCTGTCATTGTGGTTTGGGTTGTTATTGTTGCCAACATATCAAATGTCAGGCTTTTTTGCAGCTTTGTATGAGTTAGTGAGTGCGAGTAAGAGTGTGTGGTTTTTTTGAGGAGTCATAAATATAGAATGTTAAAAGAAAAATTGAATGTAACCGAAGACAGCAAGAAAGTTAAAATGTTTTACAACACTCACACACACATACCTTCCCCACAACCAGCCATATGCCATTGCTACTCAAACTCATAGCAAGAGATCCTCCACTTACCACTTACTCATAGTCATACTTCCATATGTCTTCCAACATCCTAGTGGAGGTTAGGAGATGGTCATGTACATATGTATGTATGTACATATGTTTAGATGTGTTTGCACTGAGTTTAGGTGTGTGTATGAGTTTTTTGTTTGTATGTGTGAAAACTATTATTGTACATCATTGTTAAGTTGTCATTCTGTCGAAAACATCGTTCTGCCATAATGTCATCTTTTCTATCTTTTCACATATTACACAAACACAATCAATGTATGTACTCGTACACTCGTATGCATATCCTCTTGTATATATGTGTTGGAACCTGTCATTTATTATGAATTATGATGACTGAAAATGGTTTACAAAAATATTTTCCATGTTTCGGTATTTATGAATGTTAAAAGGTGTATACTGTGTAGATTTTGGGTGTTAAAACATTACATTTGTTATTGAATAAATACAAAGGAAGTTTAGAATTATTCAGGATACCCGAGCCTGAGGATTTTTGTTCAAATATACACAAATTTCTACTTGCAATTCATAAAGCTTTACACAAATTTTTCCCCAAATATGTTTGAAACTGTTAGGACATACATAAGTAACATCCTTAAATATGGCAAATAATTCGTCGTATGATTTTTGTTTTCAAAATATAAAACGAACATTTTCATCAATCGTAATATTTTGCAAAAATAGACTACGAAACTTAAAAAAATTAACTTCGGTGTAATCGGACGATTTTGTTCTCGATGAAAACTTTAAAAAGGAGACCATATCGTACCTGTACCACACTGTGGTACAGGGTATTATAAGTTTGTTTCAAGGCAGATGTTTGTAACACCTGAAAATAACATAGCTAGACCAACCTTAAAGTATACCGATCGACTCAGAATCACTAGCTGAGTCGATTTAAGCATGTCTGTCCGTCCGTCTGTCCATGTAAAGTTGTTCGTCGACTACAGGTCGCAATTTCACTCCGATCGTTCTGAAATTTGGCAGTTTAGAGTATTTCGCAGCTGTTAAGATCGCTATTGAATTTGGTTGAAATCGGTTCAGATTTAGATATAGCTCCCATATATATCTTTCGTCCGATTTGGACCTTTAGTCCTATAGAAGCTGTATTTTATCTCCAATCTTTTTGAAATTTAGAATGGAAGAGTTTCTTGATCCATGAACCAATATTGTCGAATTTGAAGAAAATCGGTTAAGATTTAGCTATAGCTCCCATATATATGTTTCGTCCGATTTGGCCCTTTAGTCCTATAGAAGCTGTATTTTACATCCGATCGTTTTGAAATTTAGAATGGTAGAGTTTCTTGATCCATGAACCAACATTGCTGAATTTGAAGAAAATCGGTTAAGATTTAGCTATAGCTCCCATATATATGTTTCGTCCGATTTGGCCCTTTAGTCCTATAGAAGCTGTATTTTACATCCAATCGTTTTGAAATTTAGAATGGAAGAGTTTCTTGATCCATGAACCAATATTGCCGAATTTGAAGAAAATCGGTTAAGATTTAGCTATAGTTCCCATATATATGTTTCGTCCGATTTGGCCCTTTAGTCCTATAGAAGCTGTATTTTACATCCGATCGTTTTGAAATTTAGAATGGTAGAGTTTCTTGATCCATGAACCAACATTGCTGAATTTGAAGAAAATCGGCTAAGATTTATCTATAGCTCCCATATATATGTTTCGTCCGATTTTGCTCTTTAGTCCTGTAGAAGCTGTATTTTACATCCAATCATTTTGAAATTTAGAATGGTAGAGTTTCTTGATCCATGAACCAACACTACCGAATTTGAAGAAAATCGGTTAAGATTTAGCTATAGCTCCCATAAATATGTTTCGTCCGATTTTGCTCTTTAGTCCTGAAGAAGCTGTATTTTACATCCAATCATTTTGAAATTTAGAATGGTAGAGTTTCTTGATCCACGAACCAACACTACCGAATTTGAAGAAAATCGGTTAAGATTTAGCTATAGCTCCCATATATATGTTTCGTCCGATTTGGCCCTTTAGTCCTGTAGAAGCTGTATTTTACATCCAATCATTTTGAAATTTAGAATGGTAGAGTTTCTTGATCCATGAACCAACATTGCTGAATTTGAAGAAAATCGGTTAAGATTTAGCTATAGCTCCCATATATATGTTTCGTCCGATTTGGCCCTTTAGTCCTATAGAAGCTGTATTTTACATCCAATCATTTTGAAATTTAGAATGGAAGAGTTTCTTGATCCATGAACCAATATTGCCGAATTTGAAGAAAATCGGTTAAGATTTAGCTATAGCTCCCATATATATGTTTCGTCCGATTTGGCCCTTTAGTCCTATAGAAGCTGTATTTTACATCCGATCGTTTTGAAATTTAGAATGGTAGAGTTTCTTGATCCATGAACCAAAACTGCCGAATTTGAAGAAAATCGGTTAAGATTTAGCTATAGCTTGGCCCTTTAGTCCTATAAAAGCTGTATTTTACATCCAATCGTTTTGAAATTTAGAATGGTAGAGTTTCTTGATCCATGAACCAACATTGCCGAATTTGAAGAAAATCGGTAAAGATTTAGCTATAGCTCCCATATATATGTTTCATCCGATTTGGCTCTTTAGATCCAATCGTTTTTATACCCTACACTACACTGTGGTACACGAGTGGTGTAGGGTATTATATAGTCGGCCCCGCCCGACTTTAGCCTTTCCTTACTGGTTTTTTATTGATTTTAGAAAAATAACAACTTCTTTGAGTTGTTACTCTTTTCATGAAAAAAGTGTGTATATAAATAGTGGTATTATTTTGAGTTGTACCTTTTTAACTGAAAAATCTTATTCGGATTATAAGTTGAAAAGGGCACAACTAAAAATATTACTCTTTAGATGATAAATCAACGGTCCCATTTGCTTAAACACTTGGAGACAATTCGAAATGTAACTCTTTAGTTGAATCTAAAGACGTTATTCTGTAAACAAAGAGGGAGTCATAACGGTTTTTTATTATGAAAAAGAAGAAAAATTGTTACAGAAAGATTCGGGAAAGGTATTACATGTCAGAGAAGAAAATAAAGGAGAAGTATTTCTCCCAACACACCCGACACCCCCGCACATCCCCTTACCACTGAAAATCCCCCTTCAAATATAATGATATATCATAAGCCGTAAGAATCGATGGATTTTGGGGATTTGTGTGATGAATTCGACATAAAGATTCTTTGTAAAAAAATACTGTAGTCCTCCGCACTTTAATGGCCACCCAGTGGTTGTTTTAATATATTGGGTTTTCCAATAGGGATGATATGATTTTAAAGTGACGTTTCGGCCATTTGTAATATGTCATGATCTGTCATTTGTTTTTCCTTGTATTCAGTAGTGTTTACAATATCATCATGGAGAGATATACGCAACGTTTAGAAATTATTAGTTTTATTATTAAAATAATAGTTCTCCCAATGCAACTTTTCGTGCGCTAAGTCCATTTTTTAAAATAAAAAAACGACCTTGACACCCATGAGCAATATTTTAGCTCTCGTTAAGAGCTAGCTTTTTGCCATTGACCGATTCCCGATCCGACGGACCGTTAAGGATCTTGAGCAAAAATAATCTTTCCGTTCACATTCGAAAATGATGCTAAGTCCATGTTTTTTAAATCAAAAAAAAAAAACCAGTAAGGAAAGGCAGAAAGTCGGGCGGGGCCGACTATATAATACCCTACACCTCCCTAACAATGCACTAAGGGTGATTGCGATAATAATTTGGAATAATTGGTAAATGGGTAAGAACATATATATGTGGATATACCTAATTATGAACCGATAATCGCTAAATTAATCAATATTCGTTCCTAAATTGAGAAACATCTTTCTGGAGACTTTTGTAATGATCGGAAGTAAAGTAAAATTTCTATAGCGCTTTGTAACCAAATCAAGAGGAACATATATATGGAGGTTATATCTAAATCTGTACCGATTTTCTCCAAATTTGACAGTATTCCTTCGAGTAATAAGAAACCTCTTTCTGCCGAATTTTGCACTGATCGAATATAAAATACAATTTCTACAGCGCTTACAGCTCTAATCGGGGGTAACATATACATATATGGGGGCTATATCTAAATTCGAACCGATTTTCTCCGAATTTAGCAGTATTCCTTCATGTAATAAGAAACCTCTTTCTGCCGAATTTCGCAATGATCGGATATAAAATACAGTTTTTACAGCGCTTACATGTCAAATCGGGGGTAACATATATTTGAGGGCTATATCTAAATCTGAACCGATTTCTTCCAAATTTAACAGTGTTCATTCATATAATAACAAACCTCTTTCTGCTGAATTTCAGACTGATCGGATATAAAATAAAGTTTTTACAGCGCGTACATGTCAAATCTGGGGTAACATATATATGGGGGCTATATCCAAATCTGAACCGATTTTAACCAAATTCAATAGGCATCGTCCTTGGGCCAAATAAAATATATGTGTAAAGTTTCGTCGAGATCGGACCATAATTGCGACTTGTACTTTGATTACAAGAATACATGCACAGACAGACGGACAGACGGACAGACAGACGGACATAGCTAAATCAACTCAGAAAGTGATTCTAAGTCGATCGGTATAATAAACAATGGGTCTATTCCTTCTCCTTTTGGGTGTTACAAACAAATGCACAAAGTTATAATACCCTGTACCACAGTGTGGTGTAGGGTATAAAAACGACCTTGACACCCATGAGCAATATTTTAGCTCTCGTTAAGAGCTATCTTTTTGCCATTGACCGATTCCCGATCCGACGGACAGTTAAGGATCTAGAGCAAAAATAATCTTTCCGTTCACATTCGAAAATGATGCTAAGTCCATGTTTTTTAAATCAAAAAATAAAAAAAAAACACTTTCCAGTCGACCTACGACCTTGACACCCATGAGCAACATTTCAGCTCTCGTTAAGAGCTTTCTTGTTGCCATTGACCGATTGTGGCTACGTGCCACACAGAAAATGAAACAATTGAATTGTTGCGAGAAAAGTTTGGAGATTCGATTATTTCAATAAATTGTGATATTGAATGGCCTCCAAGATGTTGTGATTTCCCACCATTAGACAATTTCTTGTGGGATTATTTGAAGTCATTGGTCTTTCGAAATAAACCAGACTCTCTTCAAGCGTTACAAGTCAATATTGAACGTGCCATTCATGACATACGACTTGATTTAGTGGAAAAAATGCTAGAAAATTGGGTTCATCGAATTCGTTCCTGAAGAAGAAGTCGTGGGGGCCATTTGAATGACGTTTTATTTAGAACTTAATTGTATCGATAGTACTTCACATTAAATAAATAACTTTTGAATTTCCTTAACAATAAGTGTGTTTTTTTTCAAAGAAATCATATCACTCTTATTGGAAAACCCTATATATGGGTAGTTCTTTCTCACAGTCACAGGTAAAAAAATAGGTCTTTTTCAAATGCTTAGAAAATGTTACCCTAGTATATGGGAGTAATGACCCACAATATTAAAAAAATTAAATAGAAATTGGAGGAGTCAAAGATCAGAAAAATAGATTTTTCCTTTTGTAATTGTTTTTTGAAGATAATTTTATTGATACAAAGAAATTGAAAATATAAAATATTGTTTCTTAAAGTATTTGCCGTGTACTTTTCATAAAAATATTAATCTTATCTTAAACAATTTATTTCGGTCACTTTTCGCGAAAATAAAAATATAAATTGCGATATCTCAGAATCGATCTAATTTGTTTTCCTTAAATTGTAGGGACCTATAGTAATGTTTTACAGGGAATCTTTTTGACAAGTGCATCATTCATTATAACAGAGCTCGACGTAAAAAGCTATCAGTATATTGGGATGACAGTATATTGGGAAGACTCAAAGAATACAGTAATATCATTAGACTGGCGAAACGTAACTCCTGGAGGCTTTTCTGTGAACAGGTAGACAGCGTTAACAGCATGTCTAAAATAAACCAGTAAGGAAAGGCTAAAGTCGGGCGGGGCCGGCTATATAATACCCTACACCACTCTCGTTATATTGAATAACTCTGATATATAAATTTTGTAATTCATGTATAAATTGTTTACATAAATTTACTTTTGGGGCATTTTATACTTAAATAATACCCTGTACCACAGTTTGGTGTAGGGTATAAAAACGATTGGATCTAAAGAGCCAAATCGGATGAAACATATATATGGGAGCTATAGCTAAATCTTAACCGATTTTCTTCAAATTCAGCAATGTTGGTTCATGGATCAAGAAACTCTACCATTCTAAATTTCAAAATGATTGGATGTAAAATACAGCTTCTACAGGACTAAAGAGCAAAATCGGACGAAACATATATATGGGAGCTATAGCTAAATCTTAACCGATTTTCTCCAAATTCGGTAGTGTTGGTTCATGGATCAAGAAACTCTACCATTCTAAATTTCAAAACGATTGGATGTAAATTACAGCTTTTATAGAACTAAAGGGCCAAATCGGACGAAACATATATGGGAGCTATAGCTAAATCTTAACCGTTTTTTTTCAAATTCGGTAGTGTTGGTTCATGGATCAAGAAACTCTACTATTCTAAATTTCAAAATGATTGGATGTAAAATACAGCTTCTACAGGACTAAAGAGCAAATGGGTAAAAGGATGGAAACTATAGATGATACCGTAAGGCTTTTGATGAAAACTCATTTTCCGAGTGGTAATGCTGGGCCAACAGAGGAACAGTTACAGATCGAAAATGTGATGCACCAAGTACCAATTACGGATGCTATGGTTAAAGAAGCAATAAAAAGGCTGCGGGACCGGATGGAATATTTCCAGCGCTTCTTCAGAATGAGGTGGATCTGGTATCAACTAATCTGGTTGGAGTTTGCACTGCATGGCTAACTCATGCATATACCCCAAAAAATTGGCAGGAATCAAGGGTGGTCTTCATACCCAAGCCTGGCAAGGCGAGTTATACGATCCCAAAGGCTTATCGACCAATTAGCCTAACTTCTTTCCTGTTAAAAACAATGGAGCAAATAATTGACGACATGATCAAAAGTAAGATAGCCGATAACAAGCTAAAATTCAAGCAACACGCATATATTAAAGGAAGATCAGTTGGAAACAGCTCTACATGAGGTAGTACACCACATACAACAGTCCTTCAGTGAAGAAATGTACACACTTGCCGTTTGTATAGACATTGAGGGCGCTTTTAACAACGTTCAGACCGATACACTTATCCAGTCCTTAGACGTGTTTCAGGTTGACCCGGGCGTTGATAAACTGGATCAACAATATGCCAAGGAATAGGTGGATTATTTGTGGGTCATATGACGTAAAAATCAGAGACAAGGTAAATCGTGGTATACCTCAGGGGGACATTTTATCGCCTCTCCTATGGGTTACGACGATACACACTCTCGTTAAAGCCCTCACCAATGAAGGACTTAAACCAGTCTGTTATGCAGACGACGTTATAATACCTCTAAGGGCCACACATCCAAACCAACTATGCAGAAGAGCTTAAGTGCCTCCACTTAACATAGCATATAAATGGGCACAACCAAGGCGATTAAATGTCAACCCAGACACAAAAGAAATATGTATATTTTCAAGGAAAAAGAAGATTCATCCTTTCATCCCGTGCCTCGATTGCTGGATTAGAATATTGCCATATCTAAAAAGGTAAAATACTTGGGAGTAATCTTGGATCAGAAACTGTACTGGAAAGATCATATTGAAGAAGGAGTTACAAAGGCCCACAGATATTGGTCGTTGTGCAGAAGAGCTATAGGTTCAAAATGGGGACTACATCCAAATATGACACACTGGCTTTACATGAGCGTGATTAGACCAATAATAACCTAGGCCTCTGTAGTGTGGTGGACATCAATGGACAAAAAGTACAACGTAATACCATTGCAAAAAGTGCAACGTATTTGCTGTCTAGGCATAAGCGGGGCAATTAGAACCGTACCAACAAGAGCGTTGGAGACTATACTGCACATCCAAACAATAGATATCCGTATAAAGTATGAGGCAGCCCTCACAGCAAGACGTCTACAAGTGATGGGTGAATGGATAAATCGAGACCACAAGTCGTTCCATCAGAAGATATTACAATAACTGGTCGGTCATATTCAAACAACGGAAATCTCCGAACGCATTCCTGAAGTGCGGCTTACAGCTAACTGTGATTCGTTCGTGCCAGACAGACGCTCCTGGGACTACGGAACACTAGCTCAGGCGCCAGTGGGAACCAGCTGCTACACTGATGGGTCCAGGCTAGGAGGAAGGACGGGTCTGGGACATTTTATTGATGAACCAGAAGTCGAACTTTACTTCCGTCTCCCAGACCATAACACAGTATATCAAGCAGAAGTTAGAGCAATCACGGAGGGTGTTAACTGGCTCAGTAATACCACAAAGCCTAAATATGCCAACATATTCACAGATAGCCAAATGGCGATCAATGCAATAATCGGAAAAGGTCAAATCCAGAACAGTGTTAGACTGTAAAAGAACGATAAATAATTACTCAGTCCATGCATGGTCAACTGCATATTTTCTGGGTACCGGGACACAATGGAGTGATTAGAAACGAACGAGCAAACAGCTTGGCTTCAAAGGGCAGAGAACTTCGAGTAATAAACTTGGGAAATTGGAAACCTTTCGAAGCCACGAAGGATGAGTTGAAGCACTGGGCAGTGATGGCTCACAAAACTGTGTGGAATAGAGCAACTTCAAAGATACTGTGGGGTGACCCAAATAAGAAGAAAACAAGTAGTTTTCTGAAAGTAAACAAGATCGAGATTAGTAAGATGATGAGTGTTCTAACGGACACTCAAGCTTACAGGCACATCTTCATCGCATAGGACTAGCAGAAAACGACGAGTGCAGGGCATGCAGGGAATACATCGAAATGATGGAACATTTTCTGTGTCACAGCCCAGCTTTCACACATGCAAGATACCGATATTTCGGTTCCGACATATTGCCAGACTTGACTCATCTCAGGGGATATGACTGAAAGATACTGAGAAAATACGTGTCTAGTAGCGATTTTCTGTAACCCGTGGGGTATAAAAATCATAAATAAGGAGCGCACAACAGGCCGAACCACTGGCTTAAGTGTATGTCCATGGACATGAGACGTTTAAACGTCTCCTCTATTCAACCTAACCTAACCTAACCTTACATCATTCAAAAAATCCTTCGATTGCTACGACTTTTAGGGCGTTGGGGTGGCTTTTCATTGGTAAGGAGATGAGCGGGGGTGTCAGGTCTTTTGGGAGAAATACTTCTTAGAGTGTCTTCATTATTATCTTCTTTGACATGGGACACTTTATCCGAATCCTTCTACATTAAAAATATCTCTGAATTCGCTAACCTTTTTGGTTACCCAGCAATCTTTGGTCCTAAATATATAGAAAACGCAATGTCACGGAACAAAGCGATTAAGCAATTCGATTTAGCGGGTCAAAATTATGCGGTGTAAATTGGTTTCATCGAGGATACATTTTGGTGCCCACACTGTGTTATTAATACCATTACTGCGACAACATTTTTTTCGAAGGGCTGTGCATAATATTTTCTGGTGTAATATGGTGTCCTTAACACGAAAATATATTAAAAAAGCCAGAAGAATATCTTAGTTAAAAATCGATAAAAAAATGTTATAGTAAATTTAAAAAAAATCTTTAATATTCCCTTTTCCTTGGAATATGCCTTTAGTATTTATTATTTTATTTACTGATGGTTTTGTTTTTATTATGTTTTATTTTTTATTTATTTCCGATATTTCGATCGTCTTCGACCTTCAGGGATTTTCAATTTAAACAAAACAAACGACTTGTTGCTAACACAGCATTGTTTCAACTTGTTTATATTTGATTTTTTCACAAAAAATCCTTTTTTGTTGACCAATATTTTGTTATTTACATTTTTGAAAGTTAGCTTCTTTACAAAGAAAACAATGTCTATTTGAAGAAAATCTATGGATAATTGTAGAAATTATAGAACTTTTGGTAGAAATGTGCGAATTTCAAAATAATCCGGTTTTTATAGCCCCACTATTGTGAACAAGTGTATATATCAGATGCTGCGGGCCAAAAGTGAAACACATTAATGGACCTAAGAGACCCCAAGAATATTTGTCGGAAATCCGTTTTGGGCCATTTTAAGTCATTTTAGCAATGTCTGTCAATCTGTCCTCCTGTTTGTCATAGACCATTTTGCACAAAAAGTTAACGGCTTATATCTTTGATTCTTGTCATACAACTACTTAAAATTGTGTGCAATGTAATTTTTTTACAATACCTACCGTCCCGTGAAAAAATGGGCATCATTGCCAACCCTATTTTGGTACCTCCCATACAAATGAAGCATTTTGCATAAAAAGTTAACGGCTTTTAACCTTAATTCCAGTGCCTAAAAATACATGACATTTTTTACAGGCTAATGTTTTTATATTACCTATAGTCCCGTGTAAAAAAAAAATTGATCAAAATCGGTTCAGATTTACATATAGCTCCCATATATATGTATGTACCTTCAATTTTACACATATAACGCTATCTAAGCAACTTTTTTTAACCGATCTGAATATAAAATGGATGCAAAGACGTTTCTTGATACACTTAGAGATTATACTAAATGTGAGGAAAACCGGTTCAGATTTAGGAACAGCCCCCATATATATATTTTACTACCGATTTGACATGTAAGCGCTGTAGAAACCGTATTCTATATCCGATCAGTAGGAGATTCGGCAGACAGAATTTTCTTATTAAATGAATGAACACTGCCAAAATCGGTGAAAACTGGTTCAGATTTAGATATAGCCTCAATATATATATATGTTACTCCCGATTTGACATGTAAGCGCTGTTGAAATCGTATTCTATATCCGATCAGTACTAGATTCGCAGAAAACGTTTTCTTATTACATGAATAAACAGTACCAAATTCGGTTCAGATTTAGATATATGTTCCCCCCATTTAGTATCAAAGCGCTATAGAAGTTGTACTATGTTCCTGCCTATTTAGTATTTAAGCGTTTTTGAAATTTTATTTTACGTCCGATCTTTACATTATTTGGCATAAATAAGGTTGCTAATTCAAGTTGATGAAAATCTGCTTAGATTATGTATGGCCCCATTTATTTGTTCCTTTCGATTCTTGATGAAAATGAAAAAAGACTGCGCATTTTAATATTATCATTTCGGAGTAGCCGTTCTGCAGAGAATATTGCTGCTGTAGCCGAGGATGTCATGGAAGCGCCGTCGACATCGACCAGACGACGTGCCACGCAAATGGGTATCAGTCGACGGTCTCTACAGCGAATTTTGGTACAAGATTTGAAGATGTTTCCGTACAAAGTCCAGACGGTGCATCAGCTGTTAGCTGCTGACCGCCAATTGCGTCTAACATAACATCGAAAGGTTACTTTTGCGCCACCTGTTAGTTTATTCTGATCAACATCTTCGCCTCCTCCTTGGAATAAGCCTTGATGAGGAGGAGTAGCCAAGTACTTTGTTAACTGAAAAAAAAAACAATTATTCAAATTATTATCGCAATGCCTATTTTCGCATTGTTAGGGAGGTGTAGGGTATTATATAGTCGGCCCCGCCCAACTTTAAATCTTTCCATGCTGGTTTAGTTATCGAAAACTAGCTAAGTAATCGATAACTAAAATAGTTATCTAAGAATTTGATTTTATTTTTTTCCACATTGATCTCATTTTAGAAAAAAGTACAATGTATTTTTTGATTTTTTCTACTACTACTCCCAAATCGTCTGTAATTTCAGACATACTAATAGTATTTTCATGGGTATATACTCGATAAAAATGGCGGAAATTTCGAGTTCCTTTTGGTACTTTCCAGACAAATAGACCATTTTGAACCATATTGACTAAATGGATTTCCATGCAAAAAATTCCATTTATCTAATTAATTTAATACTTTACCATATATTTCCTTTTAAAACGTTATATTTAAATCCTACAGTTTTTAATGAATGCGTATATCACCTCATTCAATACTGATAATTTATTTAATTTAAAGTCCTCTACTTCTCTGCACATACACGCACACAATTTCAGTTGAAAGCCGCACAGACACATAAATTCGAAATCACTTAAAAGTGTCGACAAAATTAAATGGAAAACTTTACGCTTATCATGATATTCGCCAACAAAAACCCGTAAAGTAAAATGTACGATTTGAATACAATATACGATGTCTATAAGTTCAGATGTTCGTTGATGTCTGAGCTCACCAAGTGAACTCAGCTCAAACTCACATCAAAGATATTTGCAAATGTTAAAAACTCTTAACAACTTAACTGAAAACTGTCAGTTTATATCATAATATGAGCAATTTAAGCGACGAACTTAACAAATTTTCAAATGTTTTTCTTTGCGGAGTCAATGAAAATTTAACAACGAGATAAAAAGTTAGACGGGCAGACACAGCGAATGGACAGTGCAAACAGACGTATAACATACATTAGGCCAGTGGGACCGGCAGATAGAGAGTGTGGTTATGTGAACAGATGGACAGACAGACAGAGAGGTGGATTTTTGTCTGTCCATCAGCCTCAAGATAAATTTAAGTATAATGTACTTAAATTAATGTAATTGAACAACGTTAGCAAATGGCTGCAACGTTAATATATTTACGATAATATGGCATGAACACTAAGTTATTGTAACTTGTTTGTAACCGTATTTGCTTGAATTGGAAGTGAGAATATTGCTCAGAAACATGTTAACTTGTCGAAACTGAGGCCGAAAATAAGTAAAAGAAGTTAGACAGTTGAGTAACTCGACTAAAGTATATCCTCAATTCTTTAAAATTGATTAATTCCATGTGAAAATTCTCTAACATTTAACTGAGAAGAAAAACATTTTTTACGATATTTAAAAACAAAATTTCTAAAAAAAACATAAATAAAAACCAGTAAGGAAAGGCTAAAGTCGGGCGGTGCCGACTATATAATACCCTACACCACTCTCGTAATATTGAATAACTCTGATATATAAATTTTGTAATTCATGTATAAATTGTTTACATAAATTTACTTTTGGGACATTTTATACTTAAATAATACCCTGTACCACAGTGTGGAGTAGGGTATAAAAACGATTGGATCTAAAGAGCCAAATCGGATGAAACATATATATGGGAGCTATACCTAATTCTTAACCGATTTTCTTCAAATTCGGCAATGTTGGTTCATGGATCAAGAAACTCTACCATTCTAAATTTCAAAACGATCGGATGTAAAATACAGCTTCTATATGACTAAAGGACCAAATCGGACGAAAGATATATATGGGAGCTATATCTAAATCTGCACCGATTTTCTTCAAATTCGGCAATGTTGGTTCATGGATCAAGAAACTCTACCATTCTAAATTTCAAAACGATCGGATGTAAAATACAGCTTCTATAGGACTAAAGGACCAAATCGGAAGAAAGATATATATGGGAGCTATATCTAAATCTGAACCGATTTTCTTCAAATTCGGCAATGTTGGTTCATGGATCAAGAAACTCTACCATTCTAAATTTCAAAACGATCGGATGTAAAATACAGCTTCTATAGGACTAAAGGGCCAAATCGGACGAAACATATATATGGGAGCTATAGCTAAATCTTAACCGATTTTCTTCAAATTTAGCAATGTTGGTTCATGAACCAAGAAACTCTACCATTCTAAATTTCAAATCGATCGGATGTAAAATACAGCTTATATAGGACTAAAGGGCCAAATCGGACGAAAGATATATATGGGAGCTATATCAAAATCTGAACCGATTTCAACCAAATTCAATAGCGATCTTAACAGCCGCGAAATACTCTAAACTGCAAAATTTCAGAACGATCGGAGTGAAATTGCGACCTGTAGTCGACGAACAACTTTACATGGACAGACGGACGGACGGACCGACGGACATCGTTAAATCGACTCAGCTAGTGATTCTGAGTCGATCGGTATACTTTAAGGTGGGTCTAGCTGTGTTATTTTAAGGTGTTACAAACATCTGCCGTGAAACAAACTTATAATACCCTGTACCACAGTGTGGTGTAGGGTATAATTAAAATTATATATTTTTTTTTATATTGTTGTTTTTATATTCGACCTTTCTATTTGTTCAATTATTGGGAGTTTATTAAAATTATATTTTAAGAAAAAAATACACCTTTTATTTTTTTGCATTGTAGATTATATTGTCATTTAATTTTTTTTGTTGGGATTTCAGAGTAATTCCTTCTGAAGTAACACACAAATGTTTGCTCTTTTCTCCGATTTTGATGAATTTTGCGCATATGTACTTTAAAGTGTGCAAAAAAAATAATCAGGATTTGTTTTAAAAAATATTTACAAAATGTCACCTACAGTCGCGGAATTTTTTTTTAAAGAAATTAATTTATTTCATTTTGTTGTTTTCGCAAGAAGTTGAAGAGACATCATCATGCAACTTACTGGAGGTATT
Source organism: Eudasyphora cyanicolor (assembly GCA_963930755.1). Lineage (NCBI taxonomy): Eukaryota > Metazoa > Arthropoda > Insecta > Diptera > Muscidae > Eudasyphora > Eudasyphora cyanicolor. The sequence continues at coordinate 47,077,778 of OZ005737.1, read as the reverse complement.
AATGACAATATAAACTGCTATGCAAAAAAAATTAGGGTGTTTTTTTTTTCTTAAAATGTATTTTTTACTTTTATTTTAAATTTCTTATAAAAAAATATTATAAAAATCAGTAAGGATAGACAGAAAATTTTGGCAGTGTTCATACATGTAATAAGAAAACTCTCTTTGCCGAATTTCGTGCTGATCGGACATAAAACACGGTTTCTACAGCGCTTACATGTAAAATCGGGTGTACCATATATATGGGGACTATATCTTAATCTGAACCGATTTTCCCCGAATTTGGCAGTGATCATTAGAGTGGGTCGCAAAAAAAGGTTGCACCGGTCACCCCCTAGTTTTGAAGATTATCAAGAGACAATTCCGGGCAACGAAAAAAATTTTTTTCTGTGCGTTGTCATTTGATGTCCGATCGTAACGGGATTATGAGGGCTATGCGATTATGCTTATGCGCTTTCACGTAGAATCTTTGGTTTAGTAACAGTCTTCAAAAATATAAGAAAAAAATTGATTTTTTTTTAAAAAACACTTTTTCCGGATTCAAAAAAAAAAAAAAAACGTAAAAAATCGAAAACATTATTTTATTACATTTTTTAAAAAGCCAGTATGCTAAAGTAGAAAGCACTGTTTATTTGAAAGTTATGAGCCATTTTGTAAATGTTAGGGAAATTCATATTTTTCGTTTTTATACCCTACACCACACTGTGGTACAGGGTATTATAAGTTTGTTTCACGGCAGATGTTTGTAACACCTTAAAATAACACAGCTAGACCCACCTTAAAGTATACCGATCGACTCAGAATCACTAGCTGAGTCGATTTAACGATGTCCGTCCGTCCGTCCGTCCGTCCGTCCATGTAAAGTTGTTCGTCGACTACAGGTCGCAATTTCACTCCGATCGTTCTGAAATTTTGCAGTTAAGAGTATTTCGCGGCTGTTAAGATCGCTATTGAATTTGGTTGAAATCGGTTCAGATTTAGATATAGCTCCCATATATATCTTTCGTCCGATTTGGCCCTTTAGTCCTATAGAAGCTGTATTTTACATCCTATCGTGTCGAAATTTAGAATGGTAGAGTTTCTTGATCCATGAGCCAACATTGCTGAATTTGAAGAAAATCGGTTAAGATTTAGCTATAGCTCCCATATATATGTTTCGTCCGATTTGGCCCTTTAGTCCTATAGAAGCTGTATTTTACATCCGATCGTTTTGAAATTTAGAATGGTAGAGTTTCTTGATCCATGAACCAAGATTGCCGAATTTGAAGAAAATCGGTTCAGATTTAGATATAGCTCCCATATATATCTTTCGTCCGATTTGGTCCTTTAGTCCTATAGAAGCTGTATTTTACATCCGATCGTTTTGAAATTTAGAATGGTAGAGTTTCTTGATCCATGAACCAACATTACCGAATTTGAAGAAAATCGGTTAAGATTTAGCTATAGCTCCCATATATATGTTTCGTCCGATTTGGCCCTTTAGTCCTATAGAAGCTGTATTTTACATCCGATCGTTTTGAAATTTAGAATGGTAGAGTTTCTTGATCCATGAACCAACATTGCCAAATTTGAAGAAAATCGGTTAAGATTTAGCTATAGCTCCCATATGTATGTTTCGTCCGATTTGGCTCTTTAGATCCAATCGTTTTTATACCCTACACCACACTGTGGTACAGGGTATTATTTAAGTATAAAATGTCCCAAAAGTAAATTTATGTAAACAATTTATACATGAATTACAAAATTTATATATCAGAGTTATTCAATATTACGAGAGTGGTGTAGGGTATTATATAGTCGGCACCGCCCGACTTTAGCCTTTCCTTACTGGTTAAATGATGTTTTTGCGTATATTGAAATCGCCATATGTGAGAGGGACATATAAGAGACATTGCACTTGCATTTTATTTTATGAGAGGACGAGGTTTTATGGTTGTTCGTAACCATCCATAAAACATGATATGCAATGTCAGTGTAAAGAACGGTTCAGTTATAATCTGGCCAGCTAAAATTGGGAATATATTTTGAAAAAAAAGTCCGATATTTTAAGTTGATATGGGAAATTAAAGCTTATATACTCATGTTTGCGATAAATCATAACATACATTAAATTACAATGTTTCGATAATAATTTCTGGCTTTCTTTTTAACACCATGCATCATGTTTTGCACAACTTTTCTTGGCACTTCTGCGCATACTTTGTTCCACTTTATTTCCATATTTTGTTTCGAATTTGAAGATCTGCCATGTTTTTTAATTTTTGTTTGGTAATTGCCCAAAATTGTTCAATTGGTCTGAGTTCAGGGCAATTTGGTGGGTTCATATCCTTTGGTACGATGTCAACTGAGTTTGCACTATACCACTCCACTGTAGTTTTGGAGTAATGACAGGATGCCAAATCTGGCCAAAACTTCACAGGCGATCGGTGGCATCGAATGAAAGGCAGTAGTCGCTTTTCTAGGCATTCCTCTCGATATATTTCACTGGTCATCGTTGAAAATGTTAAAAACGGGCGACTTTTCAAGCCACAGCTGCAAATTGCCTGCCAAATCAATTCTTTTTTACCAAATTTATCCAATTTTATGTATTTGTACCTATCGTCGACAGCACCCCGCATTTTTGCAACATAAGAAGTTCGACCTGGTAGCTGTTTTACATCCATTTTTACGAATGTTTCATCATCCATTATAATGCAGCCGTTAAATTTTGTCAAAACTTGTTCATACAGACGACGTGCTCGTTTTTTATGCTATTGATTGCTGTTTTCGGAACGGTTTGGATATATAATTGTTCTATATGATGTCAGCTTTGCATATAAGCGGATTCTTCGAATGGTACTTTTGCTAGTTCCGTATCTTTTTGCCCGATCATTATCAGAAAGTCCAGGATTTACCTTTATAGACCTTAATACCTTTTCCCGCAATTCTTGGTCTCTGGTTCCCTTTGCTTTAGCAGTTCTAGTTTTTCGTTCGATGCTTAAAGTATCCTTATACCGATTAAGAACATTATTTACGGTTGATTTTGGCATTTCCAAGTCCCTAGCCATATTTCGTCCTGACCAGCTTGGATTTTCTAAGTACTTGTGCACAATTTTTTTCCGAATTTCTTCTTCCATGTTTAATTAAATCGACAAATATTTACAGAATTGCATGAAATCCACGTGGAGTAATGTCATGTAATCAAATAACAACATGCCAAACTTTTTACTTTTTATTTCATCCACTAGGGGCGCTGCAATCGACTGTAACATGTGGCCAGATTATAACTGAACCGTTCTTTAATTCAGTGCCTTAAAGAGATATTATAAAGTATGAGTAAACGGCAAATAACTTTTCAATGTGTAAATGATCCCGACAATTTCTGCTACATCTGCGGAAAATATGTAATTAAAAAATCGACGTGCGTTTAGTAAAATAATAGAAGAAATATATGTGTAATATTTTGGTATGTGAGTTAAAAATATGAACGAACCGTGGACACCTAGTATTTTGTGTAATTCGTGCCATGTAAATCTTACTCGATGGACTAGTGGAAGAACGCGGTAAGTATTTTACAATTAATGTATTAGAATGTTTTGTGGAATAAAACGTTTTAATTTTAGACTTCACGTGCAATTTTGAATGCCAATGATTTGGAGACAACCATTCATTCACGATACGGACTGCTATTTTTGTCTAAATTAATAGATTGGAGTAGGAAGTGTTCAAGTATAGCTAACAGCCTAATAACGGAAACATCATCAAGTTCAACTGAGTACTCAACTCTGAGCGATTCAAGTTTGAGTCAGAAGTCATCGCTTTTAACTCACTTTCAACTCATTGATCTAGTGAGACATTTGGAACTGACCAATATTTTGGCCTCAGATGTTAACATATCATATTATAGAGTCCGTGATATACATTACAAACAATTTTATACAACTATGGATAATAGATGTTTTTGAAAGGACATTCCCGGATTGTTCGAGGAAATTAATCAAACATACAATTCAAAGGAATGGCGGTTACTTGTTGACAGTAGTAAAGAAAGTTTGAAAGCAGTACTTTTACACAACGGAAAGTACTGCTGTCAACACTAAGGAATCATACGAAACAATGGCTAAATCGATAAAATACATAAAATTTGAACATGACTGGAAAATTTGTTGCGATTTAAAAGTAGTTGGTATGTTATGCCTCTGGGATAGCCGATATTTTGCCACCACACCATATTAAGCTGGGGCTCTTTAAAAATGTTGTAAAAGCCTTAGGGAAAGATGGCAATTCACTCTCATATTTAAAAAGTTTATTTAAAAGTCTTTCTTTTCAAAAAAAGAGGAAGACGGCGTTTGTGATGGACCTAAAATAAGGAAACTGATGAAAGGTGTAAATTTCGAATCATATTTGACGTCGGATGAAATTGCAGCATGGAGGTCGTTTAAGCTTGTAGTTTCTAATTTCCTTGGATCCAATAAAAGCCCGCAATATGAAACAGTGAAAATTGGTAAGAAATATATTTTTCTATATTTATGTATGTATATAACACATATGTATGTATTCTTCCAACATATTTTTCGCTTTATGTATTCCAACAGGTGTAAATATGTCCCTCAAAATGTTCGTGAGTGACGAACATGGCGAAAGGTTTCACCAACAATTGAAGTCCATCGAGCGGCGTTACCAAGGACACTGGGATGAAAGAATGATGGGAGATTATATTTGGTTCCTCATTAGAGAAATCGATTCCGAAATCTACAAACGTCAACAAAGAACTCACAATTACTTCTAATTAATCTTGTACATATAAGTAATTTCAAATGTACATAATATAAATAAAAGTAACAAATAAAATCGCTATTTAAACAGAAATTTAAAAAAAAAAGATTTTTTGAAATTATCTTACCTCTACCAATAGGGCTATAATTTCTACATTTATCCATAGATTTTTTTTAAATGGGCATTATTCTCTTCCCTAAGATACAAACTTTTAAAAAATAAAAAAAAATATTTTTAGATTTTTTTCTATTTTTGATGTTTCTTTTGTCCCAGGATTTTTTTTTTTAAAAAATCTACTTTTTCCAATTTGTTTAATGACTGTTACTAAACCACTGTTTCTAAGCGCGAGAGATATTTCCAACATTGGTAGCCCACATTAATAGCTTCAATTTAACATATAAGTCGACCTGATTGGGCATATACTCCAAAAATTATAGTGCAAATACTAAGGGTACCTTCGACGATAATAGAATTTAAAAAAAAAAATTTTAAAAAATTTTTGGTTTTGATTTTATATAACAGTATGCCATAATCTATACAAAAAAAATAATTTTTAGGTCTAGGACACAAAAAAATTTTTTTTTGTTGCATGGTGTTATTTTGATAATAAAACTGAATAATTTGTAAACATTGTTCTTGCGTATATCTCTTCATGATGAAATTGTAAACACTTCTGAATACAATGAAAAGCAAATGACAGATTAAGACATATTACAAATAGCCGAAACGTCTCTTCAAAATCATATCATCACTATTGGAAAACCCGTTATAAGCCCCGTAGAGCCGTAATGCCCTTTGAATTAAAGAAAATTATGAGGGCTATAAATGTTGGAAATAAAACTTTCGCGTATAAATAGCGGTTTAGTAACCGTCGCACAATGAGAAAAAAAGGGGTAAATACGCGCGCATAGCAGTATTTTCAATCTCACTACTATACCGTTAGAGGAGTTAGAGGACTCTATGTCCTACGGTTTGGACCATCTTCAAGAGAATTCTTTGGAGAAGAAATAGGTGTACCCAGATTTTATTTTACTGTTACCATGTACCGCACACTGGGGCTACAAAAGCGACTTTGTGGAAATTAGTGTGAAAATCAGAATATCGTACCAACTTCAGTGATCTTAGTTTTATATTAAAGCTGACAAAATTTATTTCAAAATCTATTTGAGTTACTTAATTTTGTGTTGCTGCGTTTTAAATATAGACCATTAAAGTTCAACAATTTTTTGTGAAAATTGCGTTAAAAGTCTACAAAACGGGCAATGTTTTTAAGATTGAAACCAAAACAACATAAATAGGATAAAATTGCAGTCTGCAATATTTTTGAAAGCTGCAGTTTTGCACTAATGCAATTACACAATGGGTTGTCAACTGTTAATAAGAGAAAAGTTAGATTAAAAACAAAAAAATAATCGGTCCACCCTAATATACATAAACTGCAGAAGCGTTTAACTATATTTTTATAGTTTTTGTAGAAGAAGTAAACTATAAAAATTACACATATAATCATAATAATATTAATTAGATCGATAATTTTGATCGTAGAACTCTACAAACTTGCAACCGGACTTGTACCGGTCTTATTTATTATCCGATTTTGCCGAAATTTCGTAAAAGTTATTTTTTTGAACCAAGAAAAAAGGTCCATATGTTTCGGGAAAATCATTTCAAAGATAGATGTAGCTTCCACACATATTTTCTTTATTTAAAGTAAAAAAACACATATTTAAAGTACAAAAATCGGCCATAATCGCAAAAAGTCGCAAATAAACTAGGTACCGTTGGATTCACAACTAAGTCACCTCTCTTCTCTATGTCATATCGTAGTGATCCCACGTGATCCAAAAAAGTTGTATTCCATTTACTGCGGATACTTTTTATTGAACAACAAAAAAACTGTATTTTTACTTTGAAATATCTCTTCATTTAAAGACGATAAAAACACGTTTTATACACAAAAATTTAGATGAATATAACCTTATTATATGTTACAAGTCCGGTCGCATTTCAGCAACAAACGAGAATTCTACAAGTATTTTAGTATATACATTTTATCATCGCAATTTGATTTGCATTTATTAGTAAAAAATTCAAAATTTGAAAGGTCATAACTCGGAATCGCCCAGAGATATTTTGATAATATTTGAAGGTATTTTCATTAAATGTTATTTACAATAAAATAGCATTCCCAAAAAACTGATTTTTGAAAGTTGTTTTCAATGTCCTATGCGCGCATATTTCATCATATTTTCCCATCGTGCGTCGTTAAAAAAACTCGAGTTTTTAAATCGTATTTGCTGTCACGTAAAACCCATAAGAAATACAAAAATATACAAAAAAATTAAAAAAAAAATTGTTTAATTTTTGAAAGCTTCTCGTAGTACCCTAACGAAGAAAGCAAAGAAATCTATGGATAAATGTATAAATTATGGTCCATATTGTGAAAGTAAGGGAAATTCAAAAAATATTGTTTCCTTTTTTAATTTTTGCCATTTTGTTTGGGTGGTACCAAAAGGGGCAATAACGCGCACTTTTAAATAGACGATGGATACTATAAAAGCATTACACTGTACAAAGTGCCAAATGTTTATATGCGCAGGAATCGAATTTATAAGCCGTTTACTTTTTGTACATTGGTACCTTCCACTTGTGTGGAAGGTACCAAAAGGGGCCTGTCAATAACGCCCATTTTTCACGGGGCTGTAGGTACTATAAGAGCATTACACTGCACCAAATTACAAGTATTTGTATGGAATGGAATCAAAGTTATAAGTTGTTAACTTTTTGTGCAAAATGGTCTATGGGAGTACCAAAAAAAGGGGTGAAAACTTCGCCCATTTTTCTTAAGATGATAGCGACTAAGAAACTAATACTATGTATGGAATTGTGAAAGATTCTGAGTAGTACCTATCATCATACCGATCAATGTCTTATTTAGTTTCAGTAAATATCTAGCTTTCTACTCATTTGGATCAGCCAAAGTATCTTTGTACGTTTTTGTGTTATGAATTTCAAAAGAGGCGTTTTAAATGTTAATTTATATATATTCAATATAACATGATGTGTGTATGTATGTATCAGGGATATAACGAATATTCGCATATGCGAACGCGAATTGTTCGCATAATTTTAACATTAGCTTTCGCATTTGCAAAACCCATCTTTGGATTATTCGCTTTCGCATTCGCTTTCGCAAAAATATATTTCAGTATTCGCTTCCATTTGTTAAAAGTGTTAAATCTCCTTATTCCCTTCACACAATTTGAAGATATTAATACCAATGAAAACCTCTACAACTGCTCTTCAAAACAGTTGAAGAAATACGTTTGTCCTTGTGGTAACAGGAGGTAAAACTATGGAAAACATTCTTAATACTTGAATATCCTGGAAAAGAATCAATTCAGTTCCTTGAATTTGTTGGTACTAAAGGGTCAAACTATTATTCGCATTCGCTTTCGCAAAAATGCCTATTTCACTATTCGCTTTCGGATAGTGAAATATGCATTTTCAATACTCGCTTTCGCATTCGCAAGAAATATATTTTAATATTCGCTTTCGCTAAAGTCACTTTCGTTACATCCCTAGTATGTATGATGTTTTTATTTAAATTTTTTTATTAAATTTTTAAGGTTGTCTAAAGAATTTTTAATATTATATCTTGTCTGATTTTTGAGCTCCAATTATAATTTTTTTAAATTTAAATTAAATCTCGAAAGGAGTCACCCAATCAATGTCTTGAATCTCGCATCTCCCTCCACCCCTCATTTTAATCGGTGCATATAATTTTTTCCCATGTTCTTGTCATGATTTGTGCTGTCAACAGTACACAATTTCGCTGTGGGTTGCACCCATCTAATCTCATGCTGTGTTTCCACTTAGTGGTCACAGCATAACATGATATTCGTGCAATTTTAATTTAATTTTCTGCCATAAGAGCAATTATATTTGCTTATATATTATTTAGTTAGATTTAAATGCCTGCGCATAAAATTGTTAAATTGTTAACAATGGAATAAATGTGTGTAATTGATTTGATTTGTTCAATTTAATCCATTATCTATTTTGCAATGAACATTATTTTATTATTGTTATTTAATTTGTGTTTAGTTTGAAATAAAATGGAAAAAAGTACAAATATTTTTGCGGTATTTACGTTTGAAATGCAAATTGTGAAACATATGTAAAATGATAAAACGGTGAGGGTAGGGCAAAGAGACAGTTTTGTGTTACATTTAAAAAAAACCAGACATATGGATATGGTATATGTAGTATATTCAAAGTAAATTTTGTGTTAAATACGGTCGCTATATGTAAATATTAAATTGAATGACATAGATTGAAGATAATTTCACTGTGGTGACTATAGTTGATGACTGAAAATTCCAACTTTGTATATGTTTCAAGATAACCGAATAACAAATTGTTCATAGGAACTTGTTATCCGCAATGTTTTCTGTAGAAAACATTGTTATCCACGATGTTTTCTGGCAAAATTTTGGTATTCACAGTGGTTTTGTTATCCACGATGTTTTCTGTTGAGAATAATGGTATTCAAAATGATTTCTGTAAAAAATATTGTTATCCACAATGTTCTCTTTGGGAAATGTTTTTTTTTATAAAAATGATTTGAAAATCTGCTTATTCCTAAGGTTTTCTAAGGGATATTTTGATATCCAAACATTTTGTATATTGCAGCGTTAATAATTGTTGCGCTATCATAACAAACCCACAAAATTGTCCATACAACATCTTGTTTTCCACACTGCTCTCTTTACGAGGTATTGTGTTTTTACAAAAACATCTTTTTATCCACAATGTTTTTTGCGGATTTTTTTTTATCCACTATGTTGTAATTTACAATATTTTCAATGTAAATTTCTGTTATAGAAAATCTTATTATCACAATATTTTCTATTTGAAATCTTGTTATGCAAAATATATTATATTGAACAAATTTGTGTTCCAAAAAATTACTTAACAAATCTTTTAATGCACAAGAAAATCTTGTGATCAACATTTTTGCTATAAAAATATATAAAATATTCATATTCGGAACTTTTCTATAAAGTTTTTTGTAATTAAAATATTTCCTACAGCAAATGTACAGGATTTTTTTGAATTCTGATATTTTCTGTTTACAAAAATGATTTCTATAAAAAAACTTTTTGTCTTCAATTTTATATAAAGTCATGTCATGTATTTTGGGTAGAAAAATGTTATTATGCAGAATGTGTTATATTCAAATTATTTTATCCAAAACGTTATTTTTTGTTGAACATTTTCTTATTCGCATGATTTCCAAAAAAATCCTATATGAATTCTGTTATCCACAAAGTTTCCTGAAGAAAATTTTGTTATTCTGAAAATGTTTTCTATGTAGAAAATCATTTTTGGCACAACATTACAAAGGAAAATCTTTTTATACTCAAATTTTTCTACAAAAACTTGATATGCAGAATATTTTCTATATTAAATGATTGTTATACGCATGTTTTATATAAAAAGTCTAACTATCGAGAATATATTATGTTTAAAATCCTTTTGTCACAATGTATTCTCTAGAAAATCTTGTTCTCCACAGGTTTTTCAATAAAAATCCTCTTCATAATGTTTCTTGTAGAAAATCAAAATAGAAATTATTCGGGTTAAAGTTTTCCTCCTTAGGTGTGAAGTTCTGCAACTCTGTAGAAAACATTAATGCCAATATTTTTGTGGAACATATTAACCCTTGCTCCCCCAACAAACGGTATTTTTTTAATAAATCGTAAAAAACGCCCGTAAAAATGGGGAGAGTAGGCATGAAATGTTCTACAAAAATGTTGACCACAAAACACTAACGCCCAAAACTTATGACAAACACCAAAAAACAGTCAAATTCCATTCAAAAACACTCGCAGCAATGTTATTCATACATCGCAGCAATGCTATTCTTGCAGCAATGTTATTCATACGCCTCAGTTGTCCAAGCAATAAATATACCAGTAAAGAGAGGTTTAACTGGACTTTGCCTCTTTTAGGGTTTGTGTTAAGTTTTGGGGTTTGGTGTGTTGTGACATGTACAGTAAAATTTTATGGGCAACATTTTTGTAGAACACTTCATCCTCGTCCTCCTCATTATTGGGGGTGTTATTTACGATTTATTAAACCGTTGCCGTTATGTGGGGGAGCTACAGGGTTCACATGTTCCACAAATATTTTGCATTAATGTTTTCTACAATGTTGCTGTATACCCCATGCTTCAGGTGCACGCTGAAAAAAAATCGCTTCTGAAGTATATTGTCCCAAACATATTCGGCTTGAAACATATATATGTTTAGGGTACACTCTAAACATATAATATTTGGTACACACAAAGGTTATATATTTGGAAAGATGTTGTTCTAAACAAATCTTTGTTTACTTCCAATTTGTTTTTACTTGAGACTATTATTTCCGTAACAAATAAAAAATTTGCATTTAAGTATTCAGAAAATACCTAAATTGTTTTATGTTTTTCAGTAATTCAAAATAATTTTGTTTAAAAATTTTTAATGTTCATAAAAATAATACATAATATTTGAAATCCTATAATCTTGGATCAAAATAAATTTTTCGGTCGATTGACAACTAATGATGGCTTGGAATACTTAGAAATTTGAAATGATTGATTTGAAACATAAGTCAATGCTGCATATGGTGTCAAAACTGGGAGGTACAATTGGGAAGAAAAAAAAATGAAATTCGAAAAAGTCAGCAATAGATTTGAAAATCTTTTTCAATTAAAATATATGTGGAGAAATTCCTAAACAATATTTTTACTTGTACTTAAATATGTACAAAAGATTTGAAAATCTTTTTCAAATAAAATATATTTGGAGAAATTCCTAAACAATAATTTTACTTGTACTTAAACATATACTTTAATTGAGAAATTTAGTTTGCAGATATATTTTGTTGTAATATATTAATACATGCGTTATAATATTTAAAAATTTGTGATCCAAATATATATTCTTTCGATTCAAACATATCAAAAATGGCGATTTTGCCCAGTGTGTTAATAAAACATAATTGCATATACTGATATGCTGCACGAACGGGCAAAATGGGAAAACTTTAACTTCTAAAATAAAATTCCGATGTGATCTTATAAAACGCCGATACACGTATATCATTTTTTCGTCTCCTCTATCGTTGTTTTTTCGTGTTGTACAGTGTTATGTCAAATTGTGTTAACATTTCTGTTCAGTGAGGTTTGGCAGGTCATCATGAATCGTTTAACGCTAGAACAACCCTTCCAAATTTCATTTTAATATATTCAATAACAACCGAGCCAATAGGCCGTGTATGGTTTCAAATTACTTCTTAACGTGTAAAACATTTAAATTTTTTAATAAATTATCTTATATGACTAATTATGCGGGGATTAATTTGTGCCCTCAAAAATTACAAAAAGTATAAAAATCTTAAAAATATACAAACCTCTCCTGTTCAATTATGCAAGAAAAAGACTCTTATAAAGAAACAATTAAAAGGAAATAATGGGAATATAAATTGGAACTGGAATTTCTTGTTTAGTGATGAAGCTCATTACTGGTTAAATGGCTACGTCAGTATGACAATCCTCAAGACGTTAACGAATCACCATTACTTCCATTAACATAGACTGTTTGGTGTGGTTTAGACGCTGTTGGTGTCGTCGGTCCCCATTTCTTTCGAAATGAGAAAGGAACTGCCTTTACGGTGAATGGCGAACTTGCCATAATGCGCGCTTAACAATCGATTTATTGCAAAATCAATTTGGTGACAATTTCCAGAAGTGGTCTTGTTCACTGGCCCCTTCGTTCGTGCGATTTAACGCCTCTGGATTTACCTTTATGGGGCTATGTTAAGTCACTGGTTTATGCCGACAAGTTTTGATGCATTGGAAGCCAATATTCAAGCCACCATTGACGCCATACGGCCAGATTTATTGGAAAAAATTAGTATACAAATTGGAATAGTCGAATGGACAATGTAATTCGTAGCCGCGGCGGACATATGCCGGAAATCGTATTTAAAAAGTAAGTGCCATGAAATTATCTACCAGATTGTAATAAAAAAGTTTAATTCCAACAATATTTCTGTCTTGTATTATCAGTTTAAATTATCAAGCTCTTAAAAAACGCCCATTATTGTAATAAAGTTTTTATGGAGTTTATTTGTTATCCACAAAGTTTTCTATAAAAAAAATGAGTAAATTAATAATATTTTCACTTCTTTTTCTGTAAAGGAAATCATATTATCCACATAATTTTCTACAAAAAAAATTGTTATCCACAATGTTTACAGTGGAAACTTGTTTCCCGTAAAAAACTTGTTAATTAAAATTTTACCCGAAATTTTATCCTTGTAAAGGGTGGTTAAATTTTAAGGGCCGATGTTGATTTTGATTAAAACACAAATTATTTAGGAAATTTTTGTCATTTCTTTTTATTATGGTAATATTGGTATGGTTCAATTATGTATGTAACAAAATATCGGTCAAATGGCCGCCGCGACCTCGGCGGCACACCTCCATCCGATGGTCCAAATTTTCGATAACGCTGAGGCATAATTGAGGTTCTATGTCGTTAATGTGCCGAATTATCTCATCCTTTAGATCTTGAATTGTTGCTGGTTTATCGACGTACACCTTTTCTTTCAAATAACCCCAAAGAAAGAAGTCCAACGGTGTCAAATCACATGATCATGGCGGCCAATTGACATCGCCACGACGTGAGATAACACGGCCATTGAATTTGTTGCGCAAAAGAGCCATTGTTTCGATAGCTGTGTGGCAAGTGGCACCGTCCTGTTGAAATCACATATTGTCCACATCCATATCTTCCAATTCGGACCATAAAAAGTTCGTTATCATCTTACGATAGCGAACACCATTCACAGTAACTGCCTGACCGGCCTCTTTTCGAAGAAGTATGGCCCGATGACGTCGCCAGCCCATAAGCCGCACCAAACATACTGGGCGAGCATGCACAAGTGTTTTCACATGTCGTACAGAGCCGGTTTGCTGAAATTTGCGCACAATTCTCCCGATTGTGGACACATTTGGTCGATTATGCTGATCAAAAAAACATCACGAAGTGCAGGAAATGAATGTTGATTTGAACGCGCATTTTCGTAAAAGCCCATTTCAAAAAACTTTAACGCGTTGCTTGATTGTGTATCTTTCCATGATTCAAATTGAGTCAGTCTGAAATTGAGAAATGTCAAATCGTTTAGGTGTGGTTCACATTCAACATCGGCCCTTACAATTTAACCACCCGTTATAAAGTCATATCATGTTCTTTTTTTGTATCAAAATGTTATTATTCAGAATGTGTTGTATTGAAATCATGTTATCCACAACATTTTGTTGAGAAAATTATCTTATCCACACGATTTTCTAAAAAAAATGTTGATATCAACAATGTTTTCTCTAAAAAATCATGCCGTCCACAATGTTGCAAATGGAATTTTTTTTTATTCCTCAGGTTTATTATAGAACAATTTGCCATCCACAATATTTCCTGTAGAAAATCATTGTATTCACAATGTCTACTAAAGAAACTATTTTATCTACATATTTTTGTGCAAAAAACTTGATATACCAAAAATATTTTCTATATTAAATGATGTTTATACATATGTTTTATATACAAAGTCTAACTATCCAGTATGTATTTTTTTAAAATCATTTTATCCACAATGTTTTCTCTAGAAAATCTTGTTCTCCACATGTTTTTCTATAAGAATCCATTTCATAATGTTTCCTGTAGAAATTGAAATTGTTGTAGCCACAATGTGTTCGATAGGAAATGTTTTTATCCTCATCTTTTGTATAAAAATTTTGTTATCAACAATGGTTTCAGTAGAAAGCAGATGATAATATATATACAATATACAGAATCTTAATATCCGGAATGTTTCTACAGAAAATTGTTTTATCCACAGTATTTTCTGCAGAAAATTTATTTATCGGCATGGTTTTCTATATAAGTACTTATACGTGATTATCTGAAGGTTTGACATGTTCTTCAATAAAAATTTTATTATCCACCAATGTTTACCGTAGCAATATTTGTTATCTGCAATGTTTCTATATATTTTTGCCCACATCTTTATATAACTCTTTTTATTCAAAACGTTTTCTTTGCAAAATATTATTGTCCACAATGATTTTAATTAAAAAAATGTTATCAATAATGAAATATAAAAGCTTTTATAACGATTTGCTATCCATAATCTCATTGTATTGTTTTCCACATTGTTACGCGCAATGTCATCGGTGGAAAATATTGTTTAAAAAAAAATAACTATAGGTAAATCTTTAAATCATAAAGTTGACGGCAAAAAATCTTGTTATCCGCAGTTTTTTCAGTACAACATATTGTATTTCACAATGGATTTTGTTGAAAATATTGTTATTCAAAATGCTTTTATGCCGAATCATATTAACCACAATGTTTCTAGTAAAAATCTGCTTATCCGTAATGTATTATATAATTTTTTTTATCAAGAAGGGTTCGTATGGAAAGTCTGATTAAAACAATTTTTTCTATAGAAATTTTTGTTATCCACCTGTTTTCCATAAAAGTTCTTGTAGCTCTTTGTTTTAGTTGAAAATAATAGTTTCCTATTCTTCATCATTACAATACATTCCTTCCATAAACCTTTGCAAATGTCACACCATCCAAATAATTTAATATACACTTCAATTACTGTCTTATACGTTTTTTATCCTGCCACTATATCTAACTATCATCGTACCGCTTATACAAACAACTATCGCCATTTCAACAAACTAAAGTATCCGTATCTTTGCGGCTTCTGAACAAACTAAAGTTGAGTGTTGAAAATTCCCAAATTACGTTATCATCAATCGACTCGGTCCGGCTGCTTTCTCGTGTTAAAAATTTATTAAAATTAATTTGTTACTGCTGCTTTGCTGATTTTTTTTTCTTTTTGGAGGGTTATTTCTTTTACGTGTTTTTTTTTGCATTTTTCTCTTTTTAATGCCATATCATAAGATAAACTCATATTTTATTTATACGGCAAATACTAATTATCTTACAAGCTGCATTTTTCCATATAAAAATGCAATACTGTCGGGACTAAGTATAGGGGCATATTCTTTCAACGGTGATGGTTTGATGAGTGGCATCCCAGTGAACATTTTGTTTAGTTTCTATGGAAAATCGTGAAAGGTATTTTATGGAAAATTTGGTATCCGCAAGGTTTTACATATAAAAATTCTCATTATCCTTCAGAATTTCCATGAAAATCGTTGAATTAAAAAATTAATGGCGAATTCTTTTCTGCAAAAAAGTGCAACATTTTCATTGCCCTTTTTCCGAAAACGGCACTTTTGTGACATTTTTTTGAAATTTGGTAATTAAGTTACTCGAATTTAGCACAACTAAAATTTCAAAATTTTAAAAAAGCGATATAATAGTGCAGTTTTCGGGAAAAGAGCAATGCAAGTGTTGCACTTTTTTGCAGAAAAGAATTCGCCATAAGGTATCAATAGGAAAATTTATAAAAAATTGTTTTAAAATAAATAATTAGTACAAAATGCGATTTTTATAAAGCAATTCTTAAGATTTTGTTTAGGAAATATAGTTTTTAAAGAACATTTGCTACGAAGAAACTTACTGAAAATAAAATGTGTAAAGGAAATATTTATGGATTACAATATAATCAATGAAAAGATCTCCGGATAATATTAATTTCTGTGGGAAACTTTGCGGATAACAAGATTTGCTACGAAAGCACTTTCGGATAACAAGATTTCCAATCAGAAACTTTATGGATAAGAATATTCAATGGAAAAATCTCCCGATAACAATAGTTGCTATGGTAAACTTTACGGATATTTTGATTTGCTAAGGAACCCCTTCCGGATAACAAGATTGTCAATGAAAACATTATAGTAACAATATATTCAATGGAAAGATCTCCGGATAACAATAATT
Organism: Eudasyphora cyanicolor; assembly: GCA_963930755.1. Lineage (NCBI taxonomy): Eukaryota > Metazoa > Arthropoda > Insecta > Diptera > Muscidae > Eudasyphora > Eudasyphora cyanicolor. The sequence goes on along the minus strand of OZ005737.1, from coordinate 47,061,051 downwards.
TCCTTGGGAATCTTTGCTTATAACAAGATTTGCAACAAAAGCCATCCAGGATAATAAGATTATCAAAGGAATATTTTATGGATAACAATATATTCAATAAGAATTTTGCGGATATCAAGGTTTGCTACGAAAACCCTTCCTGATAACAAGATTTTCAATACACAACTGTTTGGATAACATTATATTCAATAGAATAATTACAGGATTACAATAATTTCTTTTAGAATTTTTGCTAATAACAATAATTACTTTGGGAATTTTGCGGATAGCTGATAACTTGCTGATAACAAGATTTGCAATGGAAATCTTTATGGATAACATATTCATCAGGAATTTGCGGATATCAAGATTTGCTATGAAAACCCTTCCTGATAATAAGATTTTCAATGGAAACAATATATATAACAATGTATTCAATGGAAAGATCTCCGGATAACAATAATCTCTATTGGGAATTTTGCGGATAACAAGATTTGCCACGAAAGCCCATCGTGATAACAAGATTTTCAATGATAAACTTTATGGATAACAGTATGTGTAATGAAAAGGGCTCTGGATAACAATAATTTCAAGAAAAAATTACGGATAACAAGATTTGCTAAGAAAACCTTTCGGATAACAAGATTTTCAATGGAAGACTTTATGGATTACAGTATATTAAATTGAAAGATCTCCGGATAACAATAATTTCCATTACAATCTTTGCGGATAACAATAATTTCTATGTGCAATTTTGCGGATAACAATATTTGCCCCGAAAGCCCATCCTGACAACAAGATTTTCAATGATAAATTTTATGGATAACAGTATGTTTAATGAGAAGGTCTTTGGATAACAACAATTTTTATAGAAAAGATTGCAGATAACAAGATTTGCTAAGAAAACCTTTCGGATAACAAGATTTTTCAAAGAAAACTTTATGGATAACAGTATGTTTAATGAAAAGGTCTCTAGATAACAATAATTTCAATAGAAGAGATTGCGGATAGCAAGATTTGCTAAGAAAACCTTTCGGATAAAAAGATTTTTAATGGAAAACTTTATGAATAACAGTATGTTTAATGAAAAGGTCTCTGGATAACAATAATTTCTATGGATAATTTCAATGGAAAACTTTATGGATAACAGTATATTCAATGGAAAGATTTCCGGATAACAATAATTTCCATTGCAATCTTTGCGGATAACAATAATTTCTATGGGCAATTTTGCGGATAACAAGATTTCCCAGGAAAGCATATCCTGATAACAAGATTTTCAATGATAAATTTTATGGATAACAGTATGTTCAATGAAAATGTCTTTGGATAACAACAATTTCTATAGAAAAGAATGCGGATAACAAGATTTGCTACGAAAACCTTTCGGATAACAAGATTTTTCAAAGGAAAACTTTATGGATAACAGTATGTTTAATGAAAAGGTATCTGGATAACAATAATTTCAATAGAGGAGATTGCGGATAACAAGATTTGCAAAGAAAACCTTTCGGATAACAAGATTTGCAATGGAAAACTTTATGAATAACAGTATGTTTAACGAAAAGGTCTCTGGATAACAATAATTTCTATAGAAAAGATTGCGGATAACAAGATTTGCCACGAAAGCCCATCCCGATAACAAGATTTTCAATGATAAACAGTGTGTTCAATGGAAAGGTCTCCGAATAACAATAGTCTCTATGGAAAAGTTTCGGGATAGAAAGATTTGCTACGAAAACTTTTCAGATAACAAGATTTTCAATAGAAAACTTTATGGATAACAGTAAATAGAACGATCTCCGGATAACACAAATTTCTATGCGGATAAGAAGATTTGCTACGGGAACCTATCCGAATAACAAAATTTTCAGTTGAACAATTTATGGATAACATTATATACAATGGAAAGATCCTCGTATAGCAATAATTTCCAGGGAAAATTTTGCGGGTAACATGATTTGCTACGAAAACCCTTCCGGATAACAACATGGTCCGGATAACAATAATTTGTAAGCGAAACTTTGCGACCTTCTCAAGATTTTCAATTTAAGTCTTTATAAACAACAATATCTTCAATGGAAAGATCTCCGGATAACAACATTTCCTATGGTAATCTTTGCGTATAACAGGATTTGCTACGAAACCCCTTCCGGATGACAATACTGTCAATGGTAAACTTTATGCAAAACAGTATATTCAATGGAAAAATCTCCGACTAGCAATAATTTGTATGGGAAAATCTGCGGATAACAAGATTTGGCAATATTTTCAGTGGGAAACTTTATGGATAACCGTATATTCAATGGAAAGATCTCCTGATTGCAATAACTTCTATGCGGAACTTTGCGGATAACAAGATTTACGAAATCCTTACGGATAACAAGATTTTAATGAGAAAATTTACTGATAACGATTCACTGCGAAAATCTTTCCGGATATAACGATTTTTAATGAAAAACTTTATGGATTACAGTATATTCAATGGAATGATTTTCGACAACAAATTCCCATTCTAAGGGAAACTTTGCAAATAACAAGATTCGCTACGAAAATCCTTCCGGCCAACAAGATTTTAAATGAGAATCTGTATGGATAATGGTATAGAGAATGGAAAGATCTCCATATAATAACCATTTCTATAAAAAACTTTGCGGATAACCCGATTTGCTACGAAAATCTCTCCGGATAACAAGATTTGCAATGGAAAACTTTATGGATGACCTTATATTAATTAGAAAGATTACAGGATAACAATAATTTCTATTTGAAATTTTTCGGATAACAATAATTTCTATGCGAAATATTGCGGTTAACAAGATTTGCTACGAAAGCTCATCCTGGTAACAAGATTTTCAATGATAAACTTTATGGATAACAGTATCTTCAATAGAAAGATCTGTGGATAACAATAATTTAAATAAAATAAAAGTTTGCGGATAACACGATTTGCTACGAAAATCCTTCCGGATAACAAGATTTTCAATGGGAAAACTTTATGAATAACATTTTATTCGATGGAATAATGTCCTGATAACAAAAATTTCTATTAAAATTTTTGCTACTAACAAGATTTGCTACGAAAGCTTTTCCGGATAACAAAATTTTCAAAATAAATCTTTATAGGGTGCAATATATTCAATAGAAATATTTCCGGATAACAATAATTCTTCTGAAACTCTTTTAACTCGATTTGCTACGAAAGTCCTTCCGAATATCAATATTTCAGTGGAAAACTTTATGGATAACAATATATTCAATAGAAATATCTTCGGATAACCAAATTTTCAATAGCATACTTCATGGATAACTATATTTAATATAAATATCTTCGGATAACAATAATTTCCATGGGGATCTTTGTTGATATATATGTTTTCCAAAAAAAAATCGATGACTAAAAAAAAGTACTACAGAAAAACCTCGCGGATAATTAGTTTTTCAGTGAAAATTTTGTGGATAACAATGTTTGTTAAAGAATAATAATGCATTTAATTAGATCATGTACAGTCTTAAACATTTAGTTGAGAAACACAATTTTCTATGTAACAACTTGCGCATAGCATGATTTTTTACGAAATACCTTGAGGATGGTCAGATTTTAGCTGAAACGTTGCAAATAAAGATATTTTATTAGGAAAACGTTGCAGAGTTACTGTGGAAAACCCTTAAATAACAATTTATTCATTGAAGAACTATGGAAATTCTGCAGAAAATCTTATTCGGCAGTAACCTTTAAGAATATAAAATTGTTTCTATATAAAATGTTTCTCTGAGCTAATAACATACGGGCAACTCTATAATGTAAACATTTTCTTCGTAAACCAAATTTATCACTTGGCTATGCTCAAAGTGGCTCCTATTTACTCATCCCCATTTACCTTGGTGTTGATTAAAGATTTGCTGTGTTTTTTTGCACATTCTGGGCTTTTTGTCTTTATCACCAACGTCAGAGAGTCAGCGAAAAAGCGACATATGGTAAGTAATTACGAGTATTACGATGTGTTGTGCTGTCTTTCGTGGCTGTCGATATTACCACCTATGTTGACGGCTTATAATTAAGTTTATTCCCCTCTTTTATTAGTTCTTCAGGAGGCCATGTCATGATTATAGGATTTAAGGACTGTTGGAAAAAAAAAATATTCATATTTAAGTGATAAATAAAAAAAATGAATATTTAAGACAAGCTAAATACAGGTAATGAAGAAGCAAAATACGAGAATAAAATGCAAAGTTAGTGTCGATAATGAATAATAATTATGTCTATTTTTGTGCCACTACATCGTTTTTTATTAAAAACAAGTCAGCAGATGTGTTGAAATGCAGTATTGATTTGTTATAATGAGAGTAAAATTGCAAAATAATTTCATTAATTTTTCATATATACTTTGAAAAAGAAAAATAAGAAATGTATGAAATGAAGTTTCTCAAAAATATATTTTTTTAAGAAATTTCTCAGAATTAGTATTTTTGTAGAAAATTTCAAAGAAATTGCATTTTTCTTGCAAATTTCTATTTCTTTTAAATTAGTATTTCAAGAAAATTTTGTCCACAGTTACAATGTTTTTCTGGAAATTTTCAAAACTCAATTTTTCTAGAAATGTTCATCAACTCTGATTTAATCAGAATAAAAGTTTACTAGAACATTTAAGTTTAATTTTTATTAGAAATTGATTTTTTCTAGAAAATAAAACAAAAGTCGTATTTTTTAGAACATTTCATAGACATTTTTAAGAAAATTTTGCTAAAGAAAAATTTTCTAGAAATTTCATAATAATTGTAGTACTCGTATTATAGGAAATTTCGAAATTTAATTTTTCATAAAAATGTTGTCGAATTTGTATTTCTTAATATAAAAAATCTTAAAATTTTTTTTTCTATAAATGCTCATTAAAATTTATTTTATTTAAATTCTCTTAAAAATTTCGTTGAAATTGCCATTTCTATTTTTTTTTAAATTTACTAAAAAATTCTTTTCGTGGAAAATTCGTGAAAAAAACAAAATTGTTTTTGCTAGAAAATTGTGTTGAAATTACATATTTCTAAAAAAATCATCAAAATATTCTTATTAAAATAAATCTAAATTGAGTTTTTCTAGAAAATTTATCGAAATTACTTTTTTCTCAATATTTTCCTTAAAATGTTGTCAATATTTTTAAATTCTGGGTCAACAGCCATTTCTGTAAAACAGAAAACAAACCTTCTTTGAAAAAGAATTACCATTTTTCTAGAAAATTTAAAAAAAAATTGCATTTTTCTTGCAAATTTTTTCTTAGTGGGATTTCTTTTCAAATGTCCCTATGAAGAAAATTTTGTCTACTCTCAAAATGATTTTTCTGCAATTTTTCAAATGTTAATTTTTATAGAAATTTTCATCAAATTGGCGTTTTTTTCAAAAAATGTATCAGAATTGAATTTTGATAGCAAAATTAAATCGATATCGTAATATCGAAAATTCATCTAAAGCCTCATTATTTTAGAAAACTTCAGTTTTTTTTTAAAAAAAATTATTTAAAATTTTATTTTCTTAAAAATTTAAATTTTTTCTTTAAAATTGCATGAAACTTTACTTTTCTAGAATATTTCCTAACAAATATTTTTGTCTATGTGTCGAAAAATCATCAAAATTTAATTTTTCCAAAAATATTTATAAAAATTTAGTTTTTCCAAAAATTTGCGATTTTTGTTGTTGAAATTTTCGTGTACTTTTTTCGAAAATTTCCTAAAATATAATTTTTGTGGAAATTTTCATCAAAATTGTATTTAGATAGAAAATAAAGATGAAATTACACCGAAATTTAAATTTTCTAGAAATTTTTTTTGAAATTGCCATTTGCAAAAAAAAAATCATTAATATATTTATCCAAAAAGTTAATGAACATTTAATTTTTCTTGACAAAATAATCAAAACATCATTATGGTGTTACTTTACTAAAAAGAAATCTTCAAAATTTAATTTTTCTATAAATGTTCATTAAAATTAAATTTTTCCAAAAAATTACATATAAATTTGATTTATTTAGAAATTTTTTTTTGAAATTGCCACTTTAAATTTTTTCTTCCAAATTGCATGAAACTGAATATTTTCTATACAAATTATTTCTGTCGAATTTTTGAAAAATTATCAAAATTTAATTTTTCCAAAAATATTCATAAAAAATTAATTTTTCCCAATTTTTTGTTGTTGAATTTTGCATGAAAAAAATTATTGTTGTGGAAATTTTCATCAGAATTGTATTTTGCTATAAAATAAAGATGAAATTACATCGAAATTTAAATATTCTAATTTCGATAAAATTTCTCAATATTTTCGATAAAATTTAATTTGAATTTTTTTTGTGAAAATATATGTTTATTTAGAATATTTCGTCAAAATTGAATTTTCTAAAAAACATATTTTTCTAGGAAATTTCGTTGAAATTTAATTTTTCCTAAAAATGTTGCAGAAGTTGCTATATATATACATATTTAACTAAAAAAAATTAATCAAAAAAAATATCAAAGTTAATTTTTCTAAAAATGTTAATTTAAATTAATTTTTCCATTTTTGTTGCCATTTCAAATACATGTTTCTAAAAAAAATCATCAAAATATTTTTCGAAAAAAGTTAAAATACAATTTGGCTAGAAAAAATTATAGAAAGTTAATTTCGCTCAAATTTTTCGATAAAATTAAATTTTAATTATTTTTTGAAAGATTGCGTATAAGTTTTTTAGAAAATTTCGTCAAAATTGAATTTTTTAGAAAATTTCATAAAAATTTTATATTTCAAGGAAATTTTATTAAAATTTCATTTTTCCTAAAAATGTTGTAGAAGTTGCTTTATTTACTAAACTAAAAAAAAATAAAAACATATCATCAAAATTTACTTTTTCTAAAAATGTTCATTGAAATTTAATTTTTCCAAAAAATTACATCTAAATTTAAATTTTCTAGTTGTAGTTTCGTTGAAATTGCCATTTTCCAATTTTTTTCTTCAAAAGTGTCGAAAAATCATCAAAATTTAATTTTTCCAAAAATGTACATCAAAATTTAATTTTTCATTTTCCAATTTTTCTTGAAATTGCATGAAAAAATTATTTTTGTGAAAATTTTCATCAAATCGAAGTTTTCGTCGAAATTTAAATTTTCTAGAAATTTTCGTTCAAATTGCCATTTAAATTTAAATTTTCTAAAAAAAAAATCATCAAAATATTTTTTGGAAAAAAAGTTAATTAAAATGCATTTTTTCTAGAAAAAATGATTGAATTTAAATTTTGCTCAAAATTTTCGATAAAATTTAATTTTATTTTTTTTTTTGAAAAATTTCATATATTTTTTTAGAAAATTTCGTCAAAATTGAATTTTCTAGAAAATTTCATAAAAAATTATTTTTTCTAGGAAATTTCGTTGAACGTTCATTTTTCATAAAAATGTTGTAGAAGTTGCTTTACTTAACTAAAACAAATCATCAAAATTTAATTTAATTACATCAAAATTTAAATTTTCTTAAAAATTTCGTTGAAATTGTTATTTAAATAAAATTTTTCTGAAGAAAAAAATCATCAAAATGTCAACTAAAATTCAATTTTTCTGGAAATTAAATTTTGCCCAAAATTTTTGATAAAATTTAATTTAAATTTTTCCCAAAAATATTGTAGAATTTGCTTTACTTAACTGAACAGAAAATCGTTAAAATTTAACTTTAAAAAAATGTTCATGAAAATTTAATTTTTCCAAAGAAATAACATCTCAATTTAAATTTTGTAGAAAATTTCGTTGAAATTGCCATTTAAATTAGATTTTTCTAAAAAAAATCTTAAACAATTTTTTCGAAAAAGGTTAAGTAAAATTCGATTTTTCTAGAAAAAATAAAAAAAGTTGAAATTGCCATTTAAAACATTTTTCTAAAAAAAAAATCATCAAAATATTTTTCGAAAAAATTAAATTTTTCTTGAAAAAGTAATCGAAACATCATTATGTTGTTATTTAACTAAAAAACTCTTCAAAATTTATTTTTTTATAAATGTTCATTAAAATTTAATTTTTCAACAAAAATACCTATAAAATTGAATTTTCTAGAAAATTTCGTTGAAATTGCCATTTTCACTTTTCTAGAATATTTACTATAATATAAAATTATTTTTTTTTGAAGTGTCGAAAAATCATCAAAATTTAGTTTTTCCAAAAATTTTTATTTAAAATTTTTTGTTGAAAATTTCATGAAATATCACTTTTCTAAAAAAAATTCCTAAAATAATATTTTTGTGGAAATTTTCATCAAAATTGTGTTTAGCTAGAAAATAAAGATGCGATTACATCGAAATTTCAATTCTATTTTTTTTTTGAAATTGCCATTTAAATTACATTTTGCTAAAATAAATCATCAACATATTTTTCGAAAAAAGTTAATCAAAATTTAATTTTTCTTCAAGAAATAATCGAAATAAAAATTTTGGGAATATCCGCAAAATGCTTTAGTGATTTTACAGAAAATTTTGCCATCCTTTTATCAATAATACTTAAATGGTTTGTTACTCGCAAGATTTTCCCTAGATAATATTATTATGGATAAGGTTTGATAAGAAAAAATTTTGTTATCCGCAAGGATACTTTATTAAAAAATTTTTTTTAGCAAATTTTGGGTTATCTGCTTTGTTTTAAAAGCGTATTTAACATAAACCAGTAAGGAAAGGCTAAAGTCGGGCGGTGCCGACTATGTAATACCCTACACCACTCTCGTAATATTGAATAACTCTGATATATAAATTTTGTAATTCATGTATAAATTGTTTACATAAATTTACTTTTGGGACATTTTATACTTAAATAATACCCTGCACCACAGTGTGGTGTAGGGTATAAAAACGATTGGATCTAAAGAGCAAATCGGATGAAACATATATATGGGAGCTATAGCTAAATCTTCACCGATTTTCTTCAAATTCGGCAGTGTTGGTTCATGGATCAAGAAACTCTACCATTCTAAATTTCAAAATGATTGGATGTAAAATACAGCTTCTACAGGACTAAAGGGCCAAATCGGACGAAACATGTATATGGGAGCTATAGCTAAATCTTAACCGATTTTCTTCAAATTCGGTAGCGTTGGTTCATGGATCAATAAACTCTACCATTCTATATTTCAAAACGATTGGATGTAAAATACAGCTTCTACAGAAATAAAGGGCCAAATCGGACGAAACATATTTATGGGAGCTATAGCTAAATCTTAACCGATTTTCTTCAAATTCGGCAATGTTGGTTCGTGGATCAAGAAACTCTACCATTCTAAATTTCAAAACGATAGGACCAAAGGGCCAAATCGGACGAAACATATATATGGGAGCTATAGCTAAATCTTAACTGATTTTCTTCAAATACAGCTTCTATAGGACTAAAGGGCCAAATCGGACGAAATATATATATAGGAGCTATATCTAAATCTGAACCGATTTCAACCAAATTCAATAGCGATCTTAACAGCCGCGAAATACTCTAAACTGCAAAATTTCAGAACGATCGGAGAGAAATTGCGACCTGTAGTCGAGGAACAACTTTACATGGACAGACAGACGGACGGACGGACGGACATCGTTAAATCGACTCAGCTAGTGATTCTGAGTCGATCGGTATACTTTAAGGTGGGTCTAGCTGTGTTATTTTCAGGTGTTACAAACATCTGCCGTGAAACAAACTTATAATACCCTGTACCACAGTGTGGTGTGGGGTATAAAAACGCATTAGTTGTTTTATTTTCAAATGTTCCTGTATTGCTGCGTAAAGGGATGCATTTTCATTCAACTTTGTTTATTTAATATCTCAAATAATCCCTGGACATTTTAAAAATTCCCAGGAATAAAAAACTAATATAGTAGAGACACTTTGAACAAAATATTGTTCCTGTCCAGTAGCAATAAATAAATTCTGCCACCAGCTTGCTAGGCGATTATCTAGTGAATAAGTACGTAGAAAATGCCGGCATAATTATTTAAAACTCCCAAGTAATCATTTGCACAATAAATAATTACAGTCTAATGGCAAATAGAGAATGGTAACAATATAAGACCAAAGCAGACTGGGCAAGACAAAACATGTAGGTAACATAATAAACACTACCCATATCTTTCAGTATTAGATACTGATAATATCCGTTTCCGTAACATGTCTTAAGTAGCGGAAATTACTGTTGCTACGATAAATGATGGTCTTTGGGAGAGTGGCTGGGCGAGAGTGAGATGAAGGGAAGCCTGATAAACTGATAGCCAGAGCGATAGCCGGCCAAGTTAAAAGTATACCTTTAGTCTTTCATTATAATATTAGCATGCAATGCATTTTAATGAATTTCCATTGCAAAGAAAGATGGGGGCCAAAGAGAATTTTAATTTCACCTGCCCTCAATGGCCAACATATTTAACACCATGGCTATTATTTAGCCATCAAACCATACCCATACGCTCGCTCCGAAGCTATGTAGTTCTTTTGCTTCTTCCTCATGATTGTTGATGTTGAAAGTTAATTGTTACTTTGGCCAAAGAGTACAGAGGGAGAAACACATGTATACATGTCAAGAATTGGCCGATGAAATAATACTGTTTTCCATAATGGCCACACTTTGTTGAAGACACTTTCTTTCTGATACTCCACATTTGCTCTGCTTGCCACTTTGTGGCCATCAATGCCGTGTGTCGTGTGTGTGGATGGGTCCAACCAACAACATTGTTTATCCATGCAGACATTACTATGATTACTTATGGTAATCATGGCTATTCAAGCAAGCATCCCATTCGAAAGGCCATAGCTTCAAAGCTCTATACTTACTACCCGTCGTACCTTTAGGCCATATTATCGGTTGTGAAACGTAAATATATATTGATGTGATATCATGTTAATGCCTTTTTGCAGCGCTAATACTCGGGTTGTTCTGGGCGCATCTGTTCCCTATCATTAACATCATTACGTTGGAGCTCTTTCTTGCTCGCTATCTGTTAGTTCGTCTGTCCATCATGAGGGGCCACTCGCTCTCGTACTTGTGCATGGGTCATCATGTCCATTCATTTATTCATTGAAGCGAAGAATGATGGAAAAACACGACCATTATTATCGTAAACAGTCATGTTGATAACAATGTATTTTACTTAAGTTATGGGGGGAAAATGTTAAATTAAATATTTATGAAGTTATTACCAAATAAGGTGTAAAGGGGAGATAATCAAATGTAAGACAAAATAAAGTATACTTTTAGGGGTTATATCAGAATTCGGATATCTTTTGATAAAGTTGATTTTCGGTGATAATCTTTGATTAAGAAATATAGACGGAAAACTAAATACAAAATTGTAAACATAAATTGAACATAAAAAACACATCGATACATACATTCCAAAACATGCTATGTCGACATAACGTGTTTTAGGAACATTTAATATTGATGAACATTTTACAGAAATGCAATTTTTAAGAAATTTTGTAAAAAAATCTTGAAAATTTCGATTTTTTATACCCTCACTTTAGTGTGACGAGGGTATATATCATTTGCTACGGAAAAAAGTGTAACACATCGAAGGAGTGATCTAAGACCCTAAGTATGTTCGGAGGAAATCCGTTTTGGATCATTTTAAGTCGAATGAGCAATGTCCGTCCGTCTGTCTGTCTGTCTGTCTGTCTGTCTGTCTGCCTGTCTGCCTGTCTGTCTGTCTGTGTGTCTGCTGGCTGGTGCGCACGATAACTCTCGAAAGGAGTAACCGATTGACTTCAAATTTGGTATGTGGTAATATTTTGATCTATCTCCGGATGAGTTCGAAGATGGGCCATATTGGTCTACTCCTTCTGGTACCTCCCACACAAAGGGTTAAAATTTAGTGAAATATTGATTCTTTAATAACTTCTATACTACTTATTCGAATCTTTTGAAATTATGCACATAATATTAGTATATTAGTCGCTATTAACTCGAGAAAAATGGGTGAAGTTGGCATGCCCCTTTTGGTACCTCCCACACAAATGGACCATTTTGCATCAAAATTTAACTGCTTATAACTTTAATACAAGTGCATAAAAATGCTTGAAATTTTTTACAGTATAATGTTTTAGTAGCGCCTATAGTCCGGTAAAAAATGGGCATCATTGTACAGTCCCTTTTGGTACCGCCCACACAAATGGCCCGTTTCGTACCAAAGTAAACGGCTTGTAACTTTAATACCAGTGCATACAAATACTTGAAATTTTGTACAGTGTAATGCTGTTGTAGTGCCTATAGTCCTGTAAAAAGTGGGCGTTATCACCCCGCCCCTTTTTGTACCTCCCACACAAAATGACCAAATCATACCAAAATTACATAGCTCGTAACTTTAATATACCAGTGCACACAAACGCTTATAGTTCAGCACAATGCAATGTATTTAAGAATGTACTGTTTACCGAAAAATATGTGTATTTGGAAAACCCCTTCTGGTACCTCCCACACAAATTGACAGATTTATTGGTGTAATGTTATATATTACATTACTCACAAAGTGAGGGTATACCTTAGTCGGTTTACCCGACTGAAACTTTCTTACTTGTTTAATTGACAATTTCAACAGAAATTTCGATTAATTTTTTTATAATAAAAGGTATTTTTGATAAATTTTAATAAAAACATAATAGCTTATAAATTTGTCTCAAAAGAAATGAATTTTGATGAAATTTTTTAGAAAAAATAAATTTTGATGAAATCATTTAAAAAATTAAATTTTTATGAAATTTTCTTGGAATATTAAATTTTGATGAAATTTTCTATAAAAATTCTTTTTTGACGAAATTTTCTACAAAAAATTCAATTCAATTTTGATGACATTTTCTTGGAACTACAGAAATGCAATTTTTCAGAAATTTTCTAAAAAATCAGGGAAATTTCGACGTCTTTTTAAATGACAGTTTCAACGAAAATTTCGATTATTTTTTTTGTAACAAAAGGTAATTTTGATAAATTTTAATAAAAACATAAAAGTTTATGAAATTTTCTAAAAAGAAGAAAAATGAATTTTGATGAAATTTTGTAGAAAAATTCGATTTTGATGAAATTTTTTAGAAAAATTCATTTTAATGAACTTTTAGAAAAATTAAATTTTGTTGGAATTTTCTTGGAAAAGTCAATTTTGATGACATTTTCTAGCAAAAATCCAGAAATTTTTTAAAAAAAATCTTGGAAATTTCGGCATTTTTTAAATGACAGTTTCACCGAAAACAATTTTGATAAAATTTTCTAGAAAAAACAATTTTGATGAAATTTTCTAGAAAAATTTCAATTTTGATGTAATTTTCTAGAAAAATTCAATATTTATGAAATTTTCTAAAAAAAAATAAATTTTGATAAAATGTTCTAAAAAAATTAAATTTTAATGAAATTTTCTAGAAAAATTAAATTTTGATGAAATTTTTTAAAAAAATTTAATTTTCATGAAAATTTTTAGAAATATTAAATTTTGATGAAATTTTCTAGAAAAATTCAATTTTGATGAAATTTTCTAGAAAAATTCAATTTTAATGAAATTTTCTTGGAAAATTCAATTTTGATGAAATTTTCTAGGAAAATTCAATGTTGATGAAATGTTCTCAAAAATCCAGAAATTTTCTAAAAAAAATCTAGGAAATTTCGGCATTTTTTAAATGACAGTTTCAACGAAAATTTCGATTTATTTTTTAAAAAAAAAAAAGAAAAAACAATTTTAATGAAATTTTCTAGAAAAAACAATTTTGATGAAATTTTCTAGAAAAAACAATTTTGATGAAATTTTCTAGAAAAATTCAATTTGATGAAATTATCTAAAAAAATTCAATTTGATGAAATTTTCTAGAAAAATTCAATTTTGATGTAATTTTCTAGAAAAATTCAATTTTGATGAAATTTTCTAGAAAAATTCAATTTTGATGAAATTTTCTAGAAAAATTCAATTTTGATGAAATTTTCTAGAAAAATTCAATTTTGATGAAATTTTCTAGAAAAAATCAATTTTGATGCATTTTTCTAGAAAAATTAAATTTTGATGATTTTTTCTAGAAAAATTAAATTTTGATGAAATTTTCTAGAAAAATTAAATTTAGATGAAATCATCTAAAAAAATAAATTTTGATGGAATTTTCTAGAAAAATTTGATAAAATTTTTTAGAAAAATTCAATTTTGATGAAATTTTCTAAAAAAATTCAATTTTGATGAAATTTTCTAAAAAAAATCAATTTTGATGAAATATTCTAAAAAAATTAAATTTGGATGAAATCATTTAAAAATGTTGAGTTTTAACGAAAATTTCTAGAAAAATTCAATTTTATTAAAATTTTCTAAAAAATTCAAATTTGATGAAATTTAAAAAAAAAAAACAGTAAGGAAAGGCTAAAGTCGGGCGGTGCCGACTATATAATACCCTACACCACTCTCGTAATATTGAATAACTCTGATATATAAATTTTGTAATTCATGTATAAATTGCTTACATAAATTTACTTTTGGACTTTTATAGTAAAGGGCCAAATCGGACGAAACATATATATGGGAGCTATAGCTAAATCTTAACCGATTTTCTTCAAATTCGGCAATGTTGGTTCATGGATCAAGAAACTCTACCATTCTAAATTTCAAAACAATCGGATGTAAAATACAGCTTCTATAGGACTAAAGAGCCAAATCGGACGAAACATATATATGGGAGCTATAGCTAAATCTTAACCGATTTTCTTCAAATTCAGCAATGTTGGTTCATAGATCAAGAAACTCTACCATTCTAAATTTCAAAACGATCGGATGTAAAATACAGCTTCTATAGGACTAAAGGACCAAATCGGACGAAAGATATATATGGGAGCTATAGCTAAATCTTAACCGATTTTCTTCAAATTCGGCAATGTTGGTTCATGGATCAAGAAACTCTACCATTCTAAATTTCAAAACAATCGGATGTAAAATACAGCTTCTATAGGACTAAAGAGCCAAATCGGACGAAACATATATATGGGAGCTATAGCTAAATCTTAACCGATTTTCTTCAAATTCAGCAATGTTGGTTCATAGATCAAGAAACTCTACCATTCTAAATTTCAAAACGATCGGATGTAAAATACAGCTTCTATAGGACTAAAGGACCAAATCGGACGAAAGATATATATGGGAGCTATATCTAAATCTGCACCGATTTTCTTCAAATTCGGCAATGCTGGTTCATGGATCTAGAAACTCTACCATTCTAAATTTCAAAACGATCGGAGGTAAAATACAGCTTCTATAGGACTAAAGGGCCAAATCGGACGAAACATATATGTGGGAGCTATAGCTAAATCTTAACCGATTTTCTTCAAATTCGGCAATGTTGGTTCATGGATCAAGAAACTCTACTATTCTAAATTTCAATACGATCGGATGTAAAATACAGTTTCTATAGGACTAAAGGACCAAATCGGACGAAAGATATATATGGGAGCTATATCTAAATCTGAACCGATTTTCTTCAAATTCGGCAATGTTGGTTCATGGATCAAAAAACTCTACCATTCTAAATTTCAAAACGATCGGATGTAAAATACAGCTTCTATAGGAATAAAGGGCCAAATCGGACGAAACATATATATGGGATCTATAGCTAAATCTTAACCGATTTTCTTCAAATTCAGCAATGTTGGTTCATGGATCAAGAAACTCTACCATTCTAAATTTCAAAACGATCGGATGTAAAATACAGCTTCTATAGGACTAAAGGGCCAAATCGGACGAAAGATATATATGGGAGCTATATCTAAATCTGAACTGATTTCAACCAAATTCAATAGCGATCTTAACAGCCGCGAAATACTCTAAACTGCAAAATTTCAGAACGATCGGAGTGAAATTGCGACCTGTAGTCGACGAACAACTTTACAGACGGACGGACGGACAGACATCGTTAAATCGACTCAGCTAGTGATTCTGAGTCGATCGGTATACTTTAAGGTGGGTCTAGCTGTGTTATTTTAAGGTGTTACAAACATCTGCCGTGAAACAAACTTATAATACCCTGCACCACAGTGTGGTGTAGGGTATAAAAATCAATTTTGATGAAATTTTCTAGTTTTCTAGAAAAATTCAATTTCGATGAAATTTTCCTGGAATATTAAATTACAGAAATGCAGTTTTTCAGAAATTTTTTAAAATATCAGGGAAAGTTCAACATTTTTTTAAATGACAGTTTTAACGAAAATTTCGATTAATTTTTTTGTGATAAAAATAATAAAAGGTTTAATTTTAATAAAAACATAAAATCTTATAAATTTTCTAAAAAGAAATGAATTTTGATGAAATTTTTTGGAAAAATTCGATATTGATGAAATTTTCTAAAAAATAAATTTTCATGAAAATTTCTAGAAAAATTAAATTTTATAGAAATATTAAATTTTCTAGAAAAATTAAATTGTGAAGAAATTTTTTAAAAAAATTCAATTTTGATGAAATTTTCTAGAAAAATTCAATTTTGATAAGATTTTCTAGAAAAATTAAATTTTGATGATTTTTTCTAGAAAAATTAAATTTTGATGAAATCATCTAAAAAAATAAATTTTGATGGAATTTCTAGAAAAATTAAATTTGATAACATTTTTTAGAAAAATTTAATTTTGATGAAATTTTCTAAAAAAAATTCAATCTTGATGAAATTTTCTAAAAAAATTCAATTGTGATGAAATATTTTAGAAAAATTCAATTTTGTTGAAATTTTCTAGAAAAAATAAATTTTGACGAAATTTTCCAGAAAAAATTAATTTCGGTGAAATTTTCTAAAAAAAAGATTTTGAAGAAATTTTCTTAAATAAGTAACTGATGAAATTTTTTTATAATAATGCTATTTCGATTAACTTTTCTACCAAAATGGAATTTTGTTATACATTTTTTAAAATTTGCTAATTGTTAAGTGGTCAAGATGTTTGGTTAAGAAAATGTTAAGTATAGGGTTTTTCAATAAGAGGTGTTATTTTGAATCACCCGGTATTTCGGTAGCTGTCACCTTTGAAGCTTTTATTCTTTGACATTTGACAAGTAGAAACTACGCCATTACTAAAAATGGAACGATACACGATTCAACAACGCATAGAAATTATTAAAATTCGAAAAATCATCTTGACTGATGAGGCCCATTTCCACCTAGGTGGCTACGTCAACAATCAAAATTGTCGCATCTGGGGCTTCGGAAACCCAACGATATATTTTTGAGAAGCCTCTCCATCCTCAACGTGTGACTGTTTGGTGCGGTTTATGGTCCGGCGGGGTCATTGGACCTTACTTTTTCGAAAATGAGGTTGGATCAACAGTTACGGTGAATGGATTGCGCTATCGAGAGATGATTAATGATTTTTTATGGTCGGAGTTGGATGGTATTGATCTGGACAACGTTTACTGTCAACACGACGGCTCTACGTGCCACACAAGCAACGAAACCATTGCTCTGTTACGGGAAAAGTTTCCGGACCGTGTTATCTCTCGAAGTCACAATTGGCCACCGAGATCTTGTGATTTAACACCTTGCGACTTCTTCCTTTGGGGCCAAGTGAAAGATAAAGTCTACGCTAACAGCCCAGGGTCGATTCAAGACCTCAAAGATAGAATTCGTGAGGCTATCGAGGACATAGGGCATCCACTGTGCGATTTGGTTATGGAAAATTTCATGAAAAGGATATGGTCCTGTAAGCGTGGTCGTGGTGGCCATTTGGCTGATGTTGTTTTTCATTATTAACGGCATACCTTCCTCTTTATTATGAAATAAACATCCGATCATTTATCTCAAAAAATTGATTTTTTCTTTGAATACCAAAATAACACCTCTTGTTGGAAACCCCTTTATAATAATTTCAAAGAAATTTTCTAGGAAAATGTAATTGTGACGAAATATTCGACGAAATTTTATAGGAAGATGCCTTTTCCACGAAAGTTTGTAGCAAATTTGATTTGAGATTTTATAGAAAAATCCAATTAAAAGTCGAGAAAATTTTTTTACAATATGTAATGTCGAAGAAATTTTGTAGAAAGTTTTAATTTCAGAAAAATTTCATAGATATAATTTTTCGAAATTTTATATAAAAATGCTATTTTAAGAAAATTTGTAGCAAAGTTGACTAGAATGTCCAATTTCGATAACATTTTCTGGAAAAATGCTTTGATAAATTTTTCTAGAAAAACGGGATTTGAATAAAAATTTCTAGAAAAATAAAATTTTATAAAATATTTTATTTTCGAGAAAATTTCTCGAAAAACCACAAATTGAATCAACTTAAAAAAAAATTGCAATTTCTACGACATTTTCTGGAAAAATGCATTTTTATTGAAAACTATTAAATAAATATTGCATGTACATATTTAAAAATCAGTACTGTTTGGAGTAAAAATGTGATAAAGGACCTAAAAATGTTGCCTTCTGTTTAAAATTAGGTTTTTATACCATACTGTGAAACAGGGTATTATATCTTTGTGCATTTGTTTGTAACACTCAAGAGGAGAAAAAATAGATCCATCGTTTATTATACCGATCGACTTAGAAGCACTTTCTGAGTTGAATTAGATACGTCCGTCTGTCCGTCCGTCTGTCCGTCCGTCCGTCCGTCCGTCTGTACATGTATTCTTGTAATCAAAGTACAGGTCGCAATTATGATCCGATCTCAACGAAACTTAGCAAACATTTTTCTTTTGGCCCAGGGACGATCCCTAATGATTGATTTGATTAAAATCGGTTCAAATTTACATATAGCTCTCATATATATGTACTTCCGATTCGACATATATGCACTGTATAAGCAACATATTTTAACAGATCTTTAAAAAAATTGACAGACAAAAGAATCTTTATACACTTAGAGACAATAAAAAAATTTAGGAAAGTCGGTTCAGATTTAGATATAGCCCAAATATATATGTTACCCCCGATTTGACATGTAAGCGCTGTAGAAACAGTATTTTATATCCGATCGGTATGAAATTCGACAAAAGGATGTCTCTTATTATAGGAATGAACACTGCCAAATTTGGGGAAAATCGATTCAAATTTAGATATAGCCCCCATATATATGTTACACCCGATTTGACATGTAAGCTCTGTAGAAACTGTATTTTATTTCCGATAAGTACGAAATTCGGCAGAAAGAGTTTTCTTATCACATAAATAAACACTGCCAAATTTGGGGAAAGTCGGTTCAGATATAGATATAGCCCCCACATATACTCGTATGTTTCTCCCGATTTGATATGTCAGTGCTGTAGAGACTGTATTTTATATCCCATCAGTAGGAAATACGGCAGAAAAGGGTTTCATATTACATAAAAGAATTGTAGGTATACTACATATTTGATACTTTGCAATAATATTTTAATTTTACATAGTACACATGTCAATTTTCTATATTGTTCGTTTTGAAGTTTGTTGAAAATTATTATTCCATTTTTGTGTTTCAATCAATAAACATTTTAAAATATTAAAACTGCGTGTATCCACTGCAATAACACTGCCTAATTTGGGGAAAATCGGTTCAGATTTAGATATCTCCCCATATATACCTTACTCCCGATTTGGTATCAAAGCTCTACATATAGAAGTTGTACTTTACTACAAAATTTGACAGAAAGAAATTTCTTAATTTAGGCACGAATACTGCTTAATTGGGGATAATCGGTTCAGATTTAGATATAGCCACATATAAATGATCCTGCCTATTTCGAATGTTGGCATCCATACATTATTTGCATTAATATTTATTGAAGATTCCTAGACAAACAGGTAGTATGTGTGTGGAATTAAAATTCCTTCCGTATGCTGGGATCCTAACATTATTTGCATTAATATGGCAAATTTTAATGTTTTACCTTAAAAAACTGACGATTGTC
The DNA here is from genome assembly GCA_963930755.1 of Eudasyphora cyanicolor. Taxonomy (NCBI): domain Eukaryota; kingdom Metazoa; phylum Arthropoda; class Insecta; order Diptera; family Muscidae; genus Eudasyphora; species Eudasyphora cyanicolor. The sequence continues at coordinate 47,041,225 of OZ005737.1, read as the reverse complement.
TTTTGATATTGATATTATATTACGCATTCCTTAGTTGGCTGCGTAATTTATATCACATTAATTATGGTGTATGTCACATAAGCTATAATAAATCTTTCTCTGCATTTTTTCAAACTTTCCAAACCCGATTTGGATTTCTTGTGTTTTTTTCTCGCCACTCACCAACTTTGTATCAATTACCACCAAAAAACGCAGCCTGCAGTGCTACCTCAGTTACGTGCTATAAATTATCCATGTGACATATTTTAATTTTCATGAAAATTAAACCATGAATTTGTTAACTGTCCAACTTATGTTACTCGGCAAACACACACGCGCGCTTTGAAAATGTCAACAACTGCTAAACTGACAACAACTTGCAACAAAATTAATGCATGATATACTGAATAGGTAACAGCAACTGAAATATTATCGCAAATATCTATTCAGAAAATGTCTATGAAATAAAAGCGAATATAAACCGACTATACATGTACACATTGAATTTAGAATAAGTGTCAGTGAAAAAGTAATATTTTTTTATAGAAAAAGTAATATTTTTTATAGAAAAAGTGTCACTGCAGCATTGGTCTTTTAAAAAAAAATTTCACTGCAGCAGTGGTCTTATTTTATAGGAAAAGTGTCACTGGATCAGTGATCTTTTTTTATTTAAAAACGTGTGTTTTTTTTGGAAAAAGTGTCACCTAAGCTGTGATCTTTTTTTATAGAAAAAGTGTTACTGAATCAGTGATCTTTTTTTTATAGAAAAAGTGTCACTGCACTAGTGATATTTTTCTAAGAAAAAATGTCACTTCAGCAGTGATCTTTTTTTATAGAAAAAGTGTCACTGCACCAGTGATCTTTTTTATAGAAAAAGTGTCACTGCACCAGTGATCTGTTTTATAGAAAAAGTGTCACTGCACCAGTGATCTTTTTTATAGAAAAAGTGTCACTGCACCAGTGATCTTTTTTATAGAAAAAGTGTCACTGAATCAGTGATCTTTTTTATAGAAAAAGTGTCACTGAATCAATGATCTTTTTTATAGAAAAAGTGTCACTGAATCAGTGATCTTTTTTATAGAAAAAGTGTCACTGAATCAGTTATCTTTTTTATAGAAAAAGTGTCACTAAATCAGTGATCTTTTTTATAGAAAAAGTGTCACTGAATCAGTGATCTTTTTTATAGAAAAAGTGTCACTGAATCAGTTATCTTTTTTATAGAAAAAGTGTCACTGAATCAGTGATCTTTTTTATAGAAAAAGTGTCACTGAATCAGTTATCTTTTTTATAGAAAAAGTGTCACTGAATCAGTTATCTTTTTTATAGAAAAAGTGTCACTGAATCAGTGATCTTTTTTATAGAAAAAGTGTCACTGAATCAGTGATCTTTTTTATAGAAAAAGTGTCACTGAATCATTGATCTTTTTTATAGAAGAAGTGTCACTGAATCAGTGATCTTTTTTATAGAAAAAGTGTCACTGAATCAGAGACCTTTGTATAGAAAAGGGGTCACTATATCAGTGATCTTATTTTATAGAAAAGTGTCACTGAATCAGTGATCTTTTTTATAGAAAAAATGTCACTTAATCAGTGATCTTTTTTTATATAAAAAGTGTCACTGAATCAGTGATCTTTTTTTATAGAAAAAGTGTCACTGAATCAGTGATCTTTTTTTATAGAAAAAGTGTCACTGAATCAGTGATCTTTTATTATAGAAAAAGTTTCTTTTTTAGAGAAAAAGTGTCACTTAATCAGTGATCTTTTTTATAGAATAACTTTCACTGAATCAGTGATCTTTTTTATAGGAAAAGTATGATTTTTTAGAGAAAAAATGTGATCTTGTTTGGTAGAAAAAGTATCACTGCATTAGCAACCTTTTTTTATAGAAAAATTGTCTGTGATTTTTTATGAAGTTTATTGGTTTCGGTGTTTTTAGTTCTGGTGTTGTTGCTTATATTTAACGGTTACTCTCCGGTGTAGGGTATTTCAACAATATCATCTTAATTTCCCTCTGGACGATAAACGGCATTATTAATAAACTTTCGCCAATTTGTTTGTTGGCGAATAAAGATAAAAGCAGTATTCAATTTATTTTCAATATTTTTTTCACTCTGTCAATGAACAACAAATTTGTATCTGTTGTGTTTTTTGCAAAGCCATATAATTTGCCATTTAGAAAAGGCGATTTCCTCGCTATGGAATGGTGGCTGGTCATGGTGGCGGTGCGGTGCGGTGATGGCGATTGGATGGCAGCTGTGGCTGTTAATGTTCATTACGAAAATTGAGCTGCTGTCAAATTTAGCAACAACAACAATGGCAACATCAACATCCTTAGCCGGTAGATGGCGGTGGTTGTGATGGTTATGTTGGCGGTGGCAGTTTTTGTTCTTCCTTCCATTTGATGGGAAGGTAGTGGTGATGGTTGTGGTGGTTTGGTCTCCGTGTCCGTCCGTCCGTCCGTCCATCGGGACGGGATGCCCAGCGGCATGTTAAAATTGAAAAACGCATTTGCGTGATAAATTGCAATATTTAACACTCTGCGCTCTCAAAATGCCGCGTTAAAAGCCTTGAGTTTGAGTCCATGATGATGTTGTTCTTGTTGCATTTAGGCGTTACATGCTGGTTTTTTGGAACTGCAACTGCAGCAACAACACCACAGCCGCCAGAGCCATGGTCACAAATAAAAATTTGGAAGGAAAAAAGATTGAGCCCATCCACGTTGTTGGCTGCTTTACCTCCATTCAAATCCATCCATTCATTCAGTTCGGCACCGCCACCACCACTCGAAACATGAATTATACCGATCACCTCGACGTTGCAACAAATCAAGCGATTTTTTTTGGTTTGCTTGGGTTGCAACTACGAAATTCAATGCGTGTTTTAGTCGTGTTGTTGGGCTGTTCTTAGTCGTCGTCGTTGTTGTTGTTGTTACTTTTTTGTTATTCATTCACATACAATTGCATGCCTCATATGTATGCAGCAGAGAGAGGCAAGCAGTCCGGGCCAGTTCACCATTCAGCCAACAATCATGACTTTAAACAACTTGCAACAATGGCAAGCAGCTACAATAATAACATTGACAAGGGACAGTGATTTACAACATTTCGAAAAATTCTGATTTTTGCGACCTTATATTTTAGGGAGAAAAATTTAAATAAATGTGGGATGAATATTGTGCCATAGACAAACTACTAGAACTAGAATCTGACGCTCTTGTAAAAAAACAGCCAGCATACCTATGGAAACATAGTATACACCAAAATACTATGTGCAGAGCTTTCTTTCACGGCCCTTCCGCTAGTTCCAAACAAATTGACAAAGTCATACGAAAATATTTTCCCCATTGCTCCCGTAGCAATCATCTTAATATCTTAATATTTTGTATTTTAGACTAATTTTCCAATGACTATAGTCTGACAAAGGATGCGTAACATTTTTTAATGTTCTACCAGATCCTACACAAAGTGCAAAATTCCATACTAAATTTGTTAGAAAAGTGAGCGTATGCTGTAGATGGTTTACTCTATTGAAAATTTAATAATTGTCATACATTTCACCATTATTTTCTTTTTAATTTTTGTAAAACTTTCCATATGTTTTAATATCCACATAAAACAAATACGCACATACTCATTATTCGGAAAGACATCACATCTCCAGGGGAAATTTGACTGATACAAAACCAAACGCATAATATGCCCACTTCAACCAGAAACTTAAACATGGCTTTGTCATTGAAGGTAGGTATTGACGCCTTCTTACATATCCAAATACTAGTCTAAAAGAAAACATACAGTGCCTGACCCTTCAATGCTAGACAAAGTATAAGTATAGCTTGAAACCAATAACATGTTTACTATTTACTGCTTGATCTTCAAAAAGTGGTCCCCTAATAAGGAATAGCTAACCAAGTTGATTGTTTACTATGGAGTATATAACTAAATTGGTATTCTATTAAGGAGTAGATAACCCTTGTTGACTTGTCGTCAACTAAGGACTAGATAACCAACCTGGCCCTCTAGTAAGGAGCAGATAACCCAGTAGGCCTTTAAACAACAGGTAAGTTTATCTACCCTTGGCCCTATATTATGGACTAGATAACTCAACTCGTCGTCCACAAAGGGTAAGATAGCCGTCAACTAAGGAGCAAATAACCAAACTGGTCCTCTACTATGGTCTATATAATCCAACTGGACTACCATATAATACAACCGGTAGTATGCTAAGAAGTAAATAACCAAATTGCTACTTATCTGAGTTGTAGATAACTCAACTGGGCGTCAGCCAAGGAGCAGATAACCCAACTGACCCTATACTATGGAATAATAACCCAACTGGATTTGACTACAAAGCGGTTGGTAACCCTACTGTTTTTTTACGATGTAGTAGATATTAAGTCGATAATCCAAATGGGCGATACAAAGCAGTAGCTAAACCAACTGAACGCTACAAAGCAGTACCTAAACCAACTGTTTTACGATTAGTAGAAAGTGGGTAGATAACCTGAATGGGGGTCTACTAAGGACTAGATAACCCAACTGGTCGTTAACTAAGGAGTAGATAATCGAAATTGTCTTCAACTAAGGAGTAGATAACCCAACCTTATCCTCAACTATCGAGGAAATAACCCAACCTCCAGTTGGGTTATTAACTCCCTATTCCTCTACTAGGGAGCAGATATCCCAACTGGTCCTCTACTAATGAGTAGATAACTCATCTGGTCGCCTACTAAGAAGTAGGTAAACCAACTGATGTTTTACTAAGTAGTCAATAACCCAACTAGTCGTCTATTATGGAGTAGATAACTTAACTGGTCGTCTACAAAGAAGTATATAAACCAATTTTTTTTTACAAAGTAGTATATAAACCAAATGTTTTTTTACAAAGTAGTATATAAGCCCACTGGTCTTCTATTAAAATGAGATAACCCACCTGATCCTCTACTTAGATTAGATATCCAACTGGTCGTCAACTAAGGAGTAGATAACTAAACTGGTCCTCTACTAAGAAGTAGATAAACTAATATGTACTCTACTAAAGAGTAGATGACCCAACTGGACCTCTACAAACTATTACTCTACCAAACAGTAGATAACTCAATTAGATTATATAGCCCAACTGGTCGTTTACTATGATATGGATAACCCAACTGGCCCTGTCCTATGGAGTAGATAATCAAACTGGTCGATAACTAAGGAGTACATAACTTAACTGGGCGCCTGTTTTACTAACTGTTTTACGATTAGTAGAAAGTGGGTAGATAACCTGAATGGGGGTCTACTAAGGAGTAGATAACCCAACTGGTCGTTAACTAAGGAGTAGATAATCGAAATTGTCTTCAACTAAGGAGTAGATAACCCAACCTTATCCTCAACTATGGAGGAAATAACCCAACTTCCAGTTGGGTTATTAACTCCCTATTCCTCTACTAGGGAGCAGATAACCCAACTGGTCCTCTACTAATGAGTAGATAACTCATCTGGTCGCCTACTAAGAAGTAGGTAAACCAACTGACGTTTTACTAAGTAGTCAATAACCCAACTAGTCGTCTATTATGGAGTAGATAACTTAACTGGTCGTCTACAAAGAAGTATATAAACCAATTTTTTTTACAAAGTAGTATATAAACCAAATGTTTTTTTTTACAAAGTAGTATATAAGCCCACTGGTCTTCTATTAAAATGAGATAACCCACCTGATCCTCTACTTAGATTAGATATCCAACTGGTCGTCAACTAAGGAGTAGATAACTAAACTGGTCCTCTACTAAGAAGTAGATAAATTATATGTACTCTACTAAAGAGTAGATAACCCAACTGGACCTCTACAAACTATTACTCTAGCAAACAGTAGATAACTCAATCTATATATATAAAGAAGAATGTGTGTTTGTTTGTTTGTTTGTTTGTTGGTTTGTTTGTTTGTTGGTTTGTTGGTTTGTTTGTACCGTATAGACGTCTAAACGGCTGAACCGATCTTCTTGAAATTTTCACAGAATGTACATGTGTGGGGCGTGGTGAAAATAGGGTACTTGAATTTTCGATATATGAAGTGGGCGTGGCCCCGCCCACATAAGACAAATTTTAAAATTGAGATATCTTGCACAATTTGTTAGTGAGAGTGCTGCAATTTTGTACATATGTATCTGGTGGCAGTCTACGTGATTGGTCCAACAATGGGCGGGATCGGACCAATGGGCGTGGCCCCGCCCATATAAGCCAAATTTTGAATTTGAGATATCTTGCACAAGTTGTTAGCGAGAGAACTGTAATTTTGTTTATATATATCTGGAGGCATTCTACGTGATTGGTCCAAAAATGGGCGGGGTCAGACTAATGGGCGTGGCCCCGCCCCATTAAGCTAAATTTTGAAATCGAGATATCTTGCACAATTTGTTAGCAAGAGAGATGTAATTTTGTGTATATATATCTGCTGGCGACTTACGTGATTGGTCAAAAAATGGGCGGGATCGGACCAATGGGCGTGGCCCCGCCCATATAAGCCAAATTTTGAATTTGAGATATCTTGCACAATTTGTTAGTGAGAGAACTAGAAATTTTTATATATATATATGGAGGCAGTCTACGTCATTGGTCCAAAAATGGGCGGGGTCGGACTAAAGGGCGTGGCCCCGCCCCTTTAAGCCACATTTTGAAATCGAGATATCTGACACAATTTGTTAGCGAGAGAGCTGTAATTTTGTGCATATGTATCTGGTGGCACTCTACGTGATTGGTTCAAAAATGGACGGAATCGGACCAATGGGCGTGGCCCCGCCCATATAAGCCAAATTTTGAAATTGAGATATCTTGCACAATTTTTTAACTAGAGTGCTGTAATGTTGTACATATGTATCTGGTGGCAGTCTACGTGATTCGTCCAAAAATGGGCGGGATAGGACCAATGGGCGTGGCCCCGCCCTTATAAACCAAATTTTTAAATTGACATATCTTGCACAATTTGTTAGCGAGGGTGCTGTAATATTGTGCATACGTATAAGGTGGTAGTCTACTTAATTGGTCCAAAAATGGGCGTGATCGGACCAATGGGCGTGGCCCCGCCCTTATAAACCAAATTTTTAAATTGACATATCTTGCACAATTTGTTAGCGAGGGTGCTGTAATATTGTGCATACGTATAAGGTGGTAGTCTACTTAATTGGTCCAAAAATGGGCGGGGTCGGACTACTGGGCGTTGCTCCGCCCCTTTAAGCCAAATTTTGAAATCGAGATATCTTGCACAATTTGTTAGCGAGACAGCTGTAATTTTGTGCACATGTATCTGGTGGCAGTCTTCGTGATTGGTCCGAAAATGGGTGGGATTGGACCAATGGGCGTGGCCCCGCCCTTATAAACCAAATTTTTAAATTGATATATATTGCACAATTTGTTAGCGAGAGTGCTGTAATGTTGTGCATATGTATTAGGTGGTGGTCTACTCAATTGGTCCAAAAATGGGCGGGATAGGCCAATGGGCGTGGCCCCGCCCATATAAGCCAAATTTTGAAATTGAAATATCTTACACAATTTGTTAGCGAGAGTGCTGTAATTTTGTGCCATGTATCTGGTGTTAGTCTTCGTGATTTGTCCAAATATAGGCGGAATTGGACGAATGGGCGTGGCCCCGCCCATATAAACAAAGATTTTAAATTGACATATCTTGCACAATTTGTTAGCGAGAGTGCTGTAATTGTTGCATATGTATTAGGTGGTAGTCTAATTGGTTGGCGCAAAAATGGGCGGGATTGGACCAATCGGCGTGGCCCCGCCAATATAAACCCAATTTTGAAATTGACATAACTCGCACAAATTATTAGCGAGATTACTCTAATTTTGTGCATATATATTAGGTGGCAGTCTACGTGCTTGGTCCAAAAATGGGCGGGGTCGGACAAATGGGAGTGGCTTCGCCCATATAAGCCAATTCAATTTTGTGTTTGATATATCTTGAGCAATTTGTTAGAGAGATCAATGTAATTATGTGCATATATATTTGGTCTCAGTCTACGTAATTAGTCCAAAAATTAACGGGATCGGAAATCTGAAGTCTGGGGCAACGAAGTGGACCGGGCCCAGCTAGTTAGATTATATAGCCCAACTGGTCGTTAACTATGATATGGATAACGCGCAAAAGACTGATTGTAACGTGGGCTCTGTGTGTCATCTTACGCCATCCTGCTGAAAGATCATCCAAGTCCTTGTCTTCAATCTCCGGTCACAAAAAATAGTTTATCATGCCTGTATAGCTCGCATAGTTAACAGAAATATAATTTCCAGCTGCATTTTCAAAGAAAAAAATGGGTCAATGATACCACCGCTCCAAAATCCGTACAAAACTGTTACTCTCTGAAGATGGATTGGCTTTTCAGTGAACACGAGCGAGTTTTCCGATCCCCAGATGTGGAAGTTTTGCTTATTAATATAGCCACATAGATATTAAAATGCGCTTCGTCACAATATAAGATTTTACGAGCAAAATCGTTGTCCATTTCGATCTGCTGTAAGGCCCAAACTGAGAAGCGATAACGAAGCAGATGGTCGTTTGCCTTCAACGGTATGTTGTAAGCGAATTATTCGCGGTGCTTGTGCATAATTCTCATTAGGATGCTGCGCGAAATGTTGAGTTGTTGAGATCGATGGCGAGTATATCGAGCCCTAACCGCCAAAAAGACGTAAGCGCCACCATGATTTACTTTTAACTTTTTGAGGGAAATCGGTCACCTTCGACAAATGGCATCATGTTTCCGAAAATTATAGCTGTATAATGTACAGCTATACTAAACTTCACAGTTATATAAACAGATGTATGCATTACATATGCATTTAAACACACTCTCGTCTACAAGAGCCACATTCGTGTCAGTGCACACCGTACAACGACGGGGGCCGTGAGTGTTGTCCACTAGCATGACAGACCTTCCATAAGATACGAGTACAGGGATTGATCCACAGAGCCTTCTGGTGTATATAAGTACAACATTTTTATTTGCGTGTAGCTTTTATGTTTCCTTTGTCCATTAAAGCCATTGGTTGATGTCTATGCTAAATTTTAAATTCTTAGAGGTTCAACGATTTTATAACATTTATGTCTGCTACTCTTGTTTCTATTTTTTCTTTAATTGAACTTTTAAAACTACTGTGCAACGGCAAACTTGCAACAATGCCAGCTAAAGTTAACATAATTTTCGTTTCACATCGCACTTATTGTTGTTGTTGGCATTATTGTTGCCCGCCGTTGTCGTTGCCATTATGTTTTGTGTGTGCGGCGGCTTGGCGGCGATATGAGTTACATGCCGTGTTTAATGGCATAATTTAAAGCTGCAAATTTTGTCATAAATTTCCGAAATGATTGCCACAAGAGTGGTCTCTGATGTTGAATTGATATATGGAGTACGACGATGACTTGTAATCGTGCACTGTACTGTGTGTGCCACAACAGCAATGCCCATTACTAACATTGCCAATGCGGCGACGGCTCTAGTTGTTGTTGTTGTTGGAATTGTTGCTGTCGGCCAACAAAAGATGCTGGCTGCCAGTGTCTGTGTGCGGCATACAATTTGGAAATGGAAATGCAATTTGTTATGTAAATAAAGAATTTATCGCTAAGAATTTTATTAAATGCTGACATTCGCCAAAAAAGTGACAATTTAATAAGAATGGCGGGAGGGACATATGTATGTTTGTTGACTATTTAAGACTGACAAATTAATGTTAAAAATTGTTTGATATTGCCAGAATCGTAACAAAATTTGATGTTTTTATTAATTTGACAAATATTATATTTTAGAATAATATTTTTAAAATGTTTTATATCAGTAAGTTATTGCCTATACACCATATTTATCCCCTCACCTTACAGGAAGGATGGTATGTATCATTTGCTGCGGTCCAAGACTTTCTATTACACTTTTGGACTGATCTAAGACCTCAAGTATATTTGGTGGAAATCAGATTTGGGTAATTTTAAGTCATTCGATCAATGCCCATCCGTTCGTCTGTTTGTTTGGCCGTTGCGCACGATAACTCTCAAAGGAGTAATGGACTGACTTCAAATTTGATGTGTGATAACATTTTTTTTCTATCTCAGACTAAGTCCCAAGATGGGCTGTATTGGTCATCTTATAGTACCTCAATCACAAAGAGTTAATATCACTATGCAACAAAAACATTTGTTTTTGTTTCCGAGACCTAAAAACTTTTTTTGGTATAGATTGAGGCATGAAACATAAAATTTTGTTATGGTAACGCTTTTTTTATTTTTTTTTTAATTCCAATTTTTATGTAATATAGCTGGGCCCGGTCCACTTCGTTGCCCCAGACTTCAGATTTCCGATCCCGTTAATTTTTGGACTAATTACGTAGACTGAGACCAAATATATATGCACATAATTACATTGATCTCTCTAACAAATTGCTCAAGATATATCAAACACAAAATTGAATTGGCTTATATGGGCGAAGCCACTCCCATTTGTCCGACCCCGCCCATTTTTGGACCAAGCACGTAGACTGCCACCTAATATATATGCACAAAATTAGAGTAATCTCGCTAATAATTTGTGCGAGTTATGTCAATTTCAAAATTGGGTTTATATTGGCGGGGCCACGCCGATTGGTCCAATCCCGCCCATTTTTGCGCCAACCAATTAGACTACCACCTAATACATATGCAACAATTACAGCACTCTCGCTAACAAATTGTGCAAGATATGTCAATTTAAAATCTTTGTTTATATGGGCGGGGCCACGCCCATTCGTCCAATTCCGCCTATATTTGGACAAATCACGAAGACTAACACCAGATACATGGCACAAAATTACAGCACTCTCGCTAACAAATTGTGTAAGATATTTCAATTTCAAAATTTGGCTTATATGGGCGGGGCCACGCCCATTGGCCTATCCCGCCCATTTTTGGACCAATTGAGTAGACCACCACCTAATACATATGCACAACATTACAGCACTCTCGCTAACAAATTGTGCAATATATATCAATTTAAAAATTTGGTTTATAAGGGCGGGGCCACGCCCATTGGTCCAATCCCACCCATTTTCGGACCAATCACGAAGACTGCCACCAGATACATGTGCACAAAATTACAGCTGTCTCGCTAACAAATTGTGCAAGATATCTCGATTTCAAAATTTGGCTTAAAGGGGCGGAGCAACGCCCAGTAGTCCGACCCCGCCCATTTTTGGACCAATTAAGTAGACTACCACCTTATACGTATGCACAATATTACAGCACCCTCGCTAACAAATTGTGCAAGATATGTCAATTTAAAAATTTGGTTTATAAGGGCGGGGCCACGCCCATTGGTCCGATCACGCCCATTTTTGGACCAATTAAGTAGACTACCACCTTATACGTATGCACAATATTACAGCACCCTCGCTAACAAATTGTGCAAGATATGTCAATTTAAAAATTTGGTTTATAAGGGCGGGGCCACGCCCATTGGTCCTATCCCGCCCATTTTTGGACGAATCACGTAGACTGCCACCAGATACATATGTACAACATTACAGCACTCTAGTTAAAAAATTGTGCAAGATATCTCAATTTCAAAATTTGGCTTATATGGGCGGGGCCACGCCCATTGGTCCGATTCCGTCCATTTTTGAACCAATCACGTAGAGTGCCACCAGATACATATGCACAAAATTACAGCTCTCTCGCTAACAAATTGTGTCAGATATCTCGATTTCAAAATGTGGCTTAAAGGGGCGGGGCCACGCCCTTTAGTCCGACCCCGCCCATTTTTGGACCAATGACGTAGACTGCCTCCATATATATATATAAAAATTTCTAGTTCTCTCACTAACAAATTGTGCAAGATATCTCAAATTCAAAATTTGGCTTATATGGGCGGGGCCACGCCCATTGGTCCGATCCCGCCCATTTTTTGACCAATCACGTAAGTCGCCAGCAGATATATATACACAAAATTACATCTCTCTTGCTAACAAATTGTGCAAGATATCTCGATTTCAAAATTTAGCTTAATGGGGCGGGGCCACGCCCATTAGTCTGACCCCGCCCATTTTTGGACCAATCACGTAGAATGCCTCCAGATATATATAAACAAAATTACAGTTCTCTCGCTAACAACTTGTGCAAGATATCTCAAATTCAAAATTTGGCTTATATGGGCGGGGCCACGCCCATTGGTCCGATCCCGCCCATTGTTGGACCAATCACGTAGACTGCCACCAGATACATATGTACAAAATTGCAGCACTCTCACTAACAAATTGTGCAAGATATCTCAATTTTAAAATTTGTCTTATGTGGGCGGGGCCACGCCCACTTCATATATCGAAAATTCAAGTACCCTATTTTCACCACGCCCCACACATGTACATTCTGTGAAAATTTCAAGAAGATCGGTTCAGCCGTTTAGACGTCTATACGGTACAAACAAACCAACAAACCAACAAACAAACAAACCAACAAACAAACAAACAAACAAACACACATTCTTCTTTATATATATAGATTTTAAGCATATTTTTTTAAGCATAAGTCTGATAGCGCCGTGATAAACTTTAAAAACTATGAGGGCAACAAATGTTGGGAATTTTACTGTCACGTAGAAAAAGCGATATAGTTACTGTCGTTAAAACATTTAGAAAACAATTATTTTTTTCAGAAAACATCGTATTTGGCTGGCTCAAAAAAAAACATAAAATATATATAAAAATCGCAAAAAATAATAAGCCGTATTGTAAAAGTAAGGGAATTTTAAAAATTTTGTTTGGGAGGTACCATAAGGGGCATAGTAATAAAGCCCATTTTTATACCCTCCACCACAGGTAGGTATATTCATTTTGTCACTCCGTTTGTAACACCTCTAAATATTGATCTGAGACCCCATAAAGTATATATATTCTAAATCGTCGTAAAATTCTAAGACAATTTTGCCATGTCCGTCTGTCTGTCCGTCCGTCCGTCCGTCCGTCTGTGGTAATCAAGCTACAGTCCGCAATAATAGAGCTAGGTTGATCAAATTTGGTACAAATACTTCTTATAGTTGCAGGTTGTTTGGGATTGCAAATGGGCCATATCGGTCCATATTTAAATATAGCTCCCATATATAGCATCTAACTTGTTGTGATTCCTACTGCTCTCATCTACTATTTTTTTTTGTGTTTATCGGTGTTATTTTCTTTTAGTTTGAGTTATCTTGTGAGGTCACATGCTATCCATGGTGTAGGGTATATAAGATTCGGCATGGCCGAAATTAACGCTTTTACTTGTTTAATGTACTATGGGTACCATAAAAACATTTTACTGTACACAATTTCAAGTGTTTGTACGTGGAGGAATCGATGTTATAAGCCGTTAACTTTTTGAGCAAAATGGTCCATTTGTATCAGAGGTACCAAAAGGGGCTAGGTTATAAAGCCCATTTTGCACGGGACTATAGGCACTGTAAATGCATTACACTCCACCAAATTTCAAGTATTTGTATGGACTGCAATCAAAGTTATAAACAGTTAACTTTTTGTGCAAAATGGTAAATTTGTATATAAGGCACCAAAAGGGGCGTGTAAATAAAGCCCATTTCATTAATCAATAAAAATTAAATTTCGACCCTTCGCACACTGTTCCATTTCGTGGACAAAAATAAAAAACTAACTTGCTTCAAATTATTTTGTTTGGTACCGCTTGTGTGGATAATAATGTGTGGAATGCAGAATATGTTGTGCAAAATGTTTTACATAAATAAACCAGTAAGGAAAGGCAGAAAGTCGGGCGGGGCCGACTATATAATACCCTACACCTCCCTTACAATGCGATAAGGGTCATTGCCATAATAATTTGGAATAATTAGTAAATGGGTAGAAACATATTTTCTAATTCTGAAACGATAATCGCTAAATTAAGCAATATTCGTTCCTAAATTGAGAAACATCTTTCTGGAAAATTTTAATGATAAAATACAACTTCTATAGCGGTTTGATACCAAATCAGGAGGAACATATATATGGAGCTTTAATATAAATCTGAACCGATCTTCCCTGAATACTCATTCATGTAAAAAGACCTCCTTCTGTCGAATTTTGTACTGATCGGATATACATAAAATACAGTCTCTACATCGCTTACATGTCAAATCGGGGGTAACATATATATGGGAGCTATATCTAAATCTGAACCGATTTTCTCCGAATTTGGCAGTATTCCTTCATGTAATAAGAAACCTCTTTCTGCCGAATTTCGCACTGATCGGATATAAAATACAGTTTTTACAGCGCTTACAGGTCAAATCGGGGGTAACATATATATGGGTGTTATATCTAAATCTAAACCGAGTTTCTCCAAATTTGGCAGTATTCCTTCATGTAGAAAGAAACCTCTTTTTGCCGACTTTCGCACTGATCGGATATAAAATAACATTTTTACAGCGCTCACATGTCAAATCGGGGGTAACGTATATATGCGGGCTATATCTAAATCTGAACCGATTTCTTCCAAATTTAAAAATGTTCATTCATGTAATAGGAAACCTCTTTCTGACGAATTTCATACTGATCGGATATAAAATACAGTTTTTACAGCGCTTACATGTGACATCGGGGTAACATATATATGGGGGCTATATCTAAATCCGAACCGATTTTCTCCGAATTTAGCAGTATTCCTTCATGTAATAAGAAACCTCTCTTTGCCGAATTTCGCACTGATCGGATATAAAATAACATTTTTACAGCGCTTACATGTCAAATCGGGGGTAACGTATATATGGGGGCTATATCTAAATCTGAACCGATTTCTTCCAAATTTAACAGTGTTCATTCATATAATAAGAAACCTCTTTCTGCCGAATTTCATACTGATCGGATATAAAATAAAGTTTTACAGCGCTTACATGTCAAATCGGGGCTAACATATATATGGGGGCTATATCTAAATCTGAACCGATTTAAACCAAATTCAATAGAGATCGTCCTTGGGCCAAAAAAAAGATATGTGTAAAGTTTCGTCGAGATCGGACCATAATTGCGACCTGTACTTTGATTACAAGAATACATGCACAGACGGACAGACAGACAGACGGACAGACGGACATAGCTAAATCAACTCAGAAAGTGATTCTAAGTCGATCGGTATAATAAACGATGGGTCTATTTCTTCTCCTTTTGGGTGTTACAAACAAATTCACAAAGTTATAATACCCTGTACCACAGTGTGGTGTAGGATATAAAAATAAAAACGACAATCATGAAATTGAAAGCACAGGGTTAAGCGATATTTGCATAAAAGTTTTGTGTTTTTTTCGTATACTAAAATTTGTGTCAAATATTTCCACATCTCATAATAGTGATGAATTTGTAATGTGGGATTTTTAATTGTGTTATGAATTGTTTGGTTTTTTGTTCAATCAATAGAATAAAAATTAATGAAAACTGTTTTTAATTAATTGTCGGTAGTATATGACTGACAAATTGTCAGAACACCCATTTTTTTTAAAACAGTTGGTTGTGGCATCATACAACATATAATTTTAGACACAATTTTCGTAGTTGGCGCAACCAAATATGATTATTGTCAACATGGAAGCAGAGGTATACCACAACCAAAATGTTGATTGTCCTAATGGAATCGCATGATAGTAGACAGAACAACCAAATTCGGTTGGCAAATAATTCGGTTGAGTCAACCAAACTGTATTCTGTGTGCAGCAACCACTCCAGAGTCGGTCCCAAAATCAGTCGATCGGACATATAGATGGCGGAAGTAGTTTGAACAAAATTGCTTTCGTGAAAAGTGGAAACCTTCTAAAACATATCGAGGCTTAACCGCCAAAAAGACGTAAGCGCCACTTACAAAAATTTAGAGGAGAAGGTTTCTTTTGCGATTACTTTTTGTTAAAATGCATGTGTAATGCATACATCTGTTTATATAACTATGAAATCTAGTTTAACGGTATATTTTACAGCTACAAATTTCGGACACATTATGCCATTTGTCATAAGTAAACGATTTCTCTCAAAAAATTTAAAGTCTATCATGGTGGCGCTTACGTCTTTTTGGCGGTTAGGGCTCGATATGTATTAGGTTTCTAGGCGCCATGTTGTTTAGTTTTTTTTCGAAAATTCGTCACCGATATGTAATACAATACTTTCATCTGAAAGGTCTCAGTCCAACCAATATTGAAACCTAGCTACATTCTACTTTGGGCGAGTCTGCTCCTTCTGCCCCTGCTTAATAAATACCGTAGTGGTCGATGACCGTCGGTTTTTTTTTGCAATTCATTACATTTTATTATTGAACAATGAAAATGACAATAAGTGAACAAATCTTAAGCTATTCTGTGGGTTATTGCCAGTGCGAATAATCCATTGAGACTACACGATTTTTTACTTTATTTAACAAAAGGTTAGCATTTCAAATTTTATAATTCATTATTTAATTTTTGTTTAATTTTTTTTTGTTTAGTTTTAATTTAAAATCAAGTCCAGGGCATCTCTCCTTCTAAGGTGTGTTTGACCTTCAAAATTTAGTAGTTCTCGAGCCAGGATGTTTGGATGATTCAATAGTTTGCCCACGTAGCACGGGCAATATTTTTATACCCTCACTTTAGTGTGACGAGGGTATATATCATTTGCTACGGAAAAAAGTGTAACACATCGAAGGAGTGACCTAAGACCCCAAGTATGTTCGGAGGAAAACCGTTTTGGGTCATTTTAAGTCGAATGAGCAATGTCCGTCCGTCTGTCTGTCTGCTGGCTGGTGCGCACGATAACTCTCGAAAGGAGTAACCGATTGACTTCAAATTTGGTATGTGGTAATATTTTTTTCTATCTCCGGCTAAGTTCGAAGATGGGCCATATTGGTCCACTCATTCTAGTACCTCTCCCACAAAGGGTTAAAATGTTGTGAAAAATTTATTCTTTAATAACTGATATACTGCTTATTCGAATCTTCTGAAATTCCACACATAGTATTAGCTTATTAGTCGCTATCAACTCGAGAAAAATGGGCGAAGTTGCCACGTCCCTTTTGGTACCTCCCACACAAATGCACCGTTTTGCACCAAAAGTTAACAGCTTATAACATTAATAACAGTGTATAAAAAAACTTGAAATTTTGCCTACAGTCAAGGGAAAAATTATCGTTGTTGCCACGCCCTTTTTGGGACCTCCCACACAAAGGTACCTTTTTGCACCAAAAGTTAACAGCTTATAACATTAAAACCAGTGTATAAAAATACTTTAAATTTTGTACAGTGTAATGTTTTTATAGTGTCTATAGCCATGTGAAAAATGGGCGTTATCGTCACGCCCCTTTTTGTACCTCCCACACAAAATGCCCAAATCATACCACAATTTAATATCTCATAACGTTTTTACCAGTGCACATAAATGCTTATAATTCCGCACAGTGCAATGAATTTAAAGTATCTACTGTTCAGCGAAAAATAGGTGTATTTGATAAACCCCTTCTGGTACCTCCCACACAAATTGACAGAATAATTCGAGTAATATTCAATATTACATTACTCACAAAGTGAGGGTATACCTTAGTCGGTTTTCCCGACTGAAACTTTCTTACTTGTTCAATTTACTGTTGGCATGTTGCATCATCATACCATGATGCATCTGTAATTAAACGAAGAATACTCGTCTCTTGTTTGTAATTGGCATACATTTGAAGCGCACGCTGTACCCCATAGCTGGATACCATATGTCCAAATGGACTTTAATACCTTTTTGTATAAAAGAACTGTATACTCTTGATCTAGGGCAGATCTTTGGCTGATAAGCCACTGAAGTTGATTAGTTTTGAGTTTAATTTGAGTTACTTTAGAGTCTATGTGCGACCACGTCAAGCGCCGATCTAAGTGGATTCCAAGATATTTTACATGATCATTTTGGGTAACACTACGCAAGAAACATTTTTTTTGTGTCCTAGACCTAAAAACTATTTTTGTGTATAGATTGTGGCATACTGTTATATAAAATCAAAAACCAAAAATTTGTTTATGGACACATTTTTTTTTTTATTTTTTTTATGGAAATATCGCTTTCACTTAGAAACAGTGGTTTAGTAACAGTCATTAAACAAATTAAAAAAAGCAGATTTTTTAAAAAAAAAAAAAAAACCTGGGACAAAAAGGACATAAAAAATAGAAAAAATACTATATTTTATTTTTTAAAAGTTTTCATCATAACGAAGAAAATAATGCCTATTTGAAAAAAATCTATGGATAAATGTAGAAATTATAGTCCTTCTGGTAGAGGTAAGAGAATTTCAAAAAATCTTTTTTTTTTTAATTTCTTTTTAAATAGCGATTTTATTTATTACTTTTATTTATATTTGTACATTTGAGATTAGTTACATGAACAAGTTTCATTAGAAGTAATTGTGAGATCTTTGTTGACGTTTGTAGATTTCGGAATCGGTTTCTCTAATGAGGAACCAAATATAATCTCCCATCCTTCTTTCATCCCAGTGCCCTTGGTAACGCCGCTCGATGGACTTCAATTCTTGGTGCAACCTTTCGTCACTTACGTCGCCAAGATTCTCGGGGAAAAAGTTTAAATGAGAATGTTGGAATACATAAAGCGAAAAATAAGTTGGAAGAATACATACATATGTGTTATGTAAATAAATATAAAAAAAACATATTTCTAACCAATTTTTTCATAACTTTTTAACAAATCATTAATCATTGTTTCATATTGCTGGCTTTTATTGGATCTAAGGACATTTGAAACTACAAGCTTAAACGACCTCCATGCAATTTAATTTGATTCGAAATTCACATCTTTCATCAGTTTCCTTATTTTAGGCCCATCAAAAACTCCTTCTTCGATTTTTTGAAAAGAAAGACTTTTAAATAAACTTTTTAAATATGAGAGTGAATTGCCATCTTTCCTTAAGGCTTTTACAAAATATTTAAAGAGCCTCAGCTTAATATGCAGTGGTGGCAAAATATCGGCTATTCCAGAGGCATAACATACCAACTACTTTTAAATCGCAACAAATATTTTATGTATTTTATCAATTTAGCCATTGTTTCGTATGATTCCTTAGTGTTGACAGCATGAGCAATGGGAATCGACGGTTTCTGATTTCCGTGGTGTAAAATTACTGCTTTAAAACTTTCTTTACTGCTGTCAACAAGTAACCGAAATTCCATTGAATTGTATGTTTGATTAAGTTCCTCGAACAATCCGGGAATGTCCTTGCAAAGCTTCTGTTATCCACAGTTGTATACAATTGTTTGTAAGGTATATCACGGACTCTATAATATGATATGTTAACATCTGGGGCCAAAATATTGTACTGTTTCAGCCCAGATGTAAGTAGTTCTGCCTTATCTTTGGTCAGTTCCAAAACTCTCACTAGATCAATGAGTTGAAACTGAGTTAAAAGCGATGACTTCTGACCCAAACTTGAATCGCTCAGAGTTGAGTACTCAGTTGAACTTGATGATGTTTCCGTTATTAGGCTGTTAGCTATACTTGGACACTTCCTACTCCAATCTATTAACTTAGACAAAAATAGCAGACCGTATCGTATTGTCTCCAAATCATTGGCATTCCAAATTGCACATGAAGTCTAAAATTAAAACGTTTTATTCCACAAAACATTGTAATACATTTATTTTAAAGTACTTACCGCATTCTTCCACTAGTCCATCGGGTAAGATTTACATGGCACGAATTACACAAAATACTAGGTGTCCACGGTTCGTTCATAGTTTTAACTCGTAAACCAAAATATTACACATATATTTCTGCTATCATTTTACTAAACGCACGTCGATTTTTTATACCCTCACTTTAGTGTGACGAGGGTATATATCATTTGCTACGGAAAAAAGTGTAACACGTCGAAGGAGTGACCTAAGACCCCAAGTATGTTCGGAGGAAATCCGTTTTGGGTCATTTTAAGTCGAATGAGCAATGTCCGTCCGTCTGTCTGTCTGTCTGCTGGCTGGTGCGCACGATAACTCTCGAAAGGAGTAACCGATTGACCTCAAATTTGGTATGTGGTAATATTTTTTTCTATCTCCGGCTAAGTTCGAAGATGGGCCATATTGGTCCACTCCTTCTAGTACCTCCCCCAAAAAGGGTTAAAATGTTGTGAAATATTGATTCTTTAATAACTGCTATACTACTTATTCGAATCTTTTGAAATTCCACACATAGTATTATCTTATTAGTCGTTATCAACTCGAGAAAAATGGGCAAAGTCGCCACGTCCCTTTTGGTACCTCCCACACAAATGCACTATTTTGCACCAAAAGTTAACAGCTTATAACATTAATAACAGTGTATAAAAATACTTGAAATTTTGTACAGTATTATGCTTTTATATTGCGTACAGTCCAGGGAAAAATGGGCGTTGTTGTCGCGCCCCTTTTGGTACCTCCCACACAAAGGTACCTTTTTGCACCAAAAGTTAACATAACATTAAAACCAGTGTATAAAAATACTTGAAATTTTGTACAGTGTAATGTTTTTATAGTGTCCATAGCCCTGTGCAAAATGGGCGGTATTGCCACGCCCCTCTTTGTACCTCCCACACAAAATGCCCAAATCATACCACAATTTAATGTCTCATAACGTTTATACCAGTGCACATAAATGCTTATAAGTCGGCACAGTGCAATGAATTTAAAGTATCTAATGTTCAGCAAAAAAAGGTGTATTTGATAAACCCCTTCTGGTACCTCCCACACAAATTGACAGAATAATTCGAGTAATATTCAATATTACATTACTCACAAAGTGAGGGTATACCTTAGTCGGTTTACCCGACTGAAACTTTCTTACTTGTTTAATTACATATTTTCCGCAGATGTAGCAGAAATTGTCGGGATCAGTTACACATTGAAAAGTTCTTTGCCTTTTACTCATACTTCGAAATATAACTTTGTAATATTTTTCAGAAAATCGACCTATCTTTTTAAGGCGCTGAATTACACTAATTTATTAATAAGAAATTTCATTCATAAATTCTGGGTTTAAGGTTCATAAGTTGCAGTACCTGTAGCTGACATATAGATTGCTTCGAAAGTAGACACCCTATATTTTCAAGACTGCAGCGTACTACTTTGTATTGCGTACATATAATTTTACTACCTGTATATACGACTGGGATGTCCATGCCCCTAAAAGGCGTAACTGAATGGAAACCTCATAAATAAAAAACCACAAATATTGTTGAATGACCCTCTATCTGAGCGGATCTCATCCAATATAGTTCTCACATTGCATATCATGGTTTATGGAGGGTTACGAACGGCCACAAAAAACTCGTCCTCTCTATAATTTTATAATGTCTGACATCAATCCTCGTAAAATAAAATGCAAGTGCAATGTCTCTTATATGTCTCTCTCACATATGGCGAATTCAATATAAGCAAAAACATCATTTAAAAACGAACAAATATGAAAGAAGATTTTTTGAATTTCCCTAATATTTACAAAATGGCTCATCACTTTTACATCTGTCCATAGATGCTGGCTTTTTAAAAATGTGATAATAATTTGTTTCTATTTTTTATGGTTTTTTTTTGTACCAGGAAAAAGTGCTTAAAAAATAATTCCCTTTAATAACACGGCTCAATCAGACTTATACTTGAAAAATTATGGTCCAAATACTGAATGGAATTTTCCATGAAAGCTGTAATTTGAAAAAAAAAAATTACCATAAATTTTTTTTTTTTTGCACCAGAAACTGTTTTCCACATCCCTTGGACAAAAATTTTGTTGCATAGTGTAATCTGTGAATAGAACAACACTGAGCTTATGTCTGATTTCACAGATAATTACTTTTATCCTTCCGCTGAACGAATAAGTGTATATTGCGAATATTGCGACATTACTTTGAAAATCATGGTAATGTTGCAGAATGTGTGCGGAAATTTCGTACGATTTGGGAAGAAGAGAAGCACCGTCAGCTCCGTATGTTCGTTATCTTGTGAAAAAAGTGGCATCCTCATCGATAAACCAAAGCGTGAAAAGCCAAAAACAGTGCGTACACCCGAGAATATTGCTGCTGTGGCAGAAAGTGTGCGTGAAGCGCCATCAACATCAATTCACCGTCATTCTCAACAATTGAACATTTAGGAGACATCATTGAGAGTAATTTTGCATAAAGACCTTGGTATGACGCCATACAAAGTCCAATTGGTTCAGGAGTTGAAGCCAACTGACCATCCAATGCGTTTTCAGTAGTTTTTTTTATAGCATTTAAAAAAAAAAATATTTGGCGGACCCTTTAGAAATTGAAGGACTTGTATGCCTTCGTAGGGTTAAAGTAGCATGAGTACATTTTGAGGCATTCACCATTATTCTCCATTTTTTAAACCATTCTTCTAGGATTCGGACATGAGACGGCGGTTGATCAGACGCAACTGAAGGGCTTTTGTGAGTACTGACGAAAGCAGTATCGTCCGCAAAATTAGACGTGCGCGTAAAGTTGGTTATGGGCATATCTGCCGTAAAAAACATACAGTATGGGACCAAGAATACTCCCCTGGGGGACACCGGCATTTATTTTCTTAGGGCTAGCAAAAATGCCATTTGGTTTAACTTGTAAAGCCCGGTTAGTCAAATTACTCGTGAACACTTTATGAGTGTTGACTGGCAGAAGGTCGCATTTTTTGTACAAAAGTCATTCGTGCCAGACTTTGTCCAATGCTTGCGAATATCTATAAATAACGCCGAACACTATTCTTTATTCTCAAAAGCTCCGTTGATGCAGGTTACGTAAATGGGTTTCCAACAAGAGGTGTAATTTTGGTATTCAAAGAAAAATGCATTTTTTTTAGATAAATGATCGAATGTTTGTTTCATAATAGAGAGGAAGTTATGCCGTTAATAATGAAAAACAACATTAGCCAAATGACCACCACAACCACGCTTACAGGACCATATCCTTTTCATGAAATTTTCCATAACCAAATCGCAAAGTGACTGCCCTATCTATGTCTTCGATAGCCTCACTAATTCTATCTTTGAGGTCTTGTATCGACGCTGGGCTGTTGGCGTAGACCTTATCTTTCACGTGGCCCCAAAGGAAGAAGTCGCAAGGTGTTAAATCACAAGATCTCGGTGGCCAATTGTGATCACCTCTTCGAGAGATAACACGGCCCGGATACTTTTTCCGTAACAGAGCAATGGTTTCGTTGCTTGTGTGGCACGTAGCGCCGTCTTGTTGATGGCGTTGTCCAGATCAACACCATCCAACTCCGACCATAAAAAATCATTAATCATCTCTCGATAGCGCAATCCATTCACCGTAACTGTTGATCCAACCTCATTTTCGAAAAAGTAAGGTCCAATGACCCCGCCGGACCATAAACCGCACCAAACAGTCACACGTTGATGATGTAGAGGCTTCTTAACAATAACTCTTGGGTTTTCCGAGCCCCAGATTCGACAATTTTGCTTGTTGACGTAGCCACGGAGGTGTAAATGGGCCTCATCAGTCACGATGATTTTTCGATGATTTTCGAATTTTAATAATATCAATGCGTTGTTGAATCGTGTATCGTTCCATTTTTAGTAATGGCGTAGCTTCTACTTTCTAAATGTCAAAGAATAAAAGCTTCAAAAGTGACAGCTGCCGAAATACCGGGTGATTCAAAATAACACCTCTTGTTGGAAAACCCTGTATTATGACTTTCGAAAACCAAATTGATGGTCATGTATAATATTGTTAGAAATTATATGAAGTGTGATTTTATTCATGGAATGGACTCAAATATTTTTGAAAGTATCGATAGTAGGCTTATAGGGCGATAGGATTTGACTTGATTTGGATCTTTGCCTGGTTTCGGTATCATCACGATTTCTGACCTCTTCTAAGATAAGGGGAAGTAACCTACACGCAGAATACTCGTAGCATTGAATACAAATAACACCATGTTCAAGACTGAAAAGGCAAGTTCTTTAATCATTTTCGCTGTTATACCATCTCCTCCGGGCGATTTCTTTAATTTTAGACCTTTGACAGATTTTTCAACATCCTTAATTCTAAGCTTGATTGGGCCAGAAATTTTATCATCTATCACGATAGATTGGGCGAGGAGTTAAATAATTTATCGGGGGCGGATAGATTGGGCGGGAAGTTATGTCATTTATCACGGGCTGATAAATTGGGCGAGGAATCGTATCGTCGATCGCATTTCAAAAAGTGTTATACATCGCATATTGACGGATATTTTGATAATGAGAAAGCTGTGCGCAAGATTAGTGCCACCTGTGCTCACTGTCAAGACAATGCACCAGTTCACACATCCACTATTACGATGGCCAAAATCAATGAATAAAGGTTCAAATTGCTTCAGCACGCACCATATTTAGCTCCCCCGGATTATTTTTTGTTTCCAAACTTGATAAAATGGATCGGCGGCAAAAGATTTGCCAGCAATGATGATGTGGAGGTTGCTGTTAATGGCTATAACCGCAACGGGTTGCGGTTAATGGCTATTAATGGCTATAACCGCTATAAACAGGGTACCAAAACTACAGAAATTCGTTGGAAAAAGTGCATCGAGTTAAAAGGGGAATATGTTGAGAAAATTTTTCCCAAATTTGTTACACTGGTTATCAAGATATATCGTTTTTCATTACCCTTGAGGACACTAATAGTTTTATATACATGGTTTTCCAACAAGAGGTGTTATTTTGAATCACCCGGTATTTCGGTAGCTGTCACTTTTGAAGCTTTTATTCTTTGACATTTGACAAGTAGAAACTGCGCCATTACTAAAACGGGAACGATACACGATTCAACAATGCACTGCAATTCGTAAAATCGAAATTCATCGAAAAATCATCTGACTGATGAGGCCCATTTCCACCTCGGTGGCTACGTCAACGAGCAAAATTGTCGCATCTGGGGCTCGGAAAACCCAATAGTTATTGTTGAGAAGCCTCTCCATCCTCAACGTGTGACTGTTTGGTGCGGTTTATGGTCCGGCGGAGTCATTGGACCTTACTTTTTCGAAAATGTGGTTGGATCAACAGTTACGGTGAATGGATTGCGCTATCGAGAGATGATTAATGATTTTTTATGGTAGGAGTTGGATGGTATTGATCTGGACAACGGACGGCGCTACGTGCCACACAAGCAACGAAACCATTGCTCTGTTACGGGAAAAGTTTCCGGACCGTGTTATCTCTCGAAGAGGTGATCACAATTGGCCACCGAGATCGTGGGATTTAACACCTTGCGACTTCTTCCTTTGGGGCCATGTGAATGATAAGGTCTACGCCAACAGCCCAGCGTCGATTCAAGACCTCAAAGATAGAATTCGTGAGGCTATCGAGGACATAGTGCAGCCACTTTGCGATTTGGTTATGGAAAATTTCATGAAAAGGATATGGTCCTGTAAGCGTGGTCGTGGTGGTCATGTGGCTGATGTTGTTTTTCATTATTAACGGCATACCCTCCTCTTTTTTATGAAATAAACTCCGATCATTTATCTCAAAAAATGGAATTTTTCTATGAATACCAAAATAACACCTCTTGTTGGAAACCCCTTTATATGTGTACCACAGTATTTTTCTTTTTTTTTTAACAACATTATGAACTAAATTAAGCTCTTTCAATTTGTGTAGCCCTTTTGAAAACAATCAAGTTTTCTCATTGTAATTGGGAACACGTTTAATGATTTGTATACAACCCTACTTTATATTAACGTCATATAGTCAACGAACATCACAATTATCCTGACGTCCTTCCCTTTTAACACACTTCGGTTTATTGAATCCAAAAAAAAAACATCACAAAATTACTCATTTTAAACAACAGCTCAGCTCATAAAACTAAATTAAATAATTATACAAATAAAAAGGCTTTTGATGAGATTGTTAAACGGAAAGGCTCAAATGTTTATAACAATACCAAAAACATCAAAAACACAGTGCCTTGAAAAATTGCCATACATCATAAGAGTGCGATGCATGATGCCCGATGAATGATTGTGGCCATACGATGCGTGATGCATGTTTATGGCTCATCAAATTATTTTCGTATATATCGTAGTATGCTAAAGGACCCCTTTTAGTTAACCCCCGTACTTCTCCCACCGCTCACTCCTTCTCCAAAGTTCAATTGCAGTGCAGTCAGTGAGTTTATGTATTTTTTAATAGTGCCATGATGATAAACTATAAAATTTAAGTGTAACTTTAAATTGAATTTTTATAACTTTTAAACATTAGCATCAAGAGTATTGTTCGTGCGTCCGTTCTCTTCTTTCGTTCTCTCCCTCGTTCGCCTAAGTATAGGATAGGCCCCGCATCATTTGTATATATGGTGCGATTTCAGAGTGCTATCATTAAATTATTTTTGTTTCTTTTGTTGGGAGGTTCATTGTTTTTGTCGTTGCCGTTGTCGTCCGTCATATCCCTCTGACTAATCATGTAAATTTTAGCAATTTATCGTAATTGTTTTATATAAAAAGTTACACGTTGCAATTCGCTGCAAGTGAAGTTGCTTTGTCGTATGCGAGTATGTACTCGTATGTATGTCGTATATGTGAATTACCATTATTAAGTAATTTTCTTGGTGTCGTGTAATGTTTGCCGTTGCCTTTGCCATTGATCTCACTGCCTTGTAGTTTTGGTTTAATAAAATATGCCGCAATTTTGCTTCAAATTAAAATACTTTGAAGCTGATGAGAAATTCGTGATGCATTTTGTTTATATGGAGAAATTTGGAAATAATACTTTAATAGGGTCTTATTCTAAGGAATGTTATAGAATGAGTTCTTATATATTATCTAACTTAAAATTTGGACAAAATATATTTAGAGGAGTGTCATATAACTCCGTGCGACAAAATTGAATAAGAATTATTGGTCATGGAAACGTCTATATAATTCTTAAAGCTGACTAGAAACGAAACTAAACTGTGTATTCAGTTTTTTTCTGGTCGAGTTCGCATTTAAGAGGACACGACTTTTTTAAGGCTATAATTTTTCAAAAAATGTTTGTAATTTTTCTAAAAGTCGTCGTAAGACGATACGGATGCAAAATAAAGGACACATTTTGGGCTACCTAAATACTTTATTTGTTTTTAGAAACTGGAACTAAAAAGTTGCAAAAATGGCCTTAAAAATTTCAGTCCTTTATTACCCCTTAAGATCCAAGGTAGAAAATTTTGAAAAAAAAAATGTAAATGTAAATGTATGTATATACCCTCCACCATGGATTGCATTCAATTCTATTACTGAAAAAATCTTTGGATATGGATCAAATCTTGGAATTATCCTTTTTGTTGAAGCAATTATTAAAAAAAATGAACGCTGCATTTTTATACCCTCACTTTAGTGTGACGAGGGTATATATCATTTGCTACGGAAAAAAGTGTAACACATCGAAGGAGTGATCTAAGACCCTAAGTATGTTCGGAGGAAATCCGTTTTGGGTCATTTTAAGTCGAATGAGCAATGTCCGTCCGTCTGTCTGTCTGTCTGTCTGTCTGTCTGCCTGTCTGTCTGTGTGTCTGCTTGCTGGTGCGCACGATAACTCTCGAAAGGATTAACCGATTGACTTCAAATTTGGTATGTGGTAATATTTTGATCTATCTCCGGATGAGTTCGAAGATGGGCCATATTGGTCTACTCCTTCTGGTACCTCCCACACAAAGGGTTAACATTTAGTGAAATATTGATTCTTTAATAACTTCTATACTACTTATTCGAATCTTTTGAAATTCTGCACATAATATTAGTATATTAGTCGCTATTAACTCGAGAAAAATGAGTGAAGTTGGCATGCCCCTTTTGGTACCTCCCACACAAATGGACCATTTTGCATCAAAATTTAACTGCTTATAACGTTAATACAAGTGCATAAAAATGCTTGAAATTTTCTACAGTATAATGTTTTTGTAGCGCCTATAGTCCGGTAAAAAATGGGCATTATTGTACAGCCCCTTTTGGTACATCCCACACAAATGGACCGTTTCGTACCAAAAGTAAACGGCTTGTAACTTTAATACCAGTGCATACAAATACTTGAAATTTTGTACAGTGTAATGCTGTTATAGTGCCTATAGTCCTGTAAAAAGTGGGCGTTATCACCCCGCCCCTTTTTGTACCTCCCACACAAAATGACCAAATCATACCAAAATTACATAGCTCGTACTTTAATATACCAGTGCACACAAACGCTTATAGTTCAGCACAATGCAATGTATTTAAGAATGTACTGTTTACCGAAAAATATGTGTATTTGGAAAACCCCTTCTGGTACCTCCCACACAAATTGACAGATTTATTGGTGTAATGTTATATATTATATTACTCACAAAGTGAGGGTATACCTTAGTCGGTTTACCCGACTGAAACTTTCTTACTTGTTTAACCACATTTTAGGCCCCAAATTCTTTAACCAAACTCTTCATCTAAAAAATGTGGAATTTAATTAAATTAGCATACTTGAGGGTTACCTCTACACGGGGAATACAACAAAATATAAACTGACTAAATTTTTTGAGATGAATTCTTAGCAAAATAGAATACAAACTGCAAAGTTTCAGCTATATTGCTGAGAAAATGTGGTGTTTATGGCTCAAAAAAGCCTTTTTGGGCCCGACATCTATAGGTGGACTACAACCAATTACGAACTGAGTTACTGCGATGAATTCTAGTCAAAATAGCATACAAACTGGAAAGTTTCAGAAAAATTGCTTTAAAAATGTGGTATCTATAGCTCACAAACTGTATTTTGGAGCGACCTCTATAGGGGAGCTACAAGGTTTTCCAATAAGAGTGATATGATTTCTTTGAAAAAAAGTTTTTTTATTTAATGTGAAGTACAATCTGTACAAATAAGTTCTACATAAAACGTCATTCAAATGGCCTCCACGACTTCTTCTGCAGGAAAGAATTCGATGAACCCAATTTTCGAGCGCTATTTCCACTATATCAAGTCGTATGTGATGAATGGCACGTTCAATATTGACTTGTAAAGCTTGAAGAGAGTCTGGTTTATTTCGAAAGACCAATGACTTCAAATAACCCCACGAGAAATAGTCTAATGGTGTTAAATCTGAACTTCATGGAGGCCATTCAATATCACAATTTCTTTAAATAATCGAATCTCCAAACTTTTCTCGCCACAATTCCACTGTTTTATTTGCAGTAGCCACAATCTTTCAATGGCAAAAAGATAGCTCTTAACGAGAGCTAAAATATTGCTCATGCGTGTCAAGGTCGTAGGTCGACTGGAAAGTTTTTTTTTTGGATTTTAAAAAAAATATATACTTAGCGCACGAAAAGTTGCAATTGGAGAACGATTATTTTAATAATAAAACTGAATAATTTCTAAACGTTGTTCTTGCGTATATCTCTCCATGATGAAATTGTAAACACTACTGAATACAATTAAAAACAAATGACAGATCATGACATATTACAAATGGCCGAAACGTCACTTCAAAATCATATCATCCCTATTGGAAAACCCGTTTTAATAGTCTCAGTACATCGAAAGAAATTTTCTTAGATTATTAGAATGCCAAAATATGAGACCTATTAAATTTGTGGCAAAAATACCTCCAAGGTTTCAGAGACCTGCATAAATCCTGAATCTCAAAAGAGTAATGATATAAAGAACGGGTCACAGAAGGTCAATAAAAGGACCTCAGATTAATATAATGATCAAATATTTTGTTTTGTTAATTTGACGATAATTCTTTCAATGATTCGGGACCCTCCCATATATCCTGAATATAAAACCATTGACTGATTAAAGAAGAACACACAGCAGGTCTATAAAATATATCTAACAAAATTAAAAACTAAACTTTCTGCTCATATACGTAATATGTTCAAATTTGCGAATTTTGAATTTTTTCAAAAAGTATTTATTTATTAATGAATATCTATTTTGTCCGCTTTAAAGTAATTCCCCTCGTATATAATAAACTTCCTCCTCCTTCGGTGCCGTCTTTATCTCCTCAATCGTGGCGTAGCGTCGTCCTTTCATGGGCCTTTTCAGTTTTGGGAACAAAAAATAGTCACAGGGGGCTAGGTCAGGGGAATACTGTGACTGCGGCACCATTACTGTGTTGTTTTTGGCCAAATATTCGCGCACAAGCAGCGATGTGTGTGCAGGGGCGTTATCATGGTGCAAAAGCCAGTTGTTGTTCTTCCACAAATCCGGGCGTTTTTAGCGGATTGCTACGCGCCCTCTAAGAACATTTTGTACAACCGATAAACGTAGCTTTGGTCCAAGGTAGCTTCACCATATGCCACAGTCAGAAATCGGAATGCGTCAGCGCACTTAATTTTGTTTTCCACACAAAATTTAATGCAGATTCGTTGATCCATTTTCTGAAATAGATAAAAATCGAAGACAAGTTAAAACACATCCAAGCACAACAGCTGCCAAAAATTAACTAAACATCCAAAATGGCCGACCTTGTCAGCATAAGTAAGGGACATGAGTACCAACATACCGCTACAAAAATATCAAAAATCAAATACACATAGCCCGCGAAAATTAAAAATTCCCGATATTTTTGGAACATATCTCGTATACAATAGAAGCATGTGTTACATTAGACGTAATTCATTAATTCATTAATCCTTTTTGTCCTATTTGAAAAACACTCAAACGAGCACATATTTGTATTTTGTTCCTAGTTTCAAAAATACGTTGCGTATTACAAAACTCATATTTTTTTTATAATATTAACCAGTAAGGAAAGGCAGAAAGTCGGGCGGGGCCGACTATATAATACCCTACACCTCCCTAACAATGCGATAAGGGTCATTGCCATAATAATTTGGAATAATTGGTAAATGGGTACACGCTGAAAAAAAATCGCTTCTGTAGTATATTGTCCCAAACATATTCGGCTTGAAACATATATATGTTTGGGGTAGACTCTAAGCATGTAATATTTGGTACACACAAAAATTGTGTATTTGGGAAGATGTGTTTCTAAACAAATATTTGTTTACATTCCAATATGTTTTTATTTGGGACCATTATTTCCGAAACAAATATTTATTTGCATTTAAGTATTCATAAAATACATAAATTGTGTCACATTTTTCAGTAATTCAAAGTTAAATTTTTAGAAATTTTTAATGTTCGTAAAAAATAATAATTGAAATCATATAATCTTGGATCAATATAAAGTACTTAGAGGATTGACACCTAATGATGGCTTGGAATACTCAGAAATTTGAAATGATTGATTTAAAACAGAAGGTAATGCTGCATATGGTATCATAACTGGGAGGTACAATTCGAAACCCAAGAAAAATTGAAACTGAAATATGAAAAACAAGTAAAAGTTTTGGAAATATTTTTTAAATAAAATATATTTGGAAAAATTCCTAAAAAATAATTTTATTTGTATTTAAACACATATTTTATTTGAGAAATTTAGTTTGCAAATATAATTTGTTGTAATATATTAATATATGCGTTCCAAATATATTTTATTGATTTTCAAATAAAATTTATTTGCTAAGAAATATATAATATTTAAAAATTTGTGTTCCAAATATATTTTCTTTCGATTCAAACATATCAAAAAAGGCGATTTTGCCCCGTGTAGAAACATATTATCTAATTCTGAAACGATAATCGCTAAATTAAGCAATATTCGTTCCTAAATTGAGAAACATCTTTCTGGAAAATTTTAATGATCGGAAGTAAAATACAACTTCTATAGCGGTTTGATACCAAATCAGGAGGAACAATCAATATAAATCTGAACCGATCTTCCCTGAATACCCATTCATGTAAAAAGAACTACTTCTGTCGAATTTCGTACTGATCGCATATAAAATACAGTCTCTACAGCGCCTACATGTCAAATCGGGGGTAACGTATATATGGGGGCTATATCTAAATCTAAATCTTCCAAATTTAACAGTGTTCATTCCTATAATAAGAAACCTCTTTCTGCCGAATTTCATACTGATCGGATATAAAATAACATTTTTACAGCGCTTACAAGTCAAATCGGGGGTAAGGTATATATGGGGGCTATATCTGAATCTGAACCGATTTTCTCCGAATTTAGCAGTATTCCTTCATGTAATAAGAAACCTCTCTTTGCCGAATTTCGCACTGATCGGATATAAAATAACATTTTTACAGTGCTTATATGTCAAATCGGGGGTAATGTATATATGGGGGCTATATCTAAATCTGAACCGATTTCTTCCAAATTTAACAGAGTTCATTCATGTAATAAGAAACCTTTTCCTGCCGAATTTCATACTGATCGGATATAAAATAAAGTTTTTACAGCGTTTACATGTCAAATCGGGGGTAACATATATATGGGGGCTATATCTAAATCTGAACCGAACCAAATTCAATAGGGATAGGACAGCCCATAAATTAAATCTTCCTCAATTACGCAGGAAATGTTGTCCTAGTATGTCGCTATTATGACCCACAATAGAAGGGTAGAAGGCGAGGTCAAAGCTCAGAAAAATTATTATTTTCAGAGTAATAGTTTTTATATATAAGTATTTGCATTTGTTTGTAACACCTACCAGGGGATGAGATAGATCGTAGTCTATGTATTTAGATACGTCCGTCTCTCTGCCCATCTGTCCATATATTATTGTAATGCAGGTCCGTTCGAAATTGGTGAAAATTCGTTCAGATTTAGATATAACCCCCATATATATCGCACCTGTTCCACAAAAAGGTAACAACTCAAAATTTAAACCAGTAAGGAAAGGCTAAAGTCGGGCGGGGCCGACTATATAATACCCTACACCACTCTCGTAATATTGAATAACTCTGAAATATAAATTTTGTAATTTATGTATAAATTGTTTACATAAATTTACTTTTGGGACATTTTATACTTAAATAATACCCTGTACCACAGTGTGGTGTAGGGTATAAAAACGATTGGATGTAACATATATATGGGAGCTATAGCTAAATCTTAACCGATTTTATTCAAATTCGGCAATGTTGGTTCATGGATCAAGAAACTCTACCATTCTAAATTTCAAAACGATTGGATGTAAAATACAGCTTCTATAGGACTAAAGGGCCAAATCGGACGAAAGATATATATGGGAGCTATACCTAAATCTAAACCGATTTTCTTCAAATTCGGTAGTGTTGGTTCATGGATCAAGAAACTCTACCATTCTAAATTTCAAAATGATTGGATTTAAAATACAGCTTCTACAGGACTAAAGAGCAAAATCGGACGAAACATATATATGGGAGCTATAGCTAAATCTTTACCGATTTTCTTCAAATTCGGCAATGTTGGTTCATGGATCAAGAAACTCTACCATTCTAAATTTCAAAACGATTGGATGTAAAATATAGCTTATATAGAACTAAGGGGCCAAATCGGACGAAACATATATATGGGAGCTATAGCTAAATCTTAACCGATTTTCTTCAAATTCGGTAGTGTTGGTTCATGGATCAAGAAACTCTACAATTCTAAATTTCAAAACGATTGGATGTAAAATACAGCTTCTATAGGACTAAAGTGCCAAATCGGACGAAAGATATATATGGGAGCTATATCTAAATCTGAACCGATTTCAGCCAAATTCAATAGCTATCTTACCAGCTGCGACATACTCTAAACTGCAAAATTTCAGAACGATCGAAGTGAAATTGCGACCTGCAGTCGACGAACAACTTTACATGGACAGACATGCTTAAATCGACTCAGCTAGTGATTCTGAGTCGATCTGGCTCTTTACTTCTATAGAAGCTATATTTTACATCCAATCGTTTTGAAATTTAGAATGGTAGAGTTTCTTGATCCATTAACCAACATTGCCGAATTTGAAGAAAATCGGTAAAAATTTAGCTATAGCTCCCATATATATGTTTCATCCGATTTGGCTCTTTAGATCCAATCGTTTTTATACCCTACACCACACTGTGGTACAGGGTATTATTTAAGTATAAAATGTCCCAAAAGTAAATTTATGTAAACAATTTATACATGAATTACAAAATTTATATATCAGAGTTATTCAATATTACGAGAGGGTATTAAATAGTCGGCCCCGCCCGACTTTAGCCTTTCCTTACTGGTTTATTATGAAAAAGAAGAAAAATCAACGGACATTTTTTGCAGTGGGTAGAAATTGCCATTGTACGTTGTTTTCTTGCAAAAAAGCAAAATTTAAAAATTTTGAGTTGTTACCCTTTTGTGGAACAGGTGCGATATGTTCCTCTCGGTGTGTCAACAACAAAGTGATGTAGAAAATATTTTGTATATCCGAGAACTACGAGATTTAGCAGAAAGAAGATTCTTAACTCAAGAACGAATACTGCTAAATTAAGGGAAAATCGGTCCACACTTAGATATGGCCCATACTCGTATATACCCGTATATCGCTATAGAAACTGCATTTTAATTCCGATCAGTCAGAAATTCGGCAGAAACAGGTTTCTTATTTCATGAACGAAAACTGCTAAATATGGTGAAAATTGATTCAGATTATATATATATGCCCATATAGCACTGTGAAAAACTGGTTTAATGAATTCAATCGTGGCCGACGCTCGCTCAAAGACGAAGGGCGTGAAGGTCGTCCAAAAACTGCCGTTGTGCCAGAGAACATTGATGCCGTGCGTGAACTGATAATGCAAGATCGTCATGTGACATACCGTGAGATAGAGGCATCCTTGGGAATTTCTTCCACCAGCATACATTCGATATTGCATGAACACCTGACCATAAAGAAGGTTTGTTCTCATTGGATCCCGCAAAATTTGAAAATCGCTCAAAAAAAGGCTAGTGTCGATTGGTGCAAAGAAATTTTGAAAAAGTGCGATCGCGGTGCTTCAAAAGAGTTTTATAAGATCGTCACAGGTGACGAATCTTGGATCTATGCGTATGAGCCCGATCAATTCTGAGTGGTACACCAAATTTGTTTGCCTGAAGTTTTCGGAGAAATTCGAAAAACTAATAAGAGAAGACGAATCATTGTGCACTATGACAATGCGAGCTCTCACACATCGGCTCACACCAGCGCCTTTTTGACCGGCCAAAACGTCAAATTGATGGGTCATCCGCCGTACAGCCCTGACTTGGCATCCAATACTTTTTTTATTCACGCACATCAAGAAAAAAATGCGTGGTCAACCATTTTTGTCGCCAGAAGATGCTGTTGAAGCGTTAAAAAACCATGTTTTGGAGGTGTCTCAATCGGACAATTGGTTTGAGCGCATGCAAAGTGTATAAATCATGCTGGAGAATACTTTGAAAAACAATAAAACGTTTTTGATGATAAATATTCGCATTTTCATTATTAGGCCAGAAATATATATAGCAGCCCTCGTAATAATTACGACCGATCTTAATATAATTTGGTATAAATGATGTTTTTGATGATTTTTTTATTATGTACTAGCTGAGCCCGGTGCGCTTCGCTGCCCATGTCAAAATTCGCGCTGTAGAAACTGTATTTTATATCCGATCAGTACGAAATTCGGCAGAAAGAGGTTTGTTATTACATGAAGGAATACTGCCAAATTCGGAGAAAATCAGTTCAGATTTAGATATAGCCCCCATATATATATGTTACCCCCAATTTGACATGTAAGCGCTGTAGAGACTATGTTTTATATCCGATCAGTACGAAATTCGACAGAAACAGGTTTCTATTTTACATGAATGAGTATTCTAGGAAAATCGATTCAGATTTATATATAACCTCCATATATATGTTCCTCCAGATTTGGTTACAAAGCGCTATAGAAGTTGTACTTTACTTCCGATCATTACAAAGTTCTCCAGAAAGATTTTTCTCAATTTAGGAACGAATATTGCTTAATTTTGCGATTATCGGTTCAAAATACATTTACCAATTATTCCAAATTATTATCGCAATGACCCTTATCGCATTGTTAGGGAGGTGTAGGGTATTATATAGTCGGCCCCGCCCGACTTTCTGCCTTTCCTTACTGGTATTAGTAATAAATTCACTGAATGAAAAAATACCGAATTCAGTGGAAAGTCCAGAAAATAGAAATGTATACTTATAAAATTTCCAAATTCTTGTTTCATTGATATTGCATCACATTATCATATTGCGATTGTATTGGAGTGAGCAGCTGTAATTATCGCATACCGAGCATTTTTGTTCATGTATTTCCTATATAATACTTGCAAGATATATCAAAATATGGGCTGGGCCACGCCCACTGGTCCTATTCCGCCCATTTGAAAGCCAATCACGTAGACTGCTACCAGATACATATACGCAAAATTTCAACACTCTCGCTAACAAAATGAGCAAGATAATTCAATTTCAAAATTTGGCTTATATGGGCGGTGGCCCGCCCATTGGTCAGATCCCGCCAATTTTTGGACCAATCACGTGGACTGTCACCAGATACATATCTACAACATGACAGCACTCTAGATAAAAAATTGTGCAAGTTATATCAATTTCAAAATTTGGCTTATAAGGGCGGGGCCACGCCCATTGGTCCGATCCCGCCCATTTTCTGACCAATTACGTAGAATGCCACCAGATACATATACACAACATTGCAGCACTCCCGATAGCAAATTGTGCAAGATATAAAAATTTCAAAATTTGGTCATTGTGGGCGGGGCCACGCCTATTGGTCCGAACCCGCCCATTTTTGGACCAATCACGTAGATCGCCAACGGATATATATACACAAAATTCCAGGTCTCTCGCTAACAAATTGTGCAAGATATCAAATTTTTTAAATTTGGCTTATATGGGCGGTGCCACGCCCATTGGTCCGATCCCGCCCATTTTTGGACCAATCACGTAGACTGCCACCGTTTACATATACACAAAATTCCAGCACTCTCGCTAACAAATTGTGCAAAATATCTCAATTTCAAAATTTGGTTTATATGGGCGGGGCCACGCCCATTGGTCCGATTCCGCCCATTTTTGGAAAATTCACATAATCTGCCATTAAATGCATACAAACAAAATTTCAGCACTATACCTATAATAGGAGCAGAAATATCGGATTTTTAACCTGCGATTTGTATGGGAGTTACCACGCCCCTTTGTCCAATTAATTTTTTTTTTCTATATAAACCATCTCGTGAAAATTTAAAATCGAATAAAAAAAAAATCATCCAAATCGCTCCAGCCGTTCTGACGTGATGCCATTACACAGATGGACCGTTTCATTTTTATATATATAGATAGTCCGTCCTATTTGTTGCTTCCGATTCTTGATATATGAAATAATACTGTGCTTTGTAAGGTTATCATTTTAGATCAAGTTTATTATGATCAACTCCTCCTTGGAATAAGCCTTGATGAGGCGGTGGAGCTAAGTACTTTCTTAATTGAAACAAAACCAATTATTCAACAAAACCAATATCAGAAATTACATATATAATGTCTAAAAATCTGCAACAAATACGTGAAGTTCTGTGTTTCTGTAAGCACGCACGGGGCTTGGATATTTCGTAGGTTATTCTCCAGGTGATAATGACAAATAAACCATTACCAATGTGAAATTACACAAAATTTGGGTGAATAGTATAAAAATTATAAGAGATAAAAAATTTCTTTAAATAGTAAGCCCTTATTGGCGCAGTAGCAGAAGTAGTGTACCAACATGGCCGGCCCATCTTCGAATTATACTGCGGTGGAAGAAGATATTAGTTGAAGATAGTTGAAGTCTTACCGAACAGGCGGACGGGTGGGTGTAGCTCAAATGACTTCAAATTGCCATGAAACGGATTTTCGCCATCTTTGATGTGTTATACACTTTTGTAACATTTTGTATACATACCCTCCTTATGTAAAATTAGGGTATAACAACGATTTTTGACACTTTTTCAAATGTAATATCGTAATGAATTTTTCCTTAATCATTCCATTTCCAATGATCATTGTTTTTAGAACCACCTTAATGTAAACACCTTTGACTCATGCCAATCTTTGTCACAACCATATTGTAGTGGTGTATTTATTATCCACAAGTTTTGCGTTGTGATTACAATCAAAGTCCCAAGTACTTTACTTGCCGAGCAAATAGCTCTGCAATGGTAAATACACCCCAGATGAAAATTGTAACTCGATTTGGTTACCTAGACTCAGTCAACACATAGCCCCACTCAATACCACAATAATGGCGAGAGGGGATGGAAAACAGAAAAATCAATAGAAACCATGGTCAGGACGACGACGACGACGACGGTGGTGATGGTGATGTTATGATGAATGAATACATAACCCTTGTAGAGAGTCATCAACAGCATCAATAATATGCCACATCTAGGCTTAACGAAACACAAAATCCTGGTATGAAATTGTGGTTTTAACTCTAGTAACATATACATACAAAAATACACAAATGTGGATGTGGCACTGAAGTATAGCTGAAAGGATAGCCTTAACGTCAATCAGTTCGTTGAAGGCTTTCCATTTGAAGTGGGCAAAGGATCACAACGGTCACAAACCAAACTATTGAATTAGTAACCAATAGTGATGATGTTTTATTACCGGTCGGCCCCATTAAAAGGAGCAGGAAGGTATAGATACAGGATGCGAGTGGGTGGCGGCTGAAGGAGGAGTGGGTGGATGGCTGACATGGTTTGCTGCTTTGGCAGACCAATCATCGGTAGGTAGAATTTTAACCACAATTTCCGCTTGATGTCTTTATGCAATATGCATGCAGATGGCCAATACCACTTTGTTTGCCACCCTCACCGATACCAATACCAGCACCGTCAGCATCACCTCCACTACCACATGGACGTGACAGGATTGTACAAAATTAATTTGGCCAAAGTGTATCGAGTGCTCGGTCAGTCGACTGGCCGTCTGCTTGTCTGTCTGTCCGTCTCTCTGTCTGAGGCAGACTGAGAGTATTGATTGGTCTTAACATTGGAAATTGTAGCCATCCTTCTCATGGTGATGCGGGGGGGCTATGGGGGCGTTTGTGGCTGTCATGTTTTTGGTTGATGGTATGTCGGCCTCTCCAAACGACTGATGAATTTTGCAATAGGTTTTCGTACTTTTGACAATAACAATGTTATTGAAGTTTTAGACGAAATCAAAAGCTCTTAGTTAAGATGTATGATTTCATAGGATGATGATAATGATTACTACGCAACAACAACAACAAATCTGGGAAGTTTCAGATGATTTGCATGTACACAACAGGTGTGCCTTCTAAAATAGGTAGGTAGGTAGTGTGTGATCAAACTCTCTGAGAATTATAGCACTTGGTGATACTAGGGGGATTTACTACATCTACTTCCCCCCGTTGAAACACTATCCATGCCATAAGAAGGTCAAAGGTTGCCAGATGGAGACATAGGCTAATTCTGTTATCTTCCGAAAGGAACAAAAGCCCGCGTAGGCAACCTTTCTTGCGAATATTTTAAGCATTTGCACTGGAAATATTATGCCGACACCATCCTATTCGATTCCACAATTTTGCGGAGCTCGCCTTCAATCTCACTACCTACCTTCCTATCAGACAGTGATCCAATACGACGAATTCGATTGGTGAAAACTCAAATTTTCATAACTTTTGCAATAATGGGTATTATACACATTTTGTCTAAGAGTTGTTCTGACAGAGTTTTGTTAGTGATGTCTGATGAGGAATACACTATGTCCGCAGACATTTCCTGACCATCGTACTGCCGTGGGTGCGCCGGCTGTTAATCTATAGAACAGGGCTTCTCACCAAGTTTTGGGTCACGGTCCTCATTCGGGATCCCCTTCGCAATAACCCAGTCAACTTTACCGGCAACGCTCGACGAATTCATACTGGAGACTCCTTTCCGAGATCTTTGCTTAGTTTTCCCCGAAATACAGGACGAATGGGAGCTCTTGTTCCTATTTTCACGGTGTTCTGCTCTTCGAGCGATCTGTTTCTTCTACCAACAAGTGGGAGGAGCATCTTATTCAGTATCCTTTGTTGTGTCTCTGACAGCTTTTTCTCCAGGTTTGCTGAAATATTAATATTGTTATAATTACATGATTCAGAGTCGTATTTATTTCCCGTTAAAAATCTCCGCTTTGTGTTGAAGTTACCAAAACGGATTTGGGAATTACGCCCGTATTTCTCAAGTAAATAGCTATGAAAAAACGTCTAAGTTAGGTTGAATGGGTAGCTCACCCCTCAAGAGGGATGATAACACAGGCATACTTGTTGTTGACTCATTATAACGCCCGTTCTTTAGAGATGTGTGAAAATTTTTATCCAAAATAAGTATAAAGGCGGACAGCTGAAGCTGCGTTTTGTGTGGCTGGAAAGAAGGGATATAAATAAGAAGAAATGTGAGAGATTTAGTGCTCTGTTGTTTCCTTACGGAACCATTTAGTGTAGTTTATGAAGTTATGGAGTTTCTTTAGAGAAACGTCTACTAGTTTTGTCTGGTTATTGATAAATATGTTCCCTAGATAGGACAACCTCAGCCTTTCCGGTCCTGAACAATAGCATAGCAGGTGCTCAATTGGCTCCACCTTTGTTCTCATTGTGACAGTTCATACAGAAATCCTCATGTGTGGATTTTCATGCATTCGTCAACCAGACAAATGATACAAAGTCCCCTGAGAATTGCTGTTAGCTTTCTCAAGGATTCCTTGACAAATGCTAAGATTTGACTGGCGTTTTGTGGTTTATCTTTGGCTATAGGTTTCTTGTGATTCTGTGAAAGAAACGTTTACTAAGTGTGAAGTTAAAAAACTTGCGGATAAG
Source organism: Eudasyphora cyanicolor (assembly GCA_963930755.1). Lineage (NCBI taxonomy): Eukaryota > Metazoa > Arthropoda > Insecta > Diptera > Muscidae > Eudasyphora > Eudasyphora cyanicolor. The sequence goes on along the minus strand of OZ005737.1, from coordinate 47,000,568 downwards.
TAGTGTAGAAGTAATATCTTAATTTTCACTCTTTGTGATGCAGGTGTCACAAGCAGTGATATCATATCGTCGGTTTAATGCTATTTTGGTCCATACGCCATTTTTGGGTATTTTGAGTTAGTTGTTGATTATAGGGGTTTCAAGCATGCTTTTTTATAATCTGCAATCATTTTTTTCCTATCTCATCTAGTTTTCGAGATATTGGTAGTGTAAATCGATATAACTCTGATTTACGGGAAATAATTTTGATATTTTTGTTCTATGTCTCCATTTTTCTATCGCCCTATATTTTTGACTCACTATTTTACGTTCTTTCGATCACAATTTGTAAATTACTCTCCTTCCATACCGACCCTCTTTGTGGTCCATGTAATACAAATACGAAAAAATATTAAAATTAAAGTGGATATGGACCAAAATGCCATGTAAAAAAATTGTTATAACTTGCTTATTTTTTCAATGTTAAGTCATAGAAATGCATGAGAATCATACAAACAATGTGGGTAACACTATGGAATAAAAAGTGTATAACTCTTCAGTCCCGTTTTTACTCAAGCAATAAATTGCGTTTTTCTCCGATCATACAAAATGGCGTATGGAACAAAATAGCATTAAGCCGACGATATGTCGAACTTTGAATGAAGAGAAATACAAAATCTGAAGTCAGTCGGAGACTCCTTTTGAGAATTGTTGTGCGTACCAGCCAGACAGACGCACTGTGGGAGGAATTCCAAAAAAGGGAAATAATTCGGCCGTTTCTTAACCAGACAACCGATTGTGACCAATCTTAGCACGGTAGTAGAAGAGGTATTAGAGAAGTAAATTTTTTATTTTGGGACCCCTTGTGTCATGCAGGGGCGGAGCTGCAGGGCCACAAAGTTGGCCACATCGGGTGAAGAACATATTTAGTCATGTGTGTCTTTCGGTGGGGTAGAAGAGGTATCAGAGGAATTATTTTTTAAATTTGGGCTCCTTATGTCATAAAGAAGAAAATATTTAGCCACGTGTATCTTTCGGTAGTAGAAGAGGTATCAGAGAAGTTAATTTTAAAATTTGGGCCCCCTATGACATACAGGGATGGAGCTGCCGGGTCTCAAATTTGGCCACCTCGGATGAAGAAAATATTTAAGCACGTGTATTTTTCGTCTTCATCGCATATTTTACTAATATTTTACGAATATTTATATGTGGTGTGGTGTTGTTCGTTGAACTGCAAAGGGAATCTGAAATCCGGCTTTTAGTACAGTAGATATAGAGCAAAAATCAAAAGACCTATTTTCGGAACTTATTTGGGAATTGTGTGATTGACTTTTAGAAATATCATAATTCGTAAATTTCATTCGATTTGTGGAGTCAAGAACTAATAACTGCAAATATTCCATTGAAATACGTTAATTTTTAAATATTTTATGGTGTTTTTTATACCTATACCTTCTAAATTGGCAACGAAATTTTCTATACGATATATAAATTAATGTTTTCAAAATAATCGTAACAGGCTCTAATATGTACCGATTAGGAAAGGATCGGGAAAAAAACAAAATATTTTTTCAAAGGAAATCGAGTCTTCACACCAAAGATCGAGGCTATCCTAACATTATTATTTTTGTTGTTGTTGTAAACGGAAATCCCGCAATTCTCAAAATAAATTCGAAAATCCCCAAAAAAGGTATTTTTTTCCCAAAATCTGTTATACTAAAATCCGGGATAAAAATTGCTTTTGCAGTTTATCGTATAACACATTAAACGTATAAGAATGGTAAAGGTTTTCTATTCTCGAAAATATTAGGAAGTGTCCTTTAAGACGAATATATACTTTCTTTTTATAAATACCTCTTTTGATAACTTTTGTATAAGTGGGCACATTTGACCGAAATTTTGTACATCATATAGCAAATTTTGTTGTCAACTTAGAGAATTTCCTTTGAGAGAAATCGGTTTATATTCTGCACTGACAGAAATGCAAAAACGACATAAACTTTTTAAAAATGGACATGTTTCAATGAAATATTTCCATTTTTCCATATTTCCGAAGAAGTCACAAAATTTAATTTTTTTGTTGCAAAAAATTTCAATTTGTGTGGGAGGTTCCAAATGGGGCGTTGCAACTTCGCCCATTTTTCTTGAGGTGTTTGCGATTAATAAACTTATACTATGTGTTGAATTTCAGAAAATTCGAGTAAGTAGTATAGAAGATATTAAAGAATCAACATTACACCATGTTTTCAAAGACGGTGCCCCTAATCAAAAACTACTGAACCGATCCTTTTGAAATTTTTAACACTATTTCTTTACATAATTTACGAGGTAACGCTGTCGATTTTCTTTAAATATGTTATTCCCAAAAATTCAAAAATTTTTTATTTCGAAAGAAACTCGACAACGTTACCAGGCTATAATGATTATCTAACTAAATAAATGTATTTTTAATTTCTGATCATCCGGAATCAAGTTACGAGGGGCACCGCAATTCAACTTTTTTTCGAGAGGCTTCCGCATAAATATTGTCGTTTCCACATTTTTTAATATTTTTTATTAAAATTTTACACAATAAACTTTGAAAGTTATACTTTAATGTACCATTGGTTTCAAAAATTTTTAACCGTTTCCTCACAAAAAAATCATAAAAATGTGCCTTTTTTTGCACGAATTAACGTTACCCCCCCTTAATTGAATATTAAATGAGTGTTAACTTACTATATTAGCTATAACTTTTTAAATTATTCATCGATTTTCTTCGGAATGTTCTTATTTTATTCATGACCGATCAGACTTTACGAAAAAATAACACATATATTTAATTAATTTAATTTATAATTGTGCATTTACGATGTTTGTATTTAAAAATTATTAAAATTTTCTCAAAAAACATAATTTTTTCGCAATATCTGGCAAGATATCGTCGAAACTGCCGAAAATGATATAAGAAGAAGTTATGGGCTACTTATGGCTATATATTTGCTGCTAAAAGGTGCAACATTTTCTTTGTCCATATCCTGAAAACTGGATTTTTATACCACATTTTTAAATAGGAGTTTAATTCAAAGGACTACATCAGTTCCATCTACAATGGGCAATTATTTTTCTGAATTTCAGTCGACGGGGCAACACTTTCTTCAGAATCAAAATACCTTTAATTATACCCTACACCACACTGTGGTACAGGGCATTATAACATTGTTCATTTGTTTGTAACACCCAAAAGCAGATGAGATAGACCCATCGTTTATTATACCGATCGACTTAGAATCACTTCCGGAGTTGATTTAACTATGTCCGTCTGTCTGCCAGTCTGTGCGTGTATTTTTGTAATCAAAGTACTGGTCGCAATTATAGTCCGTTTTTGCACATATCTTTATTTTCGCCCAATGACGATCCCTATTGAATTTGATAGAAATCGGTTCAGATTTATATATATAGCTCCCATATATATGTAGCTCCGATTTGGCATATATGCGCCGTATAAGCAACATTTTTTAACCGATGTGTTGACAGCGATAAGTCTCTTGATGCACATGGAGACAATACTAAATTTGAAGAAAATCGGCTCAGATTTATATATAGCCCCCATACGTATATATGTTAACCCCGATTTGACATGTAAACGCTGTAGAAACTGTACTTTATATCAGATACGTACGAAATTCGACAGAAAGAGGTTTATTACTACATGAATAAAGACTGACAAATTCGAAAAAAACGGTTCAAAATTAGATATAGCACCCATATATATATTCCTCCCGATTTGGTATCAGAGTGCTATAGAAGTTGTACTTTACTTTCAATCATTGCAACATTTGGCAGAAAGAAGTTTCTAAATGTTAGGAACTAATACTGCTTATATTAGGGACAATCTCAGATTTAAATATAGCCCCATGTATACTATGTTCCTGCCTATTTAGTATTTATGCGCTATTGAAATTCTATTTTACGCCCGATCTTTGTATTATTTGGCACAAATTAGGTTTTTTCTTATATGAATTGATGAAAATCTTTTTAGATTATGTATACGAGTAGTCACATCTATTTGATTCTTTCTATTCTTGATCTATGAAAGAATATTGCTCATTTTAATATTATCTTTTCAGATCTAGTTTATTCGAACTCTATATAATGGTGATCTGAGAATGAGTGTGTCGGCCAGTATATTCCACCCAATAATGTTGTCTCACAGTCGGTCGAGTACTTATTGTCTGTCTTAAATTGTAAAGGTTACCTATTTTACAAATAGTTAGGTTGATAGTTAGAATAAAGTCAAGATGCAAATCAACCCTATTGTTTATATTCGTACTACCCCAGAAAGTATGATGAGAATTCGTGTCTGCGCCAGTAATCAGCTCGAGCTCGTCAGACGTAGCTTCTTCTACTACTTCCCTGAAGAGAGCTGTCGGTTTAACAGCTTCGTAAGGCAAGTAACTGGATACCACCCAATGTATGCGATTACCAATCTCCAGACAAGCAGCTGTTTGGCCTTCACCATCAAAATTAGTGAGGAGGAAGAAGCTCCAAGATGACAGATTCTTAGAGTGCCTTCATAGTTGGTCCCTGCCAGATACGTCAAAGAGTCCGGAGACTCCCCCCAGCCCCTCAGTGACCGAAGTAGTGCTTTAGTCCTCAGAGAAGAACGGTACAGATCTTCTGTTAGAGTTTCAGTCACCAGAAATAATGGGCGTGAGTGCCCACGCACTTCCAGAAAGTCGTGTATCAACCACGGTGGACGACTCGCCTGCCGCAGTAGGAGCTATATCCTGCTTGTATACCTTTAATATATAGTCTCGAAACCATATTTCACTTGCACGTTGTATATGGAAGGTGGATTCAGCTTTAAGGATCAAATTGACCTGCCGCTTTGTACCGTCCGCCTCACCAACCTTGCAAATTCTCCAATTATGGGTCGGCAGACTAGGATTGGAATTTTTATGATCTCTAATACGTCAGCCGGGTTGGATGCTTCTTATGTAACCTAGGTGATGGCTCTAACCCAACTGGGCACCCGGCCACACCTCACCTGTTCGACTCAGAGCAGCCTTACACAGATCTACTTATCTGACATCACCGAAGTATAAGAGATTAACTTACTTTACCCTGATGCCATCCTGCATCGTTGCAGATTGTTTAATTAGCAAAATTACATGCCTACTTATACAAACAAATTCTATAATGTAAATTTAAAGCCGTGATATCTGGGGAATTATTGGAGCAGAAGAGCGACCCTATAATTCTGAAAGGGCGTTTTGAGTAGATCATTTTCTTAAAATAAACTTATGGTCCAGCTGGTCTGAGTTTTTTTACAGTTGGTCAAAGTTTTCATTTTTTGGTCGAAGGTAGCATTATACTAAATGAAAAAAATGATGTAAGTTAATGTCTGAGAGATTTCTCCTTGTCAGAGTTACATAGTGGAATTTTATGAGGATCATTTTTGTGGAAGATCTTAACCCTCTAGCTCCCCTATTAATGGTTCAATTTGGCTCTTTTTTCGAAAAAATTAAAAAAAAATCTTCCACAAAAATGATCCTCATAAAATTCCACTATGTAACTCTGACAATGAGAAATATCTCAGACATTAACTTACATCATTATTTTCATTTAGTATAATGCTACCTTCGACCAAAAATTAAATCTTTGACCTACTGTAACAAAAAACTCAGACCAGCTGGACCGTAAGTTTATTATAAGAAAATGATCTCCTCAAAACGCCCTTTCAGAATTATAGGGTCTCTCTTCTGCTCCAATAATTCCACAGATATCACGGCTTTAAATTTACATTATAGAATTTTTTTGTATAAGTTGGCATGTAATTTTGCTAATTAAACCTAAAAAGCTATAATTACAACTTTGGTGTCCTTGGCGACCCCTACTGAAATTTTCCGTCAAAAATGTTCGTAGAATATTTTAATCCTTTAATGTCCTTTTTGAAAGGACTTTTTTTATTTTTGCGAAAAAAAGGGCTAAATTGACCCATTAAAAGGGGAGCTAGAGGGTTAAGTAACTCACTATGTAACTCTGACAATGAGAAATCTCTCAGACATTAACTTACATAATTTTTTTCATTTAGGCTACCTTCGACCAAAAAATGAAAATTTTGACCCACTGTAAAAAAAACTCAGACCAGCTGGACCATAAGTTTATTCTACAAAAATGATCTCAACATGTTCTTTCAGAATTATACGGTCGCTATTCTGTTCCAGAAATGCTGTTGGACAGTTTTATTATTAATTATGCTTTGCTATAGACATGGGAGCGTATTAGCTGTATTAAATCCTATTTGCAGTACTTATACGCTACAATGGAAGTTTTAATTGAGGTCCCAGAAATAGATGACCTGTAAAGTCTGTAAAATATTACTACACACCAACCTGACAGACAGACATACGGACGGACAGACAGAGCACATATAACCAAACATGCCCGAAGATACGAGTACATACAGTCTAAGGTGTTACACTTTTTTGTAGTTTCCTTAATGTCTACGTTTCATTTGGCATTTTTCATTTTTCTGCTTTGTTTTTGCGAATACAATAGAACTGCCGAATTCGCATTACGAATGGCTTGTCTGTAATTGCGAAGGTAGTGGTTACCTACCCAACCACTCTCTGCACCAGATACATTTCAACAATTTGTTGTGTGGTTGATGGTGATGTTGATGCGGATGCACATATCTATGGCGATGTGGATGCCAAGGTCTGAGATGAGAATGAGGATGTGGATGATGATGATGCCGGTGATGTATCCATAGTAGTGGTGATGGTACGAGTATTGGTAATGCCAGTGACTATTTGAATTTTGATGCCTTTTGAATAATTTTACATTGAATTCATTGCAACGCTCAATGAATTTTTAAAATCCACATTTTGCATCTTCCAGAGTGCATTGCATCCCCCCCCTCTCTCTCTCGCTGGACAGCAAATAACTGACCTCAGCTCAATTCAATATACACAAAACTAACTCGGATAGGTCAGGTGTGTGTGTGTGTGTGGAAATACCAGACACATCCAGCTCTTCACATTCGAATGGCATTGCTACATTACAATTTTACAAATTATTTGTAATTCTTTGCAATTTACTATATCAATTTACTGACAGACGTACTTAGCATTTTTGCCGTGGATGATATGTATGTGAATTTCTAATTTAATGCAATTTTATTTGGGTTGGCGGAATGAGACGAGGATGCTTCACCTGCTCTTCCCAAGAACTTAACTTGGATCTTCTTGTACTTTGCCAATATTAAAACTAATTAATTTAATGCAATTTCTTGTTTTGTTGTTGTTATTGTTCGTAAATAACATTGTAATATTTTGCCATATTTGGTTTTGGGGGGTTTTGTGTTTCATTATTTGATATAATTTAATTTCCTTTCTTTTGGGGCATTTGTTTAAATATGCAAATAATGTTTTTGGTAACATTACTTATGAATAACTGTTTAGTGTTCAATAGATTGGAAATTCTAATTAGATTAAGTTTACAGAAATTTGAATAAATTAAAAGAATCTATACATATGGACTCATCAAATAAATAAGGCAAATTGTAAGCTGTATTTTGACTATTGTGGGATATTTTATTGTTTATTTCATAGAATCTTTCATTACATGTTTAAGCTTTGCATTAATTGCAAATGTTTCTTGTTATGAAGATTTGAAGCAAAAGTATATATTTTTGTTTGAATTTAATAATTTGTAAATTTATTTAAGAAAACAATGTAAATATCAGTTTTCATGGAAAGTACATTTAGTATTTGCGCCATATTATTTGAAGTATAAACTCGATAAGCAGAGATACCATTTAAATTAATGGAAATTATGAGGGCCAGAAATGCTGAATATATATTTTTGTGAATAAAATATGTTTCTTGTTTTTCATTTTGACTATTTTTTTGGGAGGTACCAAAAGGGGCGTGGCAATAACGCCCATTTTTTAATATATTATGGGTACTGTAGAAACATTACGCTGTAAACAATTTAAAGTGTTTGTATGTAGAGGAATCTAGGTTTCGTGGTTTTAAGTAGTTTTTATGGTCGTACCAGACTACTAGTACATCCCAAATAAATGCAAAATTTTGCCTGTCCCTCCGTCTGTATATCTGGTTAGTGTGCACGATAACTCTCGAAATAAGTAACCGATTGGCTTTAAATTTTGTAGATAGTATATCTATATAAGTAATGGGTAACCTAAGTAGCGATGCTTTTTTCAATAGCATTTTTTGACAGATCACGTGTGAGTCGTGTCATGCTGTCTTGTTATTTTTATACCCTCACTTTAGACGAGGGTATATATCATTTGCTACGGAAAAAAGTGTAACACATCGAAGGAGTGATCTAAGACCCTAAGTATGTTCGGAGGAAATCCGTTTTGGGTCATTTTAAGTCGAATGAGCAATGTCCGTCCGTCTGTCTGTCTGCTGGCTGGTGCGCACGATAACTCTCGAAAGGAGTAACCGATTGACTTCAAATTTGGTATGTGGTAATATTTTTTTCTATCTCCGGCTAAGTTCGAAGATGGGCCATATTGGTCCACTCCTTCTAGTACCTCCCCCACAAAGGGTTAAAATGTTATGAAATATTGATTCTTTAATAACTACTATACTACTTATTCGAATCTTCTGAAATTCCACACATAGTATTAGTTTATTAGTCGCTATCACCTCGAGAAAAATGGGCGAAGTTGCCACGTCCCTTTAGGTACCTCCCACACAAAGGTACCATTTTGCACCAAAAGTTAACAGCTTATAACATTAATACAAGTGTATAATAATACTTGAAATTTTGTACAGTGTAATGTTTTTATAGTGCCTATAGCCCTGTGAAAAATGGGCGCTGTTTCCTCGCCCCTTTTGGTACCTCCCACACAAAATGGCCAAATCATACCACAATTTAATATCTCATGACGTTTATACCAGTGCACATAAACGCTTATAATTCGGCGCAGTGCAATGAATTTAAAGTATCTACTGTTCAGCGAAAAATAGGTGTATATGTTAAACCCCTTCTGGTATCTCCCACACAAATTGACAGAATAATTCGTGTAATATTCAATATTACATTACTCATAAAGTGAGGGTATACCTTGGTCGGTTTACCCGACTGAAACTTTCTTACATGTTGTTAAGTATTGTTTGGAATTTCATCATGGAAAGATGAACAACGTTTACAAATTATTCAGTTTTATTATCAAATAATTGACCGATTCCCGATCCGACGTACCGGTATCATCGATCCATATTTCTTCAAAAATGATGCCGGTGAGAACGTAACTGTCAATGGCGACCGCTATCGTGCCATGATAACCGACTATTTGATGCCTGAAATTGAAGTTCGTGATCTCGGCGACATTTGGTTTCAACAAGATGGCGCCACTTCCCACACATCACATCAATCAATGGATTTATTGAGAGAACACGTCGGTGAGCAGATAATTTCACGTTTTGGGCCAGTCGATTGGCCACCAAGATCGTGTGATATCACACCGTTAGACTTTTCCCTGTGGGGATATGTAACGTCTAAAGTTTATGCCGACAAACCCGCTTCGATTCAGGCCTTGAAGTCGAAATGCTCGAAGGAGTCATCGAAAATTGGACTCAATGCATGGACCATCTGAGACGTAGCCGCGGCCAACATTTGATAGACATAATCTTCAAAAAATAAATGCCAAAGAATGTTCTTTCAAATGATAATAAACATTCCCCATTCAATTTGAATTTTCTGTGTTTTTATACCCTACACCACACTGTGGTACAGGGTATTATGACTTTGTGCATTTGTTTGTAACACCCAAAAGGAGAAGAGATAGATCCATTGTTTATTATACCGATCGACTTGTAGTCACTTTCTGAGCCGATTTAGCTATGTCCGTCTGTCTGTCCGTCTGTCTGTAGATGTATTCTTGAAATCAAAGTACAAGTCGCAATTATGGCCCGATCTTGACGAAACTTTACACATATCTTTTCCTTGGCCTAAAGTTAAAATCGGTTCAGATTTGGATATAGCCCCCATATATATGTTAGCCCCGATTTGACATGTAAGCGCTGTAAAAACTTTATTTTATATCCGATCAGTATGAAATTCAGCAGAAAGAGGTCTCTTATTATATGAATGAACACTGTTAAATTTGGAAGAAATCGGTTCAGATATAGATATAGCCCCCATATATACGTTACCCCCGATTTTACATGTAAGCGCTGTAAAAAGTGTAGTTTTGATCCGATCAGTACGAAATTCGGCAGAAAGAGGTTTCTTATTACATGAATTAATGCCAAATTTGAGGGAAATCGGTTGAGATTTAGATATAGCCCACATATATATGTTACCCCCGATTTGACATGTAAGCGCTGTAGAAACTGTATTTTATATCCGATCAGTACGAAATTCTACAGAAAGAGGTCCTTTTACATGAATGAGTATTCAGGGAAAATCGGTTCAGATTTATATATAACCTCCATATATATGTTCCTCCTGATTTGGTATCAACGCGCTATAGAAGTTGTACTTTACTTTCGATCATTAATATTTTTCGGAAAGATGTTTCTCAATTTAGGAACGAATATTGCTTAATTTAGCGATTATCGGCTCAGAATTAGATAATATGTTTCTGCCTACTTACCAATTATTCCAAATTATTTTCGCAATGACCTTTATCGCATTGTTAGGGTGTTATATTATAGAGTGTAGGGTATTATATAGTCGGCCCCGCCCGACTTTCTGCCTTTCCTTACTGGTTTCCTTTAAAAAAAGTAGGAAACCTCGAAGTTGGTCACGCTATATAATTCAATGTTTAAAGATGATTTCATATAAATTTTGACCGCGGCTGCAAATGGTCCATACGTTGGGTCCAAAATATCGGCCGGTATCCCAAGAATAAATTCTTCAATATTGGCTTCCAATGCGTCAGCCGTTGCGGGCTTGTCCCTATAGACATGAGCCTTAACATAGCCCCACAAAAAATAATCTAAAGGCGTTAAATCGCTTGCGTCGCATGTTGGATTCTAAATGATCAGTAGTTGCTGCTTTTTCAGCATATACCAGAGATTTGACGTACTCCCACAAAAAGTATTCCAATGGTGTCAAATCACACGAATGTGGTGGCCAACTGACAGGTTCATTTCTTAAGATAATTCAGCCACAAATGGGACGATGACGCCTTCGTTGGCTGAAAGTTTGATTTTCTGACTGGTTTTTAATTGCTTCCACTGCACAGTGTGAATATATATTAAAAAAATTTTATTTATAATTTTTTCAGATGTGTTTTGTTACTTGGTTTTGTTTAATTCGTATATATTTGCTTTTCTTTCAGGGAATGACAAATGTGTCCCATAAAGTTTTCTATGGAACCCAGTGCGTATTAGTTATATTAAATTATATTCGTATAACTCATACGTACCATTGTACGAAGTTCCTAGCAATAGGTAAGTCAGTTTACATACGTGAACAGTTTTTAAATTATTTTCCACTGTTAATTTTTTTAATGTTTAATTTGTTTAATGCAATTATAAACAACAAATAATCCTTTAAAGCATTTGCTGTGAACTTTTTATGAGTTCACAAGTTCAGAAGTTACATATCGCCATCAGAAACGAAAAAGGGCCTATCATCATGTTTGAAAATTTTACAGGAGAAGCAAAAAACCAAATAAATTGAAAAGTACTGTAGTTAGATAAACGGGGTTTTCAGGATAATATTTAAACATATTGAGGCATATATAAATAATCGCACAAACATAATTTATAACTGGTTTGTGAAAATTGCATGAAATAGGATTTTTTAACTATGAAAAAAGAAATAATTTGTTGTTAGGCCCTATTGAATTTCGTAAATAAATTCGCCATTTTTGATAGTATGTCGCTAAAAATTTGTAAGGATGTGTATTTTGATGCATTGTACCGAATTCCATCCAAAACTGAATTTCCATTTTTCTTGTTGTTACGCCCTTTTTCGTTTCTGATGACGATATATACTTATAATAAGTAAAACAAGTAAGAAAGTTCAGTCGGATTAACTGTTTTAAGAATCCGCATGTATGTGCCATTATTAAAATTTGTAGGAATTGTAATTCATAATTTTTCTAACATAATTTTGCAATATATTTATGTAGTCTTTCTCGTGTTATGTCAAACAAAATACCGCCAAACGTGACAAATTCCCCTATATGATGCTAACTAAGTCCAAATCGATATTTCTCGATTTTGGCTGTCGCACAGTGTAATTTGTAATCAACCCTAATTTTTTTTCTTTATGAAAATACATTCTTCTTCGATGTTTATTCCCTATATATTTTCTGTACTAAACATTTCCAGTCTTTATTCGATTGCATGTTTATTTGGATTTTTCATTAGACCAAATATCAAGTTATGACATAAACAAACACGCTACTAAAACTAAACAACACAAGGCAATACATCATGTCAGGACACGGAACAACTTGCAACAACAGCAAATATAATTTTCAAAGAAATTTATGAGCTCTGTCCACCATAAGAGTGCGCAGGCGCATGATGACAGTTAACAAACTAAGTCCATAGATTATGACATAGCCTAGAAGCAAATGTCTACAAAGCACAGTGAGAAAATTAAACGAAAACAGAAAAAAACAGCCGTTGTGAATAAAACTTTGTTGGCGTATAGCAGGTAATTTTGATTTTATGTTTGAATATATGTATTCATTTAGGGTGGGCAATATTATGTATAAAATTTAATATTTTTTCGATCTAAATAAATTGAATGCTTTCATATTTCACATAATAAATTTGTCAGCTTTTTATGCATTTTTATTGGCTAGTTTCTAAAGTAATGTCAAAGTTAGTTGGATCTAAATAAATTTACTTCTACAAAATTTGACATACAATGTTTATTAGCCTTTAAGGCATTATAAACCATAATAATATTATATATTATATATAAAAGGTATAATATTTTATATATCAAAGAAGGAAAAACGGTGTTAAATTCGGCCAAGCCAAATCTTACGTACCCTAGACCATGGATCACATTCCACATTACAATAACGCAAATAGTGCCGCACAAAATTATTTAAATTTACTACAATCTCTACCTCTTTTAATGCAAATATAAACTCGTAACGAGAATTTGTAAATTCATATTGCCAAATGTTAAATTGCAATGAGAACATACAAAGCATAATGCGACAATGTAAATTCGAAATGAGAAAACTTAAATTCATAATAAGAAACTTTTATCTCAATTTAATGGAACGACAAAGCGGATCATTCACATGAGCGAAATGTGCTGAATGGATCTGTCAAATCTTACAAAAATGGACTGAAATCAGAAAAAGTACCAGGGACCTGGTTATTGTTTACCACAATGCACAATGTCACAAAAGAATTGAATTGGCTGTAGAAAAAATTATTAAAACATATTAAGAAAACTGCGCCAAAAAATGGTTAAGTATGTTTCCGAAGAAGCCTTGGCCTTGTTTACGGACTTACAACTTTTCATAGAGAATACTACGGGCATCTTTACTGCGACACGGGGCTGAAATTTGACCCGCATACAAGCATATTACACAAGCCAAAATAAATTCGCGTCCACTACATACGGAGTTTATGGAAGTCTCTGCGAAAGCCATCCTGCAGGATCTAATGGACCATACAGCAGAACGGCTGCTGGAGAGTCTTCTTGAAAATGAGGTGGAAATTCTTCCTAAGAAATTGACATTGATCAGTAAATGTGGCTGCAATGCTACAATATCGGACGGAAATATGTTTATGGCATCTGTTGTTCCTTTGCGGCTAATATATGATGTTCCCTACACTGGAAAACTCCACGGCCGTCATCAGTGCATTATTGCCGACCAATAATGTTTCAGTTTGCAAGGGATTCGGAAGAACTTATAAGAACCACGGTGCAAAAAAGCAAGATAAAGCCAACATAGCTGAAAATTGGAGAAGTAAAATATATTGAATGTAGTTACGAGTTCCATCTGAACATGGTTGACGGAAAAGTCGTAAAAGAACTCACAGGAAAAACCTCAATAGTGTCATGCTCGATTTGCAAACAGAGTAAGAAGAACTTCGGTAATTTGAACGATTCTACAAACGAGGAGAATTACGAATATTGAATGTCACCATTGCACGCAAGGACAAGACGAGGAAAACTTCGATGAAAATACATCAACTAAGGATAAGGAAATATCCGAAAGAAGCAAATACAGGATCCTTTTTTTAAACAACTTGGACTTAAAGTAGACTGTACCAAGCACGGATACGGAAACTCTAATGATGGAAACACTTCTAGGAGATTTTTTGAAAATGATGAGGCAGTAACTACAACCACTGGAATTGACAATAATCTTGAAAATATTAGGAACGATCTTGAATATTTTAAACTGCAAAGAAAACGTCAATTCTCCAAAATATGGAGAATGTGCATCGAAATCTGCATCACTTTTAGCGGAAATGTATCCACAGAAGAAGTTGACCCCAACAGTCCATAAAATATTGGCCACCCGTAATACGTATCACAAACTTATAGAAAACTTAAAAAAGTGTGGTCCGTCCGAAATATCCCCCAGCGAACAAAACTGCAAATCTTCAATACTGGCAGGTATTTATAAACAAATACCAGCGTCGTATATGTAGAATTTTCTGGCCGAACACAATATCCAATATGGATCTTCTAAGAATATCTAGCAATGATCCAATAACCACGGAGATAAAACGTTTATTTCCGCCCTATGCTCCGACTAGGAGCAGTAATTTACTTGACGATAACTGTTATATTGTAACAAATTATTATTATATTATATACAAACATTTGTCAATAAATTACACAAAGGAATTAAAAAAAAATATATAATTGAATACCAGTCTTTGCCTATTGGAGAGCTTTCTGAAGAAGCACTGGAGTCTCTTAACAAATTCTATAAAAAAAAACATAGATTGCAGAACACGTTTCATTTCATCACGGGAGATGCGAAATGAGGGCCTCTTCAACAAGTTGGCAGCATCTTCCGATCCACTTATTTCTTCCCTGCGGCATGTGAAGTCACGAAAAGAGTTAGAAAATAATTATAGTTTCGAAATGATAAGTCTTTTAGATATAATTTCCACTACGAATTGTGATGAATATTTTACAGAAAATTTAAAAAAAAAATTTTAAAAAATTATTAATTTTTTAAAAAAGAAGTAAAAAACGTCTAAAATTTTCAAAAATATTTTTTTTACTCCACTTAGTTACCATAACATTTGATTTTTTACAAATTCAAAAGGATTTAACTGCCTCTAAGCGCCACTTTGGCTTTTAGAGGTAAAAAAGACATGGTTCCAGAAATTTTCTAAAAAATAAATTTAAGAAAAAAATATTTTTTGTTGGGTAATAATTTTAAAATTGGTAAAAATATTTTTTTAAGTTACCACAAAATTGATTTTTCCACAAATTTTGACTTTGATAACCCATAACAAAGCACCTACAAGGCGTAGCACCCTTTCTAAGCATTCATTTCATAGGCTGAACAATTATCTATCATATGCCATTTAAATTATTTGATTATATTATTCGGTTCAAGAGATATGATTTTTGCAACGAAAAATTCAAATGGAGCCAAAGTGCGTCGCAGCAAATACAAGGTGGCGCAAAAGTAATCCTCCTATCAGAAATGTCAGTTCCGTTTTGACATTTGTGTAGTAAACACATGCGAAATACACGTTAATAAACAATGTTACGCTACACTGCTCCAGAACGCGGAATATTGCTGACTATTTATTTGACCAATAATCGGTCGGTGACTTTGGCACAGATTTCCTGGCCGTCCAACGCCTACTGGTGAAACACTGCGACGTTTAGCCGCTCGCCTCGAAGAGACTGGCACAACACGAGATGCTGCCAAGCGTGGCAGACCCCGGAGTAGCCGTTCTGCAGAGAATATTGCTGCTGTAGCCGAGGATGTCATGGAAGCGCCGTCGACATCGACCAGACGACGTGCCACGCAAATGGGTACCAGTCGACGGTCTCTACAGCGAATTTTGGTACAAGATTTGAAGATGTTTCCGTACAAAGTCCAGACGGTGCATCAGCTGTTAGCTGCTGACCGCCAATCGCGTCTAACATAACATCGAAAGGTTACTTTTGCCCCACCTGTTACTAATAATACCCTTTTTCTTCTTTTTCATTGAAAAAGTAAAAAAAATTTTAAAAATTGCGATACGCAAAAACGTACAGCCGAAATGTTACAATAAAAACTGCTGTTCTGTCAACACACGAAGGAAAATTATATATATAGGGTTTTCCAATAAGAGTGATATGATTTCTTTGAAAAAAAAAACACACTTGTTGTTAAGGAAATTCAAAACTTTTATATTTAATGTGAAGTACAATCGATACAATTAAGTTCTAAATAAAACGTCATTCAAATGGCCATCACGACTTCTTCTGCAGGAACGAATTCGATGAACCCAATTTTCGATTACTTTTTCCACTAAACGAAGTCGTATGTCATATTGACTTGTAAAGTTTGAAGAGAGTCTGGTTTATTTCGAAGGACCAATGACTTCAAATAACCCCACAGGAAATAGTCCAATGGTGTTAAATCACAACTTCTTGGAGGTCATTCAATATCACAATTTGTATACCCTCCACCATAGGATGGGGGGTATATTAAATTTGTCACTCCATTTGTAACACCTCTAAATATTGATCTGAGACCCCATAAAGTATATATATTCTTAATCGTCGTAAAATTCTAAGACGATTTAGCCATGTCCGTCTGTCCGTCCGTCAGTCTGTTGTAATCACGATACATAATAGAGCTAGGTGGCTGAAATTTGGTATAGATACTTCTTATAGCTGCAGGTAACTTAGGATTGAAAGTGGGCGATATCGGTCCATATTTAGATATAGATATAGATATAGCATCTAACTTGTGATTCCTAATGTTCTCATCTACCATATTTATACCCTCACTTTAGTGTGACGAGGGTATATATCATTTGCTACGGAAAAAAGTGTAACACATCGAAGGAGTGATCTAAGACCCTAAGTATGTTCGGAGAAAATCCGTTTTGGGTCATTTTAAGTCGAATGAGCAATGTCCGTCCGTCTGTCTGTCTGTCTGTCTGTGTGTCTGTGTGTCTGCTGGCTGGTGCGCACGATAACTCTCGAAAGGAGTAACCGATTGACTTCAAATTTGGTATGTGGTAATATTTTGATCTATCTCCGGATGAGTTCGAAGATGGGCCATATTGGTCTACTCCTTCTGGTACCTCCCACACAAAGGGTTACAATTTAGTGAAATATTGATTCTTTAATAACTTCTATACTGCTTATTCGAATCTTTTGAAATTCTGCACATAATATTAGTATATTAGTCGCTATTAACTCGAGAAAAATGGGTGAAGTTGGCATGCCCCTTTTGGTACCTCCCACACAAATGGACCGTTTCGTACCAAAAGTAAACGGCTTGTAACTTTAATACCAGTGCATACAAATACTTAAAATTTTGTACAGTGTAATGCTGTTATAGTGCCTATAGTCCTGTAAAAAGTGGGCGTTATCACCCCGCCCCTTTTTGTACCTCCCACACAAAATGACCAAATCATACCAAAATTACATAGCTCGTAACTTTAATATACCAGTGCACATAAACGCTTATAGTTCAGCACAATGCAATGTATTTAAGAATGTACTGTTTACCGAAAAATATGTGTATTTGGAAAACCCCTTCTGGTACCTCCCACACAAATTGACAGATTTATTGGTGTAATGTTATATATTACATTACTCACAAAGTGAGGGTATACCATAGTCGGTTTACCCGACTGAAACTTTCTTACTTGTTTTTTGTGTTTTCGGTGTTATTTTCTTTAGGTTTGAGTTATTTATGGTGGGGTCACATGCTTTCCATGGTGGAGGGTATATTAAATTCGGCATGGCCGAACTTAACGCTTTTACTTGTTTGAAATAATCGAATCTCCAAACTTTTCTCGCAACAATTCAATTATTTCATTTGCTGTGTGGCACGTAGCCACAATCGGTCAATGGCAAAAGGATAGCTCTTAGCGCGAGCTAAAATATTGCTCAAGGATTTTAAGGTCGTAGGTCTACTGGAATGGGTTTTTTTTTGGATTTTTAAAAAAATGGACTTAGCATCATTTTCAAATGTGAACGGGAAGTTTATTTTTGCTCTAGCTCCTTAACGGTTCGTCGGATCGGGAATCGGTCAATGGCAAAAGATAGCTTTTAACGAGGGCTAAAATATTGCTCATGGGTGTTAAAGTTGTAGGTCGACTGGGAAGTATTTTTGGATTTAAAAAAAATTGACTTAGCGCACGAAAAGTTGCAATTGGAGAACGATTATATTGATAATAAAACTGAATAATTTGTAAACGTTCTTTGTTCTTGCGTATATCTCTCCATGATGAAATTGTAAACACTACTGAATACAATGAAAAACAAATGTCAGATCATTACATATTACAAATGTCCGAAATGTCACTTCAAAATCATATCATCCCTATTGGAAAACCCGTTATGTATAAGTGTAGGCAAAAAATCCCGGGAATTCCCGCACAGATTTCCCTGGATTGCGTGATAAAAAAATATGACTTTTCTCGGAATTTCTCTGGAAAAACTCTAGTAATGAAACTTTCTCGTGTAAACAGAAGTTAAGAAACTGTAGTTAACACAGTGGGAAAAATGAATTTAAAAAAAAAAATTAATAAAATCTCCAAAAAATAGTTTGCTACAGTTTTTGAAAGCTAGCAAATATATAAAATATAAAACAATTGCTCAAATGGTATAAAATGACCCAAAACGGATTTCTGCCAAATATTCTTGGGTTCTCTTAGGTCTCTCCATCGATTTGTTACACTTTTGGCCCGCAACATCTGATATCCTTGTTCACAATAGTGGGCGAAAGATTGACTTTAATTACTATACATATACTAACAAAAGCAAGCTGAAAACTGAAACTTTTCTTCATGCTTAGCAATAATTTTAAAGGCGACAAGTTAAAATTTAATGTTTTTTTAAGAGTTTACAAACAACCTCACCGACTGTAACGACCGTTACCCGAGCACAAAAGTTTTTTTTTCGCAATTCATTCAAACGATTTAATTGAAGCGGAAAATAAAAAGGTAAGTAAGATGACGCATTTTTTAAGGCCAAATAAGCATCAAAGCCTATTTTGCTTTTTTAAAATTTTTTTTATAGATGTAACGACCGTTACTTTTTTCTTGTGGAGTTTTGCATTTGAACTATTTTCGTCTTACTTACCTGGATTCTTACTGATTTTAGCTGAAAAATCATGAAGCAACTTTCCAAGATGCAAAAATACAAGAAATAACGAAAAGAAGACGAAGTAAAGAATGAAGCTTCTTGGCAAAAGAGAGCGCTCAAAAAAACGAAGACTAGATCAAAAAAAGGTGATAACGGACGAACGTCAAAGCCAAGAGCGAACGCTTAAGACAATTTCGTGAAAAAACAAAAAACGTTTAACCTATTATAATGCAACGACCGTTACTTTTTATAAACATTTTTTTTTGATAAATAATTTTCTGTGGTTTGAAAATTACCCCATTCCTTAAACAAAACATTTCAAAGAATTTAATCAGATTTATTACTTGACACATCCTGTGCAAAATTTTAAAATACATGATGTTTGTTTCCGAAATTTGAAATCAGCACATTTATAAAGTAATGACCGTTACTTTTTTAATGGTCAAAAAAATTATTGAAATTACATTTTTTATGAATTCTTTCGGTTGCTACCGATGCTTGAACTTTCGTAAGTCCAAAATAAGACAAACCTCGTGGCATATTTGCTTAGGTTAGAATTTTATTTAAAAGATCTCCGAAAATCGGTAACGACCGTTACTTTGGAAACATTCCTATAGAAGTTATACAGGTGGAGCTAAGTACATTGTTATATGAATCAAAACCGATTATCGCAATGCCCCTTTTCACATCGTTCCCTAACAGGTGTAGGGTTTTATATAGTCGGTCCCGGGCGACTTTTTGTCATTCCTTATTGGTTTAATATATTTTTTTTTAATTTTTAGGACAGCATATTACACCATAAAAGGTTATGCACAGCCACTCGACAAAAATTTTGTTCCATAGCGTTATGGATCAGAAGTAATAGTGCCGGATTTAAAGCAAATATTGCTGTGAATATTCTATTCTAGCAATATTGTGCAGGATATTACAGAGGCGACTTCGCTCCAATCTATTATTTCGCTACTCGCTACTATTTTTCAGAAACTACAGAAGAAAACACAAGCTTGTTATCTGCACTTAAATATTGTACACACCTCAGATAGACAACCTTCTATCGTGGTCAAATTTTTAACTTAAACTCAGCAATACGTACTCTTTAGATTACCCAGATTCACTGCAACTGGTGGACTGGTTAAGAAATCGTGAAATTATTTCCATTTTTGAAAATTTCTTACATGTGACACGGCCTAACTCAAATGACTTAGAATTGTTCTAAATTATATATCCTTCAATTGTTTTCCTAACAACATAGGCTCCTGTCTGTTAATCGAGTCTATAATTCCAGTTAAAAAATGTCGGTCAAGCACATCTGGCAACTCTGTATGTATAATTAACATAAACTCTTTTCGTGATATTTTCCACCTTCTCTCCCTGTCGCTCTGCCTCGCCGCCTATCGTTTAACATTTCATTGTCCAGTCTCTCGGCCTTAGGGCAACATAAAAAGGCGTTCAATTATAACATTAAGTTTTGAAGGCATTTAGCAGCTGTTGAAGCTTTTTCGTGGCGGTAAAATTGAGCTCCCTACAACAAAAACAATGGTCAGAAGAGCTGAAAAAAGAAACAACATAGTGCTGACAAGAGAAAACCCAAATGAAGGCAAAACGAATGAAGGAATGGACAGACGAACGAACATAATTTATTTAATCTCATTGGAAATACATGAAATAGCGCCTTCGGACAAACGACCATAAAAATGTTGACATAAATTCAATTTGATTTATGATTGCATTTAAAACGCAATAAATGCACTAAACAACAGCAGCAGCAGTCACAGCCACAGCGACAGCGGCATCATCATCAGCGGCACTGGTAATGGTAATGGCAATGGCAAAACGTTAACGGCAATGCCTATACGAGTACAACAAAACGACGTTTTCGAAAGCGGAAAGAAAGAAGAAAAGATTAAAGACCCAACATCGACGAACAACAGCAGTGCAACCGACAGACATCCCGTTAAGGCCTGAAACTGTTGCTCACGAACAACAGACAACTGGACGTGCAGAAGGTTGAACAGATGGAATCACCGATAGGCAATGGTCACTGAAGCCGATGGACGGACGGACAGACGAACAAAAGTGCTGCCATCTAAAGACTTAATGTTCAATTTTCGGACAGTTCTGTGGTCGGTCACAATAGCATACCGAAACAACAAACACACGAACCCCATGTGCAGTCATGGAGGCCCACATACAACACACTTCGCGTCCGGAAAGTTATAAAACATTTTACTTGCAGCACACGATTTGCTGTTGTCGCTGTCGTTGCTGTTCCTGCTGCTGTTGCTGTGCATGATGGTGCTGTTGCTGCTGGCTGGCAAGTGACATGACACCGACATCGTCGTTGTTGTCGTCATCGTGCCGCAGCGGCATTAAGCCAAGTGAGCGAATTCAGCATAAATAAATACACTCGTCGGTCGAATGGAGTAAGTGAAAAATGTTGCATGCAGCAGAATCAGCAGCAGTTGTCATGATATAATATGAATGTTGCCATTAAAATGCTGTTGTTCCTACTGATGATACTCATGTCCGCATGCCCAATGATTGCTTGATGCTTCGGTATTGCTATTGCTGTTTTGGTGGCGGTGGTGGCGATGGCGGTAGTGATGGAGTGGTTTCCTATTATGGTGGTGCTCCTGTGTTATGTTATTGTTGTCTGATGTGGTCCCTTTTGGAGATATAATTCTTCTGGTGATGTGAGGTGGCTTATTTTAAAAACTGAAGTTATCAATTTTAAGTGATTTCGCTAAAACCGAAATACCATTTACTGAGGAAGTGTTCCAGTGTCCTGTAATTATGTTTTTCATCATGGGTAAAAATAGGAATTAGCAGTTGATATTTGACATGTGTATAACCGACATTACAAAATGTTACAGGGTCAATACTATATATGCAGTTGCTTGTAACGCCCAAAAAAGCGAAGATATAGACCTATAGTTTATTATATACAAAGAATACCCTTTTACAAAGAATGCCCTTTTGGCATTGGCAATCTTTTTTGTCCTTCTGTTCATATATTCTTCTAATCAATAGATCTAGATTTTGTCCAATATGTACGAAAACATATTACTTTTCTTGGACTATAGACGATATGCACCTATTGAATATGGGTCGATGGTGTACATCGTTGGTATATAGTCCACTCGATCTGCACACTTTGATATCCTCATTTGACCATAGTTCTTGTACCTCCACATTGATAGGCAGTTTAATCTTACAATATTACACACAATCTTATATTAACATTAATCGGCAGTATATAGAGTAGGACTTGTAGAGACTCAGTGGCTGTAGTCCTTAAGGCTCCGCTTATGCACAGGCAGGCAGTTCTCTGAACTTTTGATAGCAGGTTGGTGATGGTCAGTTTGTCAGTTACCGTCTACAATACTAGAATGTCGTATAACAGTATTAGACGAACTACTGCATATAAAGGGTTTTCCAATAGGGATGATATGATTTTGAAGTGACGTTTCGGCCATTTGTAATATGTCAAGATCTGTTATTTGTTTTTTCATTGTATTCAGCAGTGTGTACAATTTCATCATGGAGAGATATACACAAGAACAACGTTTACAAATTATTCAGTTTTATTATCAAAATAATCGTTCTCCAATTGAAAAAAAACTTTCCAGTCGACCTACGACCTTGCCACCCATGAGCAATATTTTAGCTCTCGTTGAGAGCTATCTTTTTGCCATTGACAGATTCCCGTTCCAACGTACCGTTAAGGAGCTAGAGCTAAAATAAAATTTCCGTTCACATTTGAAAATGATCCTGTCCTTTTTTTTTAATAAAAAAAAAATACACTTTCCAGACGACCTACGACCTGGACACCCATTAGCAATATTTTAGCCCTCGTTAAGAGCTATCTTTTTGCCATCGGCCGATTGTGGCTGCGTGCCACACAGCAAATGAAACAATTGAATTGTTGCGAGAAAAGTTTGGAGATTCGATTATTTCAAGATATTGTGATATTGAATGGCCTCCAAGAAGTTGTGATTTAACACCATTCGACTATTTCTTGTGGGGTTATTTGAAGTCATTGGTCTTTCGAAATAAACCAGACTCTCTTCAAGCTTTACAAGTCAATATTGAACGTGCCATTCATGACATACGACTTGATTTAGTGGAAAAAGTGCTCGAAAATTGGGTTCGTCGAATTCGTTCTTGCAGAAGAAGTCGTGGAGGCCATTTGAATGACGTTTTGTTTAGAACTTAATTGTATCGATTGTACCTCACATTAAATAAAAAACTTTTAAATTTCCTTAACAATAAGTGTGTTTTTTTTTCTAAGAAATCATATCACTCTTATTGAAAACCCCGTTATATCCAACTGTTGAACCCAGTTTCAACCATTAGTTTATGTTCAATGAATTCCATAAATTAATATTAGTTTCTTTAGTTTGTAATCCATTTTTTTTTGAATTACCTGAATTGTTATACACACTAAACTGCCCTCTCTCTGTATTACTCATTTTCTTCCAGATGGCGACCCTTTATCCATTCCCTGCCATTGAGGCAAAAGCTTTGACTCAAATAGATAAAGGGCTGCCATCTTCTCTGTATGTTCCATTGGAAATCCCAAACAAACTCTGTCTCACACTTTTTGTCTTTGCACCGCAAATTCACTTTTGCAGCGTCACTACAGCGGTGAGCAGCGGAAAATCCTACTCAATAAACCAACCTGTAATACTAATAATCTGAAACTGTGCCTTTTTCTTTTTTGTTTATTTTCACCAGCTACATTTTCTTGGAGTTCAAAATCTCGAATAACTTACAGTCCACTTCACAGAAGCAGCTCCTGAATTTGTTCACCAACGGACGATTTTAGGAGAGAGGCTCCACCGCGACGCTGCAGCCTTCCTACAGGAATATATGGCGACGTTGGCCTTCCTTACCCGTTCCAATAAATTAAATCTAAATAACAGTTTCCTATCTAGAATAATTCCAAAAAATTTTGCACTTTCACAAAACCTAGATCTGTTCCATTCATCCGAGGAGGGACCTAATTCCTCCTAGTGAAGAGAACCAATTCTGTCTTGTTTGGGTTAACGCCCAAATCGCTGTTTCTGGCTCATCTGTTCAACTTGTTCAGAGCCACATATAGCATGCCACGTCGTCCACATATGTCACGACCTTGCAGCCTCAACGTTCTAGATCTAGCAGGATTTCCTTAACCGCTAGGTTCCAAATTAGTGGAGACAGTACTCCTCCTTGTGGGGTCCGTTTGTTTACAAACCTTGTTAGATTTGTGGACCCAAGACATGCTGTTATGCGTCTTCTGATGAGCAGGTTTTTAATTAGTCTAATCAAACTAGAGTATACCTTTAGATGTGACAGTGCCGCAATTACCGCATCTGAGTGAATATTGTTAAAAGCCCCTTCTATGTCAAGAAATACCACTATGGTGAATTCTTTGAAATGCAGGGACGATTCGGTAGTGATCACAAGTTCCTGCAGGGCTGATTCTGTAGACTTCCCCTTATTGTAAGCATGTTGGTTCACCGACAGGAGTTTTGTATCCAGGTTTTCCCTAATGAAGTAATCTAAAAGTCTTTTCAGACCTTTCAATATGAAGTATGATAGACTAATTGGTCTGAAGTCTTTTGGCCTTGTGTGTGATATCTTTCCCGCTTTAGGTATGAATTCTATTTTGATATCCCTCGATCGATTCGGTATGTATGAAAGCATAATACAGCCTACATAAATGTTCTCCAGCCAGGGGATAATGTACTTCAACATTTTCTGCATTTCTGCTGGAGTGATGCCGTCTGGTCCAGGTGACTTGAAGGGCTCAAAGCTGGTAATAGCCCAGCTTATGGGCTATTAACCCAGCTTATCTGGATCTCTCAGTCAACAAGCTAGCGACGCTCGCAGTCCTCTCGGACACTTGTTGGTCCTGCTGATCTTCGGGTTCTGTTGGTGAGTTCCCCGGGAAATGTATGTCTCAGCAGTACATTTAACGACTGCTCGCTGCTTTTTGTCCAGTTATTTGACTCATCCTGCAAACAACCCAATGTACAGGGCGAAGCAGATAATATCTTCCTCTGACTTGCGGCGTTGGAGACTTTTTCCACTGCGCCACTGAAGGTATACCAAGAGCGTCTTGGACCCCAGTAGATTTCGCCCCGTTGAATAGCTTGGTGCAGGTCTTTTTCCTAGTCGTTAGCTCCGAAGTCCACCATTGAGGTTTTGTGTTGTACCTTGTTTTTGGACATGCTTCTTCAAGGGAACTATTGAATGATGTGCTGATATGCTTGACCAGTTTATCCAGAGCGGCTTAGAGGTTTAGAGTTGAGGACTTTCTTCGAATTATTCTTATACAGGCGCCACTTTGTCTTCCTCACATTTCTGTGGACAGCAGGTTTAGACGCTTTTTCGGCGAGTTTGAACTCTATATAATCGTGATCTGAGAATGAGTGGTCGTCCTGTACATTCCACCCAATAATTTTGTCTGACAGACGGCAAACGTTACGTCGAGTACTTCTTGTCTGTTTTTGATTGTAAAGGTCGCTTTATTGCCTATGTTACAAATCGTCATCAGAAACGAAAAAGGGCCTATCATCATATTTGAATATTTTACAGGAGAAGCAAAAAACTAAATAAAATGAAAAGTACTGTCGTTAGATAAAAGCGGTTTTCAGGATAATATCTAAACATAATTATGCATATATAAAATGACACAAACATGATTTAAAAATTGTTTGTGAAAATTGCGCGAAAAATGATTTTTTAACTATGAAAAAAGAAATAATTTGTTGTTAGGCCCTTTTAAATTTCGTTAATAAATTCGAAATTTTTAATACTACGCCGCTAAAAATTTGTCACGATGTGTATTTTGATGCAGTATACCGAAATCCATCAAAAACTGGATTTCCATTTTTCTTGTTGTTACGCCCTTTTTCGTTTCTGATGACGAAATACTAAGGTTGGTAGTTAGAATAAAGTCAAGAAGCGAATCACCCCTATTGTTTATATGTATACTCGTACTACTCCAGATAGTATGATGAGCGTTCGCGTCTGCGCCAATAATCAGCTCGAGCTTGTCAGACGTTACTTCTACTACTACTTCCCTGGAAAGATCTGTCGGTACTACAGCTGCATAAGGCAAGTAACCACTCAGTAGAAGCGATTAACGATCTCTAAAGACCACCCAGTATAAGCGATTAACGATCTTCAGACAAACAGCTGTTTGGTTTTCACCACTGAAATGAGTCAGTAGAAAGATAATTAGATCTTTCTTGGCCAAAATGCAGGTTCTTGGAGTGCCTTTACAATTGGCCACAAGCAGTTTAAGGTTGGGTGTCCTGATACCTCACACCCTTCATCCCACTGCGTAGGGCTCCTGTATCAGGACGATGTCTACTGTACCTGTGGAAAGGCGCAGCAATAGATCCACTGAGGCTGATTTAGCGTGATGGAGGTTAATCTGTAGAAAACTTACCACAATTGGTAATCGACCGATTAACATCCACAAGGTTGTTATCGAACTCTTCGTTCGTAACATCGAGGAGCATGAGTCCGGAGACTTCCCTCAGCCCCTCAGTGTCCGTAGTAGTGCTGTCGTCCTCAGAGAAGGACATTACAGATCTTCTTTTAGAGTTGGAGTCACCAGAAATAATGGCTGTGGGTACCTCTGCACTTCCAGAAAGCCGTGTATCAATCACCGTGGACGTCTCACATTCCGCAGTGGGAGATATATCCTGCTTGTATACCTTCAAAACTATAGCCTCGGAACCATATTGCAGAGTATATGGGAGGTGGATTCAGCGTTAAGGATCAAATTGAACTGCCGATTAAGGGTCGGCAGACCACTATTAAATTCCTTTATTATCTCGAATATGTCACCCGAGTTGAAGGGCTTCTCTGTAACCCAGGATATGGCTCTACGTTGATTAGGGATGTTGTTTTTTCGACAACATCCAACTGCGCACCCGGCCACACTTCACCTGCTCGACTCAGATCAGCCTCATACAGGTCATCTGATGGTATCACAATATAAGAGCTTTACTCTCCCCTAATGCCATCCTGCATCGTTGCAGATTGTTGGTTTGTCCGGCATTTCTCTATGGACATTTATCCTTAAGGATGGATCCATCGTCACAACTTCTGTCTATAACAGCCATCACTACACTCTCATTTGCCATGTCATTGAAGGGCTTTGTGAGTGTCTTGTTGATGGTGACATTAGGGCATCTTGACCTTTTCGAAGGCAAGGGTTCATCAGGTGATCTGATTCTTTTGACTTTATTAGGCGTTAAGACAGCTGAATTTGTGGCTCTTTCAGCTTACTCATTGTCTTTAGAAGCATCTATGACGACCTTACCCTTGTTTTTGGGTAAGGACCGAAACCTCAACAGCCTCCAAATTCGCAAAACTCTGAGCGTTCGGACATGACGTTTTCCACTCACCGCACCACCTGTTGTGTGCCAAGACCAACGGACGGACAGTCGACGATTGGGGAACCCCGCTCCATTAGGACATAAAAGCATCCCCGTCCAGCTAATTTATTTTTTTATTGTCTGTATTAGCCCGTGTACAGATTTTTTGCGATTGCGTAACATGTTTTAACTATATCAGCAACCATCTAAGTTATAAGCCGTTAACTTTTTGTGCAAAATGGTCAATTTGTATGGGAGATACCGAGATACCAAGAAACTAATACAATGTGCGGATTGTGAAACATTCAGAGTAGTTAATATAAGTTATGAGATAATCAATTTTTCACTAAATTTTGACCCTTCGATGGTGATGTACTCGAAGGAGGCTAAGGTCATAGTCCATCTTAGACCTTAGCCTGAGATTATTTTACCTATTTGCAACTGCTTATAAACATAGCCAAAATAATCTACATAGATCGATATTAAATATTCTGACCCATATGTCTCATAACCCACCAGCAGTCTAGTATGCAAACCTAGTCGAAGAGTACGCGAAAAGAGCGGGTCTTGTAATCAACAGTTCCAAAACCAAATCCAATCCGATAAACGCGGGAAATACTAATCTTAGATAACACACTATTGGAGGAGGTGATGGAGTTTAATTATTTCGGTAACATATTAACATCAACTGGGGGTTCCGAAATAGATATATGTAAATTACCGGATGATAAAAGCAAGAAAAGCATTTGGAGCCTTTAAAAAGGTCTGGAAATTGTCACAGATTAAACGAACACCAAACAACGTATATTTTACATCATCATAAATACATCTGCAATACGGGCCTTCGTTCACAGAGGGTCTTAGGAAAATATTTCGAATCCATTGGCCAAACATAACACTGCAAGTTCAAGACGAACTAAGGAAGGTGCATACGAGTATAACGTGGAATAAAATAAAATTGTTAGCATTAAGAAGAAGTGATTGGACACATTTTGTGGTGACCCTATGTTCCACCTTGGAACTGGGATAATAATTATAATGGTATCTCCCATTGAATCCATCTAAATCTTTAGAAAGCCTACGAGTTGCCAGATGCTTCATTAGCCAAAGAAAATGTTTGTGATTACAAAGAAAATGCTACCTTCTACATCGTGTAGGGCATAGATCGATGCCTCCCCCTCTTCGTCACCATATGTTCTGCAAAAGTAATTTCTCAAATATTCAGTCTCTCTACATGCCCTAAACAAGACAGTTATCCATAGTTACTGATCGTGACAGACACGATAACGACATCAGGGCGTTGCACAGTGGGAGGAATTCCAAAAAGGGAAATAATTCTGCCGTTTCCAGACAACCGATTGCGACCAAATTTAGCATGTTTGTAGACGATTAGAGATGTTAAGTTATGAGTTTGGGCCCCCTGTGGTATACACGGGCTGAGCTGCAGGGTCTCAAAGTCGGCCACCTCGGGTGAACAAAATGTTTAAGCGCGTCTAACCATCATAAAATCTGTGTATTCTAGTAACCGAGGTCTACAAAAGGCTTTTCGCATCTAACAGTTATCATATAGAGTTACGGAGATATTTACATTTAAAAAATTAATTTTTAATTTTGTCCCCCGACTCAGTGCTAGGATTTTGTAAATATCGAAGCAGAATATGCACCGATTTTATCTTTATCCACTTAAACTGTTATATAGACAACAAAATGTCCTATATGATGAAAAAAAGTTATGACCACTCAAAGTTATATTTTTAAAAAATCAAATTTTTTGTATTTTTTTCAAAAATATTAACTGGTACTGTTACAAAACTTCTCCAATTTACACCATTTTTTACACAAATTTCAAAAGTATGCCACAATTTTTCCAGTCGCAATGCTAAAATGTTAAAACTTTTGCTATATTTATATGTAGAAAGGTGTCGTTAGTTGAACTGCAAAGGGAATCTGAAAACCGGGTTTTAGTACACATAGTAGATATAGGAGAAAATCCAAAAAATCAAATTTTTGGAGATTTTCAAAATGATTTTGGGACTAGTGGGATTGACTTTTGGAAATACAATCGAAAAAATTTGCAAACTATATACGATTTGTGATGTCAGGACCTACAAACTACAAAACATTTCATTTAAATATGCCAATTTTTAAAAATTTTATGTCGTTTTTACATTTCTGTCTTCTAATTTTTGTATTTTATTGCGAAAAGGTATATGTAGTATTTTGGAGATACAGAGGAATTATAAAAAGAAAGTATAACAGATTTATATTCGTCTTTAAGGACACTTCCTGGGCAATATTTTTGAGAAAAGAAAAAGTCAATATTTAGTATTAATTGTATTAAATGTTGCCACTCTTCTCCAAATTACACAATTTTTTACGAAAATTTCAAAACTTGGTCACACTTCCTACAATCGCAAAGCTAGGATAAACTGCGAAAGGAATTTTGAGGAAAAACCAAAAAATCCTTTTTTGGGGATTTTCGAATTTATTTCTCGAATTCTGGTTGTCAAGACGTACAAATTGCAAAAAAATTAATTTAGATCTGTTAATTGTTAATGATTTTATGGAGATATAAAGTTTTCCTTTGAAAAAATTGTTGTATGTTTCCCCGATCCTTTCCTACGAATCGGCATATATTGGGGCCGGTTATATGCTGATTCCTTTCTTATTGTCTTTATTTATAGACAACAAAATTTGCTATTTGATTTCATTATATCTGCTGCGACAAAAATTATGGCCATTTTAAGTTATAAAAATCGGTGTATATTCTGCTTCAACATTTACAAAATACTAGCACAGGGTCGGGGAAAAAAATAAAAATGCAATTTTCAAATGCAGATATATCGGTAACGGGATAACTGTTAAATGCAAAAAGGCGTTTTTAGACATCGGTTACTAGAATACACACAAAAAAATTTAATGAATCGAACAAAAAAGACGAAAGTTACGCATTTTGTTCAACAGAGGGGGGGGGGGGGGTGGCAATTTTGAGGCTTCGCAGCTCCGCCCCTGTATACCACAGGAGGCCCACACTCAAAACATAACTTCTATAATAACTCTAATACCTCTACAAACATGTCAAGTGTGGGCGCAATCAGTTGTCTGTTTAAGAAACGGCAGAATTATTTCCCTTTTTTGGAATTTCCCCCACTGTACGTTTGTTAAGGCATGTAAATATCAGTATGGAATGTACAAAGTTCCTTAACAGTGACCCTATGCCGTTTTTTGCCAGAAGGACACACACTACAGAAGTAGTGTGTGTCCTTGACCAACCCCCATATGTGGTCCGTGGACAATATAAGGTTTAAGACCCCACTATCTGCTCATTCTTTGGACCTTACTCGGTATACTGCAGTAGGTAGACTTTTCAAGTGTCATCTGTCAACCAATTTTTTTAATTATCTGTACCAATTTTATCTGCCTATTGCTTTCTTTCATGTATATAGCTCTGCTGGGGTTTTCTTTGTTATTTCCAGTATGTTGTGCTTGACATTCATATTTCGCAGAGTCAGTAAAAGTAATGTCGGTACCTTCAAAATATGTTAGTTCTGGTAGTGTCTACTTCCGACTGAATAGAAACATCACGGCTTTATTGGATTTACTCCAAATACGTTTTCCTCTGAACGTGAGAGTCAGATTCTCTAAGATGCATTAGATCTGATAATGTTTCAATAACAACTAAAGGCCCAACTATAATATGCATAAGCTAGCTTAAGCAACTATGCGAATGCATGAAATCGTATGTGCCAAACTATAATGTACTTAAGTGAACTTTTCGTTAAGTTCTCTCAGCTCTCTCTCAGTACCCATTTGTTTAAGCACGGTGCGAAAATAAACGCACGTTCCGTACGGAATTACTTAAGTTAGCTTATGCATATTATAGTTGGGCCTTAAGTCAATCAACTTTTTTCGACGACTTTCCAGTCATCCCAAATGTTGTTCAAAAATTAATGTTCAGTCTTCAAAAGTGCCGAATTCCGTTGTCTTTGCATACGATTGAAGATTACTTAATGAAGGTTACTTTCCAGTTATAAAAGAAAACTTTGTTGTCGTCCATTAAGACGATTTTTCGACTGTTTATAAATACTACTATGTCTGTGTACACTGTACACATTATAAAAGTAGGTACTTGACACACATTTCCTTAATGTTAGATCCCCTAAAATTTTTCACATCCGGCAATGTGTCATGCCGAAATATAGGGATCTAGAATGTATAAAAGCTGGACTTTGACAGACTAAATGGTCCGATGGTTTCGACTTTCTCCATATCTATCTTTCGTATCATTTATGTTGTGATTTTCTGCATGTGTGTTCAGCAAGAAGGCTCATCATCTTGCTGATCTCGGTATTACTTAATAATACAAACCAATAAATTCTACAATTTACAGAATATTTATGTTTCCGTTCCAACCTATTATAAAGAGCAAGTTTTCAAAATATTCTGCAAGAATTTCTATACATTGCTCTACTTCATATTAGACTCTTATTTAAACACTTTCCTAGGCGGTAACCATTATCCACTTTCCAATTTTCGCTGTGAATGCAATGACTTCATTTTTTCCTAGTGGTGGAATTATCACTTTGAAACAACCACGCCATCGCACCTCTGGCTTAAGTATGATGTGCCACTACCACCTTTTCTGTTCCAGACTGTTAAACAAACATGAATTAGCACCAATGCTGCAGTAGCAGTTGCAGCAGTCTCTCACTAGGCAATGCTGGTTTACTTTCTTTCGGACAGTAAGCACTCCTATAGACTCTTTTGATCCCGCATCATCATCATCAGCAGCGAACAAAAGGCAATATTCATGAACATGGACGCCCAAATGACCAGTGCTATCCACCACCCGTCCCATGGTTACACACACGAGGCAATAGGCATGCAAACATGCTCTTGGTGTGCCGCTGGCCGCCGCCTGCATCTGAGAGTTGCAAGCCCAAGCTTGGGATGGACGCACGGGACTCATATGGCTGCATGCAACGCGTATGTTATTGCTTGCAAATTGTAAGCTTAAGTCCGATTAAAAGTTCTTTCAATTTATGCGATAAATATGTTAATGTTGACATATAAAATGCCAACAACAACATCGTGTTGTTGCTGTATGCATTTCGTGCGGATAACTTTTCTGCTCCTGTTGTTTGGGACGTCATTTGGCTGTTGCCGGTTGTTCGTTATAAATAGTTTGCCAATCCTTTGGACACTTTATTGCCTGTCATCCGTAAATGCTTTGTTTCCGAAAGGTACAATTTATATGGTTCATTTTCCATTTTGCCTTTCAGTCAGTCAGTCAGTCGCATGTTGCATTGCGTGGTGGGACATGGTGCAACTGCGACTGGGCGTCTGAAGGAGGTTTGCATGCAAACACAGCCTCGACTCCAGCCCCAGCCTCAGCCTAGAGGGAGAACATCGGCCAGCCACGGAATTGTGATGCATGTCTAAAATGTAAGTTTTAACAATGATTAAGACATAATCTCTCATGTAAGACAGTTAATTTTGTTTTGTATGAGAATTTATTTGCGATTTGATTGGGTCAGTTCCATTGGCGTGCACAAGTCCATGTGGGACATGCGATGGCGAAGGACATGGGTTTTTTTGCTGCTACGGAGTTTCAAATATTTTGTTTTGAAAGTTTATTTCTGAAATGAATGAATGTCTGACAATGTCGCTTGCACGCGATGATGTTTAAGAGCTCAAGGAGTTTCACTCACAATTTTGGAGTAGGCAATTTAATGATTTAGTTATCATCGACAGACCACGCTGAGAAAAGCTGATTTATAATGCTAAGGGACACTTGTTTCCAGTTGTCCACAAAAAAACTTTCCTGGCGTCTATAAATACGACTAACCTGTCGTCTATAAAGACGACTTTACTGTCGTCTATAAAGACGACTTTACTGTCGTCTATAAAGGCGACTTTACTGTCGTCTATAAAGACGACTTTACTGTCGTCTATAAAGACGACTTTACTGTCGTCTATAAAGACGACTTTACTGTTGTCTATAAAGACGACTTTACTGTCGTCTATAAAGACGACTTTACTGTCGTCTATAAAGACGACTTTACTGTCGTCTATAAAGACGACTTTACTGTCGTCTATAAAGACGAATTTACTGTCGTCTATAAAGACGACTTTACTGTCGTCTATAAAGACGACTTTACTGTCGTCTATAAAGACGACTTTACTGTCGTCTATAAAGACGACTTTACTGTCGTCTATAAAGACGACTTTACTGTCGTGTATAAAAACGACTTTCCTGTCGCCTCTTAAGACGACTTTCCTGTCGTCTATAAAGATAACTTTCCTTTCGTCTATATAGATGACTTTCCTGTCGTCTATATAGATGACTTTCCTGTGGTCTATATAGTTGACTTTCCTGTCGTCTATAAAGACGACTTGACTGTCGTCTATAAAGACGACTTTACTGTCGTCTATAAAGACGACTTTACTGTCGTCTATAAAGACGACTTTACTGTCGTCTATAAAGACGACTTTACTGTCGTCTATAAAAACGACTTTACTGTCGTCTATAAAGACGACTTTACTGTCGTGTATAAAGACGACTTTCCTGTCGCCTCTAAAGACGACTTTCCTGTCGTCTATAAAGATGACTTTCCTGTCGTCTATAAAGACGACTTTCCTGTCGTCTCTAAAGACGACTTTCCTGTCGTCTATAAAGATGACTTTCCTGTCGTCTATAAAGACAACTTTCCTGTCGTCTATAAAGACAACTTTCCTGTCGTCTATAAAGACGACTTTCCTGTCGTCTATAAAGACGACTTTCCTTATAGACGCCTTTCCTGTCGTCTATAAAGACGACTTTACTGTCGTCTATAAAGACGACTTTACTGTCGTCTATAAAGACGACTTTACTGTCGTCTATAAAGACGACTTTACTGTCGTCTATAAAGACGACTTTACTGTCGTGTATAATGACGACTTTCCTGTCGCCTCTAAAGACGACTTTCCTGTCGTCTATAAAGATGACTTTTCTGTCGTCTATAAAGACGACTTTCCTGTCGTCTCTAAAGACGACTTTCCTGTCGTCTCTAAAGACGACTTTCCTGTCGTCTCTAAAGACGACTTTACTGTCGTCTATAAAGACGACTTTCCTGCCGTCTATAAAGACGACTTTCCTGCCGTCTGTAAAGACGACTTTCCTGCCGTCTATAAAGACGACTTTACTGTCGTCTATAAAGACGACTTTACTGTCGTCTATAAAGACGACTTTACTGTCGTCTATAAAGACGACTTTCCTGTCGTCTATAAAGACGACTTTCCTGTCGTCTATAAAGACGACTTTCCTGTCGTCTATAAAGACGACTTTCCTGTCGTCTATAAAGACGACTTTCCTGTCGTCTATAAAGACGACTTTCCTGTCGTCTATAAAGACGACTTTCCTGTCGTCTATAAAGACGACTTTCCTGTCGTCTATAAAGACGACTTCCCTGTATAAGGACGTCTTTCCTGTCGTCTATAAAGACGACTTTCCTGTCGTCTATAAAGACGACTTCCCTGTCGTCTATAAGGACGTCTTTCCTGTCGTCTATAAAGACGACTTTCCTGTCGTCTATAAAGACGACTTTCCTGTCGTCTATAAAGACGACTTTCCTGTCGTCTATAAAGACGACTTTCCTGTCGTCTATAAAGACGACTTCCCTGTCGTCTATAAAGACGACTTTCCTGTCGTCTATAAAGACGACTTTACTGTCGTCTATAAAGACGACTTTTCTGTCGTCTATAAAGACGACTTTTCTGTCGTCTATAAAGACGACTTTTCTGTCGTCTATAAAGACGACTTTCCTGTCGTCTATAAAGACGACTTTCCTGCCGTCTGTAAAGACGACTTTCCTGTCGTCTATAAAGACGACTTTCCTTTCGTCTATAAAGACGACTTTCCTGTCGTCTATAAAGACGACTTTCCTGCCGTCTGTAAAGACGACTTTTCTGTCGTCTATAAAGACGACTTTTCTGCCGTCTGTAAAGACGACTTTCCTGTCGTCTATAAAGACGACTTTCCTTTCGTCTATAAAGACGACTTTTCTGTCGTCTATAAAGACGACTTTCCTGCCGTCTGTAAAGACGACTTTTCTGTCGTCTATAAAGACGACTTTACTGACGAATTTCGGTCATCATCTTTTCAGTATCTAACAATTCATAATAAGTATTTAAAAATTGAGAACGAAATAACATTTTAACATTTTATATTATTCATTGGCTTACTTTGTTTCTCTTTGCTACATATTTTACCATTCCTTGGATCTTTGCGTTAATTTATAAATAATGTGAAATCTGCTTTCGTGCATATATTCATATGTATCACATCCATAAATATTGGTCTTTATTCTATGTATAAACAAAAGGCCTTAATTGAAATTTATACTGGCAGTTTTAAAACTACTCAACTCTACAAAAGTTGAGACATCTCATCATTGTCTGTATCACAGAAAAAAAATACCAGTGAAACTTTATAATTTATGAAAGATCATTAAATTTAAATTAATGTCAATCGCGATAAAGACAGAAATTATTTATGAGAATGTTTCAGAAAAAAAAGAAATAAAATACCGAACACTCAAGCTTCTCTCCTCAATTAAACCCAATGCGAAGTTTATATAAAATATGTACATATATGCCAAAATCCCATTTGGTTTCACTTGAAATGAAACAGAAAATTAACATTTTAATTATGGCTTTTTAACATCCCGAATACACTTAAAATACAAATAGATGTGTACGGATAAATCCAAAGATTCAACAGTGAAATAAATTCCAGTAAATGTTCATTTGTCCGTCCATACGTTCGTCTGTCTCATTTTAGTCTACCTGTCTTTAGTTGAGTGTGTTCGGCAAACATATAAAATCTTAAACTTTATGGCGATAAATACATGTAGATTTTGAAACAACACGACCGAAAAACAAATTCATCCAAGAAAAAGCACTAATATTCACAACATCAGTAAATACCAGATTCAATAGCAAACCGACAGATTTGCGATGGCTAATGAAGTATATTATAAAATTTTATGGCGGCTATTAAATAGTGGATTTACAGATTGATCTGAAAATATATTAAAAAAAACTGCAAATAAAGGAACTGGGAATAAAGGAAAGGTGCAAAGGAAGCAGGATTTTAAGGTTGGAAATTCAATAGTAGTAGGTCTGCTTAATTTCTGTTTAGGGGGCACCCTAGTATTTTTGTTTAAAATTCAAATTATTAATAACCTTTTTTCTTTGACATCAATACAAACACGGAAGACCAGATATTTTTGTTTTTATAGCTAATCACATTAAACCATAACACATATTAGTGGATTAATATAAATTAATGAATAACATAAAATAAACAAACATTTCGAAATGTGATACTGTCGCATTATCGCAACTGACAATCAGTTTAACATAGACAAATGCTACGGCGCGCAGCCTCGTCGGCTACAACATAAGCTCTCAGGTTTGCAAACGAATGATTTTCATATTAAATTGACACAAATTTGCTGGTGTATTTAACTAAAAATGTCATAAAATCACTTGAGTTATGTTCGAAAGCCATTAAAATAGCGTTGCTGTTTTTTCGTGTAGATAGACATAATTGGGTGTCAAGATTAGGCAAGCGGCGGCGCGGTTGATGGCCGATTTGTTTTTGAAAACTAGATTTGAAATATAAATAAAATCCGGGAGGGTCATGTTTTTCATAATTCATTCATAGATTAAAATGTTGAGTTTAGAAAAGTTAGAGATCTTTGATGAAATAAAAAAAAAATCATAATCGATTTATAGAAAAAATTTCATGATTTTGATATTTACATTAAATCAGTAGGTGTAGTGTTGACATAAAACACTTTTCTGTTATCAACACAAACAACTTAACTGAAGTCCACAAAAAGATGATTTTCCAGTGGTAGATTTGTGGTGCCAAGCCTAATTAATCCCAGTAAAAAACCACAAAAGTCGGGCGGAGCCGACTATATGATACCCTACCTCAACTTGATAGAGCAAATTTGAAACTAATACCTTGAAACTCGTACTATCAGTCAATGGATCAAAAAATCACCTTTTTAAATTTGAAAAAAGTCGGATGGAAAATTTTCCTTTGCCATTCCTAAAATGCATAACCGAAATGATCATATCTAAATCTGAAACGATTTCTGCAAAATTGAGCTGCGTTTATTCGTAGAGCAAATTACTTCCTTCTTATAATTTTCGTAGCAGGGGTCTGTCCTTCGAAGCCAAATCGAAAGGAACATATATATGGAGTCTATATGTAATCTGAACCGATTTCCAATAAATTTAAAAGTCTTTATTAAAGGATGAAGAGTAGGGCGGGTCGATTTAAAAATCGCCCATTGCTCAGTGAAAATCGTATTCTAGGGATCAAAATAAGAATCTTTGCCGAAGGAACCATACCTCTAAAACGAATTCTGATGTCCCGGAAAAAATCCCACTGTGACCCATTTAGAGTGCTCCAATCGAGTCCAAATGTATGACCGACCCCCACTCAGTGAAGTGCTCAGTGAAAATCGTATTCTAGGGATCAACATAAGAAACTTTGCCGAAGGAACCATACCTCTAAAACGAATTCTAATGTCCCGGAAAAAATCCCACTTTGACCCATTTAGAGTGCTCCAGTCGAGTCCAAATGTATGGAACCCCCAGGGGGTGTGCCACTGGCATGGGTGGGTCGGCCTCCAAAGTTAGTGGGGGTCGGTCATACATTTGGACTAGATTGGAGCACTCTAAATGGGTCAATGTGTGATTTTTCAAAATTTGCCCCTACCCAAGAGTTCGACCCAAATTCCGGGACATCAGAATTGGTTCCTTCGGCAAAGTTTCTTATTTTGATCCCTAGAATACGATTTTCACTGAGCAATGACGACTTTTTTTGCCTCCCCACAAATCGACCCGGCCTAATGAAGAGACATGTCTCTGACTATTTTTAACTCGATGTGGTGTAAAATACTTGGGTGAAGAGATTAGTCTGTGCCGATTTTTACCTCAATGTGTTGCAAAAGACATCTTCTAAAGCCCTTAGAATCCAGCTAGGAGGAAAATATATATGTGCGCTATACATCAATCTGATCTCATTTTCACCAATTTCAATTGGGATCGTGTCAATATACAGACGACTTTACTGTCGTCTATTCAGACGACTTGACTGTCGTCTATACAGACGACTTGACTGTCGTCTATACAGACGATTTTAATGTCGTCTATACAGACGAACTGTCGTTTATAAAGACGACTTCAATGTCGTCTATAAAGACGACTTCAATGTCGTCTATAAAGACGACTTCAATGTCGTCTATAAAGACGACTTCAATGTCGTCTATAAAGACGACTTCAATGTCGTCTATAAAGACGACTTCAATGTCGTCTATAAAGACGACTTCAATGTCGTCTATAAAGGCGACTTCAATGTCGTCTATAAAGACGACTTCAATGTCGTCTATAAAGACGACTTCAATGTCGTCTATAAAGACGACTTCAATGTCGTCTATAAAGACGACTTCAATGTCGTCTATAAAGACGACTTCAATGTCGTCTATAAAGACGACTTCAATGTCGTCTATAAAGACGACTTCAATGTCGTCTATAAAGACGACTTCAATGTTGTCTATAAAGGCGACTTCAATGTCGTCTATAAAGACGACTTCAATGTCGTCTATAAAGACGACATCAATGTCGTCTATAAAGACGACTTCAACGTCGTCTATAAAGACGACTTTACTGTCGTCTAAACAGACGACTATACTGTCGTCAATACAGATAACTTTACTGTCGCAATGCAAACATGTATATCTCATTTTCCATCCTGTTGATTTTCTCGCTATCCATAAATCATCCCGCCGAAAAACTTATCTTTCCCCTCCACTGCTAATTACTAGTTGTAGTAGGGTCAGTCAACCAACTGTACTCTCATTCATGCATTGTAAGACATTTATCATAGTACTTTATCTGTTATGAACTTACAACAGGAAATTGATAAATGTGTGTTTGCAATTTCAATTATTTCCATTCCGTCACCATGAGACAGCGTCAAGCGTCAGAAAAACCTACTTTGCATTTTTATTGGAAAGCGCACATTGCAGTTGTTGGTCGGTTGGTTACTGTCTGCCTGACCAATATGTGGCGTTACTTTACTATGTCGAAAACACATTAAGACAGCTTCAAAGAAAACAAGATGTTAAATCATTAATCACTGAATAGCGAAAAACGCGTTTAATGTTTGCTGTCATTTCGTGTAAAAAGAGACTTTTCCAGCCGAACAAAAACTGCAACTTGCATTTAAAGTTTACTACATCAGCAGCAGCCGCAACCGCTGCAGCGCCGCAATGCAATTCCACCGACAGTCGGTGAAGAAGGCGAAATAAATCAAATTGACAGCACATTTCATATGACAGCCATATGAGGCACGTCAGCAACTTTAATGACAGCGGCAACCAGCGGCCACAGCTATGGCAACAACACTCGAAATACGCTCGACAGCGTCGTCAAACTTCCACGACAGTACATACGTTTGACGTTTAAGTTAATTTACGCACAAAATGTCAATAAACACTTGAATAATGGCTTTGGCAAATGCGTAAATGCAACACTGTCATTACACAGAAGACAAAGTACAAATGCGAGGGGTCGTCGGCACAGACGAAATAACAGTAGGCGACCGAAAAGCCGTTCATACACAGGAAGGTCGTCTCCATAGACGACAGGAAAGTCGCCTCAATAGACAGGACGACAGGAAAATCGCCTTTATAGAAGACAGCTAAGTCGTCTTTATTGGCGACAGAAAAGTCGTCTTTGTAGACGACAGGAAAGTCGCCTTTTTTAGACGACAGCAAAGTTGTCTTTATAGACGACATTGAAGTCGACTTTATAGACGACATTGAAGTCGTCTTTATAGACGACATTGGAGTCGTCTTTATAGACGACATTGTAGTCGTCTTTATAGACGACATTGTAGTCGTCTTTATGGACGACATTGAAGACGGGTTTATAGACGACATTGAAGTCGTCTTTATATGCAGACGCCATTGGAGTCGTCTTTATAGACGACCGGGAAGTCGTCTTTATAAACGACCGGGAAGTCGTCTTTATAGACGACCGGGAAGTCCTCTTTATAAACGACAGGGAAGTCGTCTTTATAGACGACCGGGAAGTTGTCTTTATAGGCGACCGGGAAGTCGTCTTCATAGACGACCGGGAAGTCGTCTTCATAGACGACCGGGAAGTCGTCTTCATAGACTACCGAGAAATCGTCTTTATGGACGTTTTTGTAGACAACCGGGAAGTATTCTTAGACAATAATTATTATTATTTTTGCAGATATTTAATTAACTTCTGCTAGATCTCTCGAACACCACATCACTCCGAGATGTAGATAAAGTTCGGCACAAAAAAGGAGTTAAATAT
Organism: Eudasyphora cyanicolor; assembly: GCA_963930755.1. NCBI lineage: Eukaryota > Metazoa > Arthropoda > Insecta > Diptera > Muscidae > Eudasyphora > Eudasyphora cyanicolor. Next base: position 46,959,556 of record OZ005737.1, on the reverse strand, counting down.
GTCATTTGAGTTTTGTTGTCTCTGTTGTCTTCGGGCGCATTTGGTTGGATGGTTGGATGGATGGATGGTTGGTTGTTGGTTCACTTGGTTCGGTTGAATGGCTGTTTTTGTTGCCGGTTCTCTCTTAATTTATGACATAAAACATGTTGGGTGTAAATGATTGATTTATGTAGTTTAATTATACACAATGTGTTAACTTTAACACAAATATTGTTTATAATAAATTAACATATACGACTAAAGAGATTGCCAGGCCAATGTGAAACAACAAAGAACCATCGAATGGACGAGAAGGACAGATGGGAGGAAGCGGGAGTCCGGGACGGACAACCTGACATTGTTGTATGCGATTTCGTTGGAGATTTGTGGCCTTTTTAATTTTTATTTCCAGTTTATGGATCTGAGACCCGATATCAGCTCACAGCTCAAGAATGTTGTTGTGGCAACCGATAAGAGATGCTGTCCAAGAAAGAGGTTGTTGTGTTACTCCACTCGTCATAGTCAACATCGCCGTCGTTGGTTGAGCTAAGCGGCGGTTAGGCGTTTCTGAAGTGGCACTTGGTTGTTGTCTTGGCTGGGTCTGCTTTTTGTTGTTGTTGTTGCTGTTTTTTCAGGCCACTTTGTAAACATAGAATTATTTATATGCTAATCATAATTGCTTGTGATACAAACATACTTGTTTCAACATGTTTTTGTTTTATTTTAGTCAGTTATATTTTGCACTTCATCGTTGGACAGTGTTTCCAAATGGAAAATGATATTTCGAGCAGATAATTCCTCTGAAGAGAATGGAGTTATTCAGAGGATTTGCGAAATAATCGAATATTTAACAGTTAAAATTCGTAGGTGCTTCTAATTATTGAAATTCCGCTTGTAGGTATAATCTTTTGTGATTGTTTTTGAAGTTTCCGTCTGTTGAAATCACGCTACTGTCCATAATAAAGGAGTTAGATTGATCAAATTTGGCAGAAATATTCAATATAGTTGCGAATCGTCCAGCTGGTCTGAGTTTTTTTACTGTTGGTGAAAGTTTTGAATGAAAAAAATGTTGTAAGTAATAAAAAGATGTTGTAAAGTTAAACAAAAGAGGTTTTTATTGTCAGAGTAAATAGTGGAATTTTGTGAGGATCATTTTTGTGAAAGATCTTAACCCTCTGGCTCCCCTCTTTATGGATCAATTTGGCCCTTTTTTCGAGAAAATAAAAAAAATAATTTCAAAAAGGACATTTAAGAGTCGCTATTCTGTCCCAATCAAAAATATTTAATTTGTTGGAAAGGGTATTAATAAGGAATTCAAACCCCTTCGGTCATTTTGGGCCACCCTGTATTACCGAATGCCAAATTCTAAGTTATTCGACCACACCTTTTGGAAGGATTCGTGCGTCTCAGTCTGATAGACTGATGGAAATGGCTCAAGTGATTTGTATATATTATATTGATATGGAAGTAAGTTATTTTTAAATTTTTTTGAAATCAGAGCAATTGTGTTTATTCTCTTAAATGTTGAATTTTTATACGCAATTGCCAAAGTACTCCAACAAATAATAATATAATAAACAAATCGAAATCAGAACATGTATGGTTGGAGGAGAGTATGTTTAAGTATGCCAATTCCACTGATATTTTCTCAACATAACTTGTCAATACCACTGTGCATTGCTCGTTTCACCATCAGTAACATGATTTGTTTCGAACTTAATTATATGTTATTTATAGCAACACTTTGATTTTTGTGACAGGCAATTTTTTGTTTGTTGCAGTTGTCGTCTTGTGTTGTCCACTTGATTTTTTCACTCACTCTCCTCCGTCAGAGCTGAAAATCAACCAATTTTGCTGTTGCTTTATTTTTCACCTACTCTTAACTATGTAGCGAGCGAGTATATGGATTTAATAGTAGACAATTTCGATGTATATGCGACGATTTAATTGCTGTAATTAATGAACGTTTAAAAAATTTTTGATTAAATATTTTTTTTTTGTATTTTCTTAAAAATCGTGAACACTCACGGAGGGTGATAAATTGTGAAACACATTAATCCGTTGTTAATTTTCTAAAAATATCTCCAAGGCATGCCAATTAAAATTGTTTCTTTACAATGTAATTGATGTAGGCAATTTATTCCAAACTGTTTTAGTGATGCTGTGAAAATGAAACATAAAACTGTGGAAAATGCGCATAACTTTATTCAGAAAGGATTTTAAATACAAATTATCTGGAAACAAGTCATTTTTTTGAAATTGGTTTTAATAAAATTATAATTAATACTTGAACTATTTATTGATGTTATCGAACCATTGAGCAAAGCAAAACGCAATAACACTGGTGCATATGCATTTTTTGATTAAAAATATTTCAAATTTTAAAAAAGTTTTATTGAAAGTTTTCTGTTTTAATCGATAAACAACCATATCTGAATAAATTGATAAAAAATTACAATCAATTTTATCATCATTATAATTGACAATTAAAATTAAAAAAAAACTGAATGATTGGAGTAGCATCCATGAAATAGCTATATAAGGAGCTGAGCTGTCAAGTAATTATATTTGCTTCACCGTTTTTAAATAACTGTGCATTCTATAATACATAATAGGGGGAGGAGAATATCCTATTTACAAATCAATTTTAAAAATATTTTTATGCATGAAAAAGATAGAATTTGACAATAAACATTACCATATTATAATTGAAAATTATAGATGTTTGATTAAAAAAGCAAATAAGAAAGTTCAGTCGGGTAAACCGACTTAAGAATTCCCTCACCATCAGTCCCAAAAATATTCTTATTTTTTTATTTTTTGTGTTAATTAAATAACACAGTGTTGTTGCATCCCAAAATGGGAATGGGATGAAAACAATTGCAAATGAAAGTTGACATTATCCACAACAAAACCTTCAAGGGTTTTTTTTCAGTTCGGTGCGAGATTTTTTTTACACGCATTTGAAGTTGGTGATTTTGAATCGTTTTTTCTATGAAAATCGACAAGAAATAGCACCATTTGTATGTCAGCGCCATCTAGCGGGATTTGTGGGTAAAAATAAATATGAAAAATTAATTTCTCGACCCCAACAAGTAAGAAAGTTTCAGTCGGGTAAACAGACTTAGGTATACCCTCACTTTGTGAGTAATGTAATATTGAATATTACTCGAATTATTCTGTCAATTTGTGTGGGATGTACCAGAAGGCGTTTATCAAATACACCTTTTTTTCGCTGAACATTAGATACTTTAAATTCATTGCACTGTGCCGACTTATAAGCATTTATGTGCACTGGTATAAACGTTATGAGACATTAAATTGTGGTATGATTTGGGCATTTTGTGTGGGAGGTCCAAAAAGGGGCGTGGCAATAACGCCCATTTTTCACAGGGCTATAGACACTATAAAAACATTACACTGTACAATATTTCAAGTATTTTTATACTCTGGTTTTAATGTTATAAGCTGTTAACTTTTGGTGCAAAAAGGTACCTTTGTGTGGGAGGTACCAAAAGGGGCGTGGCAACAACACCCATTTTCCCCTGAACTGTAGACAATATAAAAGCATAATACTGTACAAAATTTCAAGTATTTTTATACACTGTTATTAATGTTATAAGCTGTTAACTTTTGTTGCAAAATGATGCATTTGTGTGGGAGGTACCAAAAGGGACGTGGCGACTTCGCCCATTTTTCTCGAGTTGATAGCGACTAATAAGCTAATACTATGTGTGGAATTTCAAAAGATTCGAATAAGTAGTATAACAGTTATTAAATAATCAATATTTCACAACATTTTTACCCTTTGTGGGGGAGGTACTAGACGGAGTGGACCAATATGGTCCATCTTCGAACTTAGCCGGAGATAAAAAAAATATTACCACATACCAAATTTGAGGTCAATCGGTTACTCCTTTCGAGAGTTATCGTGCGCACCAGCCAGCAGACAGACAGACAGACAGACGGACAGACAGACAGACGGACGGACATTGCTCATTCGACTTAAAATTACCCAAAACGGATTTCCTCCGAACATACTTAGGGTCTTAGGTCACTCCTTCTATAAATGTCGTATAGTGTTATGCTTTTATAGTACCTAGAGTCTAGACGAAAGTGACCGTTATTGACACGCCCCTTTTGGTACCTCCCACACAAATGGGCCATTTTGTACAAAGGTTTTAACTTTAATACCAGTACATACTTTAAAGTTATTAAATGCAATTTAAATTGATAATAATTTAGTTAAAACAAAAAAAATTAATTTACGAATATTTGTTTGGGACTGAAGGTGAGGGGAACTTTCTTACTTGTTTTCCCATTTTTTTTCTTATTTTTCATGGTTTTTTGCAAAGGCAAAAAACGATTATTCCTTAAACGACAGTCACTAAACAACTATTTCTACGTGAAAGTGATATTCCCAACATTTGTTGCCCTCTTTTACTTCAACAAATATAGTCCACTAAAGATATCTTTAGTTCCATTTTCTATTTGTTTTTAACAATAATTTTATTGGTTGGTACCTCCAAGGGGCGTGCTAATAACGCACATTTTGCACGGGACTATAGATACTATACAGGCTCTACTTTCCACAAAATTTGATGTAATTGTATGGACTGGCCAAGAAGCTAATACTATGTGTGGAATTGTGAAAGATTATGAGTAGTAGGATATAAGTTATGATATTTTTTTTTGCAATTTTTTCCTGTTTCTTTATGGCTTTTTCCGTGCCAGCAGAAAACGATTGTTTTTGTTATTTTAACGAAAGTTACCAAACTTCTGATTCTACTTGAAAGTATCGTTACCACCATAATTTGCTTTGATTTAATATCGTTAATATTTTCCATATCGTCCTCATAATTTCCTTTAATTTAACGTACATCCCGACTTTATCGAGCATATACTTCAAAAAATATAATTCAAATGCTTAAGGCACCTTCTGAGAAAATTTGAATTTCAAAGAAATTTTTTCCTAAATTTTACCATTTTTTTTAAATATTTTTTCGCGTTTAGGACTCCATATTACACCACAAAATGTTATGCCCAGCCCATCGACAGAAACTTTGTTGCATAGTTTAATTTTTGAAATACTAAAGGTATGAGTAATATCGTATGAGAAAAATTTATAGCAAACGACATATAATAAAAAAACTATGATTGGAAATTAAGCGCCATAAATAATTGTGTTTTTTTATCGTTGGATAACTAAGAAAATATGTCACATTTGTGCATCAAAACATATGAGCTTTAAAACTTGTGGTTAGAAATAAACAAATAGTTTTCTATTTGTCGCTTGGGATAGATTTGCGCTTATGACTCGACATTAATTAAAATTGAATTAAGCTGTAATAAGGCGATTTGTTGAAAATACAATGTATATTTTCTTTCATTAAAATCATATGAACTTTCACAATAATCCAGTGTATAGTGAATAAATAATTCAAGTACGGGGAAGCGTATTAGTAATTTAAATGAATAGTACACTGTGCGGTATAAGTAATATTATTTTAACATAAATATAGTACACGGGAGCGAATGAATAACTTTAGGAAATATTTTGAAGAATTATGACGATTTTGTTTCTGGAAAAACTGATGCCCCGTCGAAGTGAAATGCTGGAAAATATTTGCATCGGGATAAGAGTTAAGAAAATGGTAAAATTTTGACAGGATCGAAAACGCCATTAGGTTATGATTAATATAAATTTAGTTTAGATTTTTGCTAACAGATAATGTATTTAGTTGAAAATATTTGCTTTGAAATGTGTTATGGTAAAATAACGTATTAATTCCGAACAAGAAAGATGTATAACAGATAGATGTTTCTTGATACAGAAGAGAATATGACCATGTTTAAAGTAAATTAGTTCAGATATATATGAGGGATTTCTTTTCAAGTGAATCAATTTTTAAAAGCGATGTTTTCTTATCCGGATGATACTTGCACCAAGTTTAGGATAGTAGTTATGACCCAAACTTTTAACGGGATCTGTTAAGTACTGTTCAGATTGGAGGCTGCTGAATTTGGAGGCTTCTAAAACAGATTGAACCATATATTCTAACTAGGATATTCTCCCGGCTTCAAGACCATTTTGTTTCTATATTATTATAGAAACAAGTATTTTATACATGGCGGTTTATAAATATGTATTAAAAAATTGGCAGCACACATACTGGATCATGATTTCTGAGCCGTGACACTCGTTATCAACAGTTCTGCTGCAATTTTATGGGAGATACGGAGCTCTATATGGTTGACTTCAACACGCAAGCGAATGAGAAATCTTTGTGAAACCACACTTCTCCAAAATCTTCCAAAAACAATTGTTAACCAAAGTTAATACAAAACACCAGCCATGTCCAATGAGAAGCAAATTTTGCTCCATCAAATGGAAACTTACCACACTATGCAGAAAAGCCTTTATGGTTTTTGACTGCACTAAGTGTAGTTTGTGGTGAGTCAGAAGACTCACCTTGTTTTGCCGAGCCATGCATTTATATATATTTAGCATAACTGGAGAACCATTTATCACAATTGGTTGAGGAAAGCTTTTAATAATCCTAAATTAAGTAGCCTTCATCTTTATACCCTAAACCACACTGTGGTACAGGGTATTATAAGTTTGTTTCACGGCTGATGTTTGTAACACCTAAAAATAACACAGCTAGACCCACCTTAAAGTATACCGATCGACTCAGAATCACTAGCTGAGTCGATTTAACCATGTCTGTCCGTCCGTCCGTCCGTCTGTCCATGTAAAGTTGTTCGTCGACTACAGGTCGCAATTTCACTTCGATCGTTCTGAAATTTTGCAGTTTAGAGTATTTCGCAGCTGTAAAGATCCCTATTGAATTTGGTTGAAATCTTTCGTCCGATTTGGCCCTTTAGTCCCATAGAAGCTGTATTTTCCATCCAATTGTTGCGAAATTTAGAATGGTAGAGTTTCTTGATCCATGAACCAACACTACCGAATTTGAAGAAAATCGGTTAAGATTTAGCTATAGCTCCCATATATATGTTTCGTCCGATTTTGCTCTTTAGTCCTGTAGAAGCTGTATTTTACATCCAATCATTTTGAAATTAAAATGGTAGAGTTTCTTGATCCATGAACCAACACTACCGAATTTGAAGAAAATCGGTTAAGATTTAGCTATAGCTCCCATATTTATGTTTCATCCGATTTGGCTCTTTAGATCCAATCGTTTTTATACCATACACCACACTGTGGTACAGGGTATAATTTAAGTATAAAATGTCCCAAAAGTAAATTTATGTAAACAATTTATACATGAATTACAAAATTTATATATCAGAGTTATTCAATATTACGAGAGTGGTGTAGGGTATTATATAGTCGGCCCCGCCCGACTTTAGCCTTTCCTTACTGGTTTTCTAATATATTTTTTTCATCCCACCAGCGGTTTCATAGATATCTTGCAATATATTGCGGAAGAATCCCAGTTTTTGAGAAAATCTAAAATATGTTTACATCCAACCAGCGGTTTCATACATATCTTGCAATCTATTACGAAAGAATCCAATTTTTTTAAAAAAATTTTAATAATTCTTTAATTGAAACCTCCTTAAAACATCGAAAATTCGCAATTTTTATATTTTAATTGGTTTTCGCTCGCAATTACCACATAAATATTTAATTGATTGATTATCTGATGAAAGGGGTAATTAAATCAATTAATGGTTTAATTTAAATTGGCAATAATATTATTATTATCTGAATTGGAAATGTTTGTAAGTTTGATGAAAAAAGAAGTCCATCAACTACTTTTTTTACTGAAAATATACAAAATTTAAATATTTTTATACCCTCACTTTAGTGTGACGAGGGTATACATCATTTGCTACGGAAAAAAGTGTAACACGTCGAAGGAGTGACCTAAGACCCCAAGTATGTTCGGAGGAAATCCGTTTTGGGTCATTTTAAGTCGAATGAGCAATGTCTGTCTGTCTGTCTGCTGGCTGGTGCGCACGATAACTCTCGAAAGGAGTAACCGATTGACCTCAAATTTGGTATGAGGTAATATTTTTTTCTATCTCCGGCTAAGTTCGAAGATGGGCCATATTGGTCCACTCCTTCTAGTACCTCCCCCACAAAGGGTTAAAATGTTGTGAAATATTGATTCTTTAATAACTGCTATACTACTTATTCGAATCTTTTGAAATTCCACACATAGTATTAGCTTATTAGTCGTTATCAACTCGAGAAAAATGGGCGAAGTCGCCACGTCCCTTTTGGTACCTCCCACACAAATGCACCATTTTGCACCAAAAGTTAACAGCTTATAACATTAATAACAGTGTATAAAAATACTTGAAATTTTGTACAGTATTATGCTTTTATATTGCCTACAGTCCAGGGAAAAATGGGTGTTGTTGTCACGCCCCTTTTGGTACCTCCCACACAAAGGTACCTTTTTGCACCAAAAGTTAACAGCTTATAACATTCAAACCAGTGTATAAAAATACTTGAAATTTTGTACAGTGTAATGTTTTTATAGTGTCTATAGCCCTGTGAAAAATGGGCGTTATTGCCACTCCCCTCTTTGTACCTCCCACACAAAATGCCCAAATCATACCACAATTTAATGTCTCATAAATGCTTATAAGTCGGCACAGTGCAATGAATTTAAAGTATCTAATGTTCAGCAAAAAAAAAGATGTATTTGATAAACCCCTTCTGGTACCTCCCACACAAATTGACAGAATAATTCGAGTAATATTCAATATTACATTACTCACAAAGTGAGGGTATACCTTAGTCGGTTTACCCGACTGAAACTTTCTTACTTGTTTTTTACTAAAATTGCCCATGATATTTCTTTCTGTGGGTTTTCTAATATTCATTCGTATTAATGTCCCCAAAGATGATGCATTTAAAGACATTTATCTTCCCATATTTTGACAATTTGGCAAGTTCATCAGTTACATTTGGTGTCCCTCTTTTCCTTCTTTTTTGCATTTATTACCCTCAAGTCGTAAGACTGAAACGCACACATCAAATTGTTTTGCCATACACGCAATTTTCTTATAATAAATTATATTTATGACAAAGTACGACCTGAGGGTCCGTCGTTGCAATAAACATGCGCGCTGCACAGTGCAATATTTTTTAATAATGATATTTTACAAACACATTTTTAACACTTAATCATGTGCAAAAACCCAACTGCGGGTTATGGTTTTTTGAACATTTTTCTAGGCAAGGTATTTGTTAATATTTATTTTCTCATTCTAGTCAACTTCCTCCACTGCGATTTGTTGAAAAATCTATTTTCAATTTTCTAGTCTCAAAGGTTGTTAGGGGCGAAGTTGTTTGTTAGAAAACATAAGTTGTTTGCATGGTGTTGCACGGCTGGAAATTCAGTGGAGTATTGGCAAAAATGCAGGAGGTTGGGTCGACCATTCAAAACCCTAATCTATATCCTTTTAATGTACTGCAATGGATTTGTCCACCTTTAGTCGGCTCAAATAATATACATAAATATGTCATTGTATTTATGTCATGCAGTCATAAAATATATGAAACCTGAAAATATGACAAAATTTCGATTATTAGTAATCACATATATGCCAGATTTTCATCCATTTATGTCATTTATCATGGCAATGATGACAATAAGTTTAAGTCAGTATGCCATCAATTCAATGACCATCTGGCTGCTGAGTGTAGGGTATCCAACCAAACAGCCAACATTATGAATGGTATCTCTTTGACATTACAAATATTTTTCAAGTATACATGTTTGAACTGCAAAAAACCAAATTGCCAACAAACGAACAAACCAACAAATAAATCATACAAATTTTGACACTCTGATTATAGATATGTCTGGGCAAATAAACAACGAAACGCTCCAGAGAGTGTTTGTCTAGTTGTCGGTTCGTCTGTCCGTCTGTCGGTCTGCCTATTGGCGAAGTACTCGTACATATGTATATTTGTTGGTTTGGAAAAACAAACAACTAACAACAACAATAAACGGTGATTATTATTTATTTATGCATAAATTTATCTAAAATCTGATGTTTGATCATTTGTTATGCAAAAAAAAAAACACGCACACTTCACACAGGTATTGTTTATAGCCTTTTTTGTTATTCTAACCAATTCTTTTGGTTTTTTTTTGTTGGCAGGAAACCTTTATTTTTGGATCTCACTCACAAAAAAATATGTCGTTTGTTTTGTTCATTTTCAAAATATGGCCAAAGTGTCAATGGGGTGTTGTCAAAATGACAGTTATTTATAAACATATATTTGGGTTTAGTTCGTTTGATTTGCATTGTTGTCTTGTGCTTTTGGCTGCCGTATTGTATTAATAAATTTATTACTTTTCCAAAAAACCAACACAATAGACTCATAAATTTGCTATAGCCTGTCACAGAAATTGTTATTATAAACTTGGATTTGTCTATGAATAATATTTTGTTTTATTTTTTTGTTGTTGTAGGGAGGAGGAGTTGACTTTTGCTTAGCAAAAATGCATAAATAATAACAAATTTGTATTTTTTTCGTTTCACATTTCAGGTGGGTGTTGACATGAGCTGAGTATGAAGAATATTAGAGATTATTCAAAATAAAAGTAAAGTTTTTTAATTGAAAAATTAAAGTGTGTTATATTGTATGAAATATTTTATTTATTTGCATAGCTACACTGAGAAAATTGCGTTTGTAATATTTTTCATCTTTTTTATTTTATTTATTTGCATAGCTACACTGAGAGAATTATGTTTCTAATATTTTCAAAAACTCAGTGAAGAACGTCATAGAAAATGAGAAATATAAGTTTTGATGAAAATTTTAAAATACTTGTCTTGAAGTATATACGAGTACATACTGTAATGGACATAGGTATAACAACCAGTATTATAAACTTACTTTTAAATTGCATTTCATTGCAAAATTTCGTCGAAATTTCATAAAAAATTTCCTTGAAATTGTGTTTTTGGAAAATTACCATGAAATTGCATTATTTTCAATTCCATCCAATTTGTATTTTTCTAGAAAATTTCGTTGAAATTTAATTTTTATAGATTTTTTTTTCTAAAATGTTATTTTTCTACAAAATTTTCTAGAAATAACATTCTAAAGAAAATTTTATCAAAACTGCATTTTTTAAGAACATTTCGTTGAAATTGCATTTCTCTAAAAAATACGTTGAAATTGCCTTTTTCTTTAAAATTAATTTTTTTTATAAAATTCTATAAACATTTTAATTTTATAGAAAATATTTTAAATATGTATTTTTTGTAAATTAATTTTTTTTTATAAAATTTGATGAACAGTTTAATTTCATAGTAGAAATTTAAAAAATATTTCTAGAAAATTTCGTTAAAACTATTTTTTTCTACAACATTTCCTTGTAATTGAATTTTTAGAAAGTTTTGTTGAAACAAATTTTTTTTACAAAATTTGGTGGAATTTTATTTTTGAAAATTTCGTCAAAATTGCTATTTATCTAAAAAAATTATTGAAAATGCATCTTTGTTGAAAAATCGTTGAAATTGCAAACTTTTAAAAAATAATTGTGTGGAACAGAATTTCTTTAATATTATATTTTTTACAAAATGTATTGGAATTTCGCAAATACTGGATTCCATGCAAAATTTCGTCGAGATTTTATTTTTTTTTGAAAATTTCGTTGAAATTAAACTTTTCTAGATTTTTTTCCAAATCACATTTTTCTAAAAAATTTCGTTGTAAGTGAAAGCTTTTAAGCAAAATTTCATTAGAATTGCTTTTTTATAAAAAAAAGTACTTTGGAATTGCAGTTCCTTTAAAATTAAAGTTTTCCGAAATTTTTTTCCAAATATTTTTTATTTTACAAAATTTGTTAAAATTGTATTTTTATAGAAAATTTCTCAAATTTAATGTTTTTGTTGAATTTTTTTTAAATTTCATTTCATCTATTGTTTTCGTCGAATCTTAATTTTTCTAGAAGATTTTCTAGAAATTGTGTTTCCTTAGAAAATTTCGTTGAAATTGCATTTTTTATGAAAACTATTGAAATTACATTTCTGAAAATTTCGTTGATACGGCAATTAAACATTTCGTTGTAAGTGTTTTTTCTAGAAAATGTTGTTTATTATAATGACCTACAAAATTTGGTCAAAATATTTTTTTAAAATTTCGTCGAAATGCACACCACAAAATTTCTTTGAAAATGTAATTTTTAAAAAAATCGTTGAAATTGCTAATTTTTCAAAAGGAATTGCGGAGATTGAATTTCTTTAGAAATTGTTTTGATTGCAATTTGGGCGATGTTATTTTTTTGAATTGTATTTTTCCACAAAATTTCTTTGAAAATTCATTTTTCTAAAATAACCATTGAAATTTCATGTTTTTCAAAAGAAATTGGTATTCATTCAATTCAATCTCAATTTCTCAAGAAATTTTTGTTAAAATTATATTTTTAACAAAATTTGGAAATCTTGGAATTTCATCTGTTTTAGAATTTTATTTCGAAATTTAATTTTTCTAAAAAAAATTGTTGAAATCGGATTTTTCTAGAACATTTTACGGGAATTAATTTGTTCTACAAATATTGCATGATTTCATTGCAAAATTTCATCGACATTAAATTAAAACCAAAATGTCGTTGAAGTGAGTTTTTTAAAAAAAATCGTTCAATGTTAAATTCTTAAAAAATTACTTTGGAATTGCAGTTCTTCAAAATTTAATTTTTCTATAAATTTAATGAAAATTTCGTGGCATTGTTCTTGAAAATTTCTTCGAAATGACACTTTTCTGCAAAATTTTGTTAAAGTTTAATTTTTCTATAAAACCGTTTTCTAGAAATTTTATAAAAGTTTAATTTTTTTAAAACTTTGTTGAAATTTAACTTTTCTACAAAATTTGCCTCAAATGACCTTTTTCGTGAAATTTCGTCAAAACTTCTTTTTTCTAGAAATTATTTATTGTATGTAATTGCTTTTTTTCTTAAAATTTCGTTGAGATTGATTCTTTTCTACAAAATCCATTTCAAATGAATATTTCTAACCAATAAAATCGGCGAAATTCTCAAAAATTTTGTTAAAATTCTGTTTGTTTACCAAAATTCTTGGAATTTCATCTTTTTCCAGAAAATTTTGTTGAGATTGGTTTTTGACGAAATTTTTTAAAACAAAATCAACTTCAACGAAATATTGTAGACAATTTTAAATTCGACTTTTAGCTAAATGTAATTTTTATAATTTTTTTTAAAAAGTACAATGGAATTTTATTATTGATTTCTAACTAGGATTTCAAAGAAACATGTAGTTTAACAAAATTTTGTACGAAAGTCCAATTTCAGAGAAATTGTTTTTAAATGAAGTTTTAACGAAATTTTCGAAAAAAATTATGAATTTTTCTATAAAATTAAATTTTTTTATCAAATTTGTAAAAAAATTAATTTTTAATAACGATGCAATTCCAACGTAATTTTGCAGAGAAATGCAATTTTATCCAAATATTCTTAAAAAAAATGCAATTTCAACTCAATTTTCTAAAGAAACACAATATCAAGAAAATTTTCTAGAAAAATTTAAATTCAACGAAACTTTCAAGTAAAATGCAATTTAAAGAAAAATTTGTAGACAAATTAAATTTTTATGAAATGCAATTTTTGCGAAATTTTTTAGAAAAAATTCAATTTTAAGGAAGTTTTATATAAAAACAAATAATTGCGACGAAATTTTCATTAAATTTTCTGAGAAATATAATTTTAAAGAAAAATACTATTGAAAAGTAATTTTTTAAAGAAATGCAATTTTAGAAAAATTTTCTTAAAAAAATCACTTTCAACAAAATTTTGTAGTAAATTTAATTTCGAAAAAATAGTCTAGAAAAATGCAATTTCAACTAAATTTTCTAATGAAAAAATTAACTTCGCCGAAATTTTGCAATGAAACGTAATACTTGTAGAAAAATTTCATTTCAGCAAAATTTTCTAGAAAAATCAAATTTCAACAAAACTTTTCTAGAAAAATTCTAACAAAGATGATATTACATTTTTTGAAAATTTGGAAGTTTTGTGAACAGATAGAATTATAACAAAATTTTTGAAAATTTCCGGATTTTTTTCTACGAAATTCATTTGAAAATTTATTTTTCAAATAAATATCGGCGAAATTTTCAAAAAATTTAATTTCATCTTTTTTAAAATTTTTCTAGAAAATTTTGTTGAAATTGGATTTTTCATGAAAATTTTGCTGAATCTAAATTTTTCTACAAATATTACATTTAAAAAAAATAAATATGCAAAATTTCTTCGAAGTTAAATTTGTCATAAGCAAATTTAGTTGAAATTGCATTTTTCCTAGATTTTTTTCGAAATTAAATTTTTCTACAAAATTTCGTTGAAAGTGAATTTTTTAAGAAAATTTTGCTAAAATTTCAGTTTTTTTTCAATTGCATTTTTCTTCAAAATTAAATTTTTCAGAAAATTTAATGAAAATTTAGTGGCAGTTACTTTTTTATAAAACTTCCTTTAAATTGAACTTTTCTAGAAAATTTCGTCGAAATTACATTTTTATACCCTACACCACACTGTGGTACAGGGTATTATGACTTTGTGCATTTGTTTGCAACGCCCAAAAAGAGAAGAAGTAGCACCACAGTTTATTATACCGATCGACATAGAATCACTTTTTGGGTCGATTTAGCCATGTCCGTCTGTTTGTCTGGCCATGTATTCTTGTGATAAAAGTGCAGGTTGTATTTATGGTCCGATTCTGATGAAATTTAGCACAGTGATCTTTTTTGGTCCAAGGACGATCCCTTTTGAAATTAGTCAAACTCTGTTCAGATTTAGATATAGACCCCATATATATGTTTCCCCCCGATTTGACATGTAAGAGCTGTAGAAACCGTGTTTTCTATCCGATCAGTACGAACTTTGGCAAAGAGAGTTGTCTTATTACATGTATGTACACTGTCAAATTCTTATCACAATGTCTATTTTCGCTTTGTTAGGGAGGTGTAGGGCATTATATAGTTGGCCCCGTCCGACTTTCTGTCTTTCCTTACTGGTTCTACATAAGTTTTTTGAAGTTTAATTTTTCTATAAAATCGTTTTCTAGAAATTTTACAAAAAATTAATTTGTCTACAAAATTTACTTTAAATTGCATTTTACTTGAAAGTTTCGTTGAATCTCAATTTTTCTAGAAGATTTTTTAGAAATTGTGTTTTTTTTAGAAAATTGTGTTGGAATTTCCTTTTATTAAGAACATTTGATTGAAATTGCATTTTTCTACAAAACAACGTTGTAATTGCTTTGTTTTTAAAAATGAATTTTTTTATATAAAAATTCATAAAAATTTTATTTTCGTAGAAAAATTCATCATAATTAAATTTTTCTCGAACATTTCGTTAAAACTTCATTTTAAAACTCCAATTGCACTTTTATAGAAAATGTTGTTGAAGTTAAGTTTTCCTAAATGACGTCAAAATTGCTTTTATCTTCATAATTTGTTAGAAATTGCAATTTTTGAGATAGAGTTTCTCAAAAAATTTTGTTAAAATTAGTTTTTTCTACAAGTTTCTTTTAATCCTAGTGAAAAATCAGTAATGAAAATTCATTTACATATTTAGAAATTTTTTCAACAAAATTCCGTAAAACTTTCTTTTTCCTGAAAATTTCTTTAAAGTTGTAATTGTCTGCAAAATTTTTTTGACATTAAAAGGAATGTCATTTCAATTTTAAAAAAACAGAAATTCATAAAGATTTGCTAGATTTTTTTTCGAATTTAAATTTTTTCTACAAAATTTAGTCGAAATTGATTTTTTTTAAAAAAATTCGTTGCAATAATTTTTTTTTAAGAAACTACGTTAAACTTGAATTTTTCCTCAAATTTTAATTTTTCTATACATGTAATGAAAATTTCATCATAATTATACTTTTCTAAAAAAAATTGACAATTGCATTTTTTTGCCAAAAATTTCGTTGAAATTTAAATTTTCTCGAAAGTTTTGGTAAAATTACAGTTTGCAACATGTGTTTTTCCGGAAAAAAATTTGTTTGTAATTGTATTTTCTATAAAACTTCTTTTACATTATATTTTTCTAGAAAATTTTATCAAAATATTATAATTTTTCTAGCAACATCGTTGAAATTAAATTGCATTTCTGTAGAAAATTTTTGTTAAAATAAGATATTTTTTTAAATTACATTTTTGCTCAAATTTCAAATTCGTTAATTTCATCAATTAATTAATTTCTACTAAATTTCGTTGAAATTGAAATTTTCTGGAAAAATTCGTCGATATCGCATTTTTTTCTACAAAATTTCTTTGAAATTGAAATTTTTCAAAAAATTTTGTTGAAATTGAATTCCCTACAAAATTTCAAAATTTATTTGTTTTTTAAAAAAACGTTGAAATTGTAGTTTTTACAAAATTTCAATTTTCTAACATTTAAATGTTTTTTTTTTTCAAAATAATTTTTTCTAGAAAATTGTTTGTAATAAAATTTGTTTCGAAATGGTTATCGTAATTAATTTTCTTATGGTTTATGTTGCACTTTCCTACAAAATTTGGGTAGAACAGTATTTTCTTCAAAATCACACAATTTCTTTGATATTTTTCTTGAAAAATCGTTGAAACTGCATTTATATAGAAACATTTTTTTAAATTATTATTTTTAAACATTTCTAATTTTTTTTTGGAAATTCCTTTGAATTACGTTTTTCTAAAAATGTTAGTTAAAACTGATTTTTTGTTGAAAATTACGTAAAAATATCATTTTATAATTTGGTTTTTATTCGACCTTTTCAGTATCCAAAATTGTTAAAATGATAGTCAAGCTCGAGGTAAATTTTTATTAGAATATTATATTTTAGTCAATACTCTCGTCTGTGGTAAATATTGCACTTCATCATTATCATTTTTATGCAACAGTTTTTTGAAACTATATTTTTCAACAAAATCGTTTTTTAGAAAATACATCAAAACATGTGCAAGAAAGTTTCTACAAAATTTGGCTAAAGTTGCTTTCTATTTGAATATTTATTTTGTTCTATAAAATCTATTTGAAATTGTGATTCGATTGCATTATTATTACGAAATTAAATTTTTCTACAAATTTTCTTTGAAATAGATTTTTTTTATAAAGTTTCTTTGAAAAAACTTCATTTCATTAAAAAATTACTTTGGAATTGAATTTTTCTAGAAAATATAATGAAAATTTCTTAATAATTACTTGCATTTGTCTAGAAGATGTCGTTGGAATTATTTTTTTTTTCCAAAATTTTGTTGTTTCGTTCATGTTTCTACAAAATATTATCATATTTGTCTAAATTTTTTCTAGAAATTTATTTTTTTTCTAAGATTTAATATTTTTACAAAATATCGTTATAATTCTAGAAAATTTCGTTATAATTCGTTCTTCGAAATTGTATTTCATCGATTGACATTGTTCTGGAAAATTTCGTTTAAATTTAATTTTTCTAGAAAATTTCTGTGAAATTGTTTTTTTCTGGAAATATTTTTTAAAGAAAATTGAGTTTTATTTTCCAAAAATGTATTAAAATTTAATTTTTCTGAAATTGACTTTTTCTATATTTTTTTTATATAAAATTTTTTAATAAATCCATCAAAAATTAATTTTTCAAGAAAATTTGGTCGATTCATTTGAATATATATTTTTTTCTACAAAATCTATTCGAAATTGTGATTCTTTAGAAAATTGCGCAAAATTGCATTTTTGTTTAAAAAATGTCACCACGATTGAATATTTTTTCAAAATTGAATTTTTGTAGAAAATGCCGCTAAAATTGAATGTTTCTACAAAATTTTGTTATAATTCTTGAAAATTTCGTTATAACTCTTTCTTCGAAAATGTATTCCATTGATTGGCATTTTTCTGGAAAATTTAATTTTTTTTAATATTTAATTTTTCTGGAAAATTTCGTTGTAAGTGACTTTTTCTAGATTTTTTTAATTACATTTTTTTTACAAGAATTTCGTTGAATAACATACTCGGGAATTAAATTTTTCTTTAAAATTAAATTTTCAAATTAAAGAGTCGATGTGATAATGATTAGAGTAGCCCAGCAATGTAATTAAGTTAAATAGCATATCTGAAGGGGAATCTATGGAAAAAAATATGCCATTTCTTAAAAGTTTTACAAATTCCTTTAGGATTGGTTAATTTAATACGTTTTCGTAAGATATTCTTAAGTTATTTTTGGACATTTAAAAAAGACAAACTCCACATAAAAACACCCATTAAAATATTTAAATACATATGTATAACTCTCTCAAAAATAGTGAAAAATTTATGAAATTCACTCATGACTTCCCTTGTAGGTTGGTACGGCAATCTGGGGAGCCAAGACAGAAACTAGCAATGTCAATGTTTTTGCCAAAATCATTGAAAGTTGGTTCTGTTGATTCACGCTATGATATACTTGTACTTATACATATGTATATGTATACAAAAATCTTACCTTATTTCGATATTTTGTATAATTTCCAATTTTCCTTATTGTACTGTTATTTGCGATTCATGGTGGAATGTAAAAGATTGCGTTTGACTGAACTTAGCTCCGGGTTTACATGTTATTTGAAAATTACGAAATATGTATGTTTTCCGAAGAATATTGGTAACATTTTTTGTTATTACTCATTGACTTTGCATATTTATAAGTCTTCCAAATTCATTTTATAGATTTTTTCTGCCCAATATATTTTGAAAAATATTTGAAAAATAATCTTATGAATCCCCCAGATTTTGCATAATCACATTTGCTGCCCTCAAAAATATTTATAATCTATTTGTGATGCATTAACTTTACACACACGCGTTACACAAATTGGTTTTTATGATCACATTAAAAATGTATTTGCTTAATTTGTAAATTAAATTAAAAACTTATTTGGAGCAACAAAATAAAAAGGGGGAATGGATAGGGTCAAATGTTTTTATTACATAAAATTTTAAAACTATAAAGATTTATAAAAGCTTTTTAATGGATTTTATGGCTTCTATTAAAAATAGGAAAAAACATAAATGCATACATTATGAAGAGTACACATATATGCATAATTCATATACATACATATAGAGAGAGAGAGAGAGACACACACTCACACACATTGGCAGTGGCCAACGTCAGCGAAACCGACCCCTGAAAAAATGCCAGTGGCCACTAAAACACACCATAATTTATATTGTATAATTAAAAACATAAAATAACAAAAACAACAAATTAAAATTATATGTATGGATGTGTGTGCCCGCACACATACACTTGCACGCAATAAAAATCTATTTTATATGAGTTCTTCGTTGGAATATATTCACATACATGTCATAAATGTTGGAATTTATTTGCCGACTTTTGTCTATTTCCGTTTTGTATATAAACAATTTCAAGTCAACTCGATTCGAATCGGTTTGTTTTGAATAATGTACATACATATATTTTGAAGGCACACAGCGCGAACAATATACATGGTTTGTCATTATGATTTATTTAATTGCCTTCTGAATAAATACGCAAACATACATATGTGTCCATGGATATTGGCGTTCCTTGTTTTTTGTTCTTTATGCCCAAGTGACAAATAAAACAACTTATAACATGAATGTCCAACACCTCCCCTCTTGGACAAGGGGGAGTGGGGCCGTAAACTGTGAAATTGTGAAAATTATTGTCATTTATTTGTTTGTTGAAAAATATATGAAATTCATGTGTCATTTTGTGATTAGCATAAAATTAATATTGTTTATTTATTTTGTTTATGGTTCTTTGTCACTTTCGCGTTGAGTACACATGTATGTATGTGTGTGCCTGTGTGCCTTAACCTTCCTGTCACTATAACAAATTTCACAATTTTAATTTATTTTTTATTTTGTGTCAGTTTTAATGACTAAGATATGTGTTTAAATACCCTACATCGGGTAGCAAAGAAAAATTGTTGCAGGTTGTATGTTCTCACTTTACAGTTGGAGAGCATATATTATTTACAAACCGACAAAAGGTGTAACACATCGTTAGAATGTCTAAAGACCCGGTAATAGGTTGATGACTTAGGTAATCTTATGTAATCTGAGAAATGTCCGTCCGACTGTTTAATTCGGAATATCGGAATAACCCTCTTACAAGGTAAATACTATTTATCCGAATCTTCTGTAATTTCACACATAGTAATAGTTTCTTAGTCGCCATCAAATAAAGAACAATTACTGTAATTGCCACACTCCTTTTGGTGGCTTAAACACAAAGGAACCATTTTAAACCAAAGGCAAGCAAAGAAAGACTAAAGATTGGCGGAGCCGACTATAGTACACTCTAAACTTTTTATACCCTCACTTTAGTGTGACGAGGGTATATATCATTTGCTACGAAAAAAAGTTTAACACATCGAAGGAGTGACCTAGGACCCCAAGTATGTTCTACGGATATCCGTTTTGGGTAATTTTAAGTAATTTGAGCAATGTCCGTCCGTCTGTCTGTCTGGCTGGCTGGTGCGAACGATAAATCTCGAAAGGATTAACCGATTGACTTCAAAGTTGGTACGCGGTAATATTTTGCTCTATCTCCGGCTAAGTTCGAAGATGGGCCATGTTGGTCCACTCCTGCTAGTACCTCCCCCACAAAGGGTTAATATTTAGTGCAATATTGATTCCTTAAAACGTCTATACTACTTACTCGAATCTTCTGAAATTCCACACATAGTGCTAGTTTATTAGCCGCTTACACCTCAATAAAAATTGGCGAAGTTGCCACGCCCCTTTTGGTACCTCCCACACAAATGGACCATTTGCACCAAAAGTTAACAGCTTATAACTTTAATACCAGTACATAAAAATACTTGAAATTTTGTACAGAGCAATGCTTTTATATAGCCTACAGTCCAGTGAAAAATGGGCGTTATTGCCACGCCCCTTTTGGTACCTCCCATACAAATTGACAGAATAATTTGGGTAATATTCAATATTACATTACTCACAAAGTGAGGGTACTCTTAGTCGGTTTACCCGACTGAAACTTTCTTACTTGTTTCTTTTTTGTTTTAACAAGCCACTCTGTTTATAATTTCATAAAAATGGAATGTAAAACTGTTGCTTCTTTACAGTATGGATAAAATGTCTGGAGATACATACACTGCGTAAACATTGGATATCCTCACAACGGGACTGGAAAGCCATTGACTAGATTTCGCAGCGACATACGAGATCATTGGTGGGAATCGAACCCCTAAACCCACAAACTCATCTACTGTGGCGCCCCATCCTTTTTATCCCCTCACCTTAGAGAGGAGGGTATACATATATCATTTGCTACGAGCCAAAAGTGTAACACTTCGAAGGAGTGATCTAAAACCCTAAGACCCTAAGTATGTTCGGCGGATATCCGTTTTGGGTCATTTTAAGTCGAATGAGCAATGTCCGTCCGTCCGTCTGTCTGTCTGTCTGCTGGCTGGTGCGCACGATAATTCTCGAAAGGAGTAACTGATTGACTTCAAATTTGATAAGTATTAATATTTTCTTCTATCTCCTGCTAAGTTCGAAGATGGGCCATTTTGGTCCAGCCCTTCTAGTACATCCCCCACAAAGGGTTAACATTTAGTGAAATATTGATTATTTAATAACTTCTATACTACTTATTTGAATCCTCTGAAATTCTACACATAGTATTAGTTTATTAGACACTATTACCTCGAGCAAAATGGGCGAAGTTGCCACGCCCCTTTTGGTACCTCCCACCCAAATAGACAATTTTGAACCAAAAGTTAATAGCTTATAACTTTATTACCAGTGCACACAAAGACTTGACATTTTGTACAGTGTAATGGTTTAATAGAACCTAGAATACGGTGAAGAATGGACATGATTGCCACTCTCCTTTTGGTACCTCCCACACAAATGGAACACTTTGTACCAACATTTACCAGCTTATAACTTTAATACCAGTGCATACAAATACTTGAAATTTTGTACAGTGTAATGCTTTTATAGACCTAGAGTCCAGAGAAAAATGGGCGTTATTGGCGGGCCCCTTTTTGTATGTCCCACACAAATGGACCATTTTGTACCAAAAGTTACCAGCTTATAACTTTAATGGCAGTACATACAAATACTTGAAATTTTGTACAGTGCAATGCTTTTATTGTACCTAGAGTGTAGAGAAAAGTGGCCGTAATTGGCACGCCCTTTTTGGTACCTCCCACACAAATGGACCATTTTACACCAAAAGCTAACAGCTTATAACTTAAATACCAGTGCATATAAATACTTGAAATTTTTGTACAGTGTAATGCTATAATAGTATCTAGAGTCCAGAGAAAATTGCGTTATTGAGACGCCCCTTTTGGTACCTCCCACACAAATGGGCCATTTTGTACCAAACGTAAACAGCTTTTAACTTTAATACCAGTACATACTTTAAAGTTATTATATGCAATTTAATTTGATAATAAATTAAATTAATTTGAGGGGATTCATAAGTCGGTTTACCCGACTGAACTTTCTTACTTGTTTGATTTTCTGTTAAGAGTAATGTATAAAATGTATAAATGGCTTGTTGTGTTTAATGAATATCCCTAAAATACTTCGGCTGTACCTTGAAATTTATGATTTTCTAGCATATATCGGACATCTCGGAATAATGCCTTTAATATTTTTTCCCAATTTGAGGTTACTTTTGCATGTTTTTAGTGCAATTTTTAATAAATGGAAATAAGTTATATATTTTTGGTTTCGCCTCCCAAGGCTTTTTGCAAAACTTTTGCAAAACCGCTTGGTTTAATTCAAATAAAATATTAACCATCTGTCCGACATATTACCAGACTTGACTCATCTCAGAGAATATGACTGGAAGATACTGAGAAAATTCGTGTCTAGTACCGATTTTCTGTAACTCGCGAGGTATAAAAAGATCATAAATAAGGAGCGCACAACAGGCCGAACCACTGGCTTAAGTGTATGTCCATGGACATGAGACGTTTAAACGTCTCCTCTCTTCAACCTTACCTAACCCAACCTAACCATTTGTACCTTTTTTGAATTTTATTTCACATATCTTCTAACATTAAAAAAATTGATTTTTTTTTAGTTTCGAGTTTTATTCCTTGAATTGAAAATGTCAGCTTTTGGAGATGAAATAAAGCGTGTCACTTGGAAACAATGAATTATCATTAACCCCTTTGGGACCAACAACC
Organism: Eudasyphora cyanicolor; assembly: GCA_963930755.1. Classification (NCBI taxonomy): domain Eukaryota; kingdom Metazoa; phylum Arthropoda; class Insecta; order Diptera; family Muscidae; genus Eudasyphora; species Eudasyphora cyanicolor. The sequence goes on along the minus strand of OZ005737.1, from coordinate 46,936,416 downwards.
CAATACAAAATTTACGGAAAAGAAAGGGTTAATTTTTTACAAAAATTAAATCTAACTGCCCGCTTTTATATAACAATGCTTGGAAAGAGAAAATCGGGCCAAAATTATGACAGTTATTTCCAATTTATTGAAAATTGCACTAAGAACAGCGAAAAGTGTCCTTCAAATTGGAAATTTTTTAAAAGTTTTAATGACTTTAATAGCATTTGTCTCGCTTTTTATTGTAATGCTAGATTTCAGAAAAAATAAGCACTAACAACTTTAATGACAAAAATACAAACAACTAATTTTTTGAAGCTTTTTTTAAATTGCGAATACCACCTAATTTTACAATCGCTGAAATGAAACATTTTGGGAATATGCTTAGAACAAGCTATATTTTCATATAAGCTCTGAACATCGTGAAGTTTTGTTTTGAAACCACTCTAATGTATAATAATTATTTCCTTGAACACGAACATGAGGATTCCATTTGGAGGAAAATTAAAAAGATTTGGTTATTTTTATACAATAAAAAGCTACCCTCGCTACCAAAATTCGAAAAATTTTTGCTTTAATTCATGCTCCAACTTATATCATCGCATATTTTGCCCCAATACACTACAATCAAAAAATCTCAAAAAGTTAGAATTAACAAAACAATTTGTATCTCTACTTTATATTCTAAAAGTTATTTTTGCACTTATTTAACCCTTCAGCGCCATGTTGATCCCCTTTTGCTCCACACTTTTGAATATAACATATTTTGCTCCACTGTGTCTCTAAAAATACGAGTTTCGAAAAAGGTTTCTAGTATATTGGGAACGCCACGACAAATCGACGGTTTCAAAAAAAAATTTCGTTTTTTCTCCCATTTTTTAATATTTTTTAATGTGTGTGACTTTTATGTTTTGAAATTTAAATGAAATTTTTAAAATTGTTTGTACTCTCCGATTTTCGAAATTTTTTTATATTTTAAACTTCTATTAATTCTCTAACATATAAGCTTTGAACGGAAGTGGGCATAAAATTATTTATGTATTTTTTAAATTCATAAAGTTACAAAAAAATTGCTGCAATTCACTGTGTTTGTGGCTTGAAGGCTTTAGACTAGATGTTCCACGTCAAAGAACAAAATAAAGGAGACACTTCAGGAAGTATTTCTTCCTAAACGCCCGTCACCCCCGATTATCCCCTTACCCCGTCACCCCCGATTATCGCCTCTCCCTACATATATAACTATGTATCAGAAGTAGTAAAAATCTATGGATTTTTTTGGTGATGTATTCGACTAAAAGATTCCTTATAGAAAATCACTATGTATAGGTGCCCACAATACACTTTTATGACAATTTAAAGGTTTTTTATAACATATCGCATTTTTTAATGATAACACTTTTACGTGGAAACGGAAGTTTAGTAACTGTCGTTAAAACACCTAGACAACATTTTAATTTTTTCACAAAAAAATCGTTTTTTGTTGGCTCGAAAAAAACATAAAAAATAGAAAAAACGATCTTAACGAAAAAAACAATGCCTATTTGAAGAAAATCTATTGACAAATGTAGAAATTATAGCACTTTTGGTAGATGTAAGAGAATTTAAACAAAATCCGGTTTTTATAAGCTCACGAATATGAACGAGGCCAAAAGTATACCGCATCGAAGGAGTGGCCTAAGAAATCGCAAGAATATTTGGCGGAACTCCGTTTTGGGCCATTTAATGCCTTTTGAGCTATGTCCGTCAGCTTGTCTGTCTTGCTGGTGCGCACGATAACTTTCGAGAGGAGTAACCGATTGACTTCAAATTTGGGATGTGTCAATGTAGTGTCCGCCAAATAACTTTTTTTTTTGAAAACATCGCGCAAAACATCGAGTGTAGCTTTGGCTGTGTGGCACGTAGCGCCGTCCTGTTGAAACCAAATGTTGCCAATATCCTCCTCTTCAATTTTTGTTAACAAAAATTCGTTCAACATGGCCCGATAACGATCGCCATTGACTGTAACGGCCACTTGCTCATTTTCGAAGAAAAATGCCCCAATTATGCCTCTGGACCAAAATCCGCACCAAACAGTGACTCGTTTTGGGTGTATCGGCTTTTCAATGTATACGTGCGTAAGACCCCAAGTATGTTCGACGGATATCCGTTTCGGGTAATTTTAAGTCATTTGAGCAATGTCCGTCCGTCTGTCTGTCTGCTGGCTGTTGCGCATAACTCTTGAAAGGAGTAACCGATTGACTTCAAATTTGGTATGTGGTAATATTTTTTCTATCTCCGGCTAAGTTCGAAGATGGGCCATATTGGTCCACTCCTTCTAGTACCTCTCCCACAAAGGGTTAACATTTAGTGAAATATTGATTCTTAAATAACATCTACACTACTTACTCGAATCTTCCGAAATTCCACACATAGTATTAGTTTATTAGTAGCTTACACCTCAAGAAAAATGCACGAATTTGCCACGCCCCTTTTGGTACCTCCCACACAAATGGACCATTTTGCACAAAAGTTAACAGCTTATAACTTTAATATTTTCAAGTATTTGTATGTACTAGACATTCCGGTAAAAAAATGGGCATTATTGTACGGCCCCTTTTGGTACCTCCCACATAAATGGACCGTTTTGCACAAAAAATTAAAAGCTTATAACTATAATACCAGTGCATATACATACTTGAAATTTCGTACAGTATAATGTTTTTATAGTACCTACATTCCATTGAAAATGGGCATCATTGACACGTCCCTTTTGATACTTTCCAACACAAATAGATGATATTAATGCAATTTAAATTGATAATTATTTAATTGAAACAAAAAATAAATTAATTTACGAATAATTCTTGGGATTCGAGGTGAGGGGATTCTTAAGTCGGTTTACCCGACTGAACTTTCTTACTTGTTTTTTCTCCACTCCTTCGAGTTGCTCCCCCACGAAGGGTAAAAATTTAGTGAAATATTTAATAACTTCTGCACTACTTATCGATATCTTTCATAATTTCACACATAAAGGTTGGGCCATTCAAAATTTGAATCGGCTATAAAAAAAGTACTGATAATTTGTTAAAGTTTCTGGTTTTATTGGAAAGTTTGAACTTTGTCATTTAATAATGAAACACAATATCATTCATATGTCTACCACGACTGGCTCGCAAACTGAGAATTTTAGGGATGGACTCAGGTACGGGCGTTCCATTTAAAATTATATACATGAATCGGCTATAAAAAAGTGCTGATAATTATTTCCAATTTCTGGTTTTATTGGAAAGGTTGAACTTTGTCATTTAATAATGGAAGACAATATCATTCATATGACTACCACGTCTGTCTCGGCAGTCCTCATCCGGTCAACCCAATTTTTCAGTACATTTTCGATTGTTTCGGGTCGAATATCTTGTGCTTTGCGTAACATTTCTTCATAATGGCTCCCCAGAGAAAATAATCCAAAGGGCTCAAATCATAAGTCAAAGTAATCGATAGTTCAAATTTAAAATTTTAAATGACCCATCCTTTAGTAAAAGCTTTATGGTGGCTATCACCTCCAGCAAAATTGCTACTTTGATTCCACTCCAAACATTAACGGTTTTTCCAATAAGAGTGATATGATTTCTTTTAAAAAGAACTCACTTATTGTTAAGGAAATTCAAAAGTTTTTTTATTTAATGTGAAGTACAATCGATACAATCAAGTTCTAAATAAAACGTTATTCAAATGGCCTCCACGACTTCTTCTGCAGGAACGAATTCGATGAACCCAATTTTCGAGCACTTTTTCCACAAAAACAAGTCGTATGTCATGAATGGCACGTTCAATATTGACTTGTAAAGCTTGAAGAGAGTCTGGTTTATTTCGAAAGACCAATGACTTCAAATAACCCCACAAGAAATAGTCTAATGGTGTTAAATCACAACTTTTTGGAGGCCATTCAATATCACAATTTCTTGAAATAATCGAATCTCCAAACTTTTCTCACAACAATTCAATTGTTTCATCAAAGTCTATAGAAAGTGTTTTTTTTTGGATTTAAAAAAAATGGACTTAGCGCACGAAAAGTTGCAATTGGAGAACGATTATTTTAATAATAAAGCTGAATAATTTGTAAAAAGTAAGGAAAGGCTAAAGTCGGGCGGGGCCGACTATATAATACCCTACATCACTCTCGTAATATTGAATAACTCTGAAATATAAATTTTGTAATTCATGTATAAATTGTTTACATAAATTTACTTTTGGGACATTTTATACTTAAATAATACCCTGATGTAAAATACAGGACTAAAGAGCCAAATCGGATGAAACATATATATGTGAGCTATAGCTAAATCTTAACCGATTTTCTTCAAATTAGGTAGTGTTGGTTCATGGATCAAGAAACTCTACCATTCTAAATTTCAAAACTATTATATGTAAAATACAGCTTCTATAGAACTAAAGGGCCAAATCGGACGAAACATATATATGTGAGCTATAGCTAAATCTTAACCGATTTTCTTCAAATTAGGTAGTGTTGGTTCATGGATCAAGAAACTCTACCATTCTAAATTTCAAAACTATTATATGTAAAATACAGCTTCTATAGAACTAAAGGGCCAAATCGGACGAAACATATATATGGGAGCTATAGCTAAATCTTAACCGATTTTCTCCAAATTCGGCAATGTTGGTTCATGGATCAAGAAACTCTACCGTTCTAAATTTCAAAACGATTGGATGTAAAATACAGCTTCTATAGAACTAAAGGGCCAAATCGGACGAAACATATATATGGGAGCTATATCTAAATCTGAACCGATTTCAATTAAATTCAATAGGGATCTTTACAGCTGCAAAATACTCTAAACTGCAAAATTTCAGAACGATAGGAGTGAAATTGCGACCTGTAGTCGACGAACAACTTTACATGGACAGACGGACGGCCGGACGGACGGACGGACGGACATCGTTAAATCGACTCAGCTAGTGATTCTGAGTCGATCGGTATACTTTAAGGTGGGTCTAGCTGTGTTATTTTCAGGTGTTACAAACATCTGCCGTGAAACAAATTTATAATACCCTGTACCACAGTGTGGTGTAGGGTATAATGATTGGATGTAAAATACAGCTTCTACAGGACTAAAGAGCAAAATCGGACAAAACATATATATGGGAGCTATAGCTAAATCTTAACCGATTTTCTTCAAATTCGGCAATGTTGGTTCATGGATCAAGAAACTCTACCATTCTAAATTTCAAAATGATTGGATGTAAAATACAGCTTCTACAGGACTAAAGAGCAAAATCGGACGAAACATATATATGGGAGCTATAGCTAAATCTTAACCTATTTTCTTCAAATTCCGCAATGTTGGTTCATGGATCAAGAAACTCTACCATTCTAAATTTCAAAACGATCGGATGTAAAATACAGCTTCTATAGGACTAAAGAGCCAAATCGGACGAAACATATATATGGGAGCTATAGCTAAATCTTAACCGATTTCAATTAAATTCAATATGGATCTTTACAGCTGCAAAATACTCTAAACTGCAAAATTTCAGAACGATCGGAGTGAAATTGCGACCTGTAGTTGACGAACAACTTTACATGGACAGACGGACGGACGGACAGACATGGTTAAATCGACTCAGCTAGTGATTCTGAGTCGATCGGTACTTTAAGGTGGGTCTAGCTGTGTTATTTCCAGGTGTTACAAACATCTGCCGTGAAACAAACTTATAATACCCTGAACCACAGTGTGGTGTAGGGTATAACAAATGACAGATCATGACATATTACAAATGGCCGAAACGTCACTTCAAAATTATATCATCCCTATTGGAAAACCCATTATATGCGGCGCCACAAGCAAAGAATTCAATAATATTGATAAAATGATTGCAAATGATATAAATATAGATTCCATGAAGTTTGGTTTATCTGTCCTTCATGGCTGGATACGATTTTTTGAGTGTCTTATTCATTTGTCATATAAACTTCCGATTAAAAAATGGCTAACTAGATGCGATGATGAAAAAAAAATTATTGCTGATATAAAGTACATCGCATTCAAAGGGAATTCAGAGACAAAATTGGATTGATTGTTTACCAAACAAAACCAGGCTTTGGAATCTCAAACGATGGTAATTCTGCAAGGCGTTTTTTTAAGAATGCTGAAGTATCTGCAGAAATTACAAAAATTGATTTACAGTTGATAAAAAATATGCACACAATATTAAAAGCTGTTTCTAGTGGTATAGAGGTCAATATTGGAAAAAATTCCAATTTCGCTAATGACATTGCCAGGCTATTTGTTAAAATTTACCCATGGTATTATATAACTCCTAATCTACATAAATACTACATATATTCACGGACACGGAAATTATACCGCTTTCACCATTGGTCAACTAACTGAAGAATGTCAAGAAGCCAGAAATAAGGACTTCAAAAGTTATAGGGAGCACTTTTCTCGTAAATGCGGTCGGGAAAATACAATAGAAGACATGTTTAATAGATTTCTTTTAAGATCTGATCCATTAATTTCAAGCGTGAGGAAGAGTTGTAAAAATAAAATGGAGCAAATGCCGCAGTATGCGTTGGAGTTACTTATTCTTCCCCAAAATGAAATTTATGATAATTGAAGTAAATGATGGTTGTGAAGTAAATGAAAACTTTAAAATTAATTAAATGAAGTATAGAAAAACGCCTTACGATTATTAGTTTGTTAACAATATTTCTTTTTCTGAAATGTTTTTTGTTTTTGTTTTTTTACTATGGTTTTATGAATATTGATCAATAAAAAAATATTATAATATTGTGGAATTATTAGATATTAAATATTTATTAATTTTCATTTTTAAAAAACACTTTTTTTTTTCTAAAAGCACATTGAGTATGTTTTAATTTGCAATTACATTTACTACAGGGTTTTCCAACAAGAGGTGTTATTTTGAATCACCCCGTATTTCGGTAGCTGTCACTTTTAAAGCTTTTATTCTTTGACATGTAGAAACTACGCCATTACTAAAAATGGAACAATACACGGTCATCGAACAAAAAAACGATACGAACGATACGAAATAATCTTGACTGATGAGGCCCACGGCTACGTCAAAAAGCTAAATTGTCGCATCTGGAAGAAGCCTCTCCATCCTCAACGTGTGATTGTTTTGTGCGGTTTATGGTCCGGCGGGGTCATTGAACTTTACTTTTTCGAAAATGAGGTTGGATCAACAGTTACGGTGAATGGATTGCGCTATCGAGAGATGATTAATGATTTTACTTTTAACAAGACGGCGCTATGTGCCACACAAGCAACGAAACCATTGCTCTGTTACGGGAAAAGTTTCCGGACCGTGTTATCTCTCAAAGAGGTGATCACAATTGGCCACCGAGATCTTGTGATTTAACACGTTGCGACTTCTTCCTTTCGGGCCACGTGAAAGATAAGGTATACGCCAGCAGCCCAGCGTCGATTCAAGACCTCAAAGACAGAATTCGTGAGGCTATCTAGGACCATAACCACTTTGCGATTTGGTTATGGAAAATTTCATGACAAGGATATGGTCCTGTAAGCGTGGTCGTGGTGGCCGTTTGGCTGATGTTGTTTTTCATTATTAACGGCATACCTTCCTCTTTATTATGAAATAAACATCCTATCATTTTTCTCAAAAAAATGGAATTTTTCTTTGAATACTAAAATAACACCTATTGTTGGAAAACCCTTTAATTTATCGTTTTTAAAAAAAATTATCGTTTTAAAAAATAAAAAAGAGTTAAAAAAATTTTGAAAATTTTTTTAACTCTGGTTTTTTATGTATTTATTTATGATTATCCATCAATTAACCAGTAAGGAAAGGCTAAAAGTTATTCACTCTCGTAATTTTGAATAACTCTGAAATATAAATTTTGTAATTCATGTATAAATTGTTTACATAAATTTACTTTTGGGACATTTTATACTTAATTAATACCCTGTACCACAGTGTGGTGTAGGGTATAAAAACGATTGGATGTAAAATACAGCTTCTACAGGACTAAAGAGCAAAATCGGACGAAACATATATAAAGGAGCTATAGCTAAATCTTAACCGATTTTCTTTAAATTCGGCAATGTTGGTTCATGTATCAAGAAACTCTACCATTCTAAATTTCAAAACGATTGGATGTCAAATACAGCTTCTATAGAACTAAAGGGCCAAATCGGACGAAACATATATATGTGAGCTATAGCTAAATCTTAACCGATTTTCTTCAAATTCGGTAATGTTGGTTCATGGATCAAGAAACTCTACCATTCTAAATTTCAAAACGATTGGATGTAAAATACAGCTTCTACAGGACTAAAGAGCAAAAACGGACGAAACACATATATGGGAGCTATAGCTAAATCTTAACCGATTTTCTTCAAATTCGGCAATGTTGGTTCATGGATCAAGAAACTCTACCATTCTAAATTTCAAAACGATTGGATGTAAAATACAGTTTCTATAGGACTAAAGGGCCAAGTCGGACGAAAGATATATATGGGAGATATATATAAATCTGAACCGATTTCAACCAAATTCAATAGGGATCTTTACAGCTGCGAAATACTCTAAACTGCAAAATTTCAGAACGATCGGAGTGAAATTGCGACCTGTAGTCGACGAACAACTTTACATGGACAGACGGACGGACGGACGGACAGACATGGTTAAATCGACTCAGCTAGTGATTCTGAGTCGATCGGTACACTTTAAGGTGGGTCTAGCTGTGTTATTTTCAGGTGTTACAAACATCTGCCGTGAAACAAACTTATAATACCCTGTACCACAGTGTGGTGTAGGGTATAAAAATATTAACACACACACATTTTGAAGTCAATCGACATGGTGGAGGCTATACTCGTACAAAAAACAATTGCAGAAAACCATTTTCTTATTAGAGATGGATACAATTAAATGGGTCCTAGTATTTATGAGTATTCCTTGTAGAATGTATACTAGCCGTTGTCTACCTACTCGTATCCCACTTTCGAATGATTCTAAATTATTGTTCTTTTTTTTGTGGGATTATAATTTCTCTTAATTTATGAGCGAAGTCTGTTGTGGACAAAAATCCGCAAATGTATAAATATAATTTTATTTCAAATAATTAAGTGATAATAAATGATTAAGAAATACTAATAAATTGTCATAAAACAAGAGTAGAAACGGTGTGGGATGTGGTCTCACAAGAAATGAATTATGGTTTTGTTATTTAATAAGAGAAACGTGTAAACTCGAAAAAGGGGTCCTACAAACACACCAAAATAGGGTGTGTCGTCAGTGATGACAAACGATAATGGGTTTTGAAATAAAGTCACCAAGTCAAATAAACGAACATAAATAAATAACAATAATAGATTTCTATTCAACAAAAACTGGCATGAGTGGCATGATGATAGATGTTTTATATATACAATTTTGGATTATTATGAAGACTTCTTTATTATTATTATTCTCTGCGATAAAGTCTAGCACGTCATAGATTAAGATTTCATGTCGTTTGCTAATTTGATGGCAACAGCGATAACCTCAGTTCGTGTTCAGTTACATGTTTTTTAGATATTTATATAAATATTTTGTTTTTTTGCGTTTAATTTTGTTTTTCCCAAAGTGAGCAATAAATTGTTTGCCTTTTTATGGAGGTTGTTTTTTTTTTGGTGAGTTGCTACTCTCTGTTCCACTGAAAACTTCATTTATTAAATAATGCATTATTCAAAAGGTGTAATAAATCACAAATATAATGAAATGTAGTTACAAGCTGTTCATTATTTTATTTTTTATGGTGTTTCGAACAATTGCTTGCAACACGAAAGCCTACAATCAAATTGTGCAAAATTGCAAACCAACACCTTCAGTTTTGCACAGCCATTCATTCAGAGTCAGAGTCAGTCCGTCCGTCCGGCTGTCCATGCGTCTGTCTGTCAGCCAATAACCACTACCAGCAGTAAATTTTAAATGAAAATAAAAATGAAAAATTTGAAGGTAACTGCCATAAATTTTCCGAACATAAAAGAGGTGGAGGTTTTAAATTTCAAAGCAAACAAGATTAAGGAGAGAAAATATCGGCGTCAAGCAACTGTAGTGGCAACCTGTATTACAGGAACAACTGCATAGTAAGAGAAAATCATAAATTAAATTATTGAGATTTTTTCATAGGCGTTTGGCGGGCATAAATATGAGTAAGTATAATGGATCAAGAGTACGACAACATTTTTTCTATGAATGTTTTTGAAAAAATCTTCCGAGTAATCACAAAAAGTATGAAAATTTAAATTTGATGATACAATAACCTTTAGAGAAATATAGTATAAAATTTTACATATTGGGTAAGAGTTCCCAGAAGATCCATTACTTGCAAGCCAACAGTTATTGCACTACCGTAGTATTGAACCGTATTGAATTTGAAGACGATGACTTCATTGGTACAAGAGTCATAAGCCATTGATATTTATATTTGCCAATTTATGTAGGAGGTACTACGGAAGGGTTTCTACGAACTATATTAAAAATCATGCATGGAAGAATAATTAAATTTAATTTAATTTAGAAAAATTTTCAATATTATTTTCATAATAACGATTGGCATTAGCCCTTTCGTATTTTCGATGGAGATACAGGGTTTACACGCCTCATAATTTTTCACCCATGAACGAAACTATGTACAAGTGAAAATAGAGACCATTGGTAGCAGCTGTGGTTTATGGTTATATTGTAACACCCAAAAAGAGATGAGATAGAAACATCGCTTATTATACCGACGTACTTAGAATTCCTTCCTGAGCTGATTTATCTATGTCCGTCTGTCCGTCTGTAAATAAATTACAGGTCGCAATTTTGTCCGATCTTAATGAAACTTTGCACATATCTTTCTTTTGACAATATGACGATTACTTTTGAATTTGGTAGAAATCGTTTCAGATTTACATATAACTCCCATATATATGTACCTCCGATTTGGCATATATGCACCGTATAAGCAACATTTCTTAACCGATCTGTATAAAAACTGACAGAGGGTAGTCTCTTGATATACTTTGAGATAATTCTAAATTTGAAGAAAATCGCTTACGATTTAGATATAGCCCCCATATATATGTTACCCCCGATTTGACATTTAAGCTCTGTAAAAACTGTATTTTTTATCCGATCAGTACGAAATTCGGCAGAAAGAGGTTTCTTATTACATGAATTAACACTGCCATATTTGGAGAAAATCGATTCATATTTAGATATATTGCGCCCACATATATGTTACCCCCGATTTTATATGTAAGCGCTGTAGAAACCTTATTTTATATCCAATCAGTAAGAAATTCGACAGATAGAGGTTTCTTATTACATGAATGAACACTGCCAATTTCGGAGAAAATCGGTTCAGATTTAGATATAAACCCGGCATATATGTTCCTGCCGATTTGGTATAAAAGCGCTACAGAAGTTGGACTTCCTACCATTACAAAATTTGGCAGAAAGAAGTTTCTTAATTTAGGACGAATACTGCTCACTTGTGGAAGTTGATGAAAATCTGTTTAGATTATGTATTAGACTAGCTTACCCGGTGCGCTTCGCAGCCCCCATCTTTTATCTATTTTCTGTTTAGGGTACTGTAAAATATCTATACCTCTTTCTTTCAAAATGACATGATTATTACATACTAGCTGACCCGGTCCACTTCGTTGGCCCAGATTTCAGATTTCCGATCCCGTCAATTTTTGGGCTAATCACGTGGACTGCCACCAGATAAATATACACAAAATACAGCACTCTTCAAAAATTTGACTTTTATGTGCAATTTGACAAATTGTGCAAGATATCTTATTTTAGCAATTTAGCTTACATGCCCATTGTTCCGATCCCACGCCCATTGTTCCGATCCCGCCCAATTTTGGACAAATCACACAGATTTTCAGCTACTTTCACTTGGATCCCAGAAAGTCCATGAGCGGTGGGATATCTGGGATCACGGGTAGAAGGAATCTCAAGTAGATATCTCAATTTCAAAAGTTGGCTTAAAAAGGCGCGTTCACGCCCTTTGGTCCGATCCCGCCCATTTTAAGACAAACTACGTAGACTATCGCCCAATACGTATGCACATAATTACAGCACTCTTGCCGACAAATTGTGCAAGATATAAATTTTAAAATTTGGCTTATATGGGCAGGGTCACGCCCATTGGCCCGATCCCGCCAATTTTTGGACCAATCACGTAAACTTCCACCTGATAGCACTCTCGGTAACAAATTGTGCAATATATCTCAATTATAAATTTGGCTTATATGGGCAGGGTCACGCACAAATTGTGTAATATATCTCAATTTAAAAATTTGGCCTATATGGGCGGTACCACGCCCATTGATCCGATCCCACCCATTTTTGGACTAATCACGTAGACTGTCACCAGATACTTATACACAAAATTACAGCACTATCGCTAAAAAATTGCTCAAGATATCTCAATTCCAAAATTAGCCTTATATGGGCGGGGCCACGCCCATTTGTCCGATCCAGCCCATTTTCGGACCAGTCACGTAGACTGCCAACAGATATATATAAACTAAATTGCAGCACTGTCGCTAACATTTTTTTCAAGATATCCCAATTCCAAAATTTGTCTTACATGGGCGGAACCACGCCCATTAGTCCGATCCCGCCCATTTTTGGACCAGTCACGTAGACTGCCACCAGATATGTATACACAAAATTGCAGCACTCTCGCTAAAAAATTGCTCAAGATATCTTAATTCCAAAATTTCGCTTATATGGGCGGGGCCACGCCCATTTTTGGACCAATCACGTAGAATTCCACCAGATACATATACACAAAATCACAGCACTCTCGCTAATAAATTGTGCAAGATATCTCAATTTTAAAATTTTGCTTATATGGGCGGGGCCACACCCATTGGACCGATCCCGCCCATTTTTGGACCAATTACGCAGTCTTGTACCAGATACATATACGCAAAATTTCAGCGCTCTCTTTTACAAATTGTGTAAGATATCTCGATTTCAATATTTGGCTTATATAGACGGGGCCACGCCCATTGGTCCGATCCCGCCCACTTTTGGACCAATCACGTAGAGTACCACCAGATACTTATACGCAAAATTTAAGCGCTCTCTTTTACAAATTGTGTAAGATATCTCGATTTCAATATTTGGCTTATATAGACGGGGCCACGCCCATTGGTCCGATCCCGCCCACTTTTGGACCAATCACGTAGACTACCACCAGATACATATGCACCAAATTACAGTACTCTCGCTAACAAATTGTGTAAGATATCGCAATTTAAAAATTTGTCTTATGTGGGCGTGGCCACGCCCATTGGTCCAATCCCGCCCTTTTTTGGACCAATCCCGTAGACTACCATCAGATACATATGCACCAAAGTACAACACTCTCTCTAACAAAATTGTGTAAGATATCTCAATTCCATAATTTGGCTTATATGGGCGGGGCCACGCCCATTAGTCCGATCACGCCCATTTTTGGACCAATCACGTAGACTGCCACCAGATACATATGTACAAAATTACAGCACTCTCGCTAACAAATTGTGCAAGATATCTCAATTTTAAAATTTGTCTTATGTGGGCGGGGCCACGCCCACTTGATATATCGAAAATTCAAGTACCCTATTTTCACCACGCCCAACATATGTACATTCTGTGAAAATTTCAAGAAGATCGGTCCAGCTGTTTAGACGTCTATTCGGTACAAACAAACCAACAAACAAACAAACAAACAAACAAACACACATTCTTCTTTATATATATAGATGGTGCAAAATGAAGAAGATTTGATTGCTTTTATATATAAAATACGAACCCTCGTTTCATTTCTAGTGTGTGTTCCAAGAGTTACCCTGACATCATGGTACAATATTTATCCCTTTTCCCACTGCACCTCTGAACGTAGAAAAACTATTTTTTGGTTCATACGTTAGCAACTTTCCCCTAGTTTATATTGCAATAACTACATTCACACCCTGCTACAATATAAAACCATGTTTGTCCCACTGTGTCTATAAAGGTACGAATTTACAAATCTAAAGTGAATAGCTCCATAGTACCACATTTAACCCTTTCTGTGTCATAATTAACCAATTTTGCACGATTGTACAATATTTTAAAATGATAATTGATATTTCAAGATCCAAATTCGCAAGCTTAGGGCGTATTTCAACATTTTTGTACCCTATCTGTGCCATTTATTAAACTTGTTTTCCCCCACGGTTTAAGTAGAAGAACCAATTTGGAAAAACAATTTCTTAGCTTTGGCTTATGCTGTAAGATCTACCTTTGCACTCAGGGGCCACATTCAACACCTTTTGCACCACTGTTCCATACTAAACACTTTTTATTACACTGTGCTTCTAAAGTACGAATTTTTATACATATCTGGGACTATTTTGTTCCCTTTTTCCCCACTTACCACATTTAACCATTTTACCGTATTTAACTTTTTTGCTTCACCGTACCATATTTAACCCTTTTTGCTCCACTAAACCATATTTAACACATTTTTTCCCCTCTGTAACATGTTGAACAATTTTTGCTTGCCCCAACTGCATCATAATTTTGACCTTTTTGCACCACAGTGCTACATTTTTGCAGTGCATCATAATTCTAACCTTTTTGCACCACAGTGCCACTAAAAGCATACATTTGGAAAAAAAAAACATTCTTATTTCATATTTAACTTACCCTCTCTCCCTGCATCCATATTTTTACCCACTGTACCAAATGTACGTTTTTTGACCCATTGTGCTATATTTAACCTTGTGGGTCCACTGAATCATATTTAACACCTTTTTGTCCTACTATATTTTATCCACTATATTTAACCATTTTTGCCCTACTGTACCATAGTTAACACATTTTTGCCCCACTGTTCAGTCTGTCTCAATCGACTCATTCTAGTCGCGTCAGGAGTTTTCCTAGAAAGCTTTGTTCGCACTTTAGGCATAATGCACTTTTTAGATATTTAGAATTTAGATAGCGATTCCGGTCGCGGGCACAAAAAGAACTTACTTTTTATTACATACACATAAAATGAGCTTAATTGAAAAAAATTTTGATACTCTGCTCTGAAAAATAACGGCAAATAAATGTAAACGCATTGCAAGCAAATAGTAAAACAAAGGCAAAAATAAAATAAACTCAAACCAAACATAACATCACAGCAGCATGGTAATGTTTGGCTATATTTGTTTTTGCTTGCCTCTGGCTTTTTTTCACGTCACCACGCATAGCGTACGACAAAAAAAAAATACATTGCCATTCTCGGTTGCTATCCATAGCACACACACGCTCGGCCATATGTAGGCAAAACAAAAACAAATCACATTGCTATTCTCAGCAAAGCAATACTCACTGTAGGATGGGAGTGTAAAATATTGGAACACTCGCATCGTGTAGATGTGCCGCACACTGCTTTATTTTTCACTACCTCAACTACAATTTTTATACGCTATGAGTCGTCCATGTCCGTTTGTGCTTGCAGGTGAATTTTACTTAGGATTTTGAAAGCCATGAATCTCCTTTTCTAATAAACTTTTTAATAATTTTTTTGGCCTAAAACCTTCACCAGGTCGAGAGCTTTTTATTATAGAAAATTTCATGAAAATCAGCCGGGCCTTTCTCAAGATTGTTCCGAACATAAAAAAGGCACTTCAAAATATAATATTAGTTAAGATTATGTCGATTTGTTCCTCTCGGTTCTTGATCTATGAAAGAATACTGGGCATTTTAAGGTTATCGTTCCAGACCTAGTTTATTATGAACAGCATATTCAACTCCTCCTTCGAATCAGCCTTGATGAGACACGATGGAGTACTTTGTTAACTGAAACGAAACCAAAAACTATTATCTCAATGCCACTTTTCGCATTGCTAGGAAGGAGTAGGTTACTATAAAGTCGGCCCCGCCCGTCTTTTTTTCTTTCCTTACAGGTTTATTCCAGATATTTAATAAAATTTTTGGGAAAAATTTCCAAAAATGAATGCTATAAAGAAATGTCCTACTAAACTTTTATCCTTGAATATCCTTTAAAGTTGTGAGTGTAATTAAAGTTAAAGTGAGTGAAATTTGAAAAAATACACGTCACAGAACACTAACCGATATAACACATACTCGTATTAAGACTGTAGCCTCCTTTCTTTAACGGTTAAGGAATAACAATTATTTGAATTCCACATCCTATGTAGTTTATTAAAGACAATGAGACAAAAAAACACATTTATAAAATTACAAGGGTAACAATTTAGATTTAATTTTTTTTACACCAATTAAAATGTGAATAACATCAATATGAATATCAAATGAAAGGGGAGAGTTCCTTCTATTCATTGGAATTGTTGAAAAATGTTCCAAGAAAAATTGTGTACTTGAATATCCGTAAAAGTTTTGGGTAGGCCAATTTTATCAAACAAAAAATATAAATGCAGATTGTTTTTTAGATTTAACAAAAATGGATAGCTGGAAAACTGAAACAAGAATTTGGATTGTCCGCCGCTATCACGCACTGGAGTCCGTAGTTTCGGTTCAAAGAGAGTAAAGGCGCACGTTTGGCGGCAATTCTCCGAGCAGATGAGACGGCAACATAAACATACAAAAATGTCGAATATGGAGTGCTTCCAACCCACAGATACTCCATGAGACGAAATTGCATCCTCTTCGTGTCACAGTGTGGCGTGCAGTTTCAATACGCTGCATTGTCCGGCCCTAAAGCGATCACACCGTTACGGTTACTGGAGACCGTTACATGAGCATGTTGAGAGAGTTTTTCTATCCAGAATGAGAATTTCCTTCAACTCTGTGTGGTTTCAGCAAGATGGTGCAACTCCTCACATACCCCGGCATGTTATGACTGAATTGCGACGAAAATTTCCCAGTAAGCTGATATCCAGAAACTCCACATTCCGTTGGTCCCCCACTTCGCCTGATCTTACGAAAAGGTTAAAATTAAATTAAATGGTACATTAAAGTATAACTTTCAAAGTTTATTGTGTAAAATTTCCAGAAAAAAATATGTCAAGGACAGCATATGTGCGGAAGTGTCTCGAGTTGATTTGCGGTGCCCCTCATAACTCTATACCGATACCGATTATGTAAAGAAATAGTGTTAGCAATTGGTTCAGTAGTTTTTGAGTTATGAGAGGCACCGTCTTTGAAAACATGGGTTGTGGGAAAAACGCTTTAAAGTTTTTATAATGTACTGAGTCATGTATGAGGCGCGGTTGATTAGAATGTGCTGTATCTTTGTCAGTTTTGCTCTGACTCACCTCAAATTTTCACACAATAATATTGAAAGGTTCTCTATTCAGAAAAAAAATTTAAAAAAAACTGCAAAAAAGTTTATAAACGTTACCCCTCTTAAATAGCTGGAATTCTCAATTCACATTGTAATAAGTGCAAAGAAAAATATTTCAAAAATATTACGCTTCAAATTTTACAAGTCATTTAAAAAGGACAAACGATCACGAAATAAAAACTGAGTATGCAGTTTGGCTACCTATGGGTTTGCTACCAAAATTTTTTATGTTAAAACATTTTTTAGAATTTTTATTTCTACAATTCGGATTTTAGTATTTTTGAAGTATAAGCTAGATGAAGCTGGCATATAATTTAAATTTAAAAAAAAGGTAGAAATGCTGAAAACATCACTTTCACGTAGAAACGGAATTTTAGTAGCTTAGTAGCATTAAAACAATTAAAAAAATATTTTTTTTTCAAAAAAATGTTTTATGCTGGTGCGATAAACCCATACAAAATTGAAAAAAATTCGCAAAAATGTGTGTGTCCAATTTTTTTAAAGCTAGGATCCTAACGAAGAAAATAATGCCAATTTGAAAAAGTCTATGGATAAATGTATAAATTATGACCCATATTGTAAAAAGAGGGAAATTCAAAAAAACCAGTAAGGAAAGGCTAAAGTCGGGCGCGGCCGACTATATAATACTCTACACCACTCTCGTAATATTGAATAATTCTGAAATATAAATCAGAACGATCGGAGTGAAATTGCGACCTGTAGTCGACGAACAACTTAAGATGGACAGACCGACAGAGAGTCGGACGGACGGACGGACGGACAGACATGGTTCTAGCTATAGTATTTTCAGGTGTTACAAACATCTGCCATGAAACAAACTTATAATATCCTGTACCACAGTGTGGTGTAGGGTATAAAAACGATTGGATGTAAACTACAGCATCTATAGGACTAAAGGGTCAAATCGGACGAAAGATATGTATGGGAGCTATATCTAAATATTAACCGATTTTCTTCAAATTCGGCAATGTTGGTTCATGGATCAAGAAACACTACCATTCTAAATTTCAAAACGATTGGATGTAAAATACAGTTTCTATAGAACTAAAGGGCCAAATCGGTCGAAACATATATATGGGAGCTATAGCTAAATCTTAACCGATTTTCTTCAAATTCGGTATTGTTGGTTCATGGATCAAGAAACTCTACCATTCTAAATTTCAAAATGATTGGATGTAAAATACAGCTTCTACAGGACTAAAGAGCAAAATCGGACGAAACATATATACGGGAGCTATAGCTACATCTTAACCGATTTTCTTCAAACTCGGCAATGTTGGTTCATGGATCAAGAAACTCTACCATTATAAATTTCAAAACGATTGGATGTAAAATACAGCTTCTATAGGACTAAAGGGCCAAATCGGACGAAAGATATATATGGGAGACAGACAGACATCGTTAAATCGACTCAGCTAGTGATTCTGAGTCGATCGGTATACTTTAAGGTGGGTCTAGCCGTGTTATTTTCAGGTGTTACAAACATCTGCCGTGAAACAAACTTATAATACCCTGTAACACAGTGTGGTGTAGGGTATAATTAATACTATGTGTGGAATTGTGAAAGATTCTGTGTAGTAGTATAGAAGTTATGAGATAATCAATACTTCATTAAATATTGAACCTTCGTTGGGGTGTACTCGAAGGAGTTGACCACCTTAGTCCGTCTTCGATCTTAGTCTGAGATGGGAAAAATATTGACACATACCAAATTTGAAGTCAGTTGGTTAATCCTGTCAAAAGTTATCGTGCGCACCAATCGGACAGACGGACAGGTTGACGGACACCGGCCAAATATTCTCGGGGTCTATTAGATCCCTCCATCGATGTGTTACACTTTTGGCCCGCAGCATCTGATATATACCCCAGTTCACAATAGTGGGGGTACAAAAACCGGACATGTTGAAATACTCTTATTTCTCCCAAAAGTGCTATATTCTCCCATTGTTTTCTTGGTTAGGATGATAGCTTTAAAAACTAAGAAAAAACATTTTTTGAGAATTTTTTCTGTACTTCATGTTTTTTCTGAACCAGAAAAAATCGATTTTTAAAAAAAAAAAATCCAATTTTTTGTAATTATTTTATCGACAGTTACTAAACTTCTGTTTTCACGTGAATGTCATTACTAATATTTGTAGTCCTCATAATTTCCTTTAATTTAAATGTATTCAAATACCTAAATATGTTCCAAATACTAAAGACACATTCTAAGAAATTGGGAATTTTAAAGAAAATTAACAAAAAAATTACCGTTGATTTTTTTTAAATATTTTTTTCGTATTTAGGACACCTTATTACGCCAGACAATGTTGTGCCATTCGACAACAATTGTTTACATAGTGTACTTATAGCGATTTTAGCAACCCTACAAGAATGTTATATATAATATATATAATAATATATATATATAATATTTATCCACTCTGTATAAATTAAGGTCATTTTAGAAATGTAAATGTAAAGAATGAAAATCCCACGTGTTATTACCTTACCCAGCAAAGTAATTATGCAAATGTAATTATAATATAAGTAATAAATTATTATGCAAAATGTAACCATAAATTGCAGCAATAAATTATAATAATTTTTCTCTTTGCTCGCCCTCTCCTTTGTTGAACTAATTGTTCTTTCTTCATTAATTTTATACAGAATAGCCAAGAATTACTATTTACAATAACAGCAATAACTGCGAATACTATGAAATATATTATGGAATTTGTAATAAATATCATGTTTCACAATTTGTGCATTTTTCATTTCATAAATACAATTTCCTTTTGCATAATTTCGCATTTAGCATGCAAAAAAAAAAAATCAAGAAAATTAACCAGAGAATTTATTGTTTTGGTTATAAATCTGTCAACACGCAAGTTCCAAAGACCTGCAAAAGTCATGAGGCGGAAAACATGGACTTAGTTCATAAATGATTCATAATTCATGTTCTCTGTTCTGTTGTTTTGTGTTTTATTGTTTAGACGGGGGCAATAAATGAGTAAATGAATGAAGATCTTGGTAATTAAAACCATGGGCATGTCTAACATTAAATGGAATTGTAGCTAACAAGAATGTAGTAGGCAAAGTTAATAAATTATGTTAAAAGTGTGAATACGCGTGAAACTTTTTTCAGATCGTTTATTTTGCTTTGTTAAATTCAAACTTCCTTAATAATTTTTAAAGTAAATTATTCTTGTATGGAAGCACATCTCATTTTGGGTTTAAAATAACTCACATCAAATTTGTATTTAAACATTTAGGTCATTCATTCAATGGCCATCTACCAAAAATAAAAATATATCATAAAAAATAAAATAAGTAAGAAACTTTCAGTCGCGTGAATCGACCCTCACATCGTGAGAAATAGAATATGGAATATAATACTCTAGAGGAAGACCTCAGAGGTCGACGCTAGTATAGAGGAAGACCTCTAGTATAGAGGAAGACCTCAGAGGTCGACTTTAGTATAGAGGAAGACCTTAGAGGTCGACTTTAGTATAGATGAAGACATCAGAGGTCGACTCTAGTATAGAGGAAGACCTCAGGGGTCGACTATAGTATAGAGGAAGACCTCATAGGTCGACTCTAGTATATAGGAAGACCTCAAAGGTCGACTCTAGTATAGAGGAAGACCTCAGAGGTCGACATTATTATAGAGGAAGACCGCAGAGGATGACACTAGTATAGAGGAAGACTCTAATATAGATGAAGACCTCAGAAGTCGAATCTAGTATAGAGGAAGACCTTAGAGGTCGACTTTAGTATAGAGGAAGACCTCAGGGGTCGACTATAGTATAGAGGAAGACCTCATAGGTCGACTCTAGTATATAGGAAGACCTCAGAGGTCGACTCTAGTATAGAGGAAGACCTCAGAGGTCGACTATAGTATAGAGGAAGACCTCAGAGGTCGACTATAGTATAGAGGAAGACCTCAGAGGTCGACTATAGTATAGAGGAAGACCTCAGAGATCGACTATAGTATAGAGGAAGACTCTAGTATAGATGAAGACCTCAGAAGTCGACTCTAGTATAGATGAAGACCTTAGAGGTCGACTTTAGTATAGATGAAGACATCAGAGGTCGACTCTAGTATAGAGGAAGACCTCAGAGGTCGACTATAGTATAGAGGAAGACCTCAGAGGTCGACTATAGTATAGAGGAAGACCTCAGAGGTCGACTATAGTATAGAGGAAGACCTCAGAGGTCGACTATAGTATAGAGGAAGACCTCAGAGGTCGACTATAGTATAGAGGAAGACCTCAGAGGTCGACTCTAGTATAGAGGAAGACTCTAGTATAGATGAAGACCTCAGAAGTCGACTCTAGTATAGAGGAAGACCTTAGAGGTCGACTTTAGTATAGATGAAGACATCAGAGGTCGACTCTAGTATAGAGGAAGACTCTAGTATAGATGAAGACCTCAGAAGTCGACTCTAGTATAGAGTCCTTAGAGGTCGACTTTAGTATAGAGGAAGACCTCAGAGGTCGACTATAGTATAGAGGAAGACCTCAAAGGTCGACTCTAGTATAGAGGAAGACCTCAGAGGTCGACTATAGTATAGAGGAAGACCTCAGAGGTCGACTATAGTATAGAGGAAGACCTCTAGAAGACCTCAGAGGTCGACTATAGTATAGAGGAAGACCTCAGAGGTCGACTATAGTATAGAGGAAGACCTCAGAGGTCGACTATAGTATAGAGGAAGACCTCAGAGGTCGACTCTAGTATAGAGGAAGACTCTAGTATAGATGAAGACCTCAGAAGTCGACTCTAGTATAGAGGAATACCTTAGAGGTCGACTTTAGTATAGAGGAAGACCTCAGAGGTCGACTATAGTATAGAGGAAGACCTCAAAGGTCGACTCTAGTATAGATGAAGACCTCAGAAGTCGACTCTAGTATAGAGGAAGACCCTCGAGGTCGACTTTAGTATAGATGAAGACATCAGAGGTCGACTCTAGTATAGAGGAAGACTCTAGTATAGATGAATCCCTCAGAAGACC
Organism: Eudasyphora cyanicolor; assembly: GCA_963930755.1. Classification (NCBI taxonomy): domain Eukaryota; kingdom Metazoa; phylum Arthropoda; class Insecta; order Diptera; family Muscidae; genus Eudasyphora; species Eudasyphora cyanicolor. The sequence continues at coordinate 46,914,097 of OZ005737.1, read as the reverse complement.
TTAGAGGTCGACTTTAGTATAGATGAAGACATCAGAGGTCGACTCTAGTATAGAGGAAGACTCTAGTATAGATGAAGACCTCAGAAGTCGACTCTAGTATAGAGGAATACCTTAGAGGTCGACTTTAGTATAGAGGAAGACCTCAGAGGTCGACTATAGTATAGAGGAAGACCTCAAAGGTCGACTCTAGTATAGATGAAGACCTCAGAAGTCGACTCTAGTATAGAGGAAGACCCTCGAGGTCGACTTTAGTATAGATGAAGACATCAGAGGTCGACTCTAGTATAGAGGAAGACCTCAGGGGTCGACTATAGTATAGAGGAAGACCTCAGAGGTCGACTCTAGTATATAGGAAGACCTCAGAGGTCGACTCTAGTATAGAGGAAGACCTCAGAGGTCGACACTAGTATAGAGGAAGACCTCAGAGGTCGACACTAGTATAGAGGAAGACCGCAGAGGATGACACTAGTATAGAGGAAGACCGCAGAGGATGGCACTAGTATAGAGGAAGACTCTAGTATAGATGAAGACCTTAGAGGTCGACTTTAGTATAGATGAAGACCTCAGAAGTCGACTCTAGTATAGAGGAAGACCTTAGAGGTCGACTTTAGTATAGAGGAAGACCTCAGAGGTCGACTATAGTATAGAGGAAGACCTCAGAGGTCGACTCTAGTATAGAGGAAGACTCTAGTATAGATGAAGACCTCAGAAGTCGACTCTAGTATAGAGGAATACCTTAGAGGTCGACTTTAGTATAGAGGAAGACCTCAGAGGTCGACTATAGTATAGAGGAAGACCTCAAAGGTCGACTCTAGTATAGATGAAGACCTCAGAAGTCGACTCTAGTATAGAGGAAGACCCTCGAGGTCGACTTTAGTATAGATGAAGACATCAGAGGTCGACTCTAGTATAGAGGAAGACTCTAGTATAGATGAATCCCTCAGAAGACCTTAGAGGTCGACTTTAGTATAGATGAAGACATCAGAGGTCGACTCTAGTATAGAGGAAGACTCTAGTATAGATGAAGACCTCAGAAGTCGACTCTAGTATAGAGGAATACCTTAGAGGTCGACTTTAGTATAGAGGAAGACCTCAGAGGTCGACTATAGTATAGAGGAAGACCTCAAAGGTCGACTCTAGTATAGATGAAGACCTCAGAAGTCGACTCTAGTATAGAGGAAGACCCTCGAGGTCGACTTTAGTATAGATGAAGACATCAGAGGTCGACTCTAGTATAGAGGAAGACCTCAGGGGTCGACTATAGTATAGAGGAAGACCTCAGAGGTCGACTCTAGTATATAGGAAGACCTCAGAGGTCGACTCTAGTATAGAGGAAGACCTCAGAGGTCGACACTAGTATAGAGGAAGACCGCAGAGGATGACACTAGTATAGAGGAAGACCGCAGAGGATGGCACTAGTATAGAGGAAGACTCTAGTATAGATGAAGACCTTAGAGGTCGACTTTAGTATAGATGAAGACCTCAGAAGTCGACTCTAGTATAGAGGAAGACCTTAGAGGTCGTCTTTAGTATAGATGAAGACATCAGAGGTCGACTCTAGTATAGAGGAAGACCTCAGAGGTCGACTATAGTATAGAGGAAGACCTCAGAGGTCGACTATAGTATAGAGGAAGACCTAAGAGGTCGACTCTAGTATAGAGGAAGACCTCAGAGGTCGACTATAGTATAGAGGAAGACCTCAGAGGTCGACTATAGTATAGAGGAAGACCTCAGAGGTCGACTATAGTATAGAGGAAGACCGCAGAGGTCGACTATAGTATAGAGGAAGACCGCAGAGGATGACACTAGTATATAGGAAGACCGAAGAGGATGACACTAGTATAGAGGAAGACTCTAGTATAGATGAAGACCTCAGAAGTCGACTCTAGTATAGAGGAAGACCTTAGAGGTCGTCTTTAGTATAGATGAAGACATCAGAGGTCGACTCTAGTATAGAGGAAGACCTCAGAGGTCGACTATAGTATAGAGGAAGACCTAAGAGGTCGACTCTAGTATAGAGGAATACCTCAGAGGTCGACTATAGTATAGAGGAAGACCTCAGAGGTCGACTATAGTATAGAGGAAGACCTAAGAGGTCGACTCTAGTATAGAGGAATACCTCAGAGGTAGACTATAGTATAGAGGAAGACCTCAGAGGTCGACTTTAGTATAGATGAAGACCTCAGAAGTCGACTTTAGTATAGATGAAGACCTCAGAGGTCGACTCTAGTATAGAGTAAGACCTCAGAGGTCAATTCTAGAATAGAGTAAGACTTCAGAAGTCGACTTTAGTATAGAGGAAGACCTCAGTGGTCGACTCTAGTATAGAGGAAGACCTCAGAGGTCGACTCTAGTATAGAGGAAGACCTCAGAAGTCGACTCTAGTATAGAAGAAGACCTCAGAAGTCGACTCTAGTATAGAAGAAGACCTCAGAGGTCGACTCTAGTATAGAGGAAAACGCCAGAGGTCGAATCTAGTATAGAGGAAAACCTCAGAGGTCGACTCTAGTATAGAGGAAAACCTCAGAGGTCGACTCTAGTAGTTCAGTTGAGCTGAAAATCAAATGATTCCTTCGAAGTGAGTTGTTCCTTCTAAATATCCTTTAAGCCTTCTTTTGATGTTCGCTGTATAATTTCCTTATTTAAATAATTTTTTTCAAATCCCTATTCTCAATTTTTTCTATCAGAAATGAGTACACTATTAGATTGCCAAACATATTTTAATAAAATCAACCTCCAATAAAATAAAAAAATCTCCATTTAAATCATTTTCAATTGTTTCCCAAACTTTACCGGATTTTTGATATTTCTTTTCAAAAATTCTTTAAATTTTGAAACTAATTTAAAATGATTAATAACACCGATCCCTCATTCGTTGCCTTCTGCATCGCCATCGCCATCGTCATCAGACATAACAAATGTTTTAAACCTAACTTTTCACACGATACTTTGAGAATCTTTGTGGGGCGGCCAAGACAAGAAGCAACCTTCGTTCTCAAAGGGATTTCTTTTCATTTTTTTTGCGAAAAATTTATGTGTGTGTCCAATCATATAACACAGAAAGAATACTGAAGGAAATATTAAATGTGTCTTATTATTTTCGTATGTGTCAACATAAATATTCTTTCAAAAATTTATAACCGCCAACGACTGAGATGGACTTGATGTTGTCTGCCGCTTCTGCTGATATTGTTCATTGCAGCAGAAAAGTAAGCGCTGCAGCATGAATTGAGAACCAGGGCAAGATGAAATGGTTAAGGTTGTTGGTGTAGTCGAAGTTTAACTTCTGTTTGTTAGTTTCTGCCGAAAACACACAATATCATAAATTTAAAATTGCATTGAAATTATGATGATGAAATGTTCGTGGTCCCTTTACACTATCTAAGAGATTAGTTGCTTTTGATAAAAGCTTATAATACATACTGAACACATTCTTGAAACAAGATGTATTTTTATATAACTTAATAAGTCGAATATATAAAAAAGATAAGGCGAATACCAAGAATATTTTTTTGGGACGAAGAAATGTTGAAATATTTTCACATCGAAGGACCAAATAAGACAGACACTGCCATTTCATATCAAAAAAATCACGGTAACAAATCACCAATAATCGTTTACACTCTTTGAGAGATTTCTAACGTCATAGCTCTTAATATTTATAGAGTTTATTCTCCAGAGTATATATTTTTATAAAAATTTATAGTGTAGGTGGAAGGCCCAAAGTTGAATAAACTTTTCATTTCGTTGAGAAACAGATCAAAAATTGCTCTTTGTCATATCCACAAAACAAGTTAATTTCTAAATTCAAGTCGCTTCGATAAATAAAGTAAATAATCTCCGAATATCCTTTACAATGAGACGACGTGACGTGCCCTACGAGAGTCCTTAATACAGACTGAAAAGATTAAAAAAAATCAAATTTTTTCTAATTATTTTAACAACAGTTACTAAAGTTTTGTTTCCAATTGAGAGTGCCATTACTGGCACTGGTTGTAGTTCTCATAATTTCCTTTAATTTAATGTGTATCCCGGCTTTATCGAGTGTATGATTCAAGAAAAAAGGTCCAAATACTAAGGGTACCTTCCAAGAAAATGGGAATTTGAAAGAAATTTTTTTTAAATTTATTTCGTGCTTAGGACACCACGTAACACCAGAAAATGTTATGCACAGCCCTAAGACAACATTTTTTTTGCATCGTGTTAGTAATTAAAGTTCTTATTGAACTCATATCTAAAAGAACATATTTTTCTAATATTTGATTGGAATAAGTCGAAAGATTCAATTTGAAGAGGAAAGAAGAGAGCATTACAAATTTATGAAATAAGATTCCGCGTCGAAGGACCAAATAAAATAAATAGCAAAGTGACCGTGATCATCTTTTTGTATCCTTTACAAAAACCTCTTTAGTTTAACAAGAAAAATTTTAAGAAAAATCAGCTCTTTTATTCCTACATATCAAATTATTCTCGTGTAAACGGCCCTTTTATTCAACTCCCTTTAAAACTAAATTTTCTACACTATCAGTTGAACTTCATTTGATTTCTTTGGAATCGCAAAAAATGCTGCACACATTTTCTCTCTCTCTCGCGTCTTTCGGAGCTACCTTACCTTCTTCATTTTCATTTTGTTTCGCCGTTGTCTTATTTAATGTTGTTTTTGTACGTTTTTCATGCTTTTACTGGTTATTATAATCGCATAAAATAAAGAGCGAAACCATCCGACATTTTAATGGCCAACATAAATTGTAATATTAAATCGAGCTGTCATGTTGTTGGGTCGTTTATGCCGCGCTTTATACACTGACATTTTGGGGTACAGTGTGCCGAGTGCAAAATTAACCAAATACATGATAGAAACATAGCATTCATAGCCTTGTTAACAAAATAATCTTGAATATTAAATCAGAAAATCGTAAGGTATTTGATCTATGTCCGTCCGTCTACGAGTATATGGGTGGTGCACAGGAAAAATTTCGAAATAAATGACCGAATAACATTATTTATTCTTTATAACTTTGTTTATATTGTCCCCAGACGCAAAATCGTTAGGAATATATATATGGGGGATTTCATGTCAAATGACTGAACTTTTAAAACCGATGTCTTCTGATCGGGATTAAACTTGCAAGTTGTCGTTTAAGGACAGTCCGAGATGGAGGGTGTTGAATTTTGGACAAACGGCCCTTCTTTTCTATTCTTATAACTAATTACCCTATGCACCAACATTTTTGTAATATGGAGTCCTAAACACGAAAAAAATATTAAAAGACAATTTTAAGGTCATTTTTTTTTAAAAAAATTTTCTTAAAATTTAAATGTGCTTTTAGTATTTGGACCATTTTTTTTTAAGTTAAAGCTCGATAAAGCCGGGAAACACAATAAATTAAAGGAAGTTATGAGGACTACAAATCTTAAAATAACCATAAAAATAGCAAAAACCAGTAAGGAAAGGCAGAAAGTCGGGCGGGGCCGACTATATAATACCCAAAACCTCCCTAACAATGTGATAAGGGTCATTGCCATAATAATTTGGAATAATTGGTAAATGAGTAGAAACATATTATCTAATTCTGAAACGATAATCGCTAAATTAAGCACTATTCGTTCCTAAATTGAGAAACATCTTTCTGGAAAATTTTAATGATCGGAAGTAAAATACAACTTCTATAGCGGTTTGATACCAAATCAGGAGGAACATATAACAGGTGGCGCAAAAGTAATCCTCCTATCAGAAAATGCTATACATTTTGCGATTGGTCCCTAATGTCAGTTCTGTTTTGACATTTGTGTAGTAAACACATGCGAAATACACGTTAATAAACAATGTTACGCTACACTGCTCCAGAACGCGAAATATTTCTGACTATTTATTTGACCAATAATCGGTCGGTGACTTTGGCATAGATTTCCTGGCCGTCCAACGCCTACTGGTGAAACACTGCGACGTTTAGCCGCTCGCCTCGAAGAGACTGGCACAACACGAGATGCTGCCAGGCGTGGCAGACCCCGGAGTAGCCGTTCTGCAGAGAATATTGCTGCTGTAGCCGAGGATGTCATGGAAGCGCCGTCGACATCGACCAGACGACGTGCCACGCAAATGGGTATCAGTCGACGGTCTCTACAGCGAATTTTGTTACAAGATTTGAAGATGTTTCCGTACAAAGTCCAGACGGTGCATCAGCTGTTAGCTGCTGACCGCCAATCGCGTCTAACATAACATCGAAAGGTTACTTTTGCGCCACCTGTTATATGGAGCTTGAATATAAATCTGAACCGATCTTCCCTGAATACCCATTCATGTAAAAAGACCTCCTTATGTCGAATTTCGTACTGATCGGATATAAAATACAGTCTCTGCAGCGCTTACATGTCAGATCGGGGTAACATATATATGGGAGCTACATCTAAATCTGAACCGATTTTCTCCGAATTTGGCAGTATTTCTTCATGTAATAAGAAACCTCTTTCTGCCGACTTTCGCACTGATCGGATATAAAATAACATTTTTACAGCGCTTACGTATCAAATCGGGGGTAACGTATATATGGGGTCTATATCTAAATCTGAACCGATTTTTTCCAAATTTAAAAGTGTTCATTCATATAATAGGAAACTTCTTTCTGACGAATTTCATACTGATCGGATATAAAATACAGTTTTTACAGCGCTTACATGTCAAATCGGGGGTAACATATATATGGGGGCTATATCTAAATCTGAACCGATTTTCTCCGAATTTGGCAGTATTCCTTCATGTAATAAGAAACCTCTCTTTGCCGAATTTCGCACTGATCGGATATAAAATAACATTTTTACAGCGCTTACATGTCAAATCGGGGGTAACGTATATATGGGGGCTATATCTAAATCTGAACCGATTTTAACCAAATTCAATAGGGATCGTCCCTGGGCCAAAAAAAAAGATATGTGTAAAGTTTCGTCGAGATCGGACCATAATTGCGACCTGTACTTTGATTATAAGAATACATGCACAGACGGACAGACAGACAAACGGACATAGCTAAATCAACTCAGAAAGTGATTCTAAGTCGATCGGTATAATGAACGATGGGTCTATTTCTTCTCCTTTTGGGTGTTACAAACAAATGCACAAAGGTATAATACCCTGTACCACGGTGTGGTGTAGGGTATAAAAATAGAAAAAAATCACAAAAAAAATTATTGTTCCAATTCTTAAAAGCTAGCATCCTAACAAAGGAAACAATTCTAAGTTGAAGAAATAAGAGAATTTCAACATTATTCGCTTTCCCCCATTATTGTGAACGACGGTATATATCAGATGCTGCGGGACAAAAGTGTAACTAATCGATGGAGTGACCTAAGGGATCCCAAGAATATTTAGCGGAAATCCGTCCTTCAGTCCGTCCGTTTGTTTGTCTGGTTGGTACGCACGATAACTTTCGACAGGATTAACCGATTGGCTTCAAATTCGCTATGTGTCAATACTCACCCGTATCGCGAATAAATGTTCCCTCAAAATGTGTTCACTTTCCACCAAATTCCAATCGGCAACTTTGTTCCCTGAATAATTCCCTTGTTCGAAAAAATTCCCCCTATCGTGAATTATTTTTGTGTGTGGAATTTTTTTTCCTTTTCACTTCGATTTGTTCACTTTATTTTTGCTAGCGAATAGAACGGACTCATCGTGAAAGTGTTTATTTTTGTCTTCAAATATCGAATAAAACTAAAAAAATATTTATTTTACAGGAGTGGATCAGTTAGAAAATAACAAAGTGATATATTTTTAAGAACTCTATTTGTTCGATCTATAATGTTTCGACATTTGCCATGGACATAATTAAATTTCTGTTTGAAAGAGCCAGCTGCAGGACATCTATATGGAACTAACAGTCAGGGCTCCAGTGGGTATCCGCCATCGTCTACAAATGTTGGTATGAATCGTCTACAAATGTTGGTATGATATATGGCATACATACGTATACGTATATATATTCGCACCTAATAACCTCAATTTGCTTCCACTTTATAAATAGTCTTGTTCCATTACATTTCTGAAATAACTCGTACTTCACACAAAGGAATCTTGAAAAGCTCCTTACTATCGTTTATCTTTGAAACATATATTTGATTAAATCGGGAAAATATAAAATAAAATGGTGGGCGTACGATTGTCTCATTTAGCTAAACTATCCTTTTCTGTTAAAGTACAGGTGCTTATTTGTGTGTGTGGTGATATAATTTTCACGTTTCAATACATCCAAGGACACCGGGTATTCCAAATTTAGTGCATAAATCTTGTGCTATAACATTCCCTTCCTCTTGAGTTCGATAAGTTATCCACTTGCGACAAATTCTCGATTCTAATTGAATCAAAACATTGGAGAGTACTTCACTGACTGTGCCATGCCGACTTCAGGATCATTGCCAAATCCTTTCTGATACCCACCATCTGCAAAGAACTGTAGACAAGCACTCAGTTATGCAATTGGCGTAATCGCAAATGATTTTTTTGTAGTACAGGGTTAGAATTTTTTCGAGTAAAAACCGCCTTGTTTACCCTGTAATGTTGAAAAAAATTAAAAAAAAACAATTTTGACAAAATAACGTATGCTACTAAGGACAATTACATTATATCAGGCAACTCCAAAGGATTGGATGCATCTCTCAAACTTCACCGCTCGTTGTTCTATACACCCCTCTTGTTCCTCTAATAGAAGAATAATTCTTTTTTTAAACATTTAAGTATTATTTTAACCTTAATTTTGAAAAACAAAATGCTTTTCAACTCTTCTTCTTGGTTTTTACGCTCACTGTGCATAATTTATTAATTTTGAACAGCTGTTCGTTTTCGATACATCATACAGATTCGAAGTGAACAAACTGTTCCCTAATATTCACGATTCATATTCCACTTCCCGTGAAGTGAAGAAATCTAGGGAACAAATATTCCACTTATTATTTGCGATAGGGGTGACTATTTTCTATCTCAGACTAAACCGGGTCTATAGGAGATGTCAAAACACCTGTGCATGCTCGCCCAGTTCGCTCTGCGGAAAATATTGATGCTGTTCGCGATAGTGTGACCAGTCGTCGTTGCCAACAATTGAACATCTCACGAACAACACTGATGCGAATTTTGAATAATGATATGAATTTACACGCTTACAAGGTTCAACTGACTGAGCTGAAGCCTTGATAGACAGAATTTAATGGTGACTTTTCAAAGAAAATAAACTTCAGCGATAAGGCACACTTTCTCAGCAGTGGATTCGTTAAAAAGCTGAATTGTCGCATTTGGGCAAATGAGAATCCTGAAATGATTGTTGAAAAGCCGATGCATTCACAAAGAGATGACTGTTTGGTGCGGTTTATGGGCTGGCGGCGTCATCGGGCCGTACTTCTTCGATAATGAGATCGGCCAAGCAGTTACCGTGAATGGTGGGTGTTTGCTATCGCGACATGATAACGGACTTCTTGTGGCCAGAAATTGAGGGTATGGACCTGGACGATATGTGCATCCAACCTGATAAACAATCCTTGCCGCACATCCAGCGTTACAATGGCTCTTTTGTGCGAGAAATTCAATGGCCGTGTTATCTCACGTCTTGGCGAAGTTATTTGGCCGGCACGATCATATGATTTGAAACCGTTGGACTTCTTTCTTTGCGGATAGTTAAAAGAAGAAGTGTACGTCAATACGCCAAGAACAATTCAAGAGCTTAAGGATGACATAATTCGGCACATTAACGACGTTGACAATTATGTCTCAGAGTCATTGAAAATATGGACCATCGGATAGAGGTATGCCACCGTAGACGTGGCGTGCATTTGGCCGATATTTTGTTTCACACATAATTGTTATAGATCCTTCATAATAAAAAATATTTTAATTTAATATTTAATATAATTCTCTGAAAACTTTTACAATTAACATCGTTCGTTTGGTTGGTCCACCCTTTATACAAAGAAAGTTCTGTCGCCGAATTTGCCTACCCTAATTTGTCTAATTTGTAACACTGTGACAATCTGAAAAGAAAAACTGCATTCAACATAACTAAAACAACTCTTTGCGAAGAATGAGAAAAAAAAATAACGAATGAATGTATCTCAGCCATATTTTTGTTATCATCATCACAATCCTCCTACTGTCCTTCTGTGCACCGCCAGACACACCGTTTCGCGGACATCGCGCGCCTTCCATCGCTCCATTGGTTTGTTATGTGTTGTCACTCGGTAGTTAAAAAAGTCACTCGGACAGAGATACACTTACCACCACTTCACGCTCCACACTTCTTCTGGGAATGGGCAATCCTGTCGTTGTTGGAGTAGCAATGTACATAGCTGTGGCCGTGCTAGTGTTGATGCTACTCTCGGCTGGAGTTCAAATGCTGCTGCAATCGTATCGCGGCAGCAGCAACAACCATTCATGATTAGTTTGTTGGTTGTTTGCTTTCGTAGTTATTGGTGTTGTTTGCTTTGAAGAGCAGACAGCAACAAAAAAATGGAAGAAGTTCTCTCCTAAGAACTGCAAACTTAAAAACGGATGGAAGGACAGACAGACGGACGGACATCGTTTAAATTCAGAGCTTATAGTAAAACATTTGTATTTGGCGCTTTTCGTTTCTTTGTCGGCTTAAATGAAAGCAAAATGTGATTGAGGATGAAGTTCCTGTTTATAGCGTTTTTTGTTGTTGTCTTGCTGTGTCGGTAAGGCGCTTAGCAAATGCGTAAGACAGAAAAGAAGTCCCAAGAAAAAACGAATTTCCAGGGGTATTGGTAGCCCTGGAGGTGGAAAAGGGTTTTTTTGAGAAACATGTTTAAAGTAAAAAAAAAAATTGACATAATTTATTGAATGATTGAATTTGAAGAATTCCAATTGCTAAACGAATCATAAATTCTGGTTTCTGCAGAAAAAATAACTCAGATCTGATTGCCCAAGACAAGATGAATCGGGGAATAGCCACTGCTCACGTACGCTAGACATCACTGCAATCTCCTCTACACCTCTCTTCGGAGACCTAATTCTATCCATATATACATATTTATTTTTGTTATAGGAGCGACAATTTAAAAAATTAGCAATTCTTTCAAACTAAGTAGATAGAAAATAGTACATTTGTGTGGGAGGTACCAAAAGAGGGGTGCCAATTGCGCCCAATTTTCACTGGACAATAGGTACTATAAAAGTATTACACTGTACACAATTTCAAGTATTTGCATGAAGTGATATTATAGTTATAAGCAGTTAACTTTTGGTGCAAAATGGTTCATTTGTGTGGGAGGTACCAAAAGGCGCGCGGCAACTTCGCCCATTTTTCTCGTGGTGACAGTGACTAATAAACTAATATCATGTGTAGAATTTCAGATGATTCGAATAAGTAGTATAGAAGTTGTTAAAGAATCAATATTTCACTAAGAGTTAACCCTTTGTGGGGGAGGTACTGGAAGGAGTGGACCAATATAGTCCGTCTTCGAACTCATCTGGAGATAGACAAAAATATTACCGCATACCAAATTTGAAGTCAATCGGTTACTCCTTTCGAGAGTTATCGTGCGCACCAGCAAGCAGACAGACAGACGGACGGACGGACATTGCTCATTCGACTTAAAATGACCCAAAACGGATATCCGCCGAACATACTTAAGGTCTTAGGTCACTCCTTCGATGTGTTACACTTTTGGTTCGTAGCAAATGATATATACCCTCCTCTCTAAGGTGAGGCGATAACTGCCGGTACCTTTAATACCGGTATTCTTATCCTGTGACATATGCAAGTACTAGACTAGAATAATAGGTACAGTACCTACATACTTATTACTACAATACTAGTCAAGGGGAAGAGTTCTTTTGCAAACATTTACCATTTGTCCTTTTTATCTTTGAACTTCGGAAAGAATATTTATCTACAGTAGTCGAGCAATATATTATGGTGGCTTTAATGCCAGTTTAAAATCATATATGATTTTACCGATCCCTGTCATGGGATCGGTATATTCAGGAAAATTGATACAACATTTCCCGCAGGGTATGTTCAGCTAAATTTCTGTGGAACGACGATTTTTTAAGTAACTAAAAAATATGTATTTTAAAATTTCTATTTCTTAATAAAGATATACTCGTGTAGTAACTGTAGTTTTTATACTAGCATAGTGTTTATTTAAAAATGAATACAATGTTGCCAAAAATTAAAATTAATATCAGTCTCTGCGATGGCTTTATGTTTATTTCTTGAATAATTTATTTTTCACACATCTGACATGAAAAACCAGGCAAAATGAAAAAAAGAAATATTTTTGACGCAGATCGTTAAAACTTTCCCTAGATTCTATAATTTTTTTTAAACAATCCCATTACTTGTCACGTTTTTAGATTAAAATACCACAGAAGCGAAAAGACGTCATTTTATTGCATGAAAAATAGAAGAAAATAAAAAATTTGTATATAATAAGAAATGTGAACATAAATTATGAAAAACTCTTTAAGTGAGCCATTTGTCATGCTTGCAGAAGCAAAAAAATATGAGAAAATCTTATGGTCAATTAATAAATTTTAATTAAAAGAGACATTTCATTTCCCCCCACACACATAGATAGATATGGTTGGGGGAAGGAGGGAGAGAGAGAGAAAAAAATAACAACGCATAGCAAACAAATATTTATATGTATAAGAAAAACATCCAAGAAAATTAATTCGCCGAAATAAATTTAAAATGCTTTAAACGAAAAAAAGAACAAAATTGTCGCAACATCATCATAATTTCAAAAAGGCGAAAACACCTAAAATTATTTTTCCTTGTCTTTTCCATCTTTGTTTTAGACATTTAGCATTTTCATCTTGCAATTTATTTACACTCATAAAACTGTGAAATATTTATTCACTCAACAATTTTTGTGATTAACACAAATGTTCTTCAAAATGAATGATCACTGACGTCTGTGTCGGCTGAATTTGTGGTGGGATTTGGCTTTGGATTTGGTTTTGGGCGGTTTGGTGAGATGTTGTCACACAGAAATGTCTCAACATCAGTGAAGGTGGCCGAGACACAGCGACAGCCATTGCGGCACAAGGAATTTCATATTAACACTGTGATTATAATTAATTTCAAAATACATTTTCAGAACAAAACTGACAACATCAGCAGATATAGGCAAAAAACACGACATTCGTATAAGACATCAACTAAAGACTAATGTTATACTCGTATACGAGTACAGAACAAGTTAATGAAAGTGTTATTCGGAGCGGAACGACTATAAAATACACTTTTGTTAATGTTTGCAGTTCTAAGAAATTATTTCCTTAAATAAGCCACATACATATAGCAAAATGAATAAAATTTTTATATTAATTACACTATGAAACAAAATTGTTGTCCAAGGGATGTGGATAACAGTTTCTGGTGCAATTAGGTGTCACAATCACGAAAAATGTTTTTATGGTAAATTTTTTTTTTAATTTTTTTTTAAATTCCAGCTTTCATTGAAAGTACATTCAGTATTTGGACCATAATTTTTCAAGTACAAGGTGGCGCAAAAGTAACCTTTCGATGTTTTGTGCCAAAGTCACCGACCGATTATTGGTCAAATAAATAGTCAGCAATATTCCGCGTTCTGGAGCAGTGTAGCGTAACATTGTTTATTAACGTGTATTTCGCATGTGTTTACTACACAAATGTCAAAACAGAACTGACATTAGGGGCCAATCGCAAAATTTACAGCATTTTCTGATCACATTTTTTCATTTATCACATTTTTTAAAAGCCATCATGCCAACGAAGAAATCACCGTCTATATGAAAAAAATTTATGGATAGATGTAAAAAAATTATGAGCCAAATGTTAGGGAAATTCAAAAAAATATTGTTTCATATTTTTTCGTTTTTATACCCTACACCACACTGTGGTACAGGGTATTATAAGTTTGTTGCACGGCAGATGTTTGTAACACCTGAAAATAACACAGCTAGACCCACCTTAAAGTATACCGATCGACTCAGAATCACTAGCTGAGTCGATTTAAGCATGTCTGTCCGTCCGTCCGTCTGTCCATGTAAAGTTGTTCGTCGACTACAGGTCGCAATTCTTCTCCGATCCTTCTGAAATTTTGCAGTTTAGAGTATTTCGCAGCTATTGAATTTGGTTGAAATAGGTTCAGATTTAGATATAGCTCCCATATATATCTTTCGTCCGATTTGGCCCTTTAGTCCTATAGAAGCTGTATTTTACATCCGATCGTTTTGAAATTTAATAGAAGAAATATATGTGTAATATTTTGGTATACGAGTTAAACGGTCGTTCACTGATATTTGTGCCGTTTGGATGTTCGTTATGTCTACGGCTCCACCGAAACATTTGTGTGCAAAGTGTTTTAAACTCTTGCAGTCCGAAAAGTGTATAAAGTGCAATATTTGCAATGGCAAATTTCATTACTTCTGTTCTGAGGTTGATGATCAAAGTACTTTGGATATGGTTAAAAAAACCAAGAACTGTGTTTATAATTGCAATGATTGTTTATGTGCTTCGGGTGATTTAGTTGCTTCAGTATCTACGCTCGCTAGCGAAATAAGAGAACTTAAGAGTGTGGGTTTTAAGTTTCTCAGTGAGTCTACTGCGGATGCAACAATAATACATGCTTCTTCTTCTTTAAATACCGGTTTGTCAACTTGCTCTTCTGCTCAATCATCTATTGATGCTATCCACCGTCGCTCCAAGCCTTCTAACACTCAGTTGTTGACGAATGCTCCAAATGATGTCAATGGTACTCGTGAGAATACGCCTGCTAATAATATGAATGCCTGCGTTTTAAAATCTAATGCTGCCCCTCTGTCTTCAACTCTTTTTAATGCTGATATGGATTGCCAATCAACGAGTACCAGATCTCAATTGTTGGTTAATGCTCTTAATGAAGAGAACACATTTGTTGATAATGTTAACTCTCGTCGTAATTTGCATACAGAAGGTACGATGCGAGCGACCAATGTATCTGGTGAAATGGTCGTTCCTGCTGTTGATGATGTAGCTGCTACTAATGCTGTTGGTGCTGACATCCCAGTGGACTCTGCTTCTTGGAAAAAAGTTTCATCGAGAAAAAATCGTAAAAAGGCTACAATAGTTGGTAAAGGAAATAATAATGATCTGGAAGTCGTGGTTAAGAAGAAATGGATCCATCTTTCTTCGTTTAAACCGAATGTGACTGAAGATCAGATTCTTGATTATGTTGCTAAATACATCGAAATAAGCAAATCTCACATGGCATGCTATAAATTGGTGAAAAAGGATGTCGATCCTAATGAGCTAAGAAGTATTAACTTCAAATTGGTAATTTCTCCAGAGTTTTACGATGAGTTATTTAAACCATCTCTTTGGCCAGCCCATGTTCAAATAAGGCCTTTTATAAATTTTCCCTCCAATCAGGAAAAAATTCGTCAAACATAGCATCAATTTCGTTTTCGTCGCTAAATGTTTACTTCCAAAATATGGGTGGCATGAGAACCAAACATAGTTCGATTTGTATGCAAACTTCGCAATGCAGCTACGATGTCATAATTTTTGTCGAGACATGGCTTAATGTTGACTTCAAGGATGGCGAATTTTTTGATGTTAATATGTATAATGTGTACCGAAAGGATCGTGATCCTGTAAAAACTAATTGTTCCCGTGGTGGTGGTGTCATTATAGCTGTGAAAAAATGTCTAAAATCAACACTTATCAATCTTTCAAATAACGATACCCTTTTGGATCAGCTGTGTGTCCGTTTGGATGGATTTATCCGCGTCCTTATTTATAATAGCTTCCTATATTCCCCCTGGTAGCCCAGAAAGTTTATATGATTCACACCTGCATAATATATCTAATATTATTCCTAAAAATGATTGTGATGGTTGTATGATTCTTGGAGATTTTAATTTAGGTAAAATTTCTTGGACTAGACCTCCAAATTCTAATTTATTATATCCAGCTAAAGTAAATTCTACTACAGAAATCAATTTTATTGATTCCATGTTTTGTCTAGCGCTTAATCAAGTCAATACTTGTTTCAACACACTGGGTAAGCTTTTAGACCTGGTGTATGTTTCAAAAAATATAAAATTTTCTATCGAAGCATGCGATCATCCAATTACAGCCCCGGATATGCACCATGTTGCAATACTTATGCAATTAGAATTTTATAGTTTTGATGTAAATAACAATGTTAATAACATTTGTTTTGATTACAATGCTTGTGATTTTAATGTAATTAATCGAAAAATATCAGAGATTAATTGGTTAAATTTGTTTAAAGATAAGAATATTAATGATTGTTACTGTGTCTTTAGATACATAATATGTGATATCATATCTGTGAATGTTCCAAAGATAAATTTTAGTGTTTACAAACTTCCATGGTATATCCCTGGTTTAAAAAAGCTTAAGAATTTACGTAACAAATTTTACAAAATCTATAAATCCACTAATTCAGATGAAAGTAAACAAATGCATGAGCATTACTCACGTGAGTTTGCATTCCTCAATAAATTCCTCTACAAGCAGTACATTATTAATTTTGAAAGCAAAATTAATTATAATCCTAAATCTTTTTGGAAATTTATCAGATCGAAACAACGTTGCTCTGATTATCCGTCAGCAATGTTTTTTGGTGACATTAATGCTAATACACCGGAAGATCAAGCCAATTTATTTGCTAATTTTTTTAAGTCGAATTTTCAAGTTATAGATTCCAATGCAGTTGACCAAAACCTACTCAATACTGTACATTCAGTTATTGATTTAGGACTCTTGCAGCTTACTGAAAGTGAAATTGAATCAGGTCTAATGAATCTTAAGGATTCTGCAAAAAATGATATTGATGGATTTGCTCCAATATTTAAAAAAAAATGTTCTTTCTCTCTAACCTTCCCTTTACAGTATATATTCAATTATTCTTTAAAGGAAGGCATTTTTCTTGATTGCTGGAAAGTTTCCTCTATTACGCCTATACATAAATCTGGTTCTCGGGCTAATATATCCAACTATAGGCCGATATCAAAACTGGCCAATGTATTAAAAATATTTGAGCACTTAGTTTTTGATAGAATATCTGCAATTACGAATAAATTCTTATCGGAATCTCAACATGGATTTATGAAAAATCGTTCTACAATTTCCAATTTGCTTGTTTTTACGAATTTTTGTCTAAATAGCTTTGAGGCTGGGTCTCAAGTTGATACTATATATTTTGATTTCTGTAAAGCGTTCGATAAGGTTTCTCACTTTATATTGCTGCTAAAGCTAGCTAAAATGGGATTTCATTCCTCAATTTTTTGTATCTATTAATAACGCTAAATCAAATTCCTATATTGCTAGTTCAGGTATACCCCAGGGAAGTGTATTGGGCCCGCTTTTATTTATATTGTTTTTAAATGATATAGTTTCATGTTTTGAATCATCAAAATGTCTAATTTATGCAGATGATATAAAGATTTTCTTGAATGTTAAAAATGTCAGTAACGTTAATTCTCTCCAAATGGATATAAATCGGCTATGTTCTTGGTGTGTTTCGAACCACTTACCGTTGAATATTTCTAAATGTTTTCATATCTCCTTTGGGAGACGTTTCAATATGTTAAACTCCATTTACTACATAAATAACCAACAACTGCTGAATGTGGATAGCATTCTGGATCTTGGCGTTGTTTTCGACAATAAGCTAACTTTCCAATTACACATCGACTTCATAATGCCCAAGGCTTATTCTATGCTTGCTTTTGTCAAGAGAAATAGTAAAGAATTTACTAACCCATATACACGTAAATTACTTTATGTAACGTTTGTGAGATCTAAATTGGAATATGGGTCCATAATTTGGAACCCACTGTATGATGTACATAATAGTCGAATTGAACGTCTATGTATTACAATGTTTTGTGGAATAAAACGTTTTAATTTTAGACTTCACGTGCAATTTGAAATGCCAATAATTTGGAGACAATCATTCATTCACGATACAGACTGCTATTTTCATCTAAGTTAATAGATTGGAGTAGGAAGTGTCCAAGTATAGCTAACAGCCTAATAACGGAAACATCATCAAATTCAACTGAGTACTCAACTCTGAGCGATTCAAGTTTGAGTCAGAAGTCATCGCTTTTAACTTAGTTTCAACTCATTGATCTAGTGAGAGATTTGGAACTGACCAAAGGTAAGGCAGAACTACTTGCATCTGGGATGAAACAGTACAATATTTTAGCCCCAGATGTTACAATTCATATTATAGGGTCCGTGATATACCTTACAAACAATTTTATGCAACTGTGGATAACAGATGCTTTTGCAAGGACATTGCCGGAATGTTCGTGGATCTTATTTAAACATACAATTCAAAGGAATGGCGGTTACTTGTTGACAGCAATAAAGAAAGTTTGGAAGCAGTACTTTTACACACCGGAAATCAGAAACCGTCGATTCCCATTGCTCATGCTGTCAACACTAAGGAATCATACAAAACAATGGCTAAATTGATAAAATACATAAAATATGAATATGACTGGAAAATTTGTTGCGATTTAAAAGTAGTTGGTATGTTTTGCCTCTGGCATAGCCGATATTGTGCCACCACGGCATATTAAGCTGGGGCTCTTCTTAAAAATTTTGTAAAAGCCTTAAGGAAAGATGGCTATTCACTCTCATATTTAAAAAGTTTATTTAAAAGTCTTTCTTTTCAAAAAATCGGAGAAGGAGTTTTTGATGGGCCTAAACTAAGGAAACTGATGAAAGATGTGAATTTCGAATCATATTTGACGTCGGATAAAATTACAGGTTGGAGGTCGTTTAAGTTTGTAGTTTCAAATTTCCTTGGATCTAATAAAAGCCCGCAATATGAAACAATGATTAATGATTTGTTAAAAAATTATGAAAAAATAGGTTAGAAATATATTTTTTTTATATTTATGTATATAACACATATGTACAGGGTGGGCCTAAAGAAACCATGGGGTGTACAAGTTTAATAACTTTTTCGTTCATTAATTTTTTTTATTTTTTCTTTCAGATTATATAGACAACACTTGGAGAATTTATAATGGAGAGGTTCACAAACAGAAAACCGGAACAATAGAATTTTATTATTTAAACCAGAGATCAATTATTTTAACGCAAAGAGCATATCGTCGACATTTTAACGTCAGAATTTCGCCCTCTGAAGCAATGATTCGTTGCTTAGTTGATCGTCATCACCAACATGGCAGCGTAAGAGATTTGCCTCGAACCGGTAGACCACGTGTAAGTCGCACTGCGGAAAATATTGAACGAGTACTGCAAAGTGTTAACGAAGCACCAGAAACATCTGTCAGAAGGCGTTCTGCTCAGCTAGAAATGTCTCGTACGTCACTACGGAGCATTTTAAAAAAAGATTTACAGTTATACCCATATAAGGTCCAATTGGTGCAAGAATTAAAACCCCCAGATCACGAAATCAACATTATTAAAAATTTGATTATGAGTGATGCAGCTCATTTTCATTTGAATGGCTTTGATAATAAGCAGAACTGTAGGTTCTGGGGTTCTCAAAATCCAAGAGCCATTCATCAACGCCAATTGCACCCCATCAGGTGTACAGTAGGGTGTGGGATCACATCTGAAAATGTCATTGGGCCTTACTTCTTCGAGAATGAAGATGGAAGTGCTGTAACCGTAAATGGAGAGCGGTATCGGTTTATGATAGAACATTTTTTACGTCCTGCTCTTGAAAACAGACCTGGTATGTGGTTTCAGCAGGACGGAGCCACTGCCCATACTGCCCGAGACACAATGGCACTTTTAAGTCAAATTTTTGGAGAGCGAATAATTTGCAGAAATTCGGAAATTATTTGGCCAGCGCGATCGCCAGATTTGACAGCACCCGACTATTTTCTTTGGGGTTATTTGAAGGAGCGAGTGTATGTGAACAAGCCAGAGACAATCCTTGAACTCAAGGCAAACATTGTTGCAGAAATTCGAACGCTACAGCCACAAGTTTTGAAAGGTGTTATGGAAAGTGCTCTAAAAAGAGCCCATTAGTGCGAAGCTGAAAACGGTGGTCATTTAAGAGACATTATTTTTCATACTTAGTGTAAAAATATTTGCCTTTTGTATACTATATAATCTGGAAGAAAAAATAAAAAAAAATTTGTAAACGATGTTTGCGGGTTAGAAAAAGTTGCATGAAATACAAATTCGATTTTTTCTTTTATAATTTGAAATTTTTCTTTTATGAGTGAGTAAAAGACATAAGGCTTGCGTCAAAAATTTGTAGCAGGGTAGAAAAAGTTGCAGGAAATATAAATTCAGGGGATACTCCTTGCGTCCGGAGGGCTTTTAATTCGGATAATGCAGCTTTAGAGTGTTGGAGATGTATATGTAGCCCCAGACCGTCGGTGTCATCTTGTATGTTATCCGCACAGCATTCTTCCGAACCTGTGTGAAGAGCTTCTCTACGCTTTCAAAAACACCGAGTGTTCCCTTTATTTCGTTCTTTGGACTAAAGCGTGTATTCCGAAGTCTTCCACTCCATAATCATCACCGAGATTGCTAACCTCTCTGATTTCCCAGCAAATTTTGCGGTCCAATATCTCGCAAAAAAACTAGACTAGAAAAACGGCTCAGCATGTTCTGTCTGTTAAATTTTAAAAGTGTCCATTTCGAGCACATTGTAATTGGTAACAAAATGTCGAACTTTTCTCTCCAGGATGTTTAGTTAAGGAAATGTTCAAAATATTTAGCAAAAACACTGGTCACAAAATTTCACCCATTTCGCTCTAAGATGATTATTTAAGGATATATAACCATTTTAAGTTCAAATAAGAAAATTCAAAATTGTGAACAACGTTAGTTTTCGCCAGATGCTGCTCGGTAGAATACACATTACACTTTCCCTTGGACTTGACGAGTCGGGACAGAGCATTCAGTATAAATACATCGTGCTTTCGAGCCCAATCCGCCTCATCCAATCGATCGACCAGTTGTTAATGGATTCCGCCTCAGATGGTATAGTCGGAATCCAAGCATGTGTTCTGGGACGAGAAGGTATGTCTTCCTGGTTGACATCATCCAGTACAGCTCTCGGCCAGATCTCTCCAATCATCTTCAAAGTACCTCAACAGAGCGCATATCGTTAACCGGATTAGTTTTATGCGACCCTGATACCAGCCTTCGTCTATACAATATACAATAGTGATGGACCGTACTCCAAAAGAACTCAACAGAGCGCATATCGTTGAACCGGGTTTAGGTTTAGGTTAGGGTGGCAGCCGTATTTTTTTTTTTACAAGCTCACATAGACCAGTTTAGGTCCCTAGTGTTACCACGGGCTGAAATGCCCCTCATAGGGATGTTGCCTCCAGAGAATTGATGGCAGCCTGGCTGTCCGAGTAAATGACAACGCCATTGTTGGTTACTATGTTGCGACTCAGCCACTTGGCGACTTCCCATATTGCCATTATTTCGGCTTGATAGACACTGCAGGTATCTGGTAGTCTGTGAGCTATATCCAGACTAAGTTCTTCACAGTGTACTCCGAAGCCAACCTTTTCATCAAGCTTCGAACCATCAGTGTAAAAGTGGAGTTGGTTTATATTACCTGGTATTCTGCCGACCCATTCATCTCTGGCGTGAATCATAGTGATGTAATTTCTCTCGAAGGTGTACACTGTTGGTATATAGTCCACTCGGTCGGTTACCATAGCACTACACTTTGATATCCTCATGTGACCATAGTTCTTGTACCTCCACATTGATAGGCAGTTTAATCTTATTGCCGCTTTGGTTGCAACTTCTCTCGCCACAATATTAATCGGCAGTATATGGAGTAGGGCTTGTAGAGACTCGGTCGCTGTAGTCCTTAAGGCTCCGCTTATGCTCAGGCAGGCAGTTCTCTGAACCTTTGTTAGTAGGTTGGTAATGGTTAGTTTGTCAGTTGCCGTCCACCATACCACAATACCGTATAACAGTATTGGACGAACTACTGCTATATATATCCAGTGAACGATTTTAGGAGAGAGTCCCCACCGCGACCCTACAGCCTTTTTGCAGGAATATAAGGCGACGTTGGCCTTCCTTACACGTTCCAATACGTTAAGTCTAAATAACATTTTCCTATCTAGAATTATTCCTAAAAATTTTGCACTTTTAGAAAAGACTAGATCTGTTCCATTTATCCGAGGTGGAGGGTCCACATGTGGGACATTATTCATCCTAGTAAAGAGAACCAATTCTGTCTTGTTGGGGTTAACGCCCAAACCGCTGCTTCTGGCCCATCTAGCCAACTTGTTCAGAGCCACCTGTAGGATGTCTCTGAGGACGTTTACGAATTTGCCACTCACTGCGATTGCCACGTCGTCCGCATATGCCACGACCTTGCAGCCACAACGTTCTAGATCTAGCAGGATTTCATTCACCGCTAGGTTCCAAATTAGTGGAGACAGTACTTCTCCTTGCGGGGTCCCTCTGTTTACATACCTTGTTAGAGTTGTGGACCCTAGACATGCTGTTATGCGTCTTCTGGTGAGCAGACTTTGAATTAGTCTAATCAAACTAGTGTTAACTTTTAGATGTGAGAGTGCCGCAATTACCGCATCGGAGTGAATGTTGTTAAAAGCCCCTTCTATGTCAAGAAATGCCACCATGGTGAATTCCTTGAAATGCAGGGACGATTCGATAGTGCTCACAAGTTCGGGTTAGTTTTATGCGACCCTGATACCTGCCTTCGTCTTTAAAACATAGTGATGGGCACGGCAAATCCTAAGAACGATGTGGAGAATAGAGGAAAGTCTATTCTCCACATCACCCAACTTACCCCTAGGGATGTTGCCGTTTTATATTCCCTGTTGATGACCACCAGTACCAAGCTGTCCTTGCAAATATCGGCGAAGGAACGTGGATCAGCGTTACCACTGATCACTTTGGTTCTTTTGCCAGCTGGTGTTTCATCTGTAGAGCGCCCCCTTTTAGCTAGCTGATCTTGTATGTTAGTATTTTGTTCTTCAGAGATACTTCTTGACCACTTTATGGATTGTTGGTCAGAGTGCAGGACCGGCTTTTTCAAGACTCTCAAGGATGTTGAGAGCCATGCGCCTATTATTAGACTTCTTCTTTTAAAGACGGGTATGCTTGCCATATGAAACCGTAGTATCAGGTACTGCTACCGCCTTAGAAAAAGACGTTGGAGACCTAGGCTAGGCCTAGGGTTACATCCCTCGTATATTAGTTTTCGAAGTCGTCGTTTTCGTTGTAGTTACACCGTCATCAATTCTAGTATTCGCAGTTATATCAGTTTGTTGCTGTTGTTGTATTGCAAATGTTTTAGTTTGTTAAAAGGGTCTCATGAGGGTCCCACGAATATGGGGGGGGGGGGTGGTGGGGAAGGTTAATCACGTCATAGTCCCCAAAAACGTGACTATAATTGAGTCGTTGCTGAGGCGTCCAGATATCTGCACAGGCTGCCATCTACAACAGTATACGTTAACCCCCGACTGAAAATCGACAAGTCCGATGAGCACGGTATGGGGGAGTTCGTTTTAAGTACAACCACGAATGTAGGGCAGATACGTGCCCACCACAATATAGACCCCCGTTACTGTGACGGCCAGACTGTCAGACTCCCTAGAAAGGCTGACCCCAATATATGTAGATGTCACTCAAAGCTTTCCACTTCCTCGCCGACCAGGCATTGTTCCGCCAGAACAGTCAGAACTAATGTAGACAGTTTAGGAGATATTTTGACCTTCTCATATCGTGGCCAGATTTGTCCAGCTACGCTACAGGTGACAATTTATCTCCATCTCTCATTGGACAACTTTACAGCGTCTTGCGTAAGCCAAAATGGCGCACCAATATATGCAAATTCTTCCAGATTTTTTTAAAATAGGCATTATTGCAATATATGCAAATTCTTCCAGATTTTTTTAAGATAGGCATTATTTTCTTCGCTAGTATGCAATATTTTAAAAAACAAAATAAAATATTTTTTCGATTTTTTTTCTATTTTTTATGTTTTTTTGTCCCAGGATTTTTTTTTTTAAAAATCTCCTTTTTCCAATTTGTTTAATGACTGCTACTAAACCACTGTTTCTATTCCAGAGATATTTCCAACATTGGTAGCCCACATTAATAGCTTCAATTTAACGTATAAGTCGACCTGATCGGGCATAAACTCCAAAAATTATAGTGCAAATACTAAGGGTACCTTCGACGATAATAGTATCTTTAATAAAAAATTTGTTTAAAAAAAATGTATCCATAAAAAAATTTTTGGTTTTGATTTTATATAACAGTATGCCACAATCTATAAAAAAAATTATTTTTAGGTCTAAGACACAAAAAAAAATTTTTTTCTTGTTGAATAGTGTTATTTTTTTGGCCAAAATTTTGAATTTCCTATGCAAAACTTAAATTGGCTGTGAGCAAAAATAACTTAAAGCCGCGTAGAGAAAAAATAACTAAATTTTCATATCACTTATTTTTTGACCAACATTTTGAAATTCCTAAGAAAACTGAAAATGGCTATATTCCCTTAAATAAGCCTCGAAGGGAAAAACTAACTAAATTGTGAAATCACTTATTATTTGACCAAAATTTTAATGGCTGTGTTTGCTTAAATAAGCCTCGCAGAGCAAAACGAACTAATATTGAATATCACTTAATTTTTGTCCAAAATTAAGCATTTCCTTAGAAATCTTAAAATGGCTCATTTAATAAGACTCATAGAGCAAAAAGAACCAAATTTTGATATAAGCTATTTTTTTACCAAGTTTTTGTGTTTCCTTAGCAAAACCTAAAATGGCTGTACTTCCTTAAACAGGGACGAAATCTAGTTGTTTCAAAATGTCTGTTAAAAACTTAAAAACCCATTGTAGTGTACTCACTTAATCTTACACATTCTGTCATTACTGACATAACGTTGGCGGACATTTAAATTGTTTATTTTTCTACCCATTTTATTTCTAATAGAAATTCTTTTTGCAAATCTATTTTTTTTATTTTAGCGAATTTGTTTCTTCGCATTGCATGTTGTTGTTCCTGCTTAATTTTAATGGTAAATTTTGTATAGAAATTTGTTTATTTTACTTTTGGTGAAATTTATTTATTTTTATGGCTTTCATGGTTGAAATATGACTATGACGATGATGACGACTATGACGACGGTTAGTGAATGTGTAGGTGTGAATGACCATTGCCGGGGATGATGAGGTTGGATGGTCCCCCGGTAGTGATGGTGACACTTAATGAGTTTGAAATGTACGTTCGTCTGTCCGTCCGTCTGTCGTTGTTTTAGTTGTTCGCAGTAAATTTGCCATGACAGATTAAAACTGTCAGCGTTTATTTATTAAGTAATTGCTTGAAATGTGTTGTATTTTTTTTTGTTGTTTGTTTGACTTGAAATTATACACAATTTCACGAAATTGTACATTCATTTCGTGTTGTTTCTTTGCGTTGGTTCTAAATATTTATACATATTTTCACTTGACACATTCCACAAATCTTAAATGAAATTAATGGCTTTGTTGCTGTTGAACAACAATTTTTTGTTTTTTCTATTTTGTTAGAAATTAAGATCATTATTGTAAAAATTTAACGCATTTAGAAGGCTATTAAATATATTAGAATTCTTAAATTGTCAGAGAGGAATTAAACGTTTTTTTTTTCGGACTGAAAAATTGGGAATAATTCAGCAAAATTTACTTATAATTTGGCAGAAAAAGTATTTTTCACACGCAGCACGAATTTCGCCAATTGATAGTTTCTCTATTCTCTGTGAAGAGAAATTTTGATAGACTTCAATATGCAACAAAATTTTTGTCGAAGGGCTGTGCATAATATTTTCTGCTGCAATAGGTGTCCTAAACACGAAAAAATATAATTTTTTTTTTTTGGTAAATTTTTTAGAAAAAAAATTCTTTAAATTCTTTAAAAAAATAGAAAGAAATTCGCAAAAATATTGTTTTTTCCAAATTTTTGAAAGCTAGCATTCAACGAAGAAAAACCCTATTTGAAGAAAATCTATGGATAAATATATAAATGTTAGCACTTTTGGTAATAATAAGATAATTTCAACATAGTCCGGTTGTATACACCCACTATTGTGAACAAGGGTATCTATCAGATGATGCGGGCCGAAAGTATAACACATCAAAGGTGTGACCTAAGAGACCCCAGTAATATTTGGCGGAAATCCATTTTGTGGCATTTTAAGTCATTTTAGCAATGTTCGTCGGCCTGTCCGCGTGTCTGTCTGATTGATGCGCCCGAAAACTTTCGACAGGATTTATCGATTGACATCAAAAGTATGGTATGTGTTAATACTTTTTTTTTTCTCAGCCGATGATCATGGATGGACCTTGTAGGTACTCTGCTTCGGGTAGCTCCGCCACAAAGGGTCAACATTTTGTAAAATATAGATTCTTTAATAATTTCTGCACTACTTATCAGAATCTTTCACAATTCCACACATAGTATTAGTTTGTTGTCCCTATCACCTTGAGAAAATGGGTGAAATTGCCACGCCCCTTTGAGTACCTCCCATACAAGGAGACCATACAGATAAGGGCTTATAACCTTCAGTCTTGACCATACAAATATTGGAAATTTTGTGCGGTGTAATGCTTTTATAGTACCTATAGTCCCGTGAAAAATTGGCGTTATTACTACGCCCTTTGTGATACCTCTTATATATAGCCCATCTTGCACAAAAAATAACCAGCTTTTAACTTCGATTTTGAACCTGTTTTAAGGTCTTTAAACGAGTTTAACAATATTAATAAACAATGTAATTTAGATTTTTCATACTCTTTAAAAACATTTTGTGAAACCTTAGATTTAATTTATTTTTAATTGCTAGTCTGTAAGGATTGTAATCCATAGACTGAATAAATAAATAAATTTCTGCGCATACAAGCACTTGAAGTCTTTTGAAAAATGGGCGTTATCGCCATGTCCTTTTGTTACCTACCTAACAATATGGCAAAAATAAACCAGCAAGGAAAGGCAGAAAGTCGGCCTGTGCCGACTATATAATACCCTACACCTCCCTAACAATGCGATAAGGGTCATTGCGATAATAATTTGGAATGATTGGTAAATAGGTTGGAATATATATACACATGTTGCTATATCAAAAACTGAACCGATTATCCGTTTTTGATATAGCAACACCGTTTATCCCCGAAATAAGCAGTATTCCTTCATGTAATAAGAAACTTCTTTCTGCCGAATTTCGTACTGATCGGATAAAAAATAAAGTTTCTGCAGCGCTTACACGTCAAATCGGGGGAACATATATGGGGGCTAAATCTAAACCGATTTTCTCCAAATTTTGTATTGTCACTAAGTGTATCACGAGACTGCTCTCTGTCAATTTTTGTACAAATCGGGTCAAAAATGTTGCCTCTACAATGCATAAATGCCAAAGGTTCATGTACAGGGTGGCTGATATGTATTGCAACCAACTTCAAGTTGCTATCATTTCTAAACTGCTGGTCTGATAGCTGACAGATTTATTTCAGTGACATTTCATTTTATTGTTTACAAGCTTACAAAAGCATTTTGATCTATTGCATTTAGAAAAAAAGTTATTCGTAATGGAATTCAAGCGTGATAGTGTGATTGCTTTATATTTGGGTGGAAAAACACAAGTGGCTATCGTTAGAGCCCTCCAGCATTTAAATGTGAATCAATCTTTTGTTTCTCGTACCATTGCTTGTTACCGTGATACTGGCAGTGTTGCATCGCGTCCAAAAAGTGGACGAAAAAAAACTGTAACAACACCAGAAATGATCCGAAAAGTGAAGGCCAGATTTGATCGAAATCCACGCCGCAGTGGTAGAAAAATTGCTCGTGAGCTGAACATATCGCGAGAACGGATACAACACATATTAAAAATTGAGCTTGGACTAAAGCCATTGAAGTTCCAAAAAGTGCAAGAGCTCAGCGATGCCAAAAAAAAAGTTAGACTGGAAAGAGCCAAGGAGTTGCTTCGCTTGCACGAAAGTGGCCAGTTACCGAATTTGGTTTTCTCCGATGAGAAGCCATTCCAAATTGGGCAGTTTGTGAACAAACAAAATGATCGGGTTTACTTGCCAAAGAGGTCAGCTGAAAATGTACACCTTCGATTGGCCACCAGAACTCAACGGCCGATGGTCGCTCCCCGCTCGTATTCATCGACCATGGGGTCAAAATAAATGCCGAATATTATCAGGAAAATATCCTAAAGACAGTATTGAAGCCCTGGGCAGACAATCATTTCGGCCGCAGACCATGGACATTCCAACAGGACTCAGCACCATCGCACTCAGCACGCGTCAACCAAGAATGGCTTAAAAAGGAGGTTCCTCGCTTCATTTCTACCGCACAATGGCCACCAAGATCTCCGGATCTCAATCCGTTGGACTTTTGCGCCTGGGGCATTTTAGAGAGTAAGGTTCGCACTAAAAAATACCAAAGTATCGATCATCTCAAGACGGCGCTTCGCCGGGAATGGGCCAAAATACCGCAGAGCCACTTTCGTGCAGCGTGTGATGGCTTTGTCGGCCGTTTGAAGGCCATAATTCGTGCCAAAGATGGCCAATTCGAACAAATCTAAACTGTTTCTATTGTGTGTTATGTGGGAGGTACCAGAAGGGGTTTAACAAATACTCCTATTTTTTGTAAACAGTATTTTCTTTAAATACATTGCAGTGTTCCTAACTATAAGCGTTTATGTGCGCTGGTATATTAACGTTACGAGCTATTCAATTTTGGTATGATTTGGTCATTTTTGTGTGGGAGGTACAACAAGGGGCTTCGTGATAACGCCCACTTTTCATAGGACTGTAGGTACTATAACAACTTTTGGTATAAAACGGTCCATTTGTGTGGGAGGTACCAAAAGGGGCTGTACAATAATGCTCATTTTTTACCGGACTGTATGCGCTACAATAACATTGTACTGTACACAATTTCAAGTATTTTTATGCACTTGTATTAAGGTTATAAGCAGTTCAATTTCAATGCAAAATGGTTAATTTGTGTGGGAGGTACCATTTTTGGCGATTTTTTCCTTTTTATCCCCTCTCCTTAGAGAGGGGATAAAAAGGAAAAAAGTTGCTACGAACCAAAAGTGTAACGCAGCGAAGGAGTGATCTAAGACCCTAAGTATGTTCGGCGGATATTCGTTTTGGGTCATTTTAAGTCGAATGAGAAATGTCCGTCCGTCCGTCTGTCTGTCTGCTGGCTGGTGCGCACGATAACTCTCGAAAGGAGTACCCGATTGACTTCAAATTTGGTATACGGTAATATTTTATGCTATCTCCGGCTAAGTTCGATATTGGTCCACTCCTTCTGGTACCTCCCACACAAAGGGTTAACTTTTAATAACTTCTATACTACTTATTTGAATCCTCTGAAATTCTACACATAGTATTAGTTTATTAGTCACTATTACCTTATTACGAGAAAAATGGGCGAAGTTGCGAAATTGTGCATCATTTCCATGCTCCTTTTGGTACCTCCCGCACAAATGGACCTTTTTGTACCAAAAGTTACCAGCTTATAACTTTAATACCAGTGCATACAAATACTTGAAATTTCGTACAGTGCAATGCTTTTATAGTACCTAGAGTCTGGAGAAAAGTGGCCGTTCTCGGCACGCCTCTTTTGGTAACCCCCACACAAATGGACCATTTTAAACCAAAAGTTAACAGCTTATAACTTAAATAAAAGTGCATATAAATACTTGAAATATTGTACAGTGTAATGCTTTTATAGTACCTAGAGTCTAGAGAAAAAATGGACCATTTTGTACCAAATGTAAACAGTTTTTAACTTTAATAGCAGTATATACATTAAAGTTATTAAATGCGATTTAAATTGATAATAATTTAATTAAAACAAAAAAATAAATAATTTTAGTAATATTTTTTGGGACTCAAGGTGAGGGGATTCATAAGTCGGTTTACCCGACTGAACTTTCTTACTTGTTTTGTTATGGTTTTTTCCGTGCTATTAAAACTATTTTTATGAAAAAAAAATCAAATTTTGTCTAATAACACTGTCCAACAAGTAAAGACTTTTTGTTTGGAACATAATAGAGACCCTATTATTCTGAAAAGGCATTCTGAGTAGATATTTTTTTTTTAAATAAACTTATGGTCCAGCTGGTCTGAGTTTTTTTTCGGTGGGTCAAAGTTTTCATTTTCTGGTCGAAGGGAGCTTATACTAAATGGAAAAAAAATGCTGTAAGTTAATGTCTGAGAGATGTCTTATTGTCAGAGTTATGTAGTTGAATTTTACTAGAGGTCAATTTAAACATTTTTTCGAAAAAATCTAAAAAGTCCTTTCAAAAAGGACATTTAAGAATAAAAATATTCTACAAAAATATTCTGCAAATGCTTTGAAAAATAAACCCCTGAATATAGGTAACAATTTAGAAATATCTGTACTCCAAAACTATTTCAGTGGACTATTATCCCCTGATACTATGGGACAGGATATACAATGGGCGACAACATACCATACGGATCAATTTTTGGATTCTCCATTTGAAATGCACGAATTACGTTTTGCATTAAAGAAAGCAAAGGATAATAAATCTCCGCGCATGGATAGGATCCCCTTCGAATTCTATAAATATGCCCCTACCATGTTCTTATACGAGGTTTTACAATTGTTCAACATAATATTCCTAACTGAAGCTATTCCCCTGTCTTTTCGCAAGGCAATAATTATCCCTTTGTACAAGAAAGGCGATGTGAATGTAGTGTCGAACTACAGAGGGTTGTCTCTGCTGGACACATTGTACAAGATATTTACCGGTATTATGCTGAATAGAATAAATGCATGGATAGAGCACAATAACATTCTAAATGAATACCAAGCAGGCTTTAGACGTGGCTATTCAACGGTAGACAACTTATTTAGTCCCACAAGCATAATCCACCTGAATCGTAGAAATAGGAAGAATACATATGCTTTCTTCGTGGACTTTTCTGCTGCCTTTGATAGAATACCTCGGAACTCACTTTTTTATAAACTATCTAGAAAGGGGCTTTCAACCAAAGTAGTGAATGTACTACGGTCTATTTACAGAGACAATGTCAGTCAGGTGTGGGATGGATCCTCTCTATCTGACCCCTTTGCTGTTACTCAGGGAGTTAGGCAGGGTTGCTTGCTGAGCCCTGCTCTATTCTCATTGTATTTGAATGACTTACATGAGGTATTACCTATGGGTTTAAGAATTGGGGATGTGGAGATCAAGTTATTGATGTACGCAGACGACATTGTCCTTTTATCTGACTCTCCGGCAAGGCTGCAAACGATGATAGACACGTTATGGGATTACTGCTCCTTATGGGGTTCAAGACTGAATCTCTCTAAATCTAAGATTGTTATCTTTCGGAAAGGAACTAGAATAGACAAAAATTTAGTCTGGCTATACGACAACCAGCCCATAGAAGTTGTTAATGAGTACAACTACCTCGGGATAAATTTGACCTACAATTTATCGTTTAACAAGCATATCACTGGTAAGTTACAGGCGGCTAAAACAGCCATTAATTCCACATGGCAAAGGTACTTACATAACGGGAAAATACATCTCTCTAAGAAGATGAAAATCTTCGATACTGCTGCCAAGACCATATTATTTTATGGGGCACAGGTTTGGGGCTATGAGAGCTACGATCAAGTTGAAAAGCTTCTTAGGTTTTTTATTAAAAAGGTATTGTATCTACCGAGCTATATGCTGGCCATTGAGACAGGTTTCCATAGCTTGTTCTCAGAAACGCTTGAGCTTCATTTCGGATACATAAATAAGGTTCTCTCACTACCTTCAAGAAGACTTCCCCGATTACTTGCAGAGAAAATAATTGAGGATCGTGTTTTCTGGGCAGAAAAGTGGGTCCATTTAGGAGAACAATTAAACATTAACTTGAACTGGAATCTTAGAGGTCAGGCACTGGGTATACAACAGGAAGTTATACTTCGGGAACTGACTAGATGGGAACGCGATTTGAATGTGGACAGAGCTTTGAACTCGCAATTTCACGACCCATACCCGAACCTCCGTTACGATATCCCTCGTTATTGTCCGGACAACTTTTCTCAGAGAACGATAAGTTTGATTTTTCGAGCCAGAGGTGGCTTACTCGATCTTAATGCTAGTTCTTTTAAAAACGGTACAGATGGCATTTGCTCAATTTGCAATATGAACGTCCCAGAAAATACTTTTCACTTTATTGGGGTATGTCCGATTTTCGGACATGAAAGAAAAAATTGTTTTGGAACAAGTTTGTTGACTGTTGAAGAATTTTATGCAATTCTGAATGGTAGGAACTTTACACAACTAGGAATATATCTATCAAACAGCCTGAAGTATAGGAAACTAATCCAAGGTGAATTCGATCATTAAAAATTAGAAATACCACAAAGAAGGCAATATACACTAATGTACACTTTATTTACATACGTATATATTATAAACAAGTTATTCTATATATTTTTTTATTATTATTATGCCAATCTGACACACAACAAAAATGTTATGTCTATTAAGATTTTTCATACAAATTATGTAAAGCTGTAACGTTATAATTGAATTATAAATAAAATCTTTTCTAATCTAATCTAATCTAATCTATTCTACAAAAATTTTAGACGGAAAATTTCAGTGGGGGTCGCAAAAGACACCAAAGTTTCGAATATGGCTTTTAAGTACGCTTAATTGGCACAATTACACGTCAAATTATACAAAAAAAAACTTTAGTGTAAATTTAAAGTCGTGATATCTATGAAATAATTGGAGCAGAAGAGCGACTCTATAATTCTGAAAGGGCATGTTGAGTATATTATACTTCTAGAATAAACTTATGGTCCAGCTGGTCTAAGTTTTTTTTTACAGTGGGTCAAAGTTTTTATATTTTGGTCGAAGTGAGAAATATACTAAGTAAAAAAAGCTGTATGTATATGTCTAAGAGATTTCTTATTGTCAGAGTTATATGATGGAATTTTATGAGAATCATTTTTGTGGGATATCTTAACCCTCTAGCTTCTCCCTTTTGGGGTCAATTTTTGCCGGAAAATTTCATTGGTGGTCGCCAACGTTGTAAATATAGCTCTTAACGCTTAATTAGCAAAATTAAACGTCAACTTATATAGAAAAATAGTGTAATGTAAATTTAAAGTCGTGATATCTATAAAATAATAGGGGCAGACGAGCGACTCCATAATTCTGAAAGGGCATGTTGAGTAGATTATTTTTGTAGAGTGAACTTAAGGTCTAGCCCAGATAGGGTCTCAATTCTGTTCCAAAAATGCTGTTGGGGAGTATTATTTTAACGACAGTTACTAAACTTCTGTTTCCACGTGAAAGAGTCATTATTAACATTTGTAGTCGTTACTTTAATTTAAATTATTTCCATAAAAGGTTTTTTGTTTTGGTTTTATAAAATAGAATGCCTCAATCTACAGAAAAAAGTTTTTAGGTCTCGGACACAAACGTCTTTTTATTGCAAAGTGAAATTAGAAACAATTTTCTTATAAAAGCATTTTCTTCACAATAAAAAATATTTCTTCACACTCTGCACGAAGGTCGACTGACATTAGCTTATTCAAAATTTTTTGTTCTCTGTCTGTTTTATCTATCGTTTTTACAACTTTTTTGCTAAATTAATATAAAGATTATTAAAATACACCCGCCTTCAATCTCATCAATTATTTAAACCCCTTTGTATTTCAATTTAATTTCCATTTTCATAGTGTCACTTTATTTCCTTCTCTCGGTTTATTTTTTTGTGGAAAAAAAGAAAAAGTTTTATTAGCATATTTGTTAAATATACCTATAAATTTTATTACTTGCAATTTACATATGAATACAAATAACAAATTGTCACATGCAATGAATAGTAAGACATATAGACACAAACAGATACAATAAAATTATTCATATACATACATATGTATATACTTAGAAAGACTTCAATAATAGCCAATACAATACAATATTCCTACGACAAATGAAGTAAATTATAACAAATTTACAATACAAACACACAATCACGCATAAATAAACCCCATAAATGAACATATCGACAATAGACAACAGCATATTTATCTACAGTAATTTATATGTATATAATCCAATTATATATTGTTGGAAAAATATGCATAAATAGCTCCAGATATACTCGTATATATGTATATTCACAGATGTACATTTGTTATATGAGTATGTGTCCGCAATAACATTTGCATAAATACTATATAAACAATTCAAAATTGAATGTGCCGCACACACACACACACTCAGTTATTTATTTGTATTCGAAAGGAAATGAAGAAGAAGAACTCGGTAATTTCGGTGTTATTGTCAATGATGTCGAAGTCGTTGTCGATGGCGATGTCTATGTCTATGCCAATGTCGATGATATGAGTTTTAACTGAACAATAGCAAAACTATACATAAATTTCAATTTCGACATAACAAATGTTTCTATAACAAATAACCGACATAGAAAAATAAATATGCGCACTACATTAAAGAATTAGTTTTAGAAAAACTAATAACGAGGGTTGAGCAATGAAATTTGTGATTCTAATAACCAATTACTTAGTCGGATATGGAGGCAAAGAAATAAGAAACTATTAGAAGAATATATATTAGAACAGAGTAATATTTTTAGACGCAAGCCTCTTACTCTATAGCCGGATTTTATATCAAACTCTAAGCAAAAAGTGCATTGTGTGGACCCGTATTGATTTTTTACAAGGAATCATTGTGTCAAATACATCCTTCGGAGATCCATCAATTTCTACGACCTTTGATATATCATTATTTTTGGTAGAAGATTTTTAGTGGTACGGGGTTGGGTTCCTTGAAATGGTACATATATTTATCCAAAAACTTCTATACTAAAATTGCGTCTGAATTTATTAACCTCTTTGTTTACCCAGCAAACTTTATGGTTAAGTATCTAAAAGTAAAATTGCGTCTGAATTTGTTAACCTCTTTGTTTACCCAGCAAACTTTATGGTTTTTTTTTTTTTTTTTTTTTTTTTTTTTGTTCTTTATTTATTTCAAAAAAAACGTTACAATATATGATTTAGAGCCCCAGCGCCTTGCAGGCATTAGAGAGGCTAAAAAAAAAAAAAAAACTGACAACTTTATATACACAAGTTCTCTCTCATCTTAATATATAAATATTACAAAATTGCATCGCCTATTTTCAATTACAACTAATGTTAAATTAGAAGTGTTTCAACATTTTGAGTTAAATATTCTTTTAAATGGAGTTTAAAAGAAGATATCGTTGGCATGTTCTTCAACCGTGATGGAATTTCATTATAGTGCTTTGGTCCAGAATAACTAATTCGCTGTTTTGTTATTTCAAGTCTACATCTTGAAGTTGTGATATCATTTGATTGTCTTGTATTTCTTCCAGTTAGGGATCCATTCCTACTAAACGTAGTGGTACGAATACCGGTTCTATGTAGTGCCTTAAACATGTATACTAGAAGCTGCAGTTTGTATAGACCATAAATCGGAAGTGTATTTTTAACCTTGTACTTATATAAATCATGGGACGAATACCTGATAGGAAGGTTGTGCACAATTTTTAAAGCTTTGTTTTGTGCAGATTGTAACGATCGCAATGCTCCATGATTCCTGTGCGCGTATATAATAGGTAGATAAGAAAGATGTGAGTGAACAAGAGCCATGTAGATCATCTGCTTAACTTTTATGTTCAGCTTATGTTTAAACTTGTATAGTATCCCAGTGCCAGATGCAATCTTTGATTTAACTTCTTCCATATGGGCATCCCATAACAAATTGTGGCTCAGAGTTACACCTAGATATCTCACAGTTGGAGATTCAACAATAGGTATCCCATCTACACGTACAGTCATGTCTTCATCGGTAATTTTGGTATAAGGTTTAAATCGTATGAACTTAGTTTTGGAAGAATTTAAAACTAGCTTATTGACACGTGAAAACTCAGAAATTAAAGCTGCATCATATTCAATTTGTGTTTTTAGCACAGCATCATATTTATAACTATAAAACAAACAAACATCATCTGCAAACATAAACAATTTCCCATTAAAACCCAAGTTCTTCATGTCATTGATGTATACTTTAAACAATTATGGTCCTAAGACGCTGCCTTGTGGAACGCCATATTTAATTTGTTGCAATTCACTTTTCGCTTCACCGACTTGAACATATTGATGTCTGTCACGTAGGTAGTCCTCAAGTACGGCAAGCGTTGATCCGGTTACTCCTATGTTCTTTAACTTTCGCACCAAAATATCGTGATGAACCAAGTCAAACGCTTTCGAGAAATCGAAGAATACGCCTGCAACATCTTTGAAGCCTGAGTCAATTCCATTACAAATGGTCTCCATCACATTTATCAATGCCTCCTCTGTACCCGAACCTTTCTTGAAACCATATTGTCTTTCGTACAAGGTATTATTTTCACACAAATAATTTGACAATTGTTCAAAAATTAATTTTTCAAAAACCTTATCTACAACAGACAAGACTGATATTGGACGAAAGTTGGTAATGCTCTTGGAACCCGACTTCTTGGGTATAGGTACAACTTTATGTGTCTTCAGGCAATTAGGATATTTTCCCTCTACTATCATTGTATTAAATATTTTCGCCATTATTTCAGCTACTATCGACTTGTTCAAAAGCAACATCTTTGGTTTAATGTTGTCGTAACCAGCACCTTTTTTTAAATCAAGAGAGTCAAGAATGTCCTCTACTTCCACTTTTCTTACTGGCCGGAGGGTAAAAAGATTAGGTTCTTGCACCAGTGTCCTGAATCAGTTAACATCATCACCAATCTGTTGTTGAATATTATTCTTCAGACTTCTAACAGATTCCACGAAATATTTATTAAATTCGACGGCTTTCTCTTCATCTGCAATAACGCTTGTACCATTTTCAGTGATAATTTCATTTATACAATTTCCGGAGCGCCCCAACTGCCTATTTAAAAATTGCCATGTTTTCTTCACATCACCGTTGCATGCTTTCAAATTATTAGCATAATATTCGTTCATAAGAATAATATTGCAACTCCTTATTACTCTGCTTAGTCTCTTGAGAGACTCACGGTATCTTTCCTTATCTTTGGTTTTCCTTCTCATCTTAAGCATATTTTTCTTGTACTGTATTAGAGAATTCATTTTGTCGGTCACCCACGGAGTTAGTTTGGTACGTATATCGATCGAATCGTTAATTATGGTGGTACTGCGCTCCACAGCATAGGAAATATTGTGCATTAGCTTTTTGCATATATCAGAAGATGCATTATCGTTGAGAATTCTAGGCAACTCCTCCTCTAATATCTGACTCATTTTAGTGTAGTCGACACGTTTTCTTTCATTATTAACATAATTCACAGGCCTTACATTGCAATAAATGCAACAGCTCAACATATTGTGATCTGACAATGTATTCTCAATGCTATGTATGTCAACTACCTGAGAAATATTACTGTAAACCCAATCGATTGATGTTAGACTTTGGGGACGTGTAACTAATATATGACAAGATTGCATATTATATTCATTCAACATACATCTCAAACTCTCTCCAGACGAATTTGATGTAATTGCGTCAACATTAACATCACCAACTAATATTAATGGCGATGAGCCAAATTGCTGCAAAAACGTCTCCAATTTTCCCATAAATAATCTCAAATTACAACGCTGAGATCTATATATTGACACGATAATCATTTTCGAATTATCCACCTTTACGTCAGTTAATTCGATAGCAATCATTTCTACATAATCCTCACTCTTTTTAATTAATGTCCGATATTTCATGTTCGCATTTATATATATAGAAACTCCTCCAAAGCCATCATATCTCTCGCAGTGGTTAAGTATCTCAAAAACGCGATGTCACAGGAACAAAACTGTAAAACTGCGACGTAAGTTGTTTTCTTTTATGTATTTTGTGACCAATATAATTATAATTTGTTGTTTTTCGGGCTATTTTGGTAATTTTTTTTAAATAAATAAAACAAATTTTTAATTCATTGTTCTCCCAACACTTCGTCAGCTTTTTTCCGACATCATCAGGGATATTTATTTTCAATTTCGCATTGAAAAAGTTCTAAACATTACTTTATTCATAATTAGTTAATAAATAATCAGTAAATAGTACTTTAAGCTAGTGCAATGGAATACTGAAGTTTGGTATTGTCTTTGTCTTCCTTTGTGTATATAGATTTTTCATCTATAATATATTTTTTCTAGAACACACGTTGTAATGGTCCTAATAGTAATTGAAAATTTCAGAAAAGCTTTAACAATTATGATGCTCTAAAATTTTCAAAATATTATGTGAATTTAAATAATTACACTACAAAAAACGTTTTTTTGGTGTCTGACCTTTTTTTTGTATAGATTGAGGCATTCTATTTTATGAAAGCAAAACAAAATTTTTTATGGTAACGATTTTTTATACCCTACACCACACTGTGGTACAGGGTATTATAAGTTTGTTTCACGGCAGACGTTTGTAACACCTGAAAATGACACAGCTAGACCCACCTTAAACAGTATACTTTAAGGAATCACTAGCTGAGTCGATTTAAGCACGTCTGTCCGTCCGTCCGTCCGTCCGTCTGTCCATGTAAAGTTGTTCGTCGACTACAGGTCGCAATTTCACTCCGATCGTTCTGAAATTTTGCAGTTTAGAGTATTTCGCGGCTGTTAAGATCGCTATTGAATTTGGTTGAAATCGGTTCAGATTTAGATATAGCTCCCATATATATCTTTCGTCCGAATTGGCCCTTTAGTCCTATAGAAGCTGTATTTTACATCCAATTGTTTTGAAATTTAAAATGGTAGAGTTTCTTGATCCATGAACCAACATTGCCGAATTTGAAGAAAATCGGTTAAGATTTAGCTATAGCTCCCATATATATGTTTCGTCCGAATTTGCTCTTTAGTCCTGTAGAAGCTGTATTTTACATCCAATCATTTTGAAATTTATAATGGTAGAGTTTCTTGATCCATGAACCAACACCACCGAATTTGAAGGAAATCGGTTAAGATTTAGCTATAGCTCCCATATATATGTTTCGTACGATTTGGCCATTTAGTCCTATAAAAGCTGTATTTTACATTCAATCGTTTTGAAATTTAGAATGGTAGAGTTTCTTGATCCATGAACCAACATTGCCGAATTTGAAGAAAATCGGTTAAGATTTAGCTATAGCTCCCATATATATGTTTCATCCGATTTGACTCTCTAGATCAAATCGTTTTTATACCCTACACCACACTGTACTTCAGGGTATTACTTCAGTATAAAATGTCCCAAAAGTAAATTTATGTAAACAATTTATACATGAATTATAAAATTTATATATCAGAGTTATTC
This sequence comes from Eudasyphora cyanicolor, assembly GCA_963930755.1. Lineage (NCBI taxonomy): Eukaryota > Metazoa > Arthropoda > Insecta > Diptera > Muscidae > Eudasyphora > Eudasyphora cyanicolor. The sequence continues at coordinate 46,874,719 of OZ005737.1, read as the reverse complement.
ATTATTACGAGAGTGGTGTATGGTATTATATAGTCGGCCCCGCCCGACTTTAGCCTTTCCTTACTGGTTTTAAAAATAATTTTCTAAAATTAAAATTTTCATAGAAGCTATCTTTAGTATTTGCTCCATATTTTTCGTATGATTAATGTATAATCTCGATAAAGTCAGGATACCATGTAGATTAAAGGAGAGGGCTATAAATGCCAAAAACATGTATTTCACATAGAAACGGAAGTTTAGTAACTATCGATAAAACAATTAGAAAAAATTGGATTTTTTTTTTAAAAAATCGTTTTGTGCTGTTACGAAAAAACCATAAAAAACAGAAAAAAAATCGCAACAATTTTGTGTGTTCCATTTTTGAAAGCTAGCATCTGAATAAATGGTACAATGCCTCTTTGAGAAAAGTCTTTGGATAAATCGTCGGCTTAATGCTATTTTGGTCCATACGCCATTTTTGTGTTTTTTGAGTTAGGAGTTAATAATATGGGTTCCAAGCATGCTCTTTCAGAATCTGCAATCATTTTTTTCCTATCTCGCCTAGTTTTCGAGATATTGGTAGGGTAAATTTGTTTTACTCTGAATAACGGGAAATAATTTCGATATTTTTGTTCTATGTCTCAATTTTTCTATCGCCCTATATTTTTCACTCAGTATTTTACGTTCTTTCGATCACAATATGTAAATTAGTGTCCTTCCATACCGACCCTTTTTGTGGTCCATGTAATACAAATACGAAAAAATATTGAAATAAAAGTGGATATGGACCAAAATGCCAAGTACAAAAATTGTTATAACTTGCTTATTTTTGGATGTAATGGCATAGAAATGCATGAGAATCATACAAACACTGTTGGGAACCCTATGAAATAAAAAGTGTGTAACTCTTCAGTCCCGTTTTTACTCAAACAATAAATTGCGTTTTTCTCCGATCATACAAAGTGGCGTATGGAACAAAATAGCATTGAGCCGACGAAATGTATAAATCATGACCCATATTGTAAGAATAGGAAATTAAAAAAAAATATTTTTCATATATATACCCTTCATATTTCTAACAAACAAAGAAGAAGAAATAGACTCATCGTTTATTATACCGATCGACCTAGATTCACTTTCTGAGTTAATTTAGCTATGTCCGTCTGACCGTGTATTCTTGTTATCAAAGTACTGGTCGCAATTATTGTCCAATCTCAACGAAACATTGCACAAATCTTTCTTTTCGCCTAAGGGCGATCCCTATTGAATTTGATTAAAATCGGTTCAGATTTACATATAGCTCCCATATACATATATGTACCTCCGATTTGGCATATATGCAAAGTACTTATATAAATATCATTTTGTAACAGATCTTTAAATAAAATTACAGAGAGAAGTCTCTTGATACACTTAGAGACAATAGTAAATTTGAGGAAAATCGGCTCAGATTTAGATATAGCCCCCATATATATGTTACCCCACGCTGAAAAAAAATAGCTTCTGTAGTATATTGTCCCAAACATATTCGGCTTGAAACATATATATATTTAGGATACACTCTAAACATATAATATTTGGTACACACAAAAATTATATATTTGGGAAGATGTTGTTCTAAACAAATCTTTGTTTACATCCCAATGTGTTTATTTTGGACTATTTTTTCCGAAACAAATATTTATTTTCATTTAAGTATTCAGAAAATATCTAAATTGTGTTAATTTTTTCTGTAATTCAAAGTCAATTTTTTAAAAAATTTTAACGTCTTAAATATAAAAAATAATAATAATTGAAATCATATAATCTTGGATCGAAATATATACTTGGAGGATTGACAACCAATGATGACTTGGAATACTTAGAAAAGTTCAGAAATTTTAAATGATTGGTTTAAAACATAAGATATTGCTGCATTTGGTATCATAACTGGGAGGTTCAAACCAAAAAAAAACAAAAAAAATAAAATTTAAATTCGAAAAATTCAACAAAAGTTTCGAAAATCTTTTTTAAATAAAATATATTTGGAGAAATTCCTAAATAATCATTTTTTGTATTCAAATACATATTTTATTTGAGAAATTTAGTTTGCAAATATTATATGTTGTAACATATTAATATACGAGTTCCAAATATATTTTATTGATTTTCAAATTAAATTTATTTGCTCAGAAATATATAATATTTAAAAATTTGTGTTCCAAATATATTTTCTTTCTATTCAAACATATCAAAGGCGATTTTGCCCCGTGCCCCAATTTGACATGTAAGCGCTGTAGAAACTGTAATTTATACACGATCGGTATGAAATTCGGCAAAAGGAGGTTCCTTATTACAGGAATGAACACTGCCAAATTTGGGGAAAATCGGTTCAATTTTATATATAACCCCTATATATACGTCACCCGGATTTGATATGTAAGCTGTGTAGAACCTGTATTTTATATCAGAAAAGTAGAAAATTCGGCAGAGAGAGTTGTATTATTACATAAATAAACGCTGCCAAATTGGGGGAAAATCGGTTCAGATTTAGATATAGACCCCATATATATGTTCCCCCGATTTAGTATCAAAGCGTTAAAAAAGTTTTACTTTACTTTCGATATTGCAACATTTGACAGAAAGAAGTTTCTTAATTTAGTAACTAATACTGCTTAAAGTGGGGATAATCGGTTCAGATTTATATAAAGCCACATATATACTATGTTTCAGCCTATTTAGCAATTAAACGCTATTGAAACTGTATTTTGCGTCCGATCTTTATATTATTTGGCAGAAATAAAGTTTTTGATCCAAGTAAATAAAAATTTGTTTAGATTATGTAAAACTCCATCAATATGTTCCTTCCGATTCTACATCCATAAAAGAATACTGCGCATTTAGGATTATCGTTTCAGAACTGTTTTTTTTACGATGAACATCATCAACTCCTCCCTGGAATAAGCCTTGATGAGGAGGTGGAGCTATGTACTTTGTTAACTGAAATGAAACCAATTATTCCAAATTATTATCGCAATGCTCATTTTTGCATTGTTAGGGAGATGTAGGGTATTATAAAGTCGGCACCGCCCGACTTTCTGTCTTACTGGTGTTTATTGAATTTAGAGGTCGGTGAACAGCTTATTTCACGTTTGGAGTCGGTCAATTGGCCGCCTAGATCGTGCGATTTAACGCCTTTAGATTACATTTTGTTTGGCTATGTCAAGTTTCATGTCTACATATAGGGACAATCCCGCAACGGTTGACGCACTGGAAGCCAATATAGGAGAATTTATTCCTGAGATATCGGCCGATATGTTGGAGAGAGTATGCCAAAATTGGACCCAGCTTATGCACCATTTGAGGCGCAGCCGCGGTCAACATTTACATGAAATAATTTTTAACCATTGAATAAATAGACCGTTCTACCGACTCAAATAACGATTTCATACATTTCTCTAAATTGTATGTGTTTTTATCCCCTACGAGCCAAAAGTGTAACACATCGAAGGAGTGACCTAAGACAATAAGTATGTTCGGCGGAAATCTGTTTTGGGTCATTTGAGCAATGTCCGTCTGTCCGTCCGTCTGTGTGTCTGTCTGCTGGCTTGTTCGCACGATAACTCTCGAAAGAAGTAACCGATTGACTTCAAATTCGGTATGCGGTAACATTTTTCTCTATCCCCGGCTAAGTTCGGAGATGGGCCATATTGGTCCACACCTTCTAGTACCTCTCCACAAAGGGTTAACTTCTAGAGAAATATTGATTCTTTAATACCTTCTATACTACTTTCTCGAAACTTCTGAAATTTTTGCACCAAAAGTTAACATTTTATAACATTAATACCAATGCATAAAAATACTTGAAATTTTACAAAGTTATAATACCCTGTACCACAGTGTGGTGTAGGGTATAAATAGGTAAAAAAATCGCGCCGAACTTTGGACCATTTTTTATGAAAAATTCAAAACATGGCCACATTTTCGGCAATTCCAAAGCTAAAATATGACAACTATTACCATTTTATATGTAGTAATGTGTTACACTATAAACTAGAAATAGGATTTTGTGCTCGGCGATTAGTACAATACATTTTGGGGAAAAACTAAAAATTTCGGTTTTGGGGATTTTCGAATTTATTTTGGGTACTGTAGGATTTTCTTTACAAATATAATAATGTTAGAATTTGCCTCGTTTTCTGGTGTCAGGACTTACAAATTACAAAAAATATAATGTTTTTTTTTGTATTTTGAGGATTTATTAAATTTCTGTCTGCGTTTGAAATTGTTGTTAGTTTTTCCCGATCCTTTCCTAGGAATCGGTATATAAATAGTGCAGGATATTTACCGATTCCTTTCTCATTATCTTTTGTGGACAGACAACAAAATTTCCTATTTGATGAAATAATATTGCCATTAGATATATCCACTGAGACAAAAGTTATGGTCATTTGAAGTTTGCACTGATATTAACAAAATGCTGGGACAGAACCAGGAAAAAATTAAAAAATATATTTCACATGCAGACAGAAATATATTTCAATTGAATATTTTTTAGTTTGTAGGTCTTTACACCACAAATCAAAAGTAATTCGCGAATCTTTACATATTCAAAAAATTCGATCCCACAATTCGCAAAATAATTTCAAAAATCCCTAAAAATGTTTTTTTTTTGCAATTTCCCTTTGCTGCTCAACGTGCACCACCTTACCACATATAAAAACAAGTAAGAAAGTTCAGTCGGGTAAACCTACTTATGAATTCCCTCACCTTGAGTCCAATAAAATATTAGAAAATTAATTTTTTTTTTGCTTTAATTAAATTATTATCCATTTTGATTGCATTTAATAACGTTAAAGTATGTACTGGTATTAAAGTTAAAAACTGTTAACTTTTTTTGTAAATGGTCCATTTGTGTGAGGTTTACCAAAAGAGCCGTGCCGATAACGGCCACTTTCCTCTAGACTCTAGGTACTTTAAAAGCATTGCACTGTACGAAATTTCAAGTATTTGCATGCACTGGTATTAAAGTACGAGGGTTGCTATTTATATTTCGGTTCCTGGCAATACTAGTGTTTCCAGATGATAACTGGAACTTCCACTGGAAAGTATGAGATTTTTTAGCATAACTTAACTCAGACCGTTTTGTCATTTGAGCGCGAATTGTTTTGGTTACAGTGTGTTGAAAATTCCCCTCCAAAACATGGTTTTTGAACGCTTCGACAGCTGCTCAGACGTCGAAAAACATTGACCAAGCAGTTTTTTCTTGATGTGAGTGAATAAGAATAAGTCATTGTGTGTCAAATCAGGGCTGTATGGCGGATGACCCATCAATTCGACGTTTTGGCCGGTCAAAAAGGCGCTGGTTTGAGCCGATGTGTGAGAGCTCGCGTTGTCATGGTGCACAATGATTCGTCTTCTCTTGTTCGTTTTTCGAATTTCTCCGAAGACTTCAGGCAAACAAATTGTGGTGTCCCACTCAGAATTGACCGTCCTACGTTGCTCAAGCGGAGCAGTCGCCACATGACCAGTTTTGCCGAAGAAACAGGCGACCATTTGCTTCGAAGTGCTTCTTCCACGAACAAATTTCGTTGGATTTGGCTCGTCTTCGAATACCCACACGGTCGATTGCTGTTTTGTTTCGGGCTCATACGCATAGATCCAAGATTCGTCACCTGTGACGATCTTATAAACGTCTTTTGAATCACCGACACGAGTCTTTTTTTGAGCGATTGTCAAATTGTGCGGGATCCAACGAGAACAAACCTTTTTTACGGCCAGGTGTTCATGCAATATCGAATGTATGCTGGTGGAAAATATGCCCAAGGATGCCTCTATCTCACGGTATGTCACATGACGATCTTGCATTATCATGTTGTGCATGTTCTCTGGCACAACGGCCGTTTTTGGACGACCTTAGTCTATGAGCGAACGTCGGCCACGATTGAATTCATTCAACAAGTTTTTCACAGTGCTATAGGATGGTGCTTCGCCGTACAAAGATTTAAGTTCATCGATGCTCACCACGTCGAAAGTTGTGAAAAATGATCGCACGAAAACTTTCACGAGTTAATTACATTTTTTTTGCCAAATTGATTTTTTCAACTCACTGTAAACAACACAAATGATGGTCGTACGTCAAAAATTTCTGAGTACGTTTATGCTAAAAAATGTCAAATTTTCCAAAGGAAATGTCAGATGGCGCCAGGCAACACTTAGTATTTCCTAGGCCAGGTATGTATATAGCACCCCTCGTACTATTTTATATAATTTCTATGAACACCCAAAAGGGTGCAGGTATCTCAGAAATTATACGAGATAACTCTTAGGTGTAAAAAGGTACACGCGTCTTAACATTCAACCGAAGTTGTCAACTTTGAGGTCCTGAAGGTCTGTCCCTGTATACCATAGGGGGCCCAAATTTAAAACTTAACTTCTCTAATAACTTTTCTACAAAAATGCTAGGTTTTATCGCATTCGGTTGTCTGGTTAAGAAACGGCCGAATAATATACTTAATTTTTTTTTTAAATCCTCCAGCTGAGCGTCGTTCTCAAAGAAATATGGACCTATGATGCCGCTCGCCCAAAATCCATGCATTATACGGTTTTGGATCTTTATTGTTAACGTACCCATTCAACATTGAAAGGAGCTCATTGCGCGGAACGTTGCCCGAACAGAACGCCCTTTATGATAAAACAATTTTATAATTTTCACGTGTTGTTGAACGCAAAATTGTGCAAAACAGACAGAACAAATAACAATATGGCCGCTATCTACTGTCAAAGTTCTGAAGTCCATTTTGGAAGACCCGTTATATGTAACTTATCTTTATGGTTGATGTGAGTGATTTATTATGGGTGCAATATACACTGTTGCTGGCCGTTACTGGGAGTTGTTTACTCACAGGTGTGCTACTACCAGTATTATGATCACTTCTGACCGGCTCTATGATTATCTTAACCTGTAATTGGAATGAATTTGAACTCATGAGGTCTTAATCCGCAAATCTTGTCGATACTTAATGTTCACTTTGTTAATGACGAGTGTGACTAGTATTCAATAGTTATGACTTGTTTCCAAATACTACAACTATCCAAAATACTCCCATCTCCAACCTCGTATCTTTGACATCTGTTTCAACTAAATATATATTTATTGAAAATCCATTCATTGAATCGACCAACAGTCATTTCAAATTTTTTTTTTGTCTTGTCTCATTCATTAACCGCACATAAATATATGAGGGGTCTTTTTCTAATTTTTATTTTTGAGATAATATTGTTTAAATTTATTAGCATAAATATTGACATTGTCTTTTGTGGCACAATAATTTATGTCTTATAATGAAATATAGATTATAAATTCGACAAAAAAAAGCAAACAAAACGATTTCTTATAAATCAATACTAAACAAAAAAAAAACTGAAACACTTCAATGAAATCTTTTGTTGTGTGTGGCTATTGTCATGGAAATTCATAAATAAAATTTTGATTGTGATTGATAAAGACATTTGAACAGAAATGCATTTTCGAGACTCTTTAAATGTTAATTAGGTATTATCGAAAGCGCAACAATCATTGTCAAGTCTTTAATAAAAAATATAAATATAGCATTTATTGTGCGTTTTTTTTTTGTGTTTGGTGAAAGAAGTTATCATAATAAAAGTGTCAAGTTTGAAATCAAGACAAATGATCTTGATTTGGTATTTTAGAATGACTTTGAGGTGGCTTATTTATTGTATTGACTTATTTTTGGAGGCAAAATTAGTAAATATTTATGTAGATATTGTGTATTTAGAAACGTGCTGCGAAGTGAATGTCTCAATGCTAGGGTATTGAAAAAGTGGTCGGTTTTTTAATCGGGCTATATTTTATATTGAAAGCTGCAAATAAAATAAAATATGGGATGGGACTTAATCCTAATTAATTATCACATATTTTTATACCCTACACCACACTGTGGTACAGGGTATTATAAGTTTGTTTTACGGCAGATGTTTGTAACACCTGAAAATAACACAGCTAGACCCACCTTAAAGTATACCGATCGACTCAGAATCACTAGCTGAGTCGATTTCACCATGTCTGTCCTTCCGTCTGTCCATGTAAAGTTCGTCGACTACAGGTCGCAATTTCACTCCGATCGTTCTGAAATTTTGCAGTTTAGAGTATTTCGCAGCTGTAAAGATCGCTATTGAATTTGGCCGATTTGGCCCTTTAGTCCTATATAAGCTGTATTTTACATCCAATCGTTTTGAAATTTAGAACGGTAGAGTTTCTTGATCCATGAACTAACACTACCGAATTTGAAGAAAATCGGTTAAGAGTTAGCTATAGCTCCCATATATATGTTTCGTCCGATTTGGCCCTTTAGTTCTATAGAAGCTAAATTTTACATCCAATCGATTTGAAATTTAGAATGGTAGAGTTCCTTGATCCATGAACCAACACTACCGAATTTGAAGAAAATCGGTTAAGATTTAGCTATAGCTCCCATATATATGTTTCGTCCGATTTGGCCCTTTAGTTCTATAGAAGCTATATTTTACATCCAATCGTTTTGAAATTTAGAATGGTAGAGTTTCTTGATCCATGAACCAACATTGCTGAATTTGAAGAAAATCGGTTAAGATTTAGCTATAGCTCCCATATATATGTTTCATCCGATTTGGCTCTTTAGATCCAATCGTTTTTATACCCTACACCACACTGTGGTACAGGGTATTATTTAAGTACAAAATGTCCCAAAGGTAAATTTATGTAAACAATTTATACATGAATTACAAAATGTATATATCAATATTACGAGAGTGGTGTAGGGTATTATATAGTCGGCCCCGCCCGACTTTAGCCTTTCCTTACTGGTTTAATTATACCTTCGCTTTATTGAAGGAGGGTATATATCATTTGGTAAGGGTCAATAGACTAATATTTTCCGTTTCGTCACATTTAAAGTCATTTGAGCTATGTCCGTCCGTCTGTCTGGCTTGCGCACATGATAAATCGGGAACGAAGTGACCAGTTGACTTAAAATTTTGTATATGGTACAATTTTCTTCTATCTTCGGCTATGTTTGAAGATGATCCATTTTGGTCGGCTTCTTCTGGCACCTCCCACACAAAGGGTTAACATTTGGCGAATTATTTGATTGCCTATAACTTCTATACAACATACTCAAATCCGCAGCAATTACACATACATAGTGGTAATTTTTTAATTGCTGTCAACTCGAGAAAAATGAACGAAATTGTCACTCCCCTATAACAAAAATGTATCCGTGTACATATTTCGACCAAAAAATCTATAAAAATTCCAGTCAACTGTTTTCAAAATTTATTAATTTTTTTTGCTGCGCTATATGAATTGTACAAGAATATCATTTTGACACGAGCATCATTAATTTCAGTTAACACACTTATTTGAGTGTCCCAAACATTTGTATTGAGAAGAAGAGAAAGAAAAAATCGAAAAAATACAACTAAATAATGGGTTTTGCGTTGTAGTGTTTTTTTTTTTCATTAACAAAATGATAAATTGTTTAATTATAACAACGATCACGCGTTAAAATTCACCATTATTTTTATGGTCTTTTCATTGCTTGGAACCAATGTCTCGTCGCACTTGAGTGGCATAAATCAAATGTTGAACAGTCGTCGACTACGACGACGTGCACTTCAATCAATATGCCCTCCGAAAAAATTCGAAAAATATATTTAACCGCCACAAAACGTACGAAATAGTCATTATTCAAATTAATAGGAAACCCCTTCAATGGAACAAATAGCAAAAAGCACAAAAAACCTCGTCAGTGTCAGAAGAGAAAGATACAATACCAAATAAAACAAAAGTAACAAATTGAAATGATATACAGCCAATGGCTACCGCTTTGAAATCCCCATACAGCTAGCTGACTAGATGAGGGCAAGGTGGACACAATGGAAGTTTTGGGAAATGCATTTAAAATGTTATAATTTTTATGGAATGAAAAAACTAAAATAAGTAAGAAAATCTCTATCTATTAAGTCGATTAAAGAACGCCCCTCTTTCAGACAAGTAACAGGTGGCGCAAAAGTAATCCTCCTATCAGAAAATGCTATAAATTTTGCGATTGGCCCCTAATGTCAGTTCTGTTTTGACATTTGTGTAGTAAACACATGCGAAATACACGTTAATAAACAATGTTACGCTACACTGCTCCAGAACGCGGAATATTGCTGACTATTTATTTGACCAATAATCGGTCGGTGACTTTGGCACAGATTTCCTGGCCGTCCAACGCCTACTGGTGAAACACTGCGACGTTTAGCCGCTCTCCTCGAAGAGACTGGCACAACACGAGATGCTGCCTGGCGTGGCAGACCCCGGAGTAGCCGTTCTGAAGAGAATATTGCTGCTGTAGCCGAGGATGTCATGGAAGCGCCGTCGACATCGACCAGACGACGTATCACGCAAATGGGTATCAGTCGACGGTCTCTACAGTGAATTTTGGTACAAGATTTGAAAATGTTTCCGTACAAAGTCCAGACGGTGCATCAGCTGTTAGCTGCTGACCGCCAATCGCGTCTAACATAACATCGAAAGGTTACTTTTGCGCCGTTATAATATAAACATTGGCACTCTGCGCCAGAAGTGATGGAAGGATATAGCTAATTGGTTACAAAACTGTAGTCATTGCAAAAGTAGTCTCGAATTTGAAAACATTCAGATGATCGTTATACGAGTATAGGGGTTTCATGTCAAATGAGTACATTTTAAAAAACAATGTCTTTGATCGGGATGAAACTTGCACCAAGTTTGATCCTATTGGAGAGTAATTAATCAACTCTGTCCGAGTTGAAGGGTATTCAACACCCTCCTTTTTGCAACAAAAATTTTTGTTTTTGTGTCCGAGACCTAATTTTTTTTGTGTAGATTGAGACATACTATTTTATAAAACCAAAACAAATTTGTTTATGGTAAAGTTTTTTTATACCCTCCACCATAGGATGGTGGAGGGTATAAAAAAACATTTTGCCACTCCGTTTGTAACACCTCTAAATATTTATCTGAGACCCCATAAATTATATATATACTAATTCGTCGTAGAATTCTAAGACGATTTAGCCATGTCCGTCCGTCCGTCCGTCTGTTACAATCACGCTACAATCCGTAATAATAGAACTAGGTTGATCAAATTTATAAGTAATATTTCTTATAGTTGCAGGTTGTTTGGGATTTCAAATGGGCCATATCGGTTTTGATATAGCTCCCCTATAGAGGTCGCTACAAAATACGGTTTTTGAGCCATAGATACCACATTTTTAAAGCAATTTAGCAGAAACTTTGCAGTTTGCATTCTTTTTTGACAATAATTCATTACACAAAAATTTTACAAATCTGTTCTTATTTTATTATAGTCACCCTATAGAGGTCGCTCCAAAATATACGTATTAAAGCCATAAATACCCCTAAGAAATTTAGCAGAAACTTTGCTGTTTGTATCCTATTTTGGCAAAATTCATCTCAATAAAGTGTATACAAATCAGAGAGAGTTTTCTTATTACATGGACGAACACTGCCAACTGGTGTTATATAATCTGCCCCGCCCGATTTTCTGTCTTTCCGTACTGGTTATACCCTACACCACTCTGTGGTACAGGGTATTATAAGTTTGTTTCACGGCAGATGTTTGTAACACCTTAAAATAACACAGATAGACCCACCTTAAAGTATACCGATCGACTCAGAATCACTAGCTGAGTCGATTTAACGATGTCCGTCCGTCCGTCCGTCTGTCCATGTAAAGTTGTTCGTCGACTACAGGTCGCAATTTCACTCCGATCGTTCTGAAATTTTGCAGTTTAGAGTATTTCGCAGCTGTTAAGATCGCTATTGAATTTGGTTGAAATCGGTTCAGATTTAGATATAGCTCCCATATATATCTTTCGTCCGTTTTGGCCCTTTAGTCATATAGAAGCTGTATTTTACTTCCAATCGTTTTGAAATTTAGAATGGTAGAGTTTCTTGATCCATGAACCAACATTGCCGAATTTGAAGAAAATCGGTTAAGATTTAGCTATAGCTTCCATATATATGTTTCGTCCGATTTGACCCTTTAGTCCTATAGAAGCTGTATTTTACATCCGATAGTTTTGAAATTTAGAATCGTAGAGTTTCTAGATCCATGAACCAACATTGCCGATTTTGAAGAAAATCGGTTAAGATTTAGCTATAGTTCCCATATATATGTTTCGTCCGATTTTGCTCTTTAGTCCTGTAGAAGCTGTATTTTACTCCAATCATTTTGAAATTTAGAATGGTAGAGTTTCTTGATCCATGAACCAACACTACCGAATTTGAAGAAAATCGGTTAAGATTTAGCTATAGCTCCCATATATATGTTTCGTCCGATTTGGCCATTTAGTCCTATAAAAGCTGTATTTTGCATCCAATCGTTTTGAAATTTAGAATGGTAGAGTTTCTTGATCCGTGAACCAACATAGCCGAATTTGAAGAAAATCGGTTGAGATTAAGCTATAGCTCCCATATATATGTTTCGTCCGATTTGGCCCTTTAGTTCTATAGAAGCTGTATTTTACATCCAATTGTTGTGAAATTTAGAATGGTAGAGTTTATTGATCCATGAACCAACACTACCGAATTTGAAGAAAATCGGTTAAGATTTAGCTATAGCTCCCATATATATGTTTCGTCCGATTTGGCCCTTTAGTTCTATAGAAGCTATATTTTACATCCAATCGTTTTGAAATTTAGAATGGTAGAGTTTCTTGATCCATGAACCAACATTGCCGAAAGATTTAGCTATAGCACCCATATATATGATTCATCCGATTTGACTCTTTAGATCCAATCGTTGTTATACCCTACACCACACTGTGGTACAGGGTATTATTTAAGTATAAAATGTCCCAAAAGTAAATTTATGTAAACAATTACAAAATTTATATATCAGAGTTATTCAATATTACGAGATGGTGTAGGGTATTATATAGTCGGCCCCGCCCGACTTTAGCCTTTCCTTACTGGTATAATTTTAAAATGGGACTTAATTGATCTCTAAAACGTGGGCTTTTCATACAGCGTTTTCGACAACCCATTGTGAAATTTTCGGGAGAACATATTTGTAGAATAAGAGTGGCAGTTATTTTTGACATTACTAGTTTTTTAATAATTTGCTTAAACAAAAAGGATCGTTACATGATTTACTCCATATCCAAAGATTTTTCCAGTATTAGAATTGAATGCAATCCATGGTGGAGGGGTATATAAGATTCGGCATGGCCGAACTTAACGCTTTTACTTGTTTTTAAATGATTTTTTTCTAAAATTCACCATAATTCATGCAAAAAGAGGCACATTTTTGTGATTTTTTTGCAGAAATTTTGAAAAATAGGGCAATGGCAGCAATATTCGGAAGCGTGTCGGAAAAAAGTTGAATTGCGATGTCCATCATAACTCGGTGGCGGATCATCTGAAATAAAAAAACCAAAATTATTTCGTTAGATAATCGTTTTCCCAGGTAACGCTGGGAGGGTTTTTCGAAATTTCTTTTTTCCATTGAAGTAACAATCGTGATATTTCCAAAAAAATGGCTAATTTGTTTTTGTAAAATGAAAAATATTATCATATCTAAAAAAACTCTCCAACGTTACCTTGTTAATTTTGTGCAGAAATAGTGTTTAAAATTTTAAAACGATCGGCGCAGTAGTTTTGAATTTATGATGGACACCTACTTTGAAAACGTAGGTTGTGAGAAAAACGCTTCAAAGTTTTTCTGATGTATTAAGTCACATATGAGGCGCGGTTGCTTAAACTGCTATATCTTCGTGGGTTTGATCCGATTTTTCTCAAACATTCACACAAAATTTTTAAGAGGTTTTCAATTCAAAAATTGAAATAAAAAAAGATTCCAAAAAAGTTTACAAACTTTGCCCCCCTTTTAGTCATTTTAGCAATGTCCGTCAGTCTATCTGATGCGTGCGCACGATAATTTTCGACAGGTTTAACCGATTGACTTCAATGTGGTATGTGTCATTATTTTTTTCTATCTCACACTAATGACTATGTTGTTCTTCGAGTATCTTCCCCACGAAGGTTCAAATTTTTGTAGTACTACTCAGAATCATTCACAATTCCACACGTAGTATCTGTTTCTTGGTCGCTATCATCTTGAAGTTTCCACGCCCGTTTTTGTACCTCCTATACAAATGACCAAAATGTTAACGCCTTATAACTTCGATTCCTGCACATGCAAACACTTAAAATTTTGTTCAGTGTGATGTTTTTATAGTACCCATAGTATATAGTAACAAGTAAAAGCGTTAAGTTCGGCCATGCCGAATCTTATATACCCTCCACCATGGATAACATGTGACCTCAAAAAATAACTCAAACCTAATGAAAATGACACCGAAAACACACAAAAAATATAGTAGATGAGAACAGTAGAACATGGACCGATATCGCCCAACTTACCTGCAGCTATAAGAAGTATCTATACCAAATTTCAACCACGTAGCTCAAGTATTATACAGGGTTTTCCAACAAGAAGTGTTATTTTGAATCAGCCGGTATTTCGGTAGCTGTCACTATTGAAGCTTTTATTCTTTGACATTTGACAAGTAGAAACTACGCCATTACTAAAAATGGAACGATACACGATTCAACGACGCATTGAAATTATTAAAATTCGAAAAATCGAAAATCATCTTGACTGATAATGCCCATTTCCATCTCGGTGGCTAAGTCAACAAGCAAAATTGTCGCATCTGGTGCTCGGAAAACCCAAGAGTTATTGTTGAGAAGCCTCTCCATCCTCAATGTGTGACTGTTTGGTGCGGTTTATGGTCCGGCGGGGTCATTGGACCTTACTTTTTCGAAAATGAGGGTGGATCAACGGATACGGTGAATGGATTGCGCTATCGAGAGATGTTTAATGATGTTGTTTTTGATTATTAACGGCATACCTTCCTCTTTATTTTGAAATAAACATCCGATCATTTATCTCCAAATATTGCAATTTTCTTTGAATACCAGAATAACACCTCTTGTTGGAAACCCCTTTACATTGTAGCGTGATTACAACAGACGTACGGACGGACAGACGGACATGGCTAAATCGTCTTAAAATTTTACGATGATTAAGAATATATATACATACTTTATGGGGTCTCAGATCAATATTTAGAGGTGTTACAAACGGAGTGACAAAATGAATATACCCCCATCCTATGGTGGAGGGTATAAAAATGGACGTTATTGTGAAGCCCCTTTTGGTACCTCCCAAACAAAACAGCCAAAATAAAAAATATGAATAATTATTTTTCTTAATTTCCCTATTTTTACAATATGGGTCATAATTTATAAATTTTTTTACATATTTTTTAGAAAATTTTAAAATTTTTCTAATTAAAACCTCCTAAACACATCGAAGAATTCACAATTATCATATTGTTTACACACTACACCACACTGTGGTACAGGGTATTATAACTTTGAGGATTTGTTTGCAACACCCAAAGGGAGAAGAAATAGACCCATCGTTTATCGACTCAGAATCACTTTTTGAGTTGATATAGCTATGTCCGTCTCTGCATGTATTCTTGTAATCAAATTACAGGTCGTGCCTATGGTCCGATCTCAACGAAACTTTGCACATCTCTTTCTTTTGACGCAGAACCTATCCCTATTGAATTTGGTTGAAATCGGATATACGTATCAGATATACGTATAGCTCCCATATATATGTGCCTTCGATTTGGCATATATGTATGCACCGTAAAAGCTAAATTTGTTAAACGATCTGTATCAAAATTTTGCAGAAATGAGTTTTTTAATTTGGCAGAAATGAGGTTTTTGATCCAAGTTGATGAAAATCTGTTTCGATTATGTATAGTCGTTGAAATTTGACCGACTTTCTGTCTTTCCTTACTATTTTTTAAATATAAATGAAGATTTACACAACTAAACTGTTTATGTCGGGCTAAACAATTATCTTTGTTTGCATGCAGCTACCTTAATGTTTGTGTACAGTGTTTATACCCTCACTTCAGTGTAGGAGGGTATACTATATCATTTGCTACGGACCAAAAGTGTAGCACATAGAAGGAGTGACTTAGGACCCAGAGTATGTTCGGCGGAAATCCGTTTTAGGACATTTTAAGTCATTTGAGCAATGTCCGTCCGTCTGTCTGTCTGGAAAAATTGCCTTTTGGTACCTCGTACACAAAAAAATTATCTGCTTATAACTTTAATACCAGTGCATAAAAATACTTGAAGTTTTTTGCAGTGTAATGCTATTATAGTGCCTACAATTCGGAAAAAATATGCATTATTGCCACGCCCTTTTTAGTACATCTCACCAAATGGCCAAATCATACCACAATTGAATGGCTCATAGCGTTAATACCTGTGCATATAAACGTTTACAATTCGGTACAGTGCCTTTGACGTATCTATTGCTCCAGCGCAAAAGTAAGCGTATATATTTGTCAAACTGCTTCTGGTACCCCACACAAATTGTCAGGTTTATTCGAACACAACATTACCATTACTTCTGTAATAATTATCTAAACGATTGCATATATTGTATTTTAGACAACATTTCCACTGACATAGAATGAAATTTGCCTTAACGTTCTGGCATCTCCCAGCCGATATGTTCATACTTGTTTTTAATCTTGTTACACAAATTACTTACATTACTTGTTTTTAATCTTGTGATTTTTTGGCTTTGACGGGATTTGAACCTGGGCCTTTTAACGATGTAGCAGCATAACACTCTCCGGCACTCTTTAGCAAAATTGGATCTCTTTCTTTGTTATAGATGAGCTTTTGTAGCAAGGAATTATTAAATTGAGATATCCTGGTTCGATTTTTTTAATCGCGATAAATTTTAAATGTTTTATCACACCATTTTAATACTTTATTTTTATTATTTCTTTATTATTATTTTTATAAATTTTTTATAAAATATAAATATTATCATGACAAATGCAAAAAATATAGTAGATGAGAACAGTAGGAATCACAATAAGTTAGATGCTATATGTATACATATATGGACCTTAGGGCGGGTCGATTTAAAAATCGCCCATTGCTCAGTGAAAATCGTATTCTAGGGATCAAAATAAGTAACTTTGCAGAAGGAACTATACCTCTAAAACGAATTCTGATGTCCCGGAAAAAATCCCAGTTTGACCCATTTAGAGTGCTCCAATCGAGTCCAAATGTATGGAACCCTCAGGGAGTTCCAGGGGGTGTGCCACTGGCATGGGTGGGTCGGGCCTCCAAAATTTGTGGGGGTCGGTCATACATTTGGACTCGATTGGAGCACTCTAAATGGGTCAAAGTGGGATTTTTAAAAATTTGCCCCTACCCAAAAGTTCGACCCAAATTCCGGGACATAAGAATTCGTTTTAGAGGTATGGTTCCTTCGGCAAAGTTTCTTATTTTGATCCCTAGAATAAGATTTTCACTGAGCAATGGCGACTTTTTTTGCCTCCCCACAAATCGACCCGGCCTAATGGACATATATCTAAATATTAACCGATATCGCCTATTTTCAATCCCAAGTTACCTGCAGCTATAAGAGGTATCTATACCAAATTTCAGCCACCTAGCTCAAGTATTATAGATTGTAGCGTGATTACAACAGACGGACGGACGGACAGCCGGACGGACGGACAGACGGACATGGCTAAGTCGTCTTAGAATTTTAAGACGATCAAGAATATATATACTTTATGGGGTCTCAGATCAATATTTAGAGGTGTTACAAATGGAGTGACAAAATGAATATATCCCCCATCATATGGTGGATGGTATAAAAAAATACAAATTCTTTGTATCCTTGGAAGTACTTCAAGGTTGATTTAGTTATTTTCATTTTCGAATCTCAATTCGTCTTCAAAATTTGAAAAAAATCAGTTCATATTTTCCGAATTTCAGATTTTGTTATAGCTCCCATATATATATTTCGTCCGAATTGGCTACTGAGGCAGAGACGTACCAAATCTAAATTGTGTAAACAGATTTTCGTTGAAGTATGTATACATCGGATATTTTATTGTTATCCAATGCGTCCACTTAAAAATGGTACTAAATTAATTAAGTCACCGTGAATACACTGAAATTTTACTTTTATAAAATAATAAAAAAACTGTTTAACCATTTTTTAAATGACTCAGAAGTATTCTCGGCAATTTAAATTCCCAAATATTTAATATCACATATTTTTTGCAGTAAAAGTGTATTTGTTCAAAAACACTTACTGTTCATATATTAATCAAAAATATTCAAAAACTGCATATTATTCGGGCTCTGATAATCTCTTTGTGAATTTATATAAATTTGAAATTTCCTCAATCTTACAAACAGCCCTCGTACTTTTTGTTTGATATTCACCTTTTGTCCGTAATTGTTGTCATTGTATGTTTTTATTTTTTGAAATGGTAACTGAAGCTACTCTGCAGTTTTTTCTTCTTGTTTTTAATACTTGTTTTGTTATGTTATTTTTTTCCTATCTTCTAATAATTTCTTGTCCAACCTCTACAAAACTAAGATGGATTAGAAGTTTTCTATTTTGGCCTAACACATAATTCATAACTTATGCTTAACGTAGACATCATAAATTATCCAAAAACAGAGAAAAAACTCAGAAAGACAATGGTAAAAATGGGGACAAACATTAATCTTTTTTTGAGATTGAAAACATAGCCGAAACTTTAAACAATATTAAATTGAATAATTGAAAAAATAAATTAACATGGTTTGAAATTTAAGAAGCTTCCCATTGGTGGACTTTTTGAGTAATGTGTGTCCTATGGCGAAGAAACATAAATACAATAAACTGATTTCGGCTGAGATCAAAGCTGGACGAGGAATTACATTGACCTGAGGAAATTGCAATGGGCAATATTTTTTCTGATGATAGCCAAGAGTGCTAAGACGATGATAGATGATTGGGAGGTAAACAAATGCTCAGGGTTAGAGGTGAAATGTTGCAAATCAAGATGAAGTGGATGTCGGAATGATTTATTTTCAAAATAAAGAGATAAACAAAGCCCTTGAAAATCGAGCGAGCTTATACTTAATGGGAGTAATGATTTGTGTATTGGAAAGGTTTGTTTTTTACCTCTTCCAGCTTTCTACGGTGTTTTGCTATATCCAAAACTATCCCAGGGTACTCAACATTACTGCGAGGTGCGCGGAGTAACTTGGAGTTAATCCTACACTGAAAAAAAATTTGTCATAAAATTAAAGAAATGCTCCAAAGACGTCCTTAGTCTTCAAAATAAGTACATTTTGTATTTACAATATAGATAATTTCAATAATATTAAGTAATTTACTTAATTGTAAGTACATTTTCTTAATTTTAAGTACAAAATGTACTTATTTTGAAGACTAAGGACGTCTTTGGAGCATTTCTTTAATTTTATGACAAATTTTTTTTCAGTGTACAAAATCGAAGTTGGTCCTCTTCAGCAGGGAGTATAAACTACCAGTTGTAGAACTCAAATTTTAAGGGTACACCAAAATTCCTTGTACCGATTGTGCGAAATATTTTGGTGTTTTGCTAGACAGGAAACTGAACTTCAAGTTCAACATTCTGAGTAGGAGAAAGAAAGCCATGGTAGAGCTATATGCATATAAACAGACAATGGATTAGGGATGTAACGAAAGTGACTTTAGCGAAAGCGAATGCAAAAGCGAATATTGAAATATATTTCTTGCGAATGCGAATAGTGAAATATGAATTTTTGCGAAGGCGAATGCGAATATTCCAAAAATTTTTGCGAATGCGGAAGCGAATTTAAAAATGATGCGAATAATTCGCGTTCGCTTATGCGAATGCGAATATTCGGATATAACATGGTAATACACCCGGTATTGTACAGTGACTGTATACCACGACAGCAGTCTATCAGAGCCACTACTTAGTTGATAAGAAATACCACATACTTATTGCAGACAAGGATGTATGGAAAGGCCGCATTCCGATAGATATGATATGCGTGTACTCCCTTCGGAATATTGGACTGGTACAATAATCCAACTGGCCCTCTACTGAGGAGAATATAACCCAAATACTAGTTTTGTAAGTATTATATTATCTAACTAGCAGCCCACTAAGGTGTATATAACACAACTAGTCACCTACTAATAAACCAATTTGTCATCAACTGAGGCATACATAACCCACATGGCCCTCTACTAACGTAACCGTTTAGGTCATCTAGTAAGGAGTAGATTGCCCTACTAGTCATCTACTAAGGAGTAGATTGCCCGACTAGTCATCTACTAAGGAGTAGAATACGCAACTAGTCATTTACTAAGGAATAGATAACCCAACTAGTCACATACTAAGAAGTATATAAAACAGTTTGTCGTCAACTAAGTTATAAATAACCCAACTGGTCCTCTACTAAGGAGTAGATAATCCAACTAGTGGTCCACAAGCCGGATACTAAGGAGTAGATAACCCAGGTAGTATGCCTACTATGAAGTAGATAACCCAACTAGTAATCTACTAAGGACTAAATAACCCAACTAGTCATCTACTATGGAGTAGATAACCCAACTAGTCATCTACTATTGAGTAGATAACCCAACTAGTCATCTACGTAGAAGTATATAAACCAGTTTGTCGCCAACTATTTCGCGGATAACCCAACTGTTCCTCTACCAAGGAGTTGATAATCCAACTAGCAGTTAACGGGTCGCCTACTAAGGAGTAGATAACCCAACTATCCATCTATTAAGGCCTAAAAAAACCAACTTGTCATCTACTATGCAGTAGAAACCCAGCTAGGCATATGCTAAGGAGTAGATAACCCAACTAGTAGTTAACTGGTCGCCCCTACTAAGGAGTAGATAACCCAATTATTAAGGACTAGATAACCCAACTTGTCATCTACAATACATAACCCAATTAGTCATATACTACGGAGTAAATAACCCAACTTGTCATTTACTAAGGAGTAGATAACACAACTAGTTATCTACCAAGGAGTAGATAAACCAGTTTGTCGCCAACTAAGTCATAGATAACCCATCTGGCTCTCTACTAAGGAGTAAATAACCCATCAATAAGTATTGGAGGTAGTAGATTATCCAACTGGCCGCCTACTAAGCAGTAGATAACCCAACTAGACATCTACCAAACAAATTTGTCATCAACTACGGCATAGATAACCCCATTGCTCTCTACTGAGGTGTAGATAAATCACAACTATGTCTCGACTAAGGAGGAGTTAACCCTATTTGTCGTGAACTCAGGATTAGATAACCCAACAAATGAGTAGATAACCCAACTCGTCGTCTACTCAGAAATAGATAAGCCACTTGACCGCATGTTTAGGTGTTGATAACCAAACTCGGCGTTTTAGAAGCAGTAGATACCAACCAACTAACCAACCGCATTTTGCTAAATAAGAGATAACATAACTGGCGCCCTACTAAGGAGTATATAACCGAATTTGTCCTCTCCTAGGGAGTATATACATAACTAAATTTTGAGCATAATTTTTTAAAAATTCCCAAGATCCGTTATCGTTATCAAGACGAGATGTTTCGTTTATCGTATCCTTCTGGTGAGATTGAAAGTTGCTACCAATAATCTCTATATTAGTTGCGGAAACAAAGAGGAGGAGGGTTTAGTTACATTTCCCATGTGAGTGAACTTTTAAATGAATCTAACAGACATAGCTGATGACATCATCAGCCAACTTATGGCGTTTTTAAGGTAATCGGTGTGGTTCAATGGGAGGAACTTGATATAATAATAGTCAGACCCTGTATGATCGCAGATTTCCACAATGCCTAACCCAACATATTTCACTTAACCCTGATATGTGAAAGTTTTGATATTGACCCTAAATAAAGTATTGGTTAAATTATTTCTAGAAAAAGTTGGCCATTTATTGCAAGTTCTATTATTGTCATATATTGATTCATTCTTATTGTAGATAATAGTGTTCTAGCTCTCATGACGCATCTAGTTCGGATGAAAATTTAATTTTATATTTGCAGCGATTTTTTTATGAACAGTAGTGTAGGATATTGTAAAGTTAGCACTGTCTGATTTTGTTTTCTCCCATTTGAGTAAAACACTAAAGTGGACCTTATTGTTTTCCTTGGGAAGAATCATATATTCCTTCCGTTCTGCTACAGAAACTCTATTTATCGATTCTTAAATATGTGTACCATTAACCTTAAAATTCAATGTGCCCCCTTTTCCATTCAAGGTTTCTCTTCTCCGCTAGTAGTAATACATTAAAAAAGAAATCATTGTTGAAAACATATATAAATTATAATGATTTATAGTTTAAAATAAGATTTAAATTCTCTGTTAACAATGGCTTAAACAGAAGAACAAACAAAACGGACGGCTAAGCTTTCGTTTTATTAAGTATTGTTGGTCGACCCCCTTTGCCGATAAATTTATTGTCAATAATATTGTTTTTTTGTGGTGTTATTGTAGTTGCTGTCGGTCGGTTGGTTGGTTAGTTGTCTGATTGTTTGTTTAAAGCCAACAAAAATGAATAATAAACTCCACACCTATTTATCAGTTAAGAGCCAAAACTTTGTCAATATGTCAGTTAAATGTTTTGTCCGTCCGTCCGCTGCGCTTTGGTCTTCCGTTGTACTTAAACGACGGCGCGTCGTGATCACATTACTTTTGTCATGCAAACGCGCAAGCGTAAACATTGCCACAAACAACTTCAGAACAATGGAGAGGAGTTTCTCCAACAGCAACATTAAAAAACCAACAAGTCCAGAAAATATTGTAAAATTCAATGTAACTAAAACTTCTTGGTAGGAGAAAAGAAGAATGAACAGAAATTTTACATTTAATCCAGAGTCAGACATATGTAAGCATTGAAATGTAAATGGGAAGTTTACCTGACCATTGAAACTTGAGGAACATTTTGTTCTGCGAATGAGGATTACCACCGTCAATGCCTCTAAGAAGAACACCACCGACTGTGGCCAACAAGGGAATAAGCGTGGCCAACAGTAACAGCCACAGGAACAGCAGCAGCTTCTTTCACAAAAGAACAAACGTTACGATAACTCCGACGACATGTGGCCTAATCTTATCTTCATTTAAGTGTCATCTGGAAAACAATAAAACATAAATTATACCTTTAAATATATTTACACAATCGCGTTCATCGCCTGACGTGAAGACACACGAAATGCGAATGCATTCGCATAAACAAACGAAATGAGATCGCTTTTAAAACGATCTGAAGATGCTTTACTCCAACAATTTGGAGATAACTCCATTTCAATGTGCAATAACTGAAGGTAATATTGGATTCTGGTTTGTATACCCACAGCTTAGTGAAGGAGGTTATACGTATATCATTTAATATGAAAAAAGGTATAAAACATCGAAGGAAATCTTTTGCAGTACATTTAAGTCATTTGAGCTATATTCATTATTTCGTCCGTCCGTCTGTCGGGGTTTTCCGCATTATAACTCTCGAAAAGAGTAAACGATTGACTTAAAATTGTCTATGTGGGAATTATTTTCTCCAAACTTACGGCCAATTCCACAATCTCCGGTTATCCTACAGTAAGAGCTAACCTACAGTTATAGCTGTCAAATTGTATGAAATTTTTATTTTTATACCCTACACCACACTGTGGTACAGGGTATTATAACTTTGTGCATTTGTTTGTAACACCCAAAAGGAGAAGAAATAGACCCATCGTTTATTATACCGATCAACTTAGAATCACTTTCTGAGTTGATTTAGCTATGTCCGTCTGTCCGTCTGTCTGTGCATGTATTTTTGTAATCAAAGTACAGGTCGCAATTATGGTCCGATCTCGACGAAACTTTACACATATCTTTTTTTTGGCCCAAGGACGATCCCTATTGAATTTGGTTAAAATCGGTTCAGATTTAGATATAGCCCCCATATATATGTTAGCCCCGATTTGACATGTAAGCGTTGTAAAAACTTTATTTTACATCCGATCAGTATGAAATTCGGCAGAAAGAGGTTTCTTAGTATATGAATGAACACTGTTAAATTTGGAAGAAATCGGTTCAGATTTAAATATAGCCCCCATATATACTTTACCCCCGATTTGACATGTAAGCCCTGTAAAAATGTTATTTTATATCCGATCAGTGCGAAATTCGGCAAAGAGAGGTTTCTTATTACATGAAGGAATACTGCTAAATTCTGAGAAAATCGGTTCAGATTTAGATATAGCCCCCATATATATGTTACCCCCGATTTGACATGTAAGCGCTGTAAAAACTGTATTTTATATCCGATCAGTGCGAAATTCGGCAGAAAGAGGTTTCTTATTACATGAAGGAATACTGCCACATTCGGAGAAAATCGGTTCGGATTTAGATATAGCCCCATGTATATGTTACGCCCGATTTCACATGTAAGCGCAGTAGAGACTGTATTTTATATCCGATCAGTACGAAATTCAACAGGAGGTCTTTTTACATGAATAAGTATTCAGGGAAGATCGGTTCAGATTTATATTAAAGCTCCATATATATGTTCCTCCTGATTTGGTATCAAACCGCTATAGAAGTTGTATTTTACTTCCGATCATTAAAATTTTCCAGAAAGATGTTTCTCAATTTAGGAACGAATATTGCTTAATTTAGCGATTATCGTTTCAGAATTAGATAATATGTTTCTACCCTTTTACCAATTATTCCAAATTATTGTGGCAATGACCCTTATCGCATTGTTAGGGAGGTGTAGGGTATTATATAGTCGGCCCCGCCCGACTTTCTGCCTTTCCTTACTGGTTTAACTGTGAGTTAGCGCTAACCGGAGGTTAGACTAAGTTCGAAGTTTGATCATTTTAGACCAATCCTATGCGAAATCGGGATATCCAATGCGAAATCGGGATGTAAATATCTAAATTTTAACATATTTTCTTAAAATTTAGCATTATTTGGTCGTTGCTCAAGAAATCGTTTTCTGCTTAATTTTATAAAGATTTATTGAGAAAATCTGATTTTTAGAAAAATCTTGACATAGATGTATGTGCACGTAATTAGGGGATATATCTAAATCCTAACCGATTTTCTTCAAACTTGGTTTTCATCCTTGATGGAAAAAACAGCTATTTGCCAAATTCTATGTAGATATGTATATTAATGCAAATTCTATAGCGCAGACCCAACTCGGGATATAGGTATATATGGAGGTAATATATACAGGGTTTTCCAATAAGAGTGATACGATTTCTTTGAAAACAACACACTTATTGTTAAGAAAATTCAAAAGTTTTTTATTTAATGTGAAGTTCAATCGATACATTTAAGTTCAAAATAAAACGTCATTCGATGAACCCAATTTTCGAGCACTTTTTCGACTAAATCAAGTCGTATGTCATGAATGGCACGTTCAATATTGACTTGTAAACCTTGAAGAGAGTCTGGTTTATTTCGAAAGACCAATGACTTCAAATAACCTCACAAGAAATAGTCTAATGGTGTTAAATCACAACTTCTTGGAGGCCATTTAATGTCACAATTTCTTGAAATAATCGAATCTCCAAACTTTTCGCGCAACAATTCAATTATTTCATTTACTGTGTGGCACGTAGCCACAATCGGTCAATGGCAAAAAGATAGCTCTTAACGAGAGCTAAAATATTGCTCATGGGTGTCAAGGTCGTAGGTCGAATGGAAAGTGTTTTTCTTTTTTTTTTTTTAATAAAATGGACTTTGCGCACGAAAAGTTGAAATTGGAGAACGATTATTTTGATAATAAAACTAAATAATTTGTAAACGTTGTTCTTGCGTATATCTCTCCATGATAAAATTGTAAACACTACTGAATACAATGAAAAACAAATGACAGATCATGACATATTACAAATGGCCGAAACGTAACTTCAAAATCATGTCATCCCTATTAGAAAACCCGTTAAATCTGAATCAATTTTCTTCATATCCGTTCTTTGTTTAAGAAATCCCCCTCCCCAAATTTCTAAATGAATGGCTGTAAAATACACTTTCTATAGTGCAAAGAGACTAATCGGAAGGAACATGTTTATGTTGCCTATATCTAAATCTGACCCGATATGTTTGAAAAAAGTTTTATTTGGGTCGAATTTTATACGCATCGTTTGAAAAATGTGATTTCTATAGCACTTCTATGCCAAATCGGAAGTACATATGGGTAATTCTTTCTCAAGTGTCACAAGTCAAAAGTTAGATCTGTATCAAGTTCTCAAAAAATATTGCTCTTGTTTGTGGGAGTAATGACCCACGATATTAAAAAACAAGTAAGAAAGTTTCAGTCTGGTAAACCGACTAAGGTATACCCTCACTTTGTGAGTAATGTAATATAAATATAACATTACCCTAATTAATCTGTCAATTTGTGTGGGATGTACCAGAAGGGGTTTAACAAATACACCTAATTTTCGGTAAACAGTAGTTTCATTAAATACAATGCACTGTGTCGCACTATAAGCGTGTATGTGCACTGGTATATTAACGTTACGAGCTATTAAATTTTGGTATGATTTGGTCATTTTGTGTGGGAGGTACAAAAAGGGATGTGGTGATAACGCCCACTTTTCACAGGACTGTAGGCACTATAACAGCATTACATTGTTCGAAATTTCAAGTATTTGTATGCCCAGTGCAGTGCAGTGAAAGTTATAAGCCGTTAACTTTTGGTATAAAACGGTCCATTTGTGTGGGATGTACCAAAAGGGGCTGTACAATAATGCCCATTTTTTACCGGACTATAGGTGCTACAAAAACATTATACTGTTCACAGTTTCAAGTATTTTTATGCACTTGTATTAAAGTTATAATCAGTTGAATTTTGATGCAAAATGGTCCATTTGTGCTGGAGGTACCCCTTTGGGTTGGCGTGGCTACTTCACCCATTTTTATCGAGGTCATAGCAGCTAATAAAATAATACAATGTGTGGAATTTCAGAAGATTCCAAAAAGTAGTATAGAAGTTATTAATGAATCAATATCGCGCTAAATGTTAACCCTTTGTGTGGGTGGTACCAGGAGGAGTGGACCAATGTGGCCTATCTCCGAACTTAACCGGAGATAGAAAAAAATATTACCACATAACGAATTTGAATTCAATCGGTTAGAGTTATCGTGCGCACCAGCCAGCAGACGGACGGACGGACATTTCTCATTCGACTTAAAATGACCCAAAACGAATATCCGCCGAACATACTTATGGTGATTTCGTTTCTGAAAAATAATATCACCACATCATGTTGCGACATTTTAAAACTTCCCCTTGGACCCACTGCTAATTTCGCATATTGCATGCGAACAATCGAACAAAAATCGTGCTGTGAGTAAAACTCATACCTACATTATGGCGCAACCATTTGATAGTGCATTAAGAATTTACGCTTTCAATTAGTTTTGATTCTGAAGTTTGCTTTTTAACGGTGCAACACTCCACACCGTAGACTGGGCTGAGTGTGAAAAATGCGATATTTTCGCATTTGCGGAGTGTAATAATTTTAAACCCGTTTATACGGCTGCACCATTTTTACAAACAAACATAAAAATGCGGTTTCAGTGTAAAATGTAGAAACAATTTTAAATTTTTTTTGCGCAAACGAAATCACCATTAGAGTCTTAGATCATTCCTTCGATGTGTTACACTTTTGGCCCGTAGCAAATGATATATACCCACTTTGGTTTATAAATTACATTATAATAACTGATTTTGGTATGATTCGACGATTTTGTGTGGGAGTTACCAAAAGGGGCGCACTATGGGCGGAAATCCAAAATTGTGGTCAAAATTCAAATTTTATGGTCCATGTAATATTAAAAAAATTATTATGGCAATCTGTTGATCACATATTCAGTATATTGTATACAAAATATCTTAATATTTAGATGTTCAAATGACTGCCCAAAGTTAGGCAAATATTTGTATTTGCATTTATATAGGGTCATCCATTTCGCGGTTCCGTACTTTTTTAAAGAAAAAACACAGAAAATTCAAATTGAATGGGGAATGTTTATTATCATTTGAAATAAACGTTGTTTGATAGAAAAAGCAATGCGCAATGAAAAATTTAAAAAAAAATTTACGAATTTTTTTTTAAAAAAACTTTCTAAAAAATTGCTCCCCTTCGATTTTTTTCAAATTTACACAGAATATGCGTCAGACTCTCACAAATCCAAAACTGTAATTGAATTTTTGAAGACTCAATATTTGTAAAAGGACGAAATACCAAGACTAGTCTGACAATTTTCGTCTGTTTTTGCAAATCACTGCACAGTATGAAATCAAAAAGGGGGAAATAATTCGACCGTTTCTTAACCAAACAACCGATTGCGACCAAACTTGGCATGGTAGATGAAGATAGGGCGGAGCTAGAGGGCCTCAAAGTTGGACACATCGGGCGAAGAAAATGTTCAAGCGCGTGTAACTCGTGTTTCTTTCGATTTACAAAATTTCGTTTTGTGTAGACTAACTGAGGTCTTCAAAAAAAAACATTTTACACATAAGAATTATTAACTTACCGTGTGCTAGTATTTTGTAAATATCGGAGCACAATATGCACCGATTCATCCGTATGAACATGTATGGATGGGCAATAAAATTTCCTATATGATGAAAAAATTGGTTCGATATACCCAATAGTACAAAAGTTATGACCACTTAGTTGATCGAATCAGCCGTTCGAGACCAATTATAAATTCCGTGAAACCCAAAAACAAATTTTTTTCATTGTTTCTATGTAATATTAAAAAACCCATAAAATTTTTTTTTAAAAAATTTAAAAAATCGTACGATCTAGGAGGCCAAGTTACCGTAGCAAAAACTGAAATTGAATGATTTCTCAACATGGTCATTGTTTCAGGAGCTGTATGGCTCTTTGAAACCAGAGTTCACAGAGAATATTATGTTTGGCCTTGCCTAGGAGAAAGTATTCAAGTTATGGGTTTGAAATTTCCTTTATAGCTCTTTATCAGTATATATCCATATACTATATCCGATCGTTCCGCTGTAGCCTGTTGACCAGAATCATATTTATAAAATAACACATAAGAAATACGCAAAATCCAAAATAACTATATTTATGCTACTATAACTATAATTTTCCCCGTGTTCTTTCTAAACCCCTTTCCTTTTGATGTTGTACACCATTTCCATTCGGCCCCCTCCCACGAAACACCACATTGCCCACCTCTGTCTTCGATTGCATGGCACGAATATACATGACACATTGTCTAGATTTGTAGACAATTGGTTATCTATTATATTGTTTTGCTTCATATCTGACAGATTTATCGCCATAATCATGAGAATTTATTTCATTTAAATATTCCAATGCGACTGTGCACATGTGTGTGTGTTTGTTTGTGTTTTTTTAATTAATTCGCTTTAATGATGATAATCTTTTGTTTGCCGTGTGTCGGAAACAGTACAACTACAACGTCGATGACGACCAGCCACATTATCATAAATATTCAAATGTTAATTATGAACCGCTTACCGTCTCTCCCTCCCTCCCACTCCTAAATACAGATTCCAGCATTGTTGCAAATGTAAGCAATTGTCGGTTCACCATGCATCCATCCATCCATCGATAAATACTAACGTTGAACAATCAATTTGTAGTAAAAATAATTATAATTTATATTTCACTTGTTCTTTGAAGTAATTTATTAGTTGAGTAATAAATACAACAATCGATGTGATTGAATATAAATTAAGTGATTTGAGTAAGTTATTGTTTAACAACTTGGAATTCATTATATTGCAGTAGTAATGATGAAATGCAGTTGCTCCTGCGCAAAAGGTTTCATGCTATATTACTGCTGCTTAAGAGCGAGGTAACAATATTCTGTCGGTAGACTTCCTGAACACAAACATGTAAACTGGTATGAAATTAAAATGGGTGGTATCAGAAGGGGTTTGATATAAACGTCCGTCTTCTCTTGTTGCTAGTGATTCGGGTAAATTGTTTAATAGATTCAAAAATAATAATAAATTTATATATACCGGTAGCTTCATTAACATAAAATATCCTGAAACGGATTTCCGACAAACATGTTTGGTCACTTTTTCGTTGCATTGCTTATGAGAGGATATCAAATGGAATGTTGATTTTTCTTTTGTTGAAAATGATATGATGCAATTTTGTCCAGCTCCAGAAAATTTTGCTGTGGTGAAATGTCAGCTCTATAAAGTATAGTTTCTCTTAAAGGAAAAATAATTACAAACACACAAAACATTTATTAGAATCGAAGAAAGTGATACGTGATAGCTTGACATGAAATTGCTCAATAAAACTAATTGTATTAAAAGTTAATTAAATAAAACCAATTTAATCGATTGTCATTTTAATAAATCACCAAGATTTTTTTACATTTAATTATATATTTGTGTCACTTTAAACTCGTATACACAATACTTTGTTTTAATTATAAAGATTTATTTTTTTACGATTTTATCCCCTATTATAAAGAAAGAATAATGTACAGAAACTGGTTCTCATTTGTTAGCTTTTTGGCATTAATTACAATACGATAATTATAATACAGTGCAACTTTGTATACAATTTATGATATTGTCACCGTAAATTATGGTTTATGGAAATTGTGTATAAAACTTCTAATTCCCATTTGAACATTTCCTATAAAATGTAGATATTTATAAGAAAACTGCAATAGAATAAAACGACTAAGGTGAAATGTGTTACTTTTTGTGGCAGATGCCAGAAAACACTATACACAGAAAAAAAGTTTACTAACTTTAAAGAAAGTGCCAATGATTTCGAGCCAATGACAAATAATCTTTAAAGTAAGAACGGTCCACACTTAATATTAAGACAATTTAATAAATATTAAGCTGAGTTTTTTAATATTAAGTAAATTATTTTAATTTAAGTAGGTAATGTACTAACTTTAAAGTCAACTTTTCATTGGCTCGAAATCATTGCCGCTGTCTTCAACATTTTTATACCCTCACATTAGTGTGACGAGGGTATATATCATTTGCTACGGAAAAAAGTGTAACACGTCGAAGGAGTGATCTAAGACCCCAAGTATGTTCGGAGGAAATCCGCATTGGGTCATTTTAAATCGAATGAGCAATGCCCGTCCGTCTGTCTGTCTGCTGGCTGGTGCGCACGATAACTCTCGAAAGGAGTAACCGATTGACCTCAAATTTGGTATGTGGTAATATTTTTTTCTATCTACGGCTATGTTTGAAGATGGGATATATTAGTCCACTCCTTCTAGTACCTCCCCCACAAAGGGTTAAAATGTTGTGAAATATTGTTTCTTTAATAACTGCTATACTACTTATTCGAATCTTTTGAAATTCCACACTTAGTATTAGCTTATTAGTCGCTATCAACTCGAGAAAAATGGGCGAAGTCGCCACGTCCCTTTTGGTACCTCCCACACAAATGCACCATTTTGCACCAAAAGTTAGCAGCTTATAACATTAATAACAGTGTATAAAAATACTTGAAATTTTGTACAGTGTAATGCTTTTATATTACCTACAGTCCAGGGAAAAATGGGTGTTGTTGCCTCGCCCCTTTTGGTACCTCCCACACAAAGGTACCTTTTTGCACCAAAAGTTAACAGCTTATAACATTAAAACCAGTGTATAAAAATACTTGAAATTTTGTACAGTGTAATGTTTTTATAGTGTCTATAGCCCTGTGAAAAATGGGCGTTATTGCCACGCCCCTTTTTGTACCTCCCACACAAAATGCCCAAATCATACAACAATTTAATGTCTCATAACGTTTACACCTGTGCACATAAATGCTTATAAGTCGGCACAGTGCAATGAATTTAAAGTATCTAATGTTCAGCGAAAAAAAGGTGTATTTGATAAACCCCTTCTGGTACATCCCACACAAATTGACAGAATAATTCGAGTAATATTCAATATTACATTACTCACAAAGTGAGGGTATACATTAGTTTACCCGACTGAAACTTTCTTACTTGTTTTCAGTTTAGTTATTAGTAAAGAGGTCCTAAATACAGATACTCGTATATACGAGTAGACCTTTAGGTGATTGCCACAATAGTTATGGGGAAATTGTGTTCGTATGAATTCGCCAAATTTACTTTTTGCAGTGACTGGGCTATTTTCAAGCCTAAGACATAAGAAATAGGACTTAGGACTTAGGACATTAATAAGGGTCATTGAGCCCGGATTAAAGATCGATACCACAGGATTAAAAGTCAATGAGCCCGTATTAGAGGTTATTGACCCCGGATTAAATGTCAATTAAAGAGGTCAAAGACCCTGATTAGAGGTAGATAGCCCCTACTAAAAGCCAGCAGGGGTTATTTACCTCATTGATTAGAGGTCAATTAAGCCGATTAAGGGCCAATGTCCCCGATTATAGGTCAAGGACCCATACTAAATGTCAGTGACCCCTATTGACCTTGGTTTAACGGTCAGTGACCGATATTAAAGTTCAATGAACCCAGATTAAAGAACAATGATCTCGATTAATGGTCAGTGACCTCGATTAAATGTCAAAGACCTTGATTAAATGCCCAATGACCCCACAATAAAGGACGATGGCCTGGAATTATGGTCAATGACCCCTAGCAAAGGTCAATGCCACCTATTTAAGGGCATTGATCCCGGATTAAAGATCAGTGACCCTACATTGAAGATCAATGGCCCTGGATTAACAATCAATGACCCCGGATTAAAGGTCAGTGACCTCGTATTAAAGGTTAATGACCCCTAATGAAAGTTAATGGCTCCAGATTGAAGTCAATGATCCCCGATTAAAGGTCAATGACCTCGGCCTTATGGTCATTGTCCTGGATTGAAGTTAAATGATCCCGGATTTAATGACAATGACATCGATTAGAGGTCATTGACATCGATTAAAGGTCAATGACCCCGAATCAAGGTCAATGGCCTCGGATTATAGGCCAAAGACCCCGGGTTAAAGGTCAAGTACACCGATTAAAAGCCAATAACCCCGATTACAGGTCCGCGACTTCGAATAACGTTAAATGACCCCGGATTAAAGGTAAATGACCTCGGATTAATGGTCAATGACCTCGGATTAAAGTTCAATGAACCCGATTAAAGGTCCACGACCTCGAATAAAGGTAAATGATCCAGAATTTAAGGTCAATGAACTCCGATCAGAAGTTAATGACCCCGGATTAAAATTCAATGGCCAATGTCCCAGATTAAGTTTCAATGACCCCGCATTAAAGATAAATTACAACGAATTCAAAGTCACTGGCCCCGACTAAAGGTCAGTGACCCGAATTAAAGGTAAATTACACCGGATTAACGAGCAATGACCACTATTAAAGAGGTCAATGACCCCATATAAAGGTCAATGATCCCATATAAGGGTCAATGACCCCTATTAACCCC
Organism: Eudasyphora cyanicolor; assembly: GCA_963930755.1. Classification (NCBI taxonomy): domain Eukaryota; kingdom Metazoa; phylum Arthropoda; class Insecta; order Diptera; family Muscidae; genus Eudasyphora; species Eudasyphora cyanicolor. The sequence continues at coordinate 46,841,367 of OZ005737.1, read as the reverse complement.
CCGGATTAAAAGTTAATGACCTTGGATTAGAGGTCAATGACCCCTAGTGAAGGTCAACAGCTCCAGATTGAAGGTCAATGATACCCGACCCGAGGTCAATGACCACGGATAAATTGTCATTGACCTGGATTAAAGTCAAATAACACGGATTAAATGACAATGACCCCGATAAGATATATTTGACCCTCGATAAAGGTCAATGACCTCGAATTAAAGTTCAATGACCTCGGATAAATTGTCAATGACTTCGGATCAAAGGTCAATGACCCGGATTAAAATTTAATGACCCCGATTATAGGTCGATGGCCCCGATTAAAGCTCAATGACCCCGAATTAAAGGTAAATTACCCCGGATTAAAGAACAATTAACCCGATTAATGGTCAATAACCCCATAAAAAGGTCAACGGCCCTGAGTAAAAGTCAGTGACCCTGCATTAAAGGTAAATGACCCTTATTAAAGGTCAATGGCCCCTAAAAAGGCCTCAGGTCACTCCTTCTAAATGTTACACTTTAGCCGATTAAAGGTGAATGACCCCTGTTACATGTCAATAAGCCCTATGAAAGGGCCCGTAAGGTGCGTAACAAATGATATAAACCCGCGAAACATTTAACGGAAATAAAAACCAACTCTACTGTACCTAAAATTCACCAGCTTCCAACGAGTAGCAAATAAATATTACTTCGAAATGAATTAGCCACCTCATCTTCTCACATTTATACTCCACATCCTTTAGCCCCCATTTTACTGTACCGAACATCAGAAAATCATGTTTAATCTAATCATTTACACAAATTGAATGGTAAATCTCAAAGTTAAACATAATATGAATAGGAACACGAAACGAAACCATCACTCATAGTCCCGGCAAACCGACGCATCGTCGGTTGGAGCACTTAATATCGAAATGTGTTTTTGTGCATAAATTATTTATTAATAAATTGCCCCAGGGATTAAAATTGCCCCAATCATATTTGATGAATGTGCGAGCTTGAATATGCCTGAGTGTCTGTCCTGTCCATCCATTCGTTCGTATGTCAATCTGTTTTGTGCGAATGTGGCAAATACGCCCACATACGAGTATACAATATTCGTTACTACATATTTGACGAGAATACTAAACTAAAAATCCAAACAGATAAATGTACGCACGTACCATATGAGAAGTTAGCCCTGGGGGTTAAGAAGTAGTACTCAGCACAGCAGTACTCATCAGACCGGGGTACTTCATCATTTTGTCCAATAAACCAAATTCCTCGCACCACTGCGGAGTGGAGTAAGTATTATAAATACACAGTCCGAAATGCAGAGTTATTCTAGTATAGACGTAGTATAAGTACTCGCCCTTGTGGAAAAATGACTGTAAATTATGTTTTCTATTTAATTTTTGGAAATAAGTTCCTAACTATTGACAATATTTTTATGTAGAAATTAACAAATTTTTCTATATAACATTACTCTTTATGAAATTACATATTCACTTTTAATATTTTATTAATATTTTTAATTCTCTTAATATATCTCAATTTTAAGAACTAAATGCATAAATTTTATCAATTAATTAATAAATATTATAATTTAATTAAATTAATGAACAATTTGCGTCGGTGTATGCCTGCAGTTTAGGCTTCTTCCTAATTTAGCTACAACAACTATGGTAATGGCAACAAATTGCACGCCCAAGAAGAAAAATAATTGGTAGCATTTATTTTGATTGAAAATTCCAGAGTAATTGACTGCCACACATCAACACATTGTAGTATGCGACGCCACATATTCATGTCTTTGGTGGTGACGGAATGGTCCGTTTGGTTTTTGCTTTTGGTCGGTGGTTACGGATAACGCCCGCCATAAATGCGATGATATTTTAGGCATAAATGTTTTTAGACAACCACATGTGCAAATGTGGTAATACGTTTCTGTGAACACTCATACGAATGCGAGTATGTAGGAAGGTATACAACATTTTCTGGTCTGATGTCTTTTTGGAGATATAGGGTTCTTAAATGAAGAGACTTAAAATGAGCAATTTGCAAGTCATAAAGAGTTATAAAAAGAAGAATACTGGATGTGTGGTTATCCTGTAAGCAGTGACTGATCTACCATACGGGCGTACATTTAAAAAATATATTTCTATTTTTTGTGAATGTTATATTAAAACCAGTAAGGAAAGGCTAAAGTCGGGAGGGGCCGACTATATAATACCCTACACCACTGTCGTAATATTGAATAACTCTGATATATAAATTTTGTAATTCATGTATAAATTTACTTTTGGGACATTTTATGTATACTTAAATAATACCCTGTACCACAGTGTGGTGTAGGGTATAAAAACGATTGGATCTAAAGAGCCAAATCGGATAAAACATATATATGGGAGCTATAGCTAAATCTTAACCGATTTTCTTAAAATTCGGCAGTGTTGGTTCACGGATCAAGAAACTCTGCCATTCTAAATTTCAAAATGATTGGATGTAAACTACAGAATCTATAGGACTAAGGGGTCCACCCTACTACAAATCGGGATTTTCCGGGTACGATAGTTTTCGTACCGGAATCCCGGGATTCGGGATTTTTCGGGATCAGGATTTCCCGATCGAAATCCCTAACGTATACCCTTACTTTGAGAGTAATGTAATATGTTACACCGGGTGGAAATGCCAGAACGTTGAAAAAAATTGCATTCATTGTCGGCCTATGTAAACTTTAGGTTATTGCTGCAGAATTTATGGGAATTTGTGTTTGAATGAATCTATCAATTTATGTGGGGGGTACCACAAGTGGTTGGACGAATATGGTATTAACGTTATGAGCCATTAAATGCTTGTTATTGTTGTGAATCGCCGATTTTGTGTGGGAGGTACCAAAAGGGGCGTGGCAATAAAGCCCATTTTCTACCGCTCTATAGGTACTATAAAAGCTTTACACTGAACAAAATTTAACGTATTTCTACGCACTGTTATTATAGTTATTAGCAGTTAACAGTGTGTACAAAATTGTCTCTTTGTGTGGCAGGTATCAAAAGGGGCGGGACTACTTCGCCCATTGCGAGAGATTGATAGAAAGACAGACGGACATTGCTCAAATGACTCAAATGGGACAAAATCCAAGGTTTAAAAAGGGCAGGTCAAATATTGTGTATCAAATAAAATGTAATGGAGACGATTCTGATATGTGCCAAAAGGTATATGTTGGTACGTCAAAACCAAAATTAAAAGAAAAACAACATATTCTACTTAATTTGGAAGAGATTAGTCTTAAGATAATTTCCTATGCAGATGGTGTGGCGATAAGAGTTAGAGAAAAGTTTCCGAGTAATCTTGGAGGCATCCTACAAGAGCACCATCGTACAATAACGGTCTTGGTGTGAACTCGAGCAAGATATAACTAGTTCTTTTCATCTGGTGTTCTGCCATGAAATCCCTCCATGAACAACGTTCTGTTTTCTCTGGAGCTAGCCAAATTGGGCCTCCGATAATGGTTTTGGGATTAACCTGACCAAGACAGAACTAATTCTTTTCATCAGGGGATATAAAGTACCAACTGTTGCACCTGTCTCCTTTGGGTTATTGAAATACCTTTCTCTGAAATCAAAATAAACATTCTGAAAAGAGAAACAGAAAACTGTTGTAGCGTTATAAACCTGTAAAAGGACAATAGAAAAACGATGGGGATCGTTTTGGTTTATTGGTGTACAGTTTAATGGTTATCTACGGCAGTAGTCGGACCGATAATGCTGTAAGGCATTGTCGACTGGTGGGCAGCTCTGCAAAATCCACCTTCTACGCAATACCAAACAAAGTTCAGCGAATGGCTGCTATGCGCATCACTAGTGCATTGAGAACGACACCAAATGAGACACTATCGTTATAGTACATTTAATGCCGCTGTACATTAGAGAGGGTTCAAAAAAGTTGCCGTTTTTCAAAGCTATGAAAATTTGGTATTTTTTTTGCATATTCCTAAAATATTTCGTTTCTGCTATTGTCCAGTTAGGAGCTATTCGCGGTGGAAATAGTCTCTCAAATCAGGGGTTTCTTCAATAAAATTGGCAATGTTACATTTTTCCCGAAATTGACCATTAGAAAATAAAAACGTTACATTTTTATCGTTTATGTTTCAAAATAATCCCACATGAAGGTCAGTTTTTCATGTTTTTAATTAATTTTTAATAAATCGTAAATAAGTTCTTCGATTTTAATCCGATGTTCTCTATCCATTGCGCGTTATAGATCCTGTGATCACCGATCACAAATAGTTCGTAATTGGACAATTGCAAAATCGAAATATTTTGGGAGCATGCATAAAACAAACTAAAGCTTTGAACATCACCAACTTTTTTCCTACACACAAATGAAACAACTGTTTTATATATTACAACTAGGCAATATGCCGCATATACTGCAAATGGGACTTACAGAATTGTCAGTCGGAATAGGAAATGAGTACGCAACATAGTGTCATTCTGAACACAATGCTTGACCTAGCGGGCTTTATTGATTACACTATGTCAGAATCACTTTTTGAAAATAAGTATTTTACTCTTATACCTGATAGATCATGATGGAATGGTGGTTTTCTAGGACATAGGAGATTCGTGAACATTTATTCATATGGTTCCAAACTCAACAACGAAGTGCGCTTTGGTTTTTTCTTGAGGATCTTGAGGTATCCATTACAAAAAGACTATCAGATCACTGTAGAGTTTACTAGACTTTACTTAGATATTAGAGAGGTAGCAGTATGGCTGAAAATTCTTGTTCTGGCCAAAGTCGGTATTAATATGTTATCTGATAGTCAGGCAGCTATAAAGTACCTGAATACTGTATACCTGAATTAAAAAACTTCCCTCGACTGCTGCTGATCTCTTAACGAGATGGTTGAACAGTTCTATATTCGCCTGATGAGTGCTGAACCATAGCGAAATACCAGAGCAAAGCAGGTGATCTTGAAAAACTGGGAACTACATTACAAGCTCCAGGGGAACTTGTACATGCGAGCATGCCTTTAAGTACCAGCAAGCCCTTCTTGAGAGATAGTGCACTTGCGGCAACAAATGACAGATGGTCACTAGTCAGGAACTGCATACAATCCAGGCTCAAGTGACCCGGCCTAGACTCAAAACGCAACAAAGCACCGCTGTCGTTGTCGAGACCGGACGTATCTCTCATGATGGGTCACTGTCTTAGTGGAAGGAACACTGAGAGATTGAAGGTCTTGGATAATGACTTGTGCAGAATCTGTGGAGACGAATAGGAGGAGGAGTCAATAGAGTGCCTTATGTCTCTGTAACCCCTTCTCTCTAGTAGGCGGCATGCTACCCTAGGCTTTCATTTCTTTGAGAAGTTTGCAAACTTGACTGATGTTAAAATCTGCCAAATTTTGAGTTTTCTAAGGAAATTTAATTGGTTCAACGGAAATGATTATCCTTACGTCCCTGTGGTAGCAAAAGAACTAAAAAAGCTAAGTGAGTCTGTCATACTGACTGCCACTATTAATCTAATCTTACATTCCTTTTTAAATTATTTTTATCACGCATTTGTTCACAATTTATATAGAAGAGCTACATTGTTCAACTCAAGCCTTCCATAGTGCTATAACGTTCTTGGGTTTATACTTCTTCATATAAAATTCTGATCCTTTCGTATTTTATTCTCACTATTTTATGGTATTGTATAGGCTACTTGTCCGATTTCATACACATGTTTATTCCATACTCGCCGTATGGCACCACATTGTCCTGTTTCGGCGTGTGTTTAGTTACCCCAACAAAATATGACCTTAGGCGCAAATCTCTGCCTTGTTTCATAGTCAGCAGCCATACGAGTAATTTCAGAAGATAATATAGTTAAGCCATTCATGGGATAGATGGAAATTAGTAGTGGAACACATTCAGTTGTGAATACTTGACAGGATATTCGAAAGAGCAGCCATCAAAAAATCTCATCACAACGCCCACCGCCTTCATTATGGCCGCTTGTGATTTCATATTCACTCTGATTTGATTCCTTTTTGCCTCGACTGTGAAAGCGTTCCTCCCAAAATTGGTCGGTCATTTGCCACCATATGAGTCTATCGATCCATCCATCCATTCACCCACCGCCCACTCACTCACCACCACGTAGCATTATTGTAGTATGTCAGTTGTCACTAGTGTTTGGTGTGGGCGATGCGTGCGTGTGTCGGTCGCTGCCTTTGCCTTGTCTGACAATGAGCTGTCATTATTTTATGCCTCATGACAAAATAATTAATCGCTTTGTGCATATTAAATCAATTTTCAAAGAGGACAGAGGAACAGACAGTTCGACTAAACGAACGCACAGCTCAGCACATTTTTGTTGTTGTCTGACTGAATGACGGACTGACTGTGCGTCAGTTAGTAGCCTTAGGCCATTTTAGCTTGTTTCTCAGATTTTGTTGGAAATTGCTTTTTGTTTGCTGTGCAGATACTTGACGATGTGGGCGGTGGTCGTCGGTCGAGTGAATGGTGAACGGTGATGGGAGTGATTGAGTGGTGGCTGATGGCTCTGATGTGGCTGATTTGCTGCCACTGCCTCTGCAAGTGCACGGAAATGTTTGACGAAACTGAAATTAATTAGAATTTGGTAGGAGGAAACCAATCATAAATTAGACTAGAGGAGGTTTCATAATTTTTCTGACTAACTGAAAGTAAAGTGATAATAACTACACAAGAATTTTTGGCCTAAAGGCGATAAATTGTTAATAGGTTTGTTGGAAATTTCCCTATATATATATATATATGTCTAGGCACGTTTGTTTCTTGATTCAATATGCATATTTTTGAATCCCACATCTATGTGTCATTAAATAATATAACTTGGCGTGAAGTAAATGCAGGACTATATAAGTAAGAAAAATTCGCCGGAGTAAATCGACTGAAGTTATACCTAGACAGACTAAAGGATTACTGCCTACAGAACAATTTTTTTTAATTATTTATTTTACGCATTGGATTCTCTGGACGTGCCTTAAATCAAATACATAGAGAAAAGTTCAACCAAGTCTGATCTTAAGAATTTTTTTCGCTGGGACATCTACAAATGTGAGCTTTTAAAATTTTTTGAGGTAAAAGGTGTTTAAATTGTAAGGGCCGATGTTGAATGTGAACCGCACCTAAACGTCAAGTTTTTTTCTGTATTTCATTTGACATTTCTTAATTTCAGACTAACTCAATTTGAACCACGGGAAGATACACAACCGAGCAACGCGTTAAAGTTTTGTACGGCTTTTACGAAAATGGGCGTTCAAATCAAAATGCATTTGGTGCACTTCGTGATGTATTTTTGATCAGCATAATCGACCAAATGTGTACACAATCGGGAGAATTGTGCGCAAATTTCAGCAAACCGGGTCTGTAGGAGATGTGAAAACACATGTGCACGCTCGCCCAGTTCGTTTGGTGCGGCTTATGGGCTGACGACGTCATCGGGCCATACTCCTTCGAAATGAGGCCGGTCAGGCAGTTACTGTGAATGGTGTTCGCTATCGTGAGATGATAACGAACTTTTTATGGCCCGAAGTGGAATATATAGATGTGGACAATATGTGGTTTCAACAGGACGGTGCCACTTGCCACACACCAAACGAAACAATGGCTCTTTTGCGCAACAAATTCAATGGCCGTGTTATCTCACGTCATGGCGATGTCAATTGGCGGCCAAGATCATGTGATTTGACACCGTTTTACTTCTTTCTTTGGGGTTATTTGAAAGAAAAGGTGTTCTTCGATACGCCAGCAACAATTCAAGAGCTAAAGAATGAGATAGTTCGGCACATTAATCGCATAGAACCTCAATTATGCCTCAGCGTCATCGAAAATTTGGACCATTGGATGGAGGTGTGCCGCCGAGGTCGCGGCGGCCATTTGGCCGATATTTTGTTCCATACATAATTGAACCATACCAATATTATCATAATAAAAAGAAATGATAATAATTTCCTAAATAACGCTATGCAACAAAATTTTTGTCCAAGGGAAATGGATAACAGTTTCTTGTGCAACTAGGCGTCACAAACACACAAAAATATTAGAAAAAATTTTTATGGTAATTTTTTTTTAAATTCCAGCTTTCATGGAATGTACATTCAGTATTTGGACCATAGTTTTTAAAGTATAAGCCTGATTGAGCCGTGTTATGCCTCAAATTAAAGGGAATTATGAGGGCTACATATGCTGCAGCTATCGCTTTCACGTAGAAACTTTGGTTTAGTAACAGTCGTCAAAAATATGAGAAAAAAATGATTTAAAAAAAAAACACTTTTTCTTGGTACAAAAAAAAAACATAAAAAATAGAAAAAAAATCGAAAAAATAATTTTATTACATTTTTAAAAAGCCAGCATGCTAAGAAGAAGAAAACGCTGTCTATTTGAAAAAAATCTATGGATAGGTGTAAGAGTTATGAGCCATTTAGTAAATTCAAAACAATCTTGTTTCATATTTTTTCGTTTTTAAATGATGTTTTTGCGTATATTGAATTCGCCATATGTGAGAGAGACATTGCACTTGCATTTTATTTTATGAGGACACTATAAAATTATAGAGAGGACGAGGTTTTATGGTTGTTCGTAACCATCCATAAAACATGATATGCAATGTCAGTGTAATTCAGCTTCTTAAAGAGATAAGTCGATTTTCTGAAAAATATTATAAAGTTATATTTCGAAGTATGAGTAAACGGCAAAGAACATTTCAATGTGTAAATGATCCCGACAATTTCTGCTACATCTGTCGAAAATATGTTATTAAAAAAAAATCGACGTGCGTTTAGTAAAATAATAGAAGAAATATATGTGCAATATTTTGGTATGTGAGTTAAAAATATGAACGAACCGTGGACACCTAGTATTTTGTGTAATTTGTGCATGTAAATCATACTCGATGGAGTAGTGGAAGCATGCGGTAAGTACTTTACAATTAATGTATTACAATGTTTTGTGGAATAAAACGTTTTAATTTTAGACTTCACGTGCAATTTGAAATGCCAATGATTTGGAGACAACCATTCATTCACGATACGGACTGCTATTTTTGTCTAAGTTAATAGATTGGAGTAGGAAGTGTCCAAGTATAGCTAACAGCCTAATAACGGAAACATCATCAAGTTCAACTGAGTACTCAATTCTGAGCGATTCAAGTTTGAGTCAGAAGTCATCGCTTTTAACTCAGTTTCAACTCATTGATCTAGTGAGAGATTTGGAACTGACCAAATATAAGGCAGAACTACATGCATCTGGGATGAAACAGTACAATATTTTGGCCCCAGATGTTAACATATCATATTATAGAGTCCGTGATATACCTTACAAACAATTTTATACAACTGACGATAACAGATCCTTTTGCAAGGACATTCCCGGATTGTTCGAGGAACTTAATCAAACATACAATTCAAAGGAATGGCGGTTACTTGTTGACAGCAGTAAAGAAAGTCTGAAAGCAGTACTTTTACACAACGGAAATCAGAAACCGTTGATTCCCATTGCTCATTCTGTCAACACTAAGGAATCATACAAAACAATGGCTAAATTGATAAAATACATAAAATATGAACATGACTGGAAAATTTGTTGCGATTTAAAAGTAGTTGGTATGTTATGCCTCTGGGATAGCCGATATTTTGCCAACGCCGTATATTAAGCTGGGGCTCTTTAAAAATTTTGTAAAAGCCTTAAGGAAAGATGGCAATTCACTCTCATATTTAAAAAGTTTATTTAAAAGTCTTTCTTTTCAAAAAATCGGAGAAGGAGTTTTTGATGGACCTAAAATAAGGAAACTGATGAAAGATGTGAATTTCGAATCATATTTGACGTCGGATGAAATTGCAGTATGGAGGTCGTTTAAGCTTGTAGTTTCAAATTTCCTTGGATCCAATAAAAGCCCGCAATATGAAACAATGATTAATGATTTGTCAAAAAATTATGAAAAAATTGGTAAGAAATATACTCGTATTTTTTTATATTTTTGTATATATCACATATGTATTCTTCCAACTTATTTTCCGCTTTATGTATTCCAACAGCTGTAAATATGTCCCTCAAAATAAATTTCTTTCATCCTCATTTAAACTTTTTCCCCGAGAATCTTGGCGACGTAAGTGACGAACATCGATAGGTTTCACCAAGAATTAAGTCCATCGAGCGGTGTTACCAAGGGCACTGGGATGAAAGAATGATGGGATATTATATTTGGTTCCTCATTAGAGAAACCGATTCCGAAATCTTCAAACGTCAACAATGAACTCACAATTACTTCTAATGAAACTCGTTCATGTAAATGAACTCAAATGTACATAATATAAACAAAAACCAGTAAGGAAAGGCTAAAGTCGGCCGACTATATAATACCCTACACCACTCCTGAAATATTGAATAACTCTGATATATAAATTTTGTAATTCATGTATAAATTGTTTACATAAATTTACTTTTGGGACATTTTATACTTAATTAATAAACTGTACCACATTGTGGTGTAGGGTATAAAAACGATTGGATGTAAAGAGCCAAATCGGATGAAACATATATATGGGAGCTATAACTAAATCTTTACCGATTTTCTTAAATTTCAACAATGTTGGTTCATGGATCAAGAAACTCTACCATTCTAAATTTCAAAACGATTGGATGTAAAATACAGCTTCTATAGAACTAAAGGTCCAAATCGGACGAAACATATATATGGGAGCTATAACTAAATCTTAACCGATTTTCTTAAAATTCGGTAGTGTTGGTTCATGGATCAAGAAACTCTACCATTCTAAATTTCAAAACGATTGGATGTAAAATACAGCTTTTATAGGACTAAAGGGCCAAATCGGACGAAACATATATATGGGAGCTATAGCTAAATCTTAACCGATTTTCTTCAAATTCGGTAGTGTTGGTTCATGGATCAAGAAACTCTACCATTCTAAATTTCAAATAGATTGGATGTAAAATACAGCTTCTACAGGACTTAAGAGCAAAATCGGACGAAACATATATATGGGAGCTATAGCTAAATCTTAACCGATTTTCTTCAAATTCGGCAATGTTGGTTCATGGATCAAGAAACTCTACCATTCTAAATTTCAAAACGATTGGATGTAAACTACAGCTTCTATAGGACTAAAGGGCCAAATCGGACGAAACATATATATGGGAGCTATAGCTGAATCCTAACCGATTTTCTTCAAATTCGGCAATGTTGGTTCATGGATCAAGAAACTCTACCATTCTAAATTTCAAAACGATTGGATGTAAAATACAGCTTTTATAGGACTAAAGGGCCAAATCGGACGAAACATATATATGGGAGCTATAGCTAAATCTTTACCGATTTTCTTCAATTTCAACAATGTTGGTTCATGGATCAAGAAACTCTACCATTCTAAATTTCAAAATGATAATGTTTCTAAATGATAATTTTTCAAATTCCACTGCTGAATCTGTTTGCTGACTTTTTTAGTGCAAATTTTTCCCCTGACTATAATTTTGCTAATGATGTGAGTTATTCCAATTCTATTTTTGATTTTGGTTCACTGGAGTTGTCTTTAGATGACATTACTTTTGGTTTGTCTAAATTAAATCCATCTTTTACTGTTGATTGTGATGGTTTCTGTGGTTTTTTCTTAAAAAAATGCAGTTTAACATTACCATTTCCTTTGCAGATATTGTTTAATATGTCTTTGAGACAAGGAATATTTCTTGATAATTGGAAATTAGCATCTATTACTCCGATTTATAAATCTGGAGCAAAAGATAATATTTCCAATTATAGACCTATATCTAAATTGTGTAATATTAGCAAGATATTTGAACATATTGTTTTTGAGAAGTTATATTTTTCTGTAAAGCCTTTAATTTCCCCTTTTCAGCATGGTTTCGTTCGTGGACGTTCAACTGTAACTAATTTAGCTGTATTTTCACAATATTGTGTTCGTAGTTTTGAACTTGGTTGTCAGGTGGATACTATATATATGGACATGTCAAAAGCTTTCGACAAAGTTTCGCTTATATTGCTTATTTATAAACTCTCATCATTGGGCTTCCATTCTAGTTTCCTTAATTGGATTAAATCTTATTTGTTTAATAGGAGTTATTATGTATCTGTTGACCAGGTAAACTCATACATTTACATGTCTACCTCAGGTATACCTCAAGGTAGTATTTTGGGCCCACTGTTTTTTGTTTTGTTCATAAATGATATTCATTTATCTATAAAATGTTCTAACATCTTATTATATGCGGATGACTTAAAGATTTTTCTGCGCATTAATTCAGTAGCAGATGTATTCCGTCTTCAGGATGATATACGTAATGGTGCTAATTGGTGTTCGGAGAATCTTTTAGAAATCAATGTGTCTAAGTGTTATAATGTTTCCTATTTCAAGTGCAGAAATCCTGTTTTATATGACTATTCCTTAAATGGTCATAGTTTGAAACGAGTCGATGAAATTCGAGATTTGGGTGTTGTGTTTGATTTCAAATTTTCTTTTGTAAATCATGTCAATGAAATTGTGCCTAAGTGTTATTCATTATTGGCCTTTATAAAGAGAAACTGTAAGCAATTTACTGATCCTTATACTGCCAAATTGATTTATACGTCCCTAGTTAGAGCTAAATTGGAATATGCTGCAATTATTTGGAATCCTTCATACAATAATCATTGCTCCAGACTTGAAAGAATTCAGAAAAAATTTATAATTTTCGCTCTTCGGTCGATTGATTTTACTCAGCCACTCCCTTCATATGTGGACAAATGTCGATTAATACATTTGCAAACACTTGTGAACAGAAGGTCTTTTTTATCACAAATATTTCTTTATAAGCTAATATCTGGCTTTATTGAATGTGGTGTCTTACTTGAATTTTTAAATTTCAACGTTCCACCCAGAACTATGCGTAACAACAATTACTTTTACATTCCCATTCATAGAAGTAATTATGCCATTAACGAACCAATAACTCGTACTTTAATTGAATTCAATAGGGTCTCTAGTAATCTAGATTTTAGTGAATCTTTAACTAAGTTTATTAATACATTAGATTTAATTTATTTTTAGTTTTAAGTTTGTCTGTAAGGAACATTGTATTCCATAGACCTAAATAAATAAATAAATAAAATAAATAAAAAACGATTGGATGTAAAATACAGCTTCTATAGAACTAAAGGTCCAAATCGGACGAAACATATATATGGGAGCTATATCTAAATCTCAACCGATTTCAACCAAATTCAATAGCGATCTTAGCAGCCGCGAAATACTCTAACCTGCAAAATTTCAGAACGATCGGAGTGAAATTGCGACCTGTAGTCGACGAACAACTTTACATGGACAGACGGACGGACGGACGGACAGACATCGTTAAATCGACTCAGCTAGTGATTCTGAGTCGATCGGTATACTTTAAGGTGGGTCTAGCTGTGTTATTTTCAGGTGTTACAAACATCTGCCGTGAAACAAACTTATAATACCCTGTACCACAGTGTGGTGTAGGGTATAAAAAAGATTTTTTGAAATTCTCTTACCTAAAAGGGCTATAATTTCTACATTTATTAATAGATTTTTTTCAAATAGGCATTATTTTCTTCGCTAGGATGCAAACTTTTAAAAAATAAAATAAAATATTTTTTTTATAATATACTCCAAAAATTATAGTGCAAATACTAAGGGTAGCTTCGACGATAATAGCATTTTTAATAAAAAATTTTTTAAAAAAAATTTATTCATAAACAAATTTTTGGTTTTGATTTTATATAACAGTATGCCACAATCTATACAAAAAAATAATTTTTAGGTCTAGGACACCAAAAAATATTTTTTTGTTGCGTAGTGTTTTATTCTAAATCAACATCGGCCCTTAAAATTTAACCACCCTTTATATACTTTTAGCCAAAAATGAAATACATAGGTTAATATTAACAAGTAATAAATTTTCAGTCGGGTAAACCGACTAAGATATACCCTTACTTTGTGAGTAATGTAATATTGAATATTATACAAATTATTCTGTCAATTTTTGTGGGAGGTACCAGAAGGGGTTTAAGAAATACACCTATATTTCGCTGAACAGTAGATACTTTAAATACACTTGTATATTAACGTTGAGATATTAAATTTGTGGTATAATTTGGCCATTTTGTGTGGGAGGTACAAAAAGGGGCGTGGTGATAACGCTCATTTTTCACTGGACTATAGGCATTATAAAAGCATTACACTGTTCAAAATTGCAAGTAATTGTATACACTGATATTAATGTTATAAACTGTTAACTTTTGGTGCAAAATGGTACCTTTATGGGAGAGGTACCAAAAGGGGAGTGACAATAACGCCCATTTTTCAATGGACTGTAGGCACTATAAAAACATTACGCTGTACAAAATTTCTGTCTGTCTGCAGGCTGGTGCTCACGATAACTCTCGAATGGAGTAACCGATTGATTTCAAATTTGGTATGTGGTAATACTTTTTTCTATCTCCGGCTAAGTTCGAAGATGGGCCATATGGGTCCACTCCTTCTAGTACCTTCCCCACAAAGGGTTAACATTTAGTGAAATATTGATTATTTAATAACTTCTATACTACTTATTTGAATCCTCTGAAATTCTACACATAGTATTACTTTATTAGTCACTATTACCTCGAGAAAATGGGCGAAGTTGCCACGCCCCTTTTGGTACCTCCCAAGCAAATGGACAATTTTGAACCAAAGGTTAATAGCTTATAACTTTATTACCGGTGCATACAAAGACTTGAAATTTTGTACAATGTAATGGTTTAATAATACCTACAATACAGTGAAAAGTGGGCATTATTGCCACGCTCCTTTTGGTACTTCCCACACAAATGGACCATTTTGTACCAAAATTTACCAGCTTATAATTTTAATACCAGTGCATACAAATACTTCAAATTTTGTACAGTGTAATGTTTTTATAGTACCTAGAGTTCAGAGAAAAATTGGCGTTATTGACACGCCCCCTTTGGTACCTCCCACACAAATGGACCTTTTTGTACCAAAAGATAACAGCATACAAATACTTGAAATTTCGTACAGCGCAATGCTTGTATATGTAGTACCTAGAGTCTAGAGAAAATTGGCCGTAATTGGCACGCTCCTTTTGGTACCTCCCATACAAATAGAAACTTCGTCCATTTTTCTCAATATGATAGCGACCAAGAAACTAATACTGTGTGTGGAATTGTGAAAGAATTTTGGTGGTAGTATAGAAGTTATGAGATAATCAATATTTCATGAGATAATTTTATCCTTCGTGGCGTAGACTATGTTGGTCCAAGGCGTGGACCAACATAGTTCATCTTTAATCTTAGCCTGAGATAGAGAAAAAATTGCATAGTGTAACCAGAATATAAATAAAATAGCAAAATAAATCATCAGAAAAAGATCACAAAAAACATTTTCGACTCAAAATATTTTCGAAACGAGAAAACGTTTACTGGAAGCGGATCAGTAGTTTGGAAGATACAGGCCATAGACAATTTGACATTACAAAAGTAGTCTACTTCTACACCTTGTATCACTCTCTTCCATTGAAAAAGTGGGGTTCAGATACAAATTGTGTGAAGGCCTAAGTAAATTATCCCCACTGATGTCTTACAAATTGTAAAATAATTTACCCAACATTTTGAGGTTATGATAATATGTATATCCATTTTTGATAATCGTTCTCACTGAGGGCCTGCAGAGGTTTAAAATAACGTCGCAAAACGAAAATTTCAATTCAATTAATTTGTTTCCAATTTCAAAATTAAATTAATTTTTTTCCATTTAAAATTTGAAACTGACATTATTCGGCCGATTTTAAAAGTACTGACCAAAGAACAACAATTTCCTTAATCAAATAGTTTGTTTGAAATTGTTAGTATAAAAAAACGAATAATCCAAAGCATTATTGAAATAATCAAAGCTTCCGGATTTTATTTACAAATTAAGCTTTCACTAAAACGACAAAGTTATGGCAAAGCGAAAGAAAGTGCTTTCAAATGTTAAACACACTGAACTAAAAATAGCCCAAACAAACGCTTACGCTATTAATGAATGCAAAAGAAAACAAAACAAAGCAAAGCAGAGCAAGGTAGCACAACACACACACACACACAATTCAACAACTATACCACCCATCTAACGGGCTGGGCTGCGCTAGTGGTGAATGGTTGGGAGCCAAAGCACAAGCAAAGACATAACAACAACACTGCTACGACACAACACGACGATGACGGCAGCAGTATTCAGTATTCGTTCACTGTGTACGAGTATAGCGGTAGTGGTGGTGGCGATAAAACTTATGTTAGCGCACACTCGAAACACATCTCCAGTAGCCGTGATCGTCTAGTGGTTAGGACCCTACGTTGTGGCCGTAGTAACCCAGGTTCGAATCCTGGTCACGGCAATGTTGAACATACAACATTGTCACGGAGGAGATTTTTTTTAATTTTTATTTTAGTTATTTCAAAAATGGTTGTTCATGTGGAATTTTGTGGAAGCTTATTATTTTCTCCAAAAAAATTAATATAATTTTCTTTTCCATTTAATTAAATAAAAATATGATTTTTTCCTCAAAATGTATAACACAATGTAAAAACATAAATGCTTGCTACGTGCTAATGGAAAAAGCAAAGTTTTTGGAACAGAAATTTTTGTATATTATGTATTTCTGAACAAATAAAATTTATTTGAAAATCAAAAAAAAATATTTGGAGCGCATATTTCAATATATTAGAACAAAATATATTTGTAAACTAATTTTCTTAAATAAAACATGTGTTTAAATACAAATAAAATTACTGTTAAGAATTTCTCCAAACATATTTTATTTATTTAAGATATTCAAAACTTTGCTGAAATTTTCGGAATTCAGATTTTATTTTAATTGGTTTCGAATTATACGTTAAAAATAGCAAATCGATGGCTTATATACAAAGGTGCTATATTAAGATTTTCGAAAATGAGATTTTGATGACATATGCTTCTTCTTCACCTGATTGACCTACGGTGTAAATTTAAAATAAAAAAAATCCGTTTTCTTTGTGTTGCTATGTTGTTTTATGTATTTTTACGAAGAAAAATCAGGTTATATATATGTCCCAAGAAGAGCGCAATTTTTAAATCTCGCAACATTCGAAGTGTCATTGTTTGACATTTGAATAATTGTTATTGTTTGTTAGTAGAAGGTACGAGGTTAGTAAAAATGGAGCGCTACACGAATGAACAACGAATTCTTATTGTGAAATTGTTTTACCAAATACTAATTTTCAGGCTAAAGAATTTGAGGCCTAAAATTTGGCTAAAAATTGCAGGGTTCGTTTTTTATACCCTCCACCATAGGATGGGGGGGGGGGGTATATTAATTTTGTCACTCCGTTTGTAACACCACTAAATATTGATCTGAGTCCCCATAAAGTATATATATTATTATCCGTCGTAAAATTCTAAGACGATTTAGCCATGTCCGTCTGTCCGTCTGTTGTAATCACGATACAATCTATAACACTTGAGCCAGGTGGCTGAAAGTTGGTACATATACTTCTTATATCTGCAGGTATCTTGGGATTGAAAATGGGCAATATCGGTCCAATTTTTGATATAGCCCCCATATATAACATCTCCCCGATTTGACTTCTTAACGTCATAGAGACCACAAATGACAGCTGATCGGGCTGAAAGTTGGTAACTGGGGTTTATTTGTGCTCGGTATCCTTCATACGAGCAGCGGTAGTCATAGGTTCATGTTTTGATATAGCCCCCATACAAAGGTCCCCCTAGATTTGGCTTCTTAACGCCACAAAAACCTCAAATTTCAACGAAGTGGGCTGAAATTTGGTATAATGAGTTTATTGGTACCCGTAACCATTCACGTGTGATCCATGGTGGAGTGTATATACGATTCGACATAGCCGAACTTAACGCTTTTACTTGTTTAATCAATTACTTAAACAAAAGGATCGCTTCATGATTTGCTCCATATCCAAAAATGTTTCTAGTAATAAAATTGAATGGAATCCATTCTGGAGGGTATATAAGCTTCGACATGGCCGAACTTAACGCTTTTAAATTTTTGTTATTATTTTTGTTACTATGACATCTTAATCCACATTTGCCCCAAAAAACGGTAAAATTCCTGTTCGTGCAGCAATGTTAGTCGTACGATCTTTAAAGATACCAGTAAAGAGCGTTGTTGACTGGAATTTGGCCGTTTTTTGGGTTTTTGTGTTAAGATTTGGGCTTTGGTGTGTTCCGACACATATAGTAAAATTTTATGGCGAACATTTTTGTAGAACATTTCACCACCCCCCCCCCCCCCTCCCCCTTTTAAGGGGTGTTTTTTACGATTTGTTAAAATGGGGCCAAAAATTACAGTTTTGTGGGGGAGCTAGAGGGTTAATATGTTCCACAAAAATGTTGGCCTTAATATTTTCTATAATGTTGCTAAACATACCATATACCAAAAAAAAATATTTTTGATACATAACAGTGAAATACTTAAATTTTTGGGGTACAATGTGGTTTTTTGAGCTATTTAGTGTGCCTATGTTCACAAAAGTTGTTCAGATTTACGTTGGCTACAATTTTTCAAAGCATTGTTAGTGAACAATTACGAATCCCCGGAAGTTATGCTAAAAAAAGTGAAAAAAAATATTTTTTTCCTTCACTTTTTCAAAAAAAAAAGTATCGGAAAAAATTGGTTTTTCGCAAAAAATGTTAAGTAACTTTATTCGGCATATTCTTAGCTACATTAATGCCAAACATAGTTAAGCGGTATCACCAAGTCTGAATTAGTTGTTGGACGAATACTGATGACACCTTTTTCGAGTGGCTCACTGATTTGCCGAAACTTAGGGGGCCCATAAAAAAATTGGTCTCCACTTTCGCCAAACCGAGTGTAGGGTTATACTATCCTTTGATAGTATAATCGAACCTATACTGTCAAGTCCGTGTATTTTTCAAAAAGTGTTCATTTGTTGCATAGTGTAATCAAGAAATTTTATTTGGAGTTTCATAAATTAACATATTAGAACAAAATATATTTGCTTACTGACTTTTACAAACAAAATATATTTTTACACACAAACAGAGTTATTGTTTAATACGTTTTCCAATTATATTTTATATAAAAAAGATTTTAAAAACAATATAAATGGTGGTTAAATTGTAAGGGCCGATGTTGAATTTGAACCACACCTAAACGTAAAATTTTTGCTGCATTTCATTTGACATTTTCAATTTTAGACTAATCCAATTTGAACCATGGAAATATACACAATCGAGCAACGCGTTAAAGTTTTGTAACCCTTTTACGAAAATGGGCGTTCAAATCAAAATA
This sequence comes from Eudasyphora cyanicolor, assembly GCA_963930755.1. Classification (NCBI taxonomy): domain Eukaryota; kingdom Metazoa; phylum Arthropoda; class Insecta; order Diptera; family Muscidae; genus Eudasyphora; species Eudasyphora cyanicolor. Next base: position 46,822,020 of record OZ005737.1, on the reverse strand, counting down.
CATTTCGTGCACTTCGTGATGTTTTTTTGATCAGCATAATCGACCAAATGTGTCATCGGGAGAATTGTGCGCAAATTTCAGCAAACCGGGTCTGTAGGAGATCTGAAAAAACCTGTTCTTGCTCGCCCAGTTCGTTTGGTGGGGCTGGCGACGTCATCGGGCCATACTTCTTCGAAATGAGGCCGATCAGGAAGTTACTGTGAATGGTGTTCGCTATCGTGAGATGATCACGAACTTTTTATGGCCCGAATTTGAAGATATGGATGTGGACAATATGTTTTTTCAAGAGGACGATGTCACTTGCCGCACAGCTAACGAAACAATGGCACTTTTGGGCAACAAATTCAATGGCCGTGTTATCTCACGTCGTAGTGATGTCAACTGGTCGCCAAGATCATGTGATTTGACACCGTTGGACTTCTTTCTTTGGGGTTATTTGAAAGAAAAGGTGTACGTCGATAATCCAGCAACAACTCAAGAGCTAAAGGATGAGATAATTCGGCACATTAACGGCATAGAGCCTCAGCGTCATCGAAAACATCGGATGGAGGTGTGCCGCAGTGGTCGCGGCGGCCCTTTGGCCGATATTTTGTCCCATACATAATTGAACCATACCAATATTATCATAATAAAAAGAAATTACAATAATTTCCTAAAAAATGTGTGTTTTATTCAATCGGCCCTTACAATTTAACCACCCTTTATGTTCCTCCCGATGTCGCATCAAAGCGCCATAGGAGTTTGTATTTTGAATTCGATCATTACTAAATTTGGCAGAAAGAAAATTCTTATCTCGGAAACCAGTACTGCTAAATTTTGTGATTTGGCATGAAAGCGGTCTAGTTTATTATGATCAACATCTTCAACTCCTCCTTGGAATAAGCCTGGATGAGGAGGTAGGGCTAAGTACTTTGTTAACTGAAACGAAACCAATTATTCCATTTTAGGGAGGTATAGGGTATTATATATTCGAAGTACAATTGATTTAGTGAACGATTTGCCATTTACTAATATTGATCGTTTAATAACCAAAGAACTCGTTATTAGGTGGAAAATGTATTCAGCGATTAAGCTCATTTCTCTCACTCGGTGGTTACATCAACAGGCAAAATGTCGCATATGGGGCTCAGAGAATCCAGAAGTGATTGTGTATATGCGATTATTTCCAAAATATTAGTAAATATTTGCACTCTTTATGAAAAGTAAAAAAAAATAGGAGAAAATATTTTAAAATTCACACGTTTATTAAAATTTTTTTATTGTAGTCCAAATTGTCCTCTAAAATATAGTAAAAGTTCCGAGATGTTCTTTTTGTCCTTATCGAGATATAAAATCTTTATCACAGGTTTGGTCCGGTGTTTTAAAAATACTCAATAAGCCTCTCAAAGAGTTGCAGACGATATGGATTAAAGAAAGGTTTTATTAACTTTTGGTGCAAGAAAAAGTTATTAGTTGTGTATTGGTAGGGTATTGCTCGGTCAACCCAACTATATTTCAACTTCCTATGAAATTTGTTTGAGTTTTTTTTATAAATGGTCTACGCGCCAATTTTGTTACTTCTTGTTAACTTATCATTCATCTCGCGAGGCAGCAGACAGACAAACAGACACACACCCCATCATTATAGTTAACAAAAAGCCACCATTGTTTTCTTAAATGTCCATTGGTTGTGTGTCCGAAAGCCGGACCGGATCGCCTTTCTGACCACATATCAGTCCGTCCATCCGTTCGTCCGTCCATTCGCCTGTCTTCACTTTAACGTTTAACGTTTAGCGTTTTTTTGTTTGTGTGAATGTTTTGTTTGCTGTTAAACATTTCGGAACACACAACAGAACAATTAAATTAAATAATTACAAGTCGTGAGTGAATTTCACGCGAAATCAAACACTGATGTATCTGAACCGATATCACTTTTTCGTATTGGACGTCGGATGTCGGACATTGGGTTGCTTGCCCACCACCACCACCACCGCCGATGTTCGTTGTCCGCTGTCCCAGTCCGCTGCTGAAGTGGTTTCTGGTGTCCATCGTTTTATGGCCTTTCCATGGTATTTAAGCAAAACCTTTAAATGATTGCATTGTTTTGGCTTGTTCCAATGGCAGCATTGCCGTTTTTGTCCGTTTTGGAGAATTTTAAAAATTTAGCATTTATGTTATGAAGTCTAAGACTGAAATGACTAAAAACTAAAAATGCCATTGAACATTTCTCTTCGATTCTGCAATGCTGTGGGGAATACATACGAACATGTTTGTCTTGTCGTCTGTCGTCTCTTTGGGGTCTTCTTAGTGCCGAAGATCACGCATTGGAAATTAAGGACATTCTTGTCATGGCTTTTGCCATTTTCAAGGAAGTGTGGTTGGTGTCGTCTTTTCTGCGCTTTTGGCATCATACTTAATAGAAGTGATCAAAAAGCACTTCATTGGAATAATGATCAGATGATGACGATGACAATGCAATGCAGGGGAATTATTTGAGAAATTTTGTGGAAATACCCGAAAATGTTTGGTGTTGTGGAGAAGGGTGTACTTTGAACAAATTAAAAATGTTAAATTTCTTTTGGACATTTTTAAAGTATCTGGGAATCACTCACATAAAAATAATCAATTTGAGAGATCTTTTGGGAGGATAAACTGGTAAAATGCACGGGGCAAAATCGCCTTTTTTTGATATTTTTGAATCGAAAGAAAATATATTTGGAACACAATTTTTAAATATTATATATTCGTGAACAAATACATTTTATTTGAAGACCAATAACAGTTATTTGGAACGCATATATTAACATATATAAAAACAAAATATATTTGCAAACTAATTTCCTCAAATCAAATATGTGTTTATATACAAATAAAACCAATAAGGAAAGGCAGAAAGTCGGGCGGGGCCGACTATATAATACCCTACACCTCCCTAACAATGCGATAAGGGTCATTGCCATAATAATTTGGAATAATTGGTAAATGGGTAGAAACGTATTATCTAATTCTGAAACGATAATCGCTAAATTAAGCAATATTCGTTCCTAAAGTGAGAAACATCTTTCTGGAAAATTTTAATGATCGGAAGTAAAATACAACTTCTATAGCGATTTGATACCAAATCAGGAGGAACATATATATGGAGCTTTAATATAAATCTGAACCGATCTTCCCTGAATACTTATTCATGTAAAAAGACCTCCTTCTGTCGAATTTCGTACTGATCGGATATAAAATACAGTCTCTACAGCGCGTACATGTCAAATCGGGGGTAACATATATATGGGAGCTATATCTAAATATGAACCGATTTTCTCCGAATTTGGCAGTATTCCTTCATGTAATAAGAAACCTCTTTCTGCCGAATTTCGCACTGATCGGATATAAAATACAGTTTTTACAGCGCTTACAGGTCAAATCGGGGGTAACGTATATATGGGGGCTATATCTAAATCTGAACCGATTTCTTCCAAATTTAATAGTGTTCATCCATATAATAAGAAACCTCTTTCCGCCGAATTTCATACTGATCGGATATAAAATAAAGTTTTTACAGCGCTTACATGTCAAATCGGGGCTAACATATATATGGGGGCTATATCTAAATCTGAACCGATTTTAACCAAATTCAATAGGGATCGTCCATGGGCCAAAAAAAAATATGTGTAAAGTTTCGTCGAGATCGGACCATAATTGCGACCTGTACTTTGATTACAAGAATACATGCACAGACGGACAGACGGACAGACAGACAGACGGACATAGCTAAATCAACTCAGAAAGTGAATCTAAGTCGATCGGTATAATAAACGATGGGTCTATTTCTTCTCCTTTTGGGTGTTACAAACAAATGCACAAAGTTATAATACCCTGTACCACAGTGTGGTGTAGGGTATAATTATTGTTCAGGAATTTCTCTAAATATATTTTGTTTAAACACTAATTTTTATTTTCTATTTATTTCAAGTCATCATTTGTCGTAAACCCATCTAGCAATTCATTATTATGCAGGAGTATACCATTTCAATTATAAGGAATTTCACGAACATTTGAAATTTCTAAAAAAAATTAACGTTGAATTACTGAAAAACATAAAACCTGTCTTAAAATTAAAATGTATATTTCTGGAATACCTAAATTCAAATAAATAACTGTTCGTAAATGATAGTCCCAGATAAAAAAAAACACAACTTCTCCCCAAATATATAATAATTGTTTATTCCATATATATTATATATTTCTAGTGTACCCTAAACATATATATGTTTTAATATGTTTGGGACAATATACTACAGAAGCGAGTTTTTTCAGCGTGTGAAGTAAGGTTCGATCTTTTCAAAATGTTTAATTAAGGGTGGTTAAATTTTAAGGGTTGATGTTGATTTACAATAAAACACAAATTATTTAGGAAATTGTTGTCATTTCTTTTTATTATGATAATATTGGTATGGTTCAATTATGTATGGCACAAACTATCGGCCAAATGGCCACCGCGACCTCTGCGGCACACCTCCATCCGATGGTCAACATTTTCGATGACGCTGAGGCATAATTGAGGTTCTATGACGTTAATGTGCCGAATTATCTCATCCTTTAGCTCTTGAATTGTTTCTGGCTTATCGACGTACACCTTTTCTTTCAAATAGCCCCAAAGAAAGAAGTCCAACGGTGTCAAATCACATGATCTTGGCGGCCAATTGACATCGCCACGACGTGAGATAACACGGCCATTGAATTTGTTGCGCAAAAGAAACATTGATTCGTTAGCCGTGCGGCAAGTGGCACCATCCTGTTGAAACCACATATTGTCCACATCCATATCATCCAATTCGGGCAATAAAAGGTTCGTTATCATCTCACAATAGCGAACATCATGCACAGTTACTGCCTGACCGCCCTCATTTCGAAGAAATATGGCCCGATGACGTCGCCAGCCCATAAGCCGCACCAAACGAACTGGGCGAGAATGCACAGGTGTTTTAACATCTCCTACAGACCCGGTTTGCTGATAGATAGTTTATAGATTATTCGGTTAAGTATCACAGATGTTAAATTACGTTCGGTATTATATTATCATCATTAATGCAACTGATAAAGTTGGTTGGATTTGCGAAATTATCGAAATCTTTTTAAGTTATGCATACAGTTTCTTCAGTTTGGTCTTATTTTATTTATACACGGATCAAAATTGCCTTTTTTGATATGTTTGAATCGAAAGTAAATATATTTGGAACGCAAATTTTTAAATATTATATATTTCTGAGCAAATATATTTTATTTGAAAATCAATAAAATATATTTGGAACGCATATATTAATATATTACAACAAAATATATTTGCAACTAAATTTCTCAAATAATTTATGTGTTTTAATACAAATAAAATTATTGTATAGGAATTTTATCAAATATATTTTATTTAAAAAAGAATTTCAAAACTTTTGCAGACTTTTCGAATTTCAGTTTTATTTTTTCCTTGGTTTCGTATTGTACCTACCAGTTATGAAACCATATGTAGCATTAACTTCTGTCTAAAACCAATCAATGAATTTCTAAAAAAGTATCTTTGAATTACTGAAAAATTTAGCACAATTTATGTATTTTCTGAATACTTAAATGCAAATAAATATTTGTTTCGGATATAATAGTCTCAAATGAAAAACAGATTGGGATGTAAACAAAAATTGATTTAGAACAACATCCTCCCAAATATATAATTTTTGTATGTACCAAATATTAGATGTTTAGAGTGCACCCTAAACATGTATGTATATGTTTCAAGCCGAATATGTTTGGGACAATATACTACAGAAGCGATTTTTTTCAGCGTGTAGCCTATCAAAGTTTACAATAAAATACAAATAAGATGATTTTATTTAAAAACCAGTAAGGAAAGGCTAAAGTCGGGCGGTGCCGACTATATAATACCCTACACCACTCTCGTAATATTGAATAACTCTGATATATACATTTTGTAATTCATGTATAAATTGTTTACATAAATTTACTTTTGGTACATTTTATACTTAAATAATACCCTGTACCACAGTGTGGTGTACGGTATAAAAACGATTGGATCTAAAGAGCCAAATCGGATGAAACATATATATGGGAGCTATAGCTAAATCTTTACCGATTTTCTTCAAATTCGGTAGTGTTGGTTCATGGATCAAGAAACTCTACCATTCTAAATTTCAAAACGATTGGATATAAAATACAGCTTTTATAGGATTAAAGGGCCAAATCGGACGAAACATATATACGGGAGCTATAGCTAAATCTTAACCGATTTTCATCAAATTCGGTAGTGTTGGTTCATGGATCAAGAAACTCTAGCATTCTAAATTTCAAAATGATTGGATGTAAAATACAGCTTCTACAGGACTAAAGAGCAAAATCGGACGAAACATATATATTTCTTCAGATTTTCTTCAAATTCTGCAATGTTGCTTCATGGATCAAGAAACTCTACCATTCTAAATTTCAAAATGATTGGATGTAAAATACAGCTTCTACAGGACTAAAGAGCAAAATCGGACGAAACATATATATGGGAGCTATAGCTAAATCTTAACCGATTTTCTTCAAATTCGGCAATGTTGGTTCATGGATCAAGAAACTCTACCATTCTAAATTTAAAAACGATCGGATGTAAAATACAGCTTCTATAGGACTAAAGCACCAAATCGGACGAAACATATATATGGGAGCTATAGTTAATCTTAACCGATTTTCTTCAAATTCGGCAATGTTGGTTCATGGATCAAGAAACTCTACCATTCTAAATTTCAAAACGATTGGATGTAAAATACAGCTTCTACAGGACTAAAGGGCCAAATCGGACGAAACATGTATATGGGAGATATAGCTAAATCTTAACCGATTTTCTTCAAATTCGGTAGTGTTGGTTCATGGATCAAGAAACTCTACCATTCTAAATTTCAAAACGATTGGATGTAAAATACAGCTTCTACAGGACTAAAGGCCCAAATCGGACGAAACATGTATATGGGAGCTATAGCTAAATCTTAACCGATTTTCTTCAAATTCGGTAGTGTTGATTCACGGATCAATAAACTCTACCATTCTAAATTTCAAAACGATTGGATGTAAAATACAGCTTCTATAGAACTAAAGGGCCATATCGGACGAAACATATATATGGGAGCTATAGCTAAATCTTAATCGATTTTCTTCAAATTCGGCAATATTGGTTCATGGATCAAGAAACTCAACCATTCTAAATTTCAAAATGATTGGATGTAAAATACAGCTTCTTCAGAACTAAAGAGCAAAATCGGACGAAACATATATATGGGAGCTATAGCTAAATCTTAACCGATTTTCTGCAAATTCGGCAATGTTGGTTCATGGATCAAGAAACTCCACCATTCTAAATTTCAAAACGATTGGATGTAAAATACAGCTTTTATAGGACTAAATGGCCAAATCGGACCAAACATATATACGGGTGCTATAGCTAAATCTGAACCGATTTTCTTCAAATACGGTAGTGTTGGTTCATGGATCAAGAAACTCTACCATTCTAAATTTCAAAATGATTGGATGTAAAATACAGCTTCTATAGGACTAAAGGGCCAAATCGGACGAAAGGTATATATGGGAGCTATATCTAAATCTGAACCGATTTCAACCAAATTCAATAGCGATCTTAACATCCGTGAAATACTTTAAACTGCAAAAATTCAGAACGATCGGAGTGAAATTGCGACCTGTAGTCGACGAACAACTTTACATGGACAGACGGACGGACGGACATCGTTAAATCGACTCAGATAGTGATTCTGAGTCGATCGGTATACTTTAAGGTGGGTCTAGCTGTGTTATTTTCAGGTGTTACAAACATCTGCCATGAAACAAACTTATAATACCCTGTACCACAGTGTGGTGTAGGGTATAAATACCTGCGCCGCAGCAAAAACATTTTTACACCTACACCCAATTGTGGTACAAGGTATCAGAAGTTTGTTTCATGGCAGATGTTTGTAACACCTGGAAATAATACAGCTCGACCCACCTTAAAGTATACCGATCGACTAACGGCCAATTCCACAATCTCCGGTTATCCTACAGTTAGAGCTAACCTACAGTTATAGCTGTCAAATTGTATGAAATTTTTATTTTTTAACTGTAAGTTAGCTCTAACCGGAGGTTGTGAAATTGGGGGTAAGAATCATTAGCTGAGTCGATTTAACCATGTCTGTCCGTCCGTCTGTCCATCTTAAGTTGTTCGTCGACTAAAGGTCGCAATTTCACTCCGATCGTTCTGAAATTTTGCAGTTTGGAGTCTTTCGCAGCTGGAAAGTACCCTATTGAATTTCGTTCAAATCGGTTCAGATTTAGATATAGCTCCCATATATATCTGTCGTCTGATTTGGCCCTTTAGTCCTATACATAGAAGCTGTATTTTACATCCGATCGTTTTAAAATTTAGATTGGTAGACTTTCTTGATCCATGGACACACGTTGCCGAACTTGAAGAAAATCGGTTAAGATTTAGCTATACCTCCCTTATATGTACATGTTTCGTCCGATTTGGCCTTTTGCCCTATAGAAGCTGTATTTTATATCAAATTGTTTTGAAATTTAGCATTCTAGAGTTTATTGATCCTTGAACCAACATTGCCGACTTTGAAGAAAATCGGTTCAGATTTAGATATAGCTCACATATATATGTTTCGTCCGGTTTGGCCCTTTAGCCCTATAGAAGCTGTAGTTAAAAACAAATCGTTTTGAAATTTAGCTTGGTAGAGTTTCTTGATTCGTGGACCAACTTTGCTGAGTTTGAAGAAAATCGGTTTAGATTTAGATATAGCTCACTAGAGTGTCGAAGGGTATCATATAGTCGGCACCGCCCGACATTAGCCTTTCCCTACTGGTTTATTGTTAAGCTGTGTTATTAATATTGAACAAAAGTATTAAAAACCAGTAAGGAAAGGTTAAAGTCGGGCGGGGCCGACTATTTAATACCCTACACCACTCTCGTAATATTGAATAACTCTGAAATATAAATCAGACCGATCGGAGTGAAATTGCGACTTGTAGTCGACGAACAACTTAAGATGGACAGACGGACAGACAGACGGACGGACGGACGGACGGACAGACATGGTTAAATCGATTCAGCTAGTGATTCTGAGTCGATCGGTGTACTTTAAGGTGTATACTTTAAGGTCTAGCTGTGTTATTTTCAGGTGTTACAAACATCTGCCATGAAACAAACTTTTAATACCCTGTACCACAGTGTGTTGTAGGGTATAAAAACGATTGGATGTAAAATACAGCTTCTGCAGGACTAAAGAGCAAATTCGGACGAAACATATATAAGGGAGCTATAGGTAAATCTTAACGGATTTTCTTCAAATTCGGCAATGTTGGTTCATGGATCAAGAAACTCTACCATTCTAAATATCAAAACGATTGGATGTAAACTACAGCATCTATAGGGTCAAAGGGTCAAATCGGACGAAACATATATATGGGAGCTATAGCGAAATCTTAACCGATATTCTTCAAATTCGGCAATGTTGGTTCATGGATCAAGAAACTCTACCATTCTAAATTTCAAAACGATTGGATGTAAAATACAGCTTCTATAGGACTAAAGAGCCAAATCGGACTAAAGATACACTGAAAAAAAATGCTTCATAGCATCAATGAACGCGTTTCATTAATTATTTTACATTGATACAATGAAAGTGTTTATTGATGCAATGAAAATGCCATTACGGGAATGAAATGTTTCTTTAAAGCGTTTTTCTAATTTATGACGTGTCATTGATGGAATGAAATGGTTTACATTGATGGTATGAAGTTTACATTTTATAAAAAAAAAGGAAGACTTATATAAAATTAACAAAAAAATTATCAGTGGTGTAAAGATTTTAACACTAATAAAACAAAATAATACTACACAAACAGATTTACTATTTTTTATGTGCTTTTTATTCTCAAAAAAGTTTATGAAACTGTTTCTTTATATTAATGTAACATTTCATAGAAGTTTAAAAGTTTCATTGCTGCAATGAAGTGGTGCGGTGAAGAATATAAACAATGAAATTAGCTTTATATTGATGTTCTATATATATATTTTATCTATTTTATAAACATTTTAGGAGTATGTAGTGGTGTTAATTAAACAACAATACTTTACGGAGGTCTATGAAACTGATGCATTAAATTAATGTAACAGTTCATAGATAGAAATGTAAAGTTTAATTCCAGCAATGAATTTAAACAGTGAATATACTAACAAAGTGTTTGTCACATTACATACATATGTACATACCTATATCTTCACAAATGTGTTTGTGTGGTAATAAATGTAATATGTTGATGTGTGAATCAGAGTCGTGCAAGCTCAATGAAAATGATGGAGCGGCGTAGTTTTCTTGCATTTGTTTGAGAGGAGAGAGAGGCGGAATTCTATGAATCTACACCGCACAGTGGCATTAACGTCGAATGAAGGTGGTTTGTTGGTAATAATATGATTCACTAATAATTTCAAGTTGTTCATATTATTAGATGTATTATCAATTAAGATGACATTTTGGCAATAATTTTATACTTTTATAATCGCACTGACATATTTATTTAATTATTATTATTATTCAAACAGCAGTCGGTGTACATTAATTCAAAATTGTCAAAAGGGTTTTTTTTTTATCAAATTTTATGTATTCATGATCCATTCTGTTTATGTTTACGAATTTGTAAACTAAATTTTTTTTGAATCGATTATTGTCGTGAAGCTGAATTCTATTCACAATATATTTCCCACCCCTTGCTATGCAAACTCTTCGTAAAAAATATCCAGTTATTTTTTTGTGTGTTTGGCGAGTCAAAACAAATCAGTGGCGAAGAATCAATTGTTGCATGAGTGCTGGCAGCAGCCCTTTGATTTAGTTTATAATAGACATTAAACGGACGTAGTTGTGCGCGTTAATAAAAAAATTCAAAAGTGAAAATATTAAAAGTGAAACAAAATGTCAACAAATACTGAATGAGAAATGTTTTTTGTGTGGTACTTCATTTGAAAGAAATGAAATCTATTTAAGCACTTAAAATAATATAATTTTCTTAAAACAAATGACAACTATAGATGTTGTGGAAGTACATACAAAGACACGTCAGGCTTGAAATGGCATGTTCGAAAAAACAGAAGTTGGAAAATATATGTCAAATGCCACAACAAGAAACAATTTTCAAGAACCATATCCGAAGTCAACGATGAAACACTCCAAAAACACTAGGTAAGTACTTTCTACCAAGTTATGTCCTAAACATATTTTCATTCACTCCTATTTATAATTTTTTTATTTGTTTAGAAATTGGGGAAAATGCGGAAATGTACGCACATAGCCTTAGATATGACAATCTATCCGCAGATGACTTTAGGTTGGCCTGGACTGCTTATTCCAAATTTCGAAAATTATGCACAAAAGCAAAAATATTAATTAAGCTTTTTCACTTTGGCCTCAGTACAAGCGAGTGAATGGATTTCAATTAGTAAGTATGTAAAAATGCGGTTTAAGTGTTTACTTAAATTGTATTTACAAATTCACAAATGCAGTTAAAAAACGAATTTAAAAGAACAAACTGTATTGTGATTTTTTTTTGTTTCATTTTTTATTTTCTCAACTTCAGTTGTCTTTTTATTTTAAAATTTCTCAAAACCCACAATTTTAATTATTTATTTATCTTTTATATTATATTTTCAGATTGAAATGATTTTAAAGTTATGAACAAACACTGATGTACTACAATAAACATTGCAATAAAAAACGGAGAATTTTGTTTAATTTTCTATTTTATTTCAGAGCAAAGGTATGAAACATGTACATTTCATAAATGAGACATGTTCATTCCATCAATGAAACATGTTCATTGAATCAATGAAACATGTTAATTTAATCAATGAAACATGTTCATTGCATCAATGAAACATGTTCTATGAATCAATGAAACATGTTCATTGCATCGATGAAACATGTTCATTGCATCGATGAACCATGTTCATTGCACCAATGAAACATGTTCATTACAACAACGAAACGTTTTCATTACATTAATGCAACTTATTCATTACATTAATGAAACTCGTTCATTACATTAACGTAATATTTCATGACATCAATGTAACAAATTTCTATGAAACATTTACTAGTTCAATGTAACGTTTTACATTGTATCAATGAAGCCTTACATTGGTTCAAAAACAATGTAACTTTTCATTGATACAATGTAAAATTTCATTGATGGAATGAAGCTTTTTCTCTGGGTGTATATATGGGAGCTATATCTAAATCTGAACCGATTTCAACCAAATTCAATAGGGATCTTTACAGCTGCGAAATACTCTAAACTGCAAAATTTCAGAACGATCGGAGTGAAATTGCGACCTGTAGTCGACGAACAACTTTACATGGACAGACATGGTTAAATCGACTCAGCTAGTGATTCTGAGTCGATCGGTATACTTTAAGGTGGGTCTAGCTGTGTTATTTTCAGGTGTTACAAACATCTGCCGTGAAACAAACTTATAATACCCTGTACCACACTGAGGTGTAGGGTATAAATACCTCCTTTCTGCTTTTTTCATTGCAAAATTTAAAATATTGTTTGAAAATTGATCTACGCAAAAACCGAAGTGTTAGAATAACAAGGGCTGTTTTGTCAACACACGAAATGAAAGTATATAAGTAGAAAATCATTTATAAAACGTTAAAGCTAAATATCTCAAAACTACTGAAATGGGGATACGACTATCTTTCTCAGGAGGTCGGTATACTGTCTAAGTGAGTCTGTTATACAGGTTATTCTGTTATTCTTAACCTAACTTAACACTATTCTATTTAATATTCTCTTCAGAAAAATAATAAAACAATATTTGAAAGGCCCTCTCAATTTTTCATTTCCAATTGTGTATACTAGCTTAGTTTGCACTCCAACTCCTCTACAAACCATTTGCCAATGTTGATCCCCTTTGAAATTTCATTTTTCCTGATACAATCACAATTTGGAATATATAGACGAGTTGATGGGAACATACGTTATAAACACTCCTTTAAAATTCAATTCCATCTCTTTCATATCTATGTACTCGTATCTGCCTATGCACATATGTATATCCAACCACTCATAGAAATGCCCAATGTTGTCTATACACACATATTTATTATTCATCATAACACACGTAATGGGAGTTAGAGTGCTACTACACTCATAGATTCTGGTATTCTCCTGCATACTCGTATATTATAAACAAAAACCAAAAATTCCTAGCACTAAAAAAATAATAAATCCCATACACCATACACATATACATACATATGTAGATGCAAACTAAAGGCAATAGCAAAAAAATAGAATGAAATATGCATTCTCGGTACAGTTTAGTTAACCAACACAAACACCAAACATTTGCAAAAACAACACCCACAACTACATATGTATGTATCTATGTAGCATATACGAGTATAGAAAACAAAAATCTACATAAGGTCCAGCATAGGACTTCATAGCCCCCTCGTAAACTGTAAAGCATACGATATAGGGGCGACGAAGAGCTATCACATTCTTTTGCATATTTTAAGGGGCAATGGGCTTTTATTTTTGGTTGTGTGTGGATTTCTCATCCACAAAGCATACGGAATTAAAAAATCACAACACATACATAACATTGAGTTCCATATTTCATACTTGTATATATACGAGTACGTATACGTTATATGTGAAAGCATTTTTTCCATATGTCTTTTTGAATTCGATGTCAATGGTTGCTGCTGTGGTATGCCCCAATGTTGAACTCATCTCGTTGCCCATTAACTATCTTCACTGTCCAAACTGTCACTTGGACAGACTAAGAGTTATGTGTGCAACGTACATATATATAGAGACTGGGATTTAGTTTTTTTTTCTTCGTGTGTAGCATAAAACTGTCACTGCAAATCTAAGCCTGAAAGTGTTTTAACTGGAATGTGATTTTCAGTGTATGTGATTTTATATTTCATTTTTAAAAGTGTCGATATGTTGTGGACAATTTTGAAGTATTGTTCATATAGTAGTTGGATATTTTATGGGGATGATGTACCTGATAGTGTGATCAATTTAGAGATGTTTTCATGTACTTTTTTTTACAAATAAAGCGTGACTGGTATCATACTGTCCTCTATTTTTATACCCTCCATCTTAGGATGGGGGTATACTAATTTTTTCACTCCGATTTTAACACCTCTAACTATTGATCTGAGACCCCATAAAGTATATATACGAGGGCTGCTATATATATTTCTGGCCTAATAATGAAAATGCGAATATTTATCATCAAAAACGGTTTTATTGTTTTTCAAAGTATTCTCCAGCATTATTTATACATTTTTGCATGCGCTCAAACAAATTGTCGAAGCACTTTTTCCACTCCGATGGAGACACCTACAAGACATAGTTTTTGAACGCTTCAACAGCATCTTCTACCGACGAAAATCGTTGACCACGAATTTTGTTCTTAAAGTGCGGGAATAAAAAGATGTATTGGGTGTCAAGTCAGGTCTGTACGGCGGATGACCCATCAATTCGACGTTTTGGTCGATCAAAAAGGCGCTGGTTTGAGCCGATTTGTGAGAGCTCGCATTGTCATGGTGCACAATGATTCGTCTTATCTTGTTCGTTTTTCGAATTTCTCCGATGACTTCAGGCAAACAAATTGTGGTGTACCACTCAGAATTGACCGTCCTACGTTGCTCAAGCGGAACAGTCGCCACATGACCAGTTTTGCCGAAGGAACTGGCGACCATTTGTTTCGAAGTGCTTCTTCCACGAACAATTTTCGTTGGATTTGGCTCGTCTTCGAAGACCCACACGGTCGATTGCTGTTTTGTTTCGGGCTCATACGCATAGATCCAAGATTCGCCACCTGTGACGATCTTATAAACGTCTTTTGAAGCACCGCGATCGTATTTTTTCAAAACTTCTTTGCACCAATCGACACGAGCCGTTTTTTGAGCGATTATCAAATTGTGCGGGATCCAACGAGAACAAACCTTTTTTACGGCCAGGTGTTCATGCAATATCGAATGTATGCTGGTGGAAGAAATGCCCATGGATGCCTCTATCTCACGGTATGTCACATGACGATCTTGCATTATCAGTTCACGCACGGCATCAATGTTTTCTGGCACAACGGCCGTTTTTCCACGACCTATGTCTTCGAGCGAGCGTCGGCCACTATTGAATTCATTAAACCAGTTTTTCACAGTGCTTTAGGATGGTGCTTCATCGCCATACAAAGATTTAAGTTCATCGATGCACACTTGTCGTGATAATCCACGTCGAAAGTTGTGAAAAATGATCGCACGAAAATGTTCACGAGTTAATTCCATTTTTTTTGCTCTGACGGCGAGACATTGTCTGGTCCTGGCGACTTAAAAGGTTTAGGTCGCTTGCAACCGCTGATGGCTGTACTTCAAATAAATCCCAAACTGCAGTATTCAATGCCTATTCAGATTTGTACGGGGAATGTGTTTCCAGAGCACTCCTAGCTATTCCTCAGTGGACGTAGTTCAAGAACCATACACCGGTCGACAAGAATTTTGGGTCTGTCTATTAAGTGTCCAATTTTAGTTCCACTTTTGTTACCAATAAAGGGAAAAATGTAAAAGAAAAATATAAGTTTATTTATTTATTAATATGAATTACTATACAGTAAAGTAAATTTATATTCTAATGTTTACGGTCCAGGGAAGCCAGGTTACAAAGACCATGTGTCCAGATTTTGCAGCGGCAGACCAAAACCTTCGGCGGGCATCGAACCCACGAGCTCCAAACTCATAGGCGAGCTCGCTACCCACTCACCTACTTGAAACGCTCTTAACAAACTCTGTTTTTGTATAATTTCAAGGAAAGTGGATTTCCTCTCTACCACTTTCTAAATAATTCATTATACCCTCACTTTAGTGTGACGAGGGTATATATCATTTGCTACGGAAAAAAGTGTAACACGTCGAAGGAGTGACCTAAGACCCCAAGTATGTTCGGAGGAAATACGTTTTGGGTCATTTTAAGTCGAATGAGCGATGCCCGTCCGTCTGTCTGTCTGTCTGTCTGTCTGTCTGTCTGCTGGCTGGTGCGCACGATAACTCTCGAAAGGAGTAACCGATTGACCTCAAATTTGGTATTTGGTAATATTTTTTTCTATCTCCGGCTAAGTTCGAAGATGGGCCATATTGGTCCACTCCTTCTAGTACCTCCCCCACAAAGGGTTAAAATGTTGTGAAATATTGATTCTTTAATAACTGCTATACAACTTATTCGAATCCTTTGAAATTCCACACATAGTATTAGCTTATTAGTCGTTATCAACTCGAGAAAAATGGGCGAAGTAGCCACGTCCCTTTTGGTACCTCCCACACAAATGCACCATTTTGCACCAAAAGTTAACAGCTTATAACATTAATAACAGTATATAAAAATACTTGAAATTTTGTACAGTATTATGCTTTTATATTGCCTACAGTCCAGGGAAAAATGGGTGTTGTTGTCACGCCCCTTTTGGTACCTCCCACACAAAGGTACCTTTTTGCACCAAAAGTTAACAGCTTATAACATTAAAACCAGTGTATAAAAATACTTGAAATTTTGTACAGTGTAATGTTTTTATAGTGTCTATAGCCCTGTGAAAAATGGGCGTTATTGCCACGCCCCTCTTTGTACCTCCCACACAAAATGCCCAAAGCATACCACAATTTAATGTCTCATAACGTTTATACCAGTGCACATAAATGCTTATAAGTCGGCACAGTGCAATGAATTTAAAGTATCTAATGTTCAGCAAAAAAAAAGGTGTATTTGATAAACCCCTTCTGGTACCTCCCACACAAATTGACAGAATAATTCGAGTAATATTCAATATTACATTACTCACAAAGTGAGGGTATACCTTAGTCGGTTTACCCGACTGAAACTTTCTTACTTGTTGACTTTAATCGGAATGGGCACATTTTACTTATAACCGATCAGACGATAAAATCATGAACAAAAGAGAGGCATAACTTGAGAATTATTTTTCCAAATTGGTTCAGGATAGTTTTAAAGAATTAAAAATTCTCCAGTTCTTCATCCCTTCTGCGGTTTTGATGATACGAGTATCTTGCAAAATACTGCAGACAAATCCTATTTTTATCCCATCACCTCATTTGCTACGAGCCAAAAGTGCAACACGTCGAAGGAGTAGAAAAAACAGTATTGCCGCATACCAAATTTGAAGTCAGTCGGTTAATCCTGTCAAAAGTTATCGTGCGCACCAACCAGACAGACAGGCGGACAGGTTGACGGAAATTGCTAAAATGACTTAAAATGGTCCAAAATGGATTTGCGCCAAATATTCTTGGGATCTTTTAGGTCACTACATCGATGTGTTACACTTTTGTACAGCTTTTGATATATACCCCTGTTCACAATAGTGGGGGTATAAAAACCTCATTATGTTGAAATTCTATTATTTCTACCAAAAGTGCTATAGTTTCTACATTTATCCATAGATTTTCCTCAAATAGGCATTGTTTTATTCGGTAGGATGCTAGCTTTCAATAATTGGAGCGAAAATTGTTTGCGATTTTTTCTATTTTTGTATGGTTTTAATCGTACCAGCAAAAAATGATTTTTTTGAAAATAAATAATTTTTTTTAATTATTTTAACAACAGTTACTAAACTTTTTTCCAAGTAAAAGTATAATTACTAACATTTATGGCCCTCGTAATTTCCTTTAATTTGAAGTGTATCCCGGCTTTATCGAGTAAATACTTAAAAAATATGAACCAAATACTAAAGACACCTTCCAAGAAAATGGGAGCTATAAAGAAATTTGTTTTTAAAAAAAATTTACCATAAAAAAATTTTTAAGTATTTTTTTGTGTTTATGTCACCATATTATACCAGAAAATGTTATGTATTGCGACAAAAATGTTGTTGCATAGTGTTATTAAATCTTTATGGCAAGTTTTTCCCACTATTTTCTTAAATGCTCGATTAAAGCGCAAAATATTGCCTTTAATCACTTTTGAATTGCACACAAAAGTTGCGTCATAACGCCAACAGTCCTGTGTCAAATGGAAAGAAATCTTAAAAATTTACTTAGGGTCACGCAAGTACGGTCTTTACAAAAAGTATAAAAAATATAATTTTTTCATAGCTTTTCTTAAAAGAAGTTCTTAAAGTTGAACTTGATTTTTTTAATTGGAGCTAATGCTGCATTGTGCGTTAGAGTAAACAGTAAATAGGTTTTATGTTAGTAGGACATGGCGTTCTACTTTTTCTGCGATGTTGAATTTAAACATTTTAAACTAAGTAATACAGGGTGCTTATTTCGTGAATGGTAACACTTAGCTCATATCTGATTTGACAGATGATTAGTTTTATCCTTCCGCTGAAAGAATATGGTTGTGTATACGCTTGAACTACGCTGGGAAATATTGCGACATTACTTTGAAAATCATGGTAATGTTGCAGAACGATTTTGCCAAAATTATCATCTTTTCAGGTGAAGCTCATTTTGATCTTGGCGGGTATGTAAACAAGCAAAATTGTCGCATTTGGGGCACAGAAAACCCGCACGCATACATTGAAAAGCCGATACACCCAAAACGAGTCACTGTTTGGTGCGGATTTTGGTCCAGAGGCATAATTGGGCCATTTTTCTTCGAAAATGAGCAAGGAGTGGCCGTTACAGTCAATTGCGATCGTTATCGGGCCATGTTGAACGAATTTTTGTTCACAAAAATTTAAGAGGAGGATATTGGCAACATTTGGTTTCAACAGGACGGCGCTACGTGCCACACAGCCGAAGCTACACTCGATGTTTTGCGCCCTGTTTTTGATGATCGCATTATCAGCCGCAGAGCTGGTGTTGTTTGGCCACCTCGGAGCTGCGATTTGACACCGTTTGACTATTATTTGTGGGGTGCCCTCAAAGATAAGTGTTACGCCGACAAGCCAGAGGCAATTGACGCTTTAAAGGACAATATTCGTGAAGCCATTGGTGAAATACAGCTGCACACAATCGATAGTGTGCTTAAAAATTGGATCGATCGTGTAGGCTACTGCATGGCCAGCCGAGGCAGCCATTTGAATGAAATTATTTTCCATTATTAACCGGAAGGATTGTACTTTCAAATAAAAAAAGACATTTGAGAAAATATTCAGTAGCTTTTTTTTACAGCATTTTCAAAAAAAAAAGTTATTTAGCGGACCCTTTAAAAACATGCTAAAATTACCCGACCTAAGGGAGAAAAGGCGCTAAGTTCACCCATCTTGAAGCGAAACGCAAAATTAGTTGAATATACTATATATCGATTTGGAAACAAAAATTCTAAAAAAACATGCCCTGTAATCTTTAATAGCTGCATCGTAAAAGCGCTAAGTCCATATTGAGGAGCTGCCGGATCCGCCCTTATTATATTAAGCCATCGATAACAAGGGCGAATAATAAACCATTAAAGGGAATTTAAGGATAATAAGTTAAATTCGTATATAAAAACTGTAAGAATCAAAGCTAACTTCATTTTCATCTTTTATAGTAAAAAATGTTCGCCCCTATTCTAGAACCAACTGCCCACTGCAAATACCTCTTCAAACACTATGGGTGGCTGGTCTACGCATGCTAAAGTATAAACTCCGTTCCTCTGTCCAGTTTTCCATGCTCCATGCCATGCCACTCCACTTCTCTACTATCATCACTTCATATGTGAGTACATAGGACTATAGGTTTTTAAGTGTTCCATAGTACAGCCCAAACTGTCGACTGTGGAATGAAGTGGTGGCAATGGTGCCATAAACCTTGTGCCTGTCTGCCATAGATTCTACTCTACATCCATTTGTTTTTGCATTTTGATAATAAATCATAAACATTGCATATAAATTGAGAAATATTTGCAGGGCTATGTGTGTGTTGTTTGTACATAAGTATGTAGTATACACATGGCTGATGTGATAGTTGGAAAATATGAGGATGGGCAGAAACATGTAAAGTTAGAGAGTTACCACCAATATTTAGGAGATTAAAGGGTAAATTAAGACCAGATAGTATGATAAGCAATCCATCTTCAGTCAATTAATGAAGGTTCAGGAACTGTCTGCCTAATCATAAGAGGAGCTACCCTACACCACACGATGGTACAGAGTATATAGCGGGGGTAAAAAAATGTACGTCCATCGGCAGTTCTATAACGAGCCATGGAAAGAAAAATCGGGCCAAAATTTTGGATGTTATTTCCGATTTTGTAAAAAATTCGCTAAAAATTTCGCTAAAATTGAGAAAAAATGACTTTATATTGTTTTTTTTTTGTTAAAGAAAGTCACGTCGCTTTACAAATAATGGTCCAGATTTTAATGTCCAGTGGTCAATTCATAAAAGTACTAAAAATTGAAAATTTTGTTAAGGGAAAACCTGACTTTTAGAGGTTATTTAAACCGAAAATTGTCCCCAATTTCGCGATAGCAGAAAGGAAATATTTTGCGAATATATAGGGTGATACAAGTAGAGATACTTTATTCAATATACTTTTTTTGACAGATCACGTGTGAGTGCTGTCATGTTATTTTTGTTAAGTATTGTTTGGTATTTCATCATGGAAAGACTTACGCCTGAACAACGTTTACAACTTTTTGACAGCAAATTGACAGATTAATTAGTGTAATGTTACAACGGGTGATCCAAGTAGAGATACTTTTTTCAATCTTCTATCTTCTATCTTCTATCTTCTATCTTCTATCTTCTATCTTCTATCTTCTATCTTCTATCTTCTATCTTCTATCTTCTATCTTCTATCTTCTATCTTCTATCTTCTATCTTCTATCTTCTATCTTCTATCTTCTATCTTCTATCTTCTATCTTCTATCTTCTATCTTCTATCTTCTATCTTCTATCTTCTATCTTCTATCTTCTATCTTCTATCTTCTATCTTCTATCTTCTATCTTCTATCTTCTATCTTCTATCTTCTATCTTCTATCTTCTATCTTCTATCTTCTATCTTCTATCTTCTATCTTCTATCTTCTATCTTCTATCTTCTATCTTCTATCTTCTATCTTCTATCTTCTATCTTCTATCTTCTATCTTCTATCTTCTATCTTCTATCTTCTATCTTCTATCTTCTATCTTCTATCTTCTATCTTCTATCTTCTATCTTCTATCTTCTATCTTCTATCTTCTATCTTCTATCTTCTATCTTCTATCTTCTATCTTCTATCTTCTATCTTCTATCTTCTATCTTCTATCTTCTATCTTCTATCTTCTATCTTCTATCTTCTATCTTCTATCTTCTATCTTCTATCTTCTATCTTCTATCTTCTATCTTCTATCTTCTATCTTCTATCTTCTATCTTCTATCTTCTATCTTCTATCTTCTATCTTCTATCTTCTATCTTCTATCTTCTATCTTCTATCTTCTATCTTCTATCTTCTATCTTCTATCTTCTATCTTCTATCTTCTATCTTCTATCTTCTATCTTCTATCTTCTATCTTCTATCTTCTATCTTCTATCTTCTATCTTCTATCTTCTATCTTCTATCTTCTATCTTCTATCTTCTATCTTCTATCTTCTATCTTCTATCTTCTATCTTCTATCTTCTATCTTCTATCTTCTATCTTCTATCTTCTATCTTCTATCTTCTATCTTCTATCTTCTATCTTCTATCTTCTATCTTCTATCTTCTATCTTCTATCTTCTATCTTCTATCTTCTATCTTCTATCTTCTATCTTCTATCTTCTATCTTCTATCTTCTATCTTCTATCTTCTATCTTCTATCTTCTATCTTCTATCTTCTATCTTCTATCTTCTATCTTCTATCTTCTATCTTCTATCTTCTATCTTCTATCTTCTATCTTCTATCTTCTATCTTCTATCTTCTATCTTCTATCTTCTATCTTCTATCTTCTATCTTCTATCTTCTATCTTCTATCTTCTATCTTCTATCTTCTATCTTCTATCTTCTATCTTCTATCTTCTATCTTCTATCTTCTATCTTCTATCTTCTATCTTCTATCTTCTATCTTCTATCTTCTATCTTCTATCTTCTATCTTCTATCTTCTATCTTCTATCTTCTATCTTCTATCTTCTATCTTCTATCTTCTATCTTCTATCTTCTATCTTCTATCTTCTATCTTCTATCTTCTATCTTCTATCTTCTATCTTCTATCTTCTATCTTCTATCTTCTATCTTCTATCTTCTATCTTCTATCTTCTATCTTCTATCTTCTATCTTCTATCTTCTATCTTCTATCTTCTATCTTCTATCTTCTATCTTCTATCTTCTATCTTCTATCTTCTATCTTCTATCTTCTATCTTCTATCTTCTATCTTCTATCTTCTATCTTCTATCTTCTATCTTCTATCTTCTATCTTCTATCTTCTATCTTCTATCTTCTATCTTCTATCTTCTATCTTCTATCTTCTATCTTCTATCTTCTATCTTCTATCTTCTATCTTCTATCTTCTATCTTCTATCTTCTATCTTCTATCTTCTATCTTCTATCTTCTATCTTCTATCTTCTATCTTCTATCTTCTATCTTCTATCTTCTATCTTCTATCTTCTATCTTCTATCTTCTATCTTCTATCTTCTATCTTCTATCTTCTATCTTTTATCTTTTATCTTATATCTTCTATGTTCTCTCTTATGTCTTCTATAAACCTGGCAACTCTGTTTTAGGAAAAGGGAGTCCATTTATGCATCGCTGCATATTTCATTTGAGTTATTATTTGTTAGTTGCATTTGTTGGCCATTGTGTAGGTGATATCTTTTGTTTCAGCCGCCACCTTTGAACTCACCTTGCCACCGTTACCTTCCGTTCTTCCTTCCTTTCTGCTCCACCGGTCCATCATTGTTGGAAGAGATTCTCGTATTTCCCCCCCGGAACAAATTCCAACTACAAAGCTCCATTTGCACCATATGTGGCCGACATATTGTTTTGTTGTTTTATATGCTCGTAACCTGGCAAAAAAAAACAATTTGAATACAAAATATTTCGACAAGATTTTTCTCATCTTTTTTGTTTTTGGTATTTTTTCGAAAACGAAAATATGTTTTTTCAGTGGATGGGAAAATATTTCAACAAATTTAATCTGGTCATACAAAAATAAAACATTATCACATTGTTGCATACGAGAGAGTGCCTGGAAAATAGATAACTTTGTTTTTTTCCTATTTAGATATTTACTTGGATGCAAGCACATTGTTGAGTGGTTGCGATGGCAGATAATGTATGTAGCATTTCAACAGGAATAGTATGTTTTAGATGATGTGTGTAACTAAAAATTTACACAGTCGTACCAAAAATAATTTGAAAAAATGTACAGTTTTTTTACGGTAGGATATTCTTTACAGGATTTTTAAGATTGGAAAAAATTATTATTAGAAACCTTATATGCCTCAGGAGTTATTTATTAATAATTAGTTTGGTGGATAACGAACACAACATTGTTTAATATTTGCTGGGGAAGAACCAGACTTTGATGACTATTATCATCCTTCTTCGAACTTTGCCTAAGATATTAAACCATATTACCGCACACTAAATTTGAAGTCAATCGTTTACGCTTTTCGAGAGTTATCATGCGCACCAGCTAGCAGACGGACGGAAAAATGACTTAAAAGATCCACTCATGGATCTCACTCAGGAAATTTTTGATTTTGATGAGTGATTATAAAATTAGACATATCGTCGGCTTAATGCTATTTTGGTCCATACGCCATTTTTTTGGAGTTAGGAGTTGATAATATGGGTTTCAAACATGCTCTTTCAGAATCTGAAATAATTTTTTTCCTATCTCGTCTAGTTTTCGAGATATTGGTAGGGTAAATCGATTTAACTCTGATTTAAGGGAAATAATTTTTATATTTTTGTTCTATATCCCCATTTTTCTATCGCCTTATATTTTTTACTCACCATTTTACGTTCTTTCGATCACAATATGTAAATTACTCTCCTTTCATACCGACCATCTTTGTGGTCCATGTAATACAAATACGAAAAAATATTAAAATAAAAGTGGATATGGACCAAAATGCCATGTACAAAAATTGTTATAACTTGCTTATTTTTGAATATAATGGCATAGAAATGCATGGGAATAATACAAATACTGTTGGGAACCCTATGGAATAAAAAGTGTGAAACTCTTCAGTCCCGTTTTTACTCAAACAATAAATTGCGTTTTTCTCCGATCATACAAAATGGCGTATGGAACAAAATAGCATTAAGCCGACGATATGTATAAATTTTGGGCATCATTTTATTCTAGCTCGACTGCAAATAGTTTTACTCTACCAAATGTATAAATATCAAATTCATTTTTCATATTGCAATCTCTACACCGGACATATGTATGTTTGTATTTCACTTGATTATCAAAACATTTATGGTCATTTTCCTGCCCTCCAACCAACTAACCAACTACTCAACTACTCTAGTTCCTTTCATCCTTCCAAACCGGTAAATTGAATATTTTTATTGAAACTCAAATTGAAGAAAAAAATTCTCCAATGTATATTTGTATAGTTTTTCAGGAAAGAAAAAATAATTCATTAAATTCTAAAAATATTTTTTTCTCACAATCTTTTCAATTGGCATTCACAGGGAGTGGTGCGGTTGACGTTGAGGTTATCACAGAACAAAAATTTCTTATCCATTTGAGTTTTGATATTTATCATTATTGGGTGGTTGCACAGTTGGCCGGAGTTTGTGAAGCTCTTATTAGAATTTCTTTTGGCAGATGAACATACATATATACATAGATTTTTGCATTCAATATTTGATTTTGATTTAGTCTGTTTGAAATAAAAAAAGTCCTATATATTTCGCATTGCGAGTATTCACAATATTGTTATTTTTTCATTCCATTTCGTTTAGTTTTATTTATTGTGGTTTATTTGAAAATTTAATGGATTCTTGTTATTTCGGTTATGGGGCGATACGAAATTTGATATTTGAAAAATGTAGAAACAAAAGTTTTTTTTTCTTATTTGTTCTGGGAAAGAAACCTCAAACATGAGGTATACATTGTTGATGAGTGCGGAAAATTTCGGTAAAAAATTTAATTTTTTTAAGTATTGAATATTTGTTGTTATTGATTTGCAACTTTAGCAGTTATACACTGAAAAAATTTATTCATACAGACAGAAAAGAAACTTTTCGTACTATTTTTTGTTACTATTTTTAATTTTATTTAAAAATGGTACATTTAAAAAATTTTGTTCATTAAGAAACTAGTTTTTGATTCAAGTTATTATTTCATGTTTTTAACAAGAAAAAAACTTTTAAATTTTGAACAAATAATTTCTTTCGACGAAAGAAAATGTTTTTAATTCACATAAAAATCCCTTTCATGTTTAAGGAACACTTTGAATTTTCTCGTTTTTTTTTGTTTTCATGAATAAATTTGTTTTAAATAAAGAAATGATAAAGTTGTGCCGTGTCGACTATACTACGAGTATACACGCTGAAAAAAAATCGCTTCTGTAGTATATTGTCCCAAACATATTCGGCTTGAAACATATATATGTTTAGGTTACACTCTAAATATATAATATTTGGTACACACAAATATTAAATATTTGGGAAGGTGTTGGTCTAAACAAATCTTTGTTTCCATCCTAATATTTTTTATTAGGGCATATTTTTTCGTAACAAAGATTTATTTGCATTTAAGTTTTCAGAAAATATACCGATACCTTAAAAACGTTAAGTTTCTAAGGATTCAAAGTCAATTTTTTTAATGTTTACAATAATTTACTCGAAGGTTTCACTACTAATGATGCATTGGGATATTTAGAAATTTAAAATGAATGCTTTAAAACAGAAGACAATGCTGCATATGCCATTTTTAGTTGGGAGGTAGATTTCGAAATCAAGGAAAAATTTAAACTGATGTTAGAAAAGACAGCAAAGTTTTGAAAATCCTTTTTAAATAAAATATATTTGGAGAAATTCCTGAACAATAATTTTATTTGTATTTAAACACATATTTTATTTGAGAAAATTAGTCAGCAAATATATTTTATTGTAATATATTAATATATGCGTTCCAAATAAATTTTATTGATTTTCAAATAAAATTTGTTTGCTCAAAAATATATAATATTTAAAAATTTGTGTTCCAAATATATTTCCTTTCCATTCAAACATATCCAAAAAGGCGATTTTGCCCCGTGTACCATATAAAAATAAAAATATTGTAACATTTTATCAATATTGGTTTTCTAACATATCGAAGCGATATAAAAGCATGTCAATGAATATGTGCAAATTTCATAACTTTCGTCTGAAGAGTGCAAGTTTCTAAAAATTCGTTGCAGGAGGAAAAA
Source organism: Eudasyphora cyanicolor (assembly GCA_963930755.1). Classification (NCBI taxonomy): domain Eukaryota; kingdom Metazoa; phylum Arthropoda; class Insecta; order Diptera; family Muscidae; genus Eudasyphora; species Eudasyphora cyanicolor. The sequence continues at coordinate 46,795,660 of OZ005737.1, read as the reverse complement.
GCTAATATCTACCAAAATTTCATAAATATTTGTTTAGAAGTGCGGATATTATAGAGCTTAAATGCAAAATTTGGATATTACTTGCGATTATTAAGCGGTTTTCTTATGTTTCAACTAATTTATAAGGTGATCCAAGTAGAGGTACTTTGTTCAATAGCCTTTTTTTGTAAGATCACGTGTGAGTCGTGTCATGCTGTCATGTTATTTTTGTTAAGTATTGTTTGGCATTTGGCAATGTTCTTTCAAATGATAATAAACATTCCCCATTCAATTTGAATTTTCTGTGTTTATACCCTACACCACACTGTGGTACAGGGTATTATAACTTTGTGCATTTGTTTGTAACACCCAAAAGGAGAAGAAATAGACCCATCGTTTTTTATACCGATCGACTTAGAATCACTTTCTGAGTTGATTTAGCTATGTCCGGCTGTCCGTCTGTCTGTGCATGTATTCTTGTAATCAAAGTACAGGTCGCAATTATGGTCCGATCTCGACGAAACTTTACACATATCTTTTTTTTGAATTTGGTTAAAATCGGTTCAGATTTAGATATAGCCCCCATATATATGTTACCCCGATTTGACATGTAAGCGCTGTAAAAACTGTATTTTATATCCGATCAGTGCGAAATTCGGCAGAAAGAGGTTTCTTATTACATGAAGGAATACTGCCAAATTCGGAGAAAATCGGTTCGGATTTAGATATAACCTATTATATGAATGAACACTTTTAAATTTGGAAGAAATCGGTTCAGATTTAGATATAGCCCACATATATACGTTACCTAAGATTTGACATGTGAGTGCGAAATTCGGCAGAAAGAGGTTTCTTATTACATGAAGGAATACTGCAAAATTCGTAGAAAATCGGTTCAGATTTAGATATAGGTCCCATATACATGTTACCCCCGATTTGACATGTAAGCGCTGTAGAGACTGTATTTTATATCCGATCAGTACGAAATACGACAGAAGGAGGTCTTTTTACATGATTTATATTAAAGCTCCATATATATGTTCCTCCTGATTTGGTATCAAACCGCTATAGAAGTTGTATTTTACTTCCGATCATTAAAATATTCCAGAAAGATGTTTCTCAATTTAGGAACGAATATTGCTTAATTTAGCGATTATCGTTTCAGAATTAGATAATATGTTTTTACCCATTTACCAATAATTCCAAATTATTATGGCAATGACCCTTATCACATTGTTAGGGAGGTGTAGGTTATTATATAGTCGGCCCCGCCCGACTTTCTGCCTTTCCATACTGGTTTTTTCTTTAAAAAAGTAGGGAACCTCGAAATGGATTACCCTATATTTCTGTACATTTTATATTATTCAAAACATTTTATATGGGTCAGAATATTTAATATCGACCTCGAACGGCTGAACCGATTTTTGCAATGCGCCATTTTATGTATTTTTTTTTTTGGAAATTTTTTAAAAAAATGCCTATTAGTACAAATAGTTATGACCACTTAAAGTTATATATATGTATTTATACTTTTTCCCTAAAAAATTGACAAAAATCAAATTTTGTTTAAAATAAAACTTCAAGTGGTCATACCTTTTGTATTATTGGGTATATCGAACCAATTTTTTTTTTCGTCATATAGGAAAATCATTTTATTGCCCATTCGTACATGTTGATACGAATGACATCGATGCAAATTGTACTCCGATATTTACAAAATACTAGCACAATCTAAAAAAAATTAAAATTAAATTTTCAATTGCAGATATCTCGGGTTAATACTTAGGTGTAAAAAGTTTTTTTTGTAGACCTCTGTTAGTAGAACACACACAACAATAAATTTCATAAATCGGAAGAGAAACATGAGTTACACGCGCTTGAAATTATTTACTTTACAATTTTTTTATAATGTTTTTTTAAAAAAAAACTTTGGTAAATTTTTTTTAAAAACATTTCCTAAAAATTTTTTTACAAAAAAAATTGTGTCCTCTTTAAAACAAAGTAAACTTTGCAAAAAACGGTACAGTCGTTCGAGAGCAATTACAAATTTCGTAAAACACAAAAACTATTTTTTCTTAATTTTTTTCAATTTTTTTAATTTCCCATAAAATTTTTTCAAAAAAGAAATTTTTAAAAAAAATGGAAGAGATATCTTGTTTTACCTATTTCTAACTGTTTCTAAACATTTTGGCCAAAAATAAACTACATAGGTCGATATGAAATATTCTGACCCATATGTGAGAGCTATGTCTTGTGAACCAATCTTCTTTAAATTCGGTAGGGTTCGTGAATTTTTCTGTTTTAACCGACCCTGTACTAGCGTTTGTGAATATCGGCGCCGATTTTTTCACTTTAACATTTCTGAATTGACAGGAAAATTTGCTATGTAATGAAAAAACAAAATCTTTGAGCGAATATACTGTCGCCTTTATCTTCCGATTTATAGAATCTTTATAACCTACACCACACTGTGATACAGGGTATTATGACTTTGTGCATTTGTTTGTAATGCCCAAAAGGTGAAGAGATAGACCCATTGTTTATTATACCGATCGACTTGTAATCACTTTCTGAGTCGATTTAGCTATGTCCGTCTGTCTGTCTGGAGATGTATTCTTGTAATCAAAGTACGGGTCGCAATTATGGTCCGATCTCGACGAAACTTTACACATACCTTTTTTTGGCCCAAGGACGATCCCTATTAAATTTGGTTTAAATCGGTTCAGATTTGGATATAGCCCCCATATATATGTTAGCCCCGATTTGACATATAAGCGCTGTAAAAACTTTATTTTATATCCGATCAGTATGAAATTCAGCAGAAAGAGGTATCTTATTATATGAATGAACACTGTTAAATTTGGAAGAAATCGGTTCAGATTTAGATATAGCCCCTATAAATACGTTTCTCCCGATTTGACATGTAAGCGCTGTAAAAAGTGTATGTTTAATCCGATCAGTACGAAATTCGGCAGAAAGAGGCTTCTTATTACATAAATTAATACTGCCAAATTTGAGGGAAATCAGTTGAGATTTAGGTATAGCCCACATATATATGTTACCCCCGATTTGAAGTGTAAGCGCTGTAAAAATGTTATTTTATATCCGATCAGTATGAAATTCGGCAGAAAGAGGTTGTTTATAATAAGAAGGAACACTGTTCAATTTGGAAGAAATCGGTTCAGAGTTAGATATAGCCCCCATATATACGTTACCGCCGATTTGACATATAAGCGCTGTAAAAATGTTATTTTATATCCGATCAGTATGAAATTCGGCAGAAAGAGGTTTCCTATTATTTGAATGAACACTGTTAAATTTGGAAGAAATCGGTTCAGATTTAGATATAGCCCCCATATAAACGAAAATCGGTTCAGATTTATATATAACATCCGTACATATGTTCCTCCTGATTTGGTATCAAAGCGCCTTTTTACAGGACTTTTAAAACATCAAGGATACAATTTTTTAATTATTTTTCTTTGCATTTATTACAATGAGAATTGATAAATATGCATATCAAATGAAAGGAGGAAATTCACGCTATTTAATAAAATTTTTGAAAAAAAAATTTTCCATGGACGAGTGCTATAAAAAAATATTTATCCTTGAATATTCTTCAAAGTTGTGGGTTAAAAAAAATACATGTTACAGAACTCAAACTGACATAAAATATATTAAAATTTGAACCTTCTATCTTTAACGGTTAAGGAATAACAATTATTTGAATTCCACAGCTTATATAATATATTAAGGACACTGAGACAAAAAAAAAAAGATTTTATTGCCTCCCACGAGAGGGACTATATACAATTGAAAATATAGGGCACTAGAAGGAAAATAATGTCCTAACTTCCTGATTTCGTAATCGTTTGTCCTTTTCACAGGACTTTTAAAATTACAATGATAACAATTTTGATTTAATTTTTTTTTACACCAATTAAAATGTGAATAACATCAGTATGCATACCAAATGAAAGGAGAGAATTCCTGCTATTCATTAAAATTTTTGGAAAAAAATTCCAAGGACAAAGGATACTAAAAATATCCTTTTAAACTTTTATACTTGAATATCCTTAAAAGTTTTGGGTAGAACAATTTCATCAAACAAAAATTATAAATGTATAGAGAATACACTCCTATTTCATTTAATATGCATACAGATATTATTCACATTTTAATTTGTGTACAAAAAAATATTTTATAATCGTTACCCTTGTAATTTTAAAAGTCCTGTGAAAAAGATAAACGATCACGGAATAAGGAAGTTAAAACATTATTTTCCTTCTAGCGCCCTATATTTTCAATTGTATATAGTCCCTTTCGTGGGAGGTAATAAAATGTTTTTTTTTTGTCTCAGTGTCCTTAATATATTATATAGGCTGTGGAATTCAAATAATTGTTATTCCTTAACCGTTAAGGATAGAAGGCTCAAATTTTAACATATTTTATGTCAGTTTGAGTTCTGTAATAAGTTTTTTTTTTAGATTTTTAAACCCACAACTTTGAAGGATATTCAAGGATAAATGATTAAAAGGACATTTTTTTATAGCACTCTTCCTTGGAGTTTTTTTTCCAAAAATGTTTTTAAATAGCGTAAATTCTCCCCCTTCCTTTGATATGCATATTTATCTATTCACATTGTAATAAGTGCAAAGAAAAATATTTCAAAAATGTTATCCTGGAAATTTGAAAAGTCCTGTAAAAAGGACAAACTTTGACGAAATAAACCAGTAAGGAAAGCCAGAAAGTCGGGCGGGGCCGACTATATAATACCCTACACCTCCCTAACAATGCGATAAGGGTCATTGCGATAATAATTTGGAATAATTGGTAAATGGGTAAGAACATATATATGTGGATATATCTAATTCTGAACCCATAATCGCTAAATTAAGCTATATTCTTTCCTATATTGTGAAACATCTTTCTGTAGAATTTTGTAATGATCAGAAGTAAAGTACAACTTATATAGCGCTTTGTAACCAAATCAGGAGGAACATATATATGGATGTTATATATAAATCTGAATCGATTTGCCCTAAATACTCATTCATGTAAAATAAAAACCTCTTTCTGCCGAATTTCGCTGTGATCGGATATAAAATACAGTTTCTACAGCGCTTGAATTTCAAATCGGGGGTAACATATTTGTTAACACTCTTTATTATTCTCAAACATAAAAAGAGCATTTTCATTGTTTCATAAAAATTTCTTCATGTTGTTGTTGTTGTAGCAGCTTGGAGACGCTGAGTTGATAATCCTTAAGTCTATTTCTATTACAGACTTCGTTCCGGCATATATCCGATTATCGCGGGAACCTTATGTTGTTTTCATCCACTCAATGTTGTCCGGTTGTAAATTAACATTCGTCTGTTAATATCAGGGAATGGATGTTATTTGAGTGTTGCCGTTTCTATTATGTCTATTTTTAGCTTCCCTGTTGACTTGTGTGATCAGATGTTGTTGTAGTGGTAGTGCGCCCGGTGAGTTATTTTTAGCTGCAGAAACTCGAATTGTGATGAAAACATGAAATGTTGATGTTAAATTTTTCCGGTGCCATGGCTTTGAGTTGAACCCAGCACCTTCGGGATCCAAGTCTAACGCACTAACCACTAAGCTACCGAAGGCCACAAATTTCTTCATAATTCTTGTTAGTGTTTTTTAAAAAGTTTCATAAATATAAGAGGAATCTTTGAAGAATTTGAATTGAGCGATATTTTATATATTTAATTAACATAAAGTTTACGGTGTATAAATTAGTATTTGTGAATATACATATCTAATATGAATTCATCAAATCAAATCATATAAATCTTTTTTTAAATGTAGACATTTATATTCCTTGAATAACTATATTGTATATCAATTATAAATCACTTGATTGCTACTTTTTTTTGTCATTCTATATATGACTGGCTGTCCATTATTTTTTGGGGTTCGGTCAACGATTTCCAAATTTTGTTGTATTTTATTCCCCAAATTGGGTGTTTTTTTTTTTGGGTAACTGATACTGATCACACGTACGTGGACTATAAAATTAATTCTCCCCCAAAAAACCCCTTTGCGTGTTATGATTATTACACTATTTAACCACTGCAAAAAATAAACACAATTTGCTCACACCGTACTCGCAAGGAATTTTAAAATTCAAACTCCACACCCCAAAAAACATAAACAATCAAAAAATTGTGAAAATAATTGTCGAAGCAATGGAAAATAAATTACTGCCATACCCACAGCCAACGCCACCGCCACAGCCGCAGCCATCCATAATAAGTTATGAAAATTTAATGATGTTATTAAAAATTCCGACACGCAAAATTTAGCAAAGCAAACAAATAATATTAATAATTGCAATACACCCGACACCACAATTGGAATATGCTAATGAAAAGGGTTCATAGGAAATGAATGTGATAAGAAATCCAAGTAGGAAACTTGACGTTAATGCGTCTACGGGTTAATAAGCGACGCAAATAGTGGCTGAGGTGTAAGAAGAGAAACAAATTTAAAATAGCAACTTTGAGGGTAATGACATTGTAAATAAGTTTGACTAACCTTAGATTTAGAATTATTAAAAAATACAATTGCATTTTACATCGAAAAACCTCTATGAACTGTCCTAGGACAGAAATTTATCAATAGGTAGATTTATATTCTAGCACTAAATGCATTCGCTAAGTACTTTACAAAAAAATTCTATTGTAATTGCGTATTTTTAACAGTGTACCTGAGGGTCCTCGGTTTATCAGAAAAAAATACAATGTGCTATACTCCATTTTCACCCATAATGCATTAATTTTAAAAATTTATTATTACACCAGGCGACAAATTACAACTTTGTGCATCACTCATTGAACGAAACTGCGTACAAGTGACACTATAGGTCACCCTTAGAAAAACTGCATAATCAGATTTTATACCGTACACCACACTGTGGTACAGGATATTATAATTTTGTGCATTTGTTTGTAACTCCCAAGAAGAGAAGAAATTAACCGATAGTTTATTATACCGATAGACTTGGAATCGCTTTCTGAGTTGATTTAGCTATATCTTTCTGTCCGTCCGTCCGTCTGAGCATGTATTCTTGAAATCAAAGTAGAGTTCGCAATTATGGCCCGATCTCAACAAAACTTTGCACATATCTGTCTTTTGGCCCAAAGACGATCCCTATTGGATTTGGTTCAAATCCGTTCAGATTTACTTATAGCTACCATATATACTCCGATTTAGCCTCTATGCACTGTATAAGAAACATTTTGTAACCGATCTGTATACAAATGGAAAGAAATATGTTTCTTGATACACTTAGAGATAATATTAAATTTGAGGAAAACGGCTCAGATTTAGATAAAGCCCCCTTATATATGTTACCCCCGATTTGACATGTAAGCGCTGTAGAAACTGTTTTTAATATCCGATCAGTAAGAAATTCAGCAGAAAGAGGTATCTTATTACATCAGTGAACTCTATCATTTCCGGGGAAAGTCGTGTCGGACTTAGATATAGCCACTATATGTATGTCCCTCCCGATTTGTTATCAAAGCTCTATAGAAGTGGTACTCTATTTCCGATCATTACAAAATTTGGCAAAAATAAATTTAATTTAGGAATGAGTACTGCTTAATTTTGGGGATAATAGTTTCAGATTCAGATATTGTCACATATACAGGGCGGCTGATATGTAATGCAACGAAGTAAAGCGCTATATTTTTTTAAATTTTATTGTTCAAAAGCAAAAAATGTCGGAAATAACATAAAATTTTAGAAACAGTTTAGATTTGTTCGAATTATGGCCTTCAAACGGCCGACAAAGCCAACACACGCTGCACGAAAGTGGCTCTGCGGTATTTTGGCCCATTCCCGGCGAAGCGCCGGCCCACACCATTAAAATCGGCGGCGCTTGAGTTCTGGTGGCCAATCGAAGGTCTAAATTTTCAGCTGACCTCTTTGGCAAGTAAACCCGATCATTTTGTTTGTTCACAAACTGCTCAATTTGGAATGGCTTCTCATAGGAGAAAACCAAATTCGGTAACTGGCCACTTTCGTGCAAGCGAAGCAACTCCTTGGCTCTTTCCAGTCTAACTTTTTTTGTGCATCGGTGAGCTCTTGCACTTTTTGTTGTATATGTGTTGTATCCGTTCTCGCAGTATGTTCAGCTCACGAGCAATTTTTCTACCACTCCGGCGTGGACTTCGATCAAATCACTTTTCGGATCATTTCCACTTTTTGGACGCGATGCAACACTGCCAGTATCACGGTAACGAGCACTGGTACGAGAAACAAAAGATTTATTCACATTTAAATGCTGGAGGGCTCTAACAATATAAACCAATCACACTATCACGCTAGAATTCCATCACGAATAACTTTTTTTCTGAATGCAATAGATCAAAATGCTTTTGTAAGCTTGTAAACAATAAAATGAACTGTCACTTAAATAAATCTGGATACGCATTCAGCTATCAGACTAGCGGTTTAGAAATGATAGCAACCTGAAGTTGGTTGCAATACATATCAGCCACCCTGTATATGCTATGTTCCTGCCTATTTAGTAGTTAAGCGCTATTAAAACTGTATTTTATGTCCGATCTTTATATAATTTGACTTTCTGTCCTTCCTGACTGCTTTCAACCCATAAATTAACAGAATTGTCTCTTTAGGATTCAGAAAGCATTTACATACTCTGGATTTGGTTATTAAAAATTTTGGATTAAATTTGAAACTTGTATTTTCACGTGGCCCCAAAGGAAGAAGTCGCAAGGTGTTAAATCACAAGATCTCGGTGGCCAATTGTGATCACCTCTTCGAGAGATAACACGGTCCGGAAACTTTTCCCGTAACAGAGCAATGGTTTCGTTACTTGTGCGGCACGTAGCGCCGTCTTGTTAAAAATAAATGTTGTCCATATCAATACCATCCAACTCCGACCATAACAAATTAGTAATCATCTCTCGATAGCGCAATCCATTCACCGTAACTGTTGATCAAACCTCATTTTCGAAAAAGTAAGGTCCAATGACAACCGCACCAAACAGTCACACGTTGAGGATGGAGGAGCTTCTCAACAATAACTCTTGGGTTTTCCGAGCCCCAGATGCGTCAATTTTGCTTGTTGACGTAGCCACCGAGGTGGACATTTTTGATGGTTTTCGATTTTTTGAATTTTAATAATTTCAATGCGCCGTTGAATCGTGTATCGTTCCATTTTTAGTAATGGCGTAGTTTCTACTTGTCAAATGTCAATGAATAAAAGCTTCAAAAGTGACAGCTACCGAAATACCGGGTGATTCAAAATAACACCTCTTGTTCGAAAACCCTATATTACGGACACCGAGCCAGGAAAAATAATGTCGTTTCCTCCTACGAACGAAATTATACCCAATTGCAAGTAGAAAACAACGCACTGAGTTGTTTATTTCCTGAACATTTTACGTTTTCCTAGAACTATTTAAATATCCCAGGATACCCATTCTAAAATACATATTCTGACACCTGTTGTAATATCATGAATGTATGATGTAAAAACGGATAAGAATTATTCACCAAATTTTTCGAAGTATACGGGTAGTATGCATATGTCATTGAAATGTTGTCTTTACATTTTTTAATTAAAAAATTCCGACAAAATTATCATGCATTGCATCCACATACGCCTAGAAATTGAATCGGCAAATATATTTATATTTGTACGGGTTTTAAATTCTATATTTGTATGAACAGATTTTTCGATACATAAAAGCATTTGTTATTGACGCAAAAATTTCCATTATTATTTTTAAGAAATTTAACAAGTTTTGTACTTAGACCCTATGAGTATATTGTTGAGTTATTATGCTTTTATATGTAGTCGTATGTGTCTATGCTTCATACAGTTTCAAAACATACTCGTATGTGTTTTCTAATTGAAAAAATAATTTAAATATATTTAGTTCTATTTTCCTGAAGTTTGTTTTGAAGGTGTTGCTTTTAGACTATATATCGGATGGAACTATACATACTTTTAACATAAAGCGTCCGCCATCTAACTTTTTTTTCAAATAGTGCTTATTTCGTGAATGGTAACACTTAGCTCATGTCTGATTTGACAGATAATTAGTTTTATGCTTCCGCTGAACGAATATGTGTATATTGCGAATATTGCGAATATTGCGACATTACTTTGAAAATCATGGTAATGTTGCAGAATGTGTGCGAAAATTGCGTACGGATTTTGGAAGGAGAGAAGCACCGTCAGCTCCGTATGTTCGTTATCTTGTGAAAAAAGTGAAAGAAACTGGCATCCTCATCCATAAACAAAAGCGTGAAAAGCCAAAAACAGTGCGTACACCCGAGAATATTGCTGCTGTGGCAGAAAGTGTGCGTGAAGCACCATCTACATCAATTCACCGTCGTTCGCAACAATTGAACATTTCGGAGACATCAGTAAGACGAATTTTGCATAAAGACCTTGGTATGACGCCATACAAAGTCCACTTGGTTCAGGAGTTGAAGCCAACTGACCATCCAATGCGTTTTCGCTTCGCTAAGTGGGACTGCGATCGACTTACAGAAGATGCCGGTTTTGCCAAAAAATCATCTTTTCAGATGAAGCTCATTTTGATCTTGGCGGGTATGCAAACAAGCAAAATTGTCGCATTTGGGGCACAGAAAACCCGCACGAATACATTGAAAAGCCGATACCACCAAAACGTGTCACTGTTTGGTGCGGATTTTGGTCCAGAGGCATAATTGGGCCATTTTTCTTCGAAAATGAGCAAGGAGTGGCCGTTACAGTCAATGGCGATCGTTATCGGGCCATGTTGAACGAATTTCTGTTCACAAACATTTAAGAGGAGGATATTGGCAACGTTTGGTTTCAACTGGACGGCGCTACGTGTCACACAGCCGAAGCTACACTCGATGTTTTGCGCCCTGTTTTTGAAAATCGCATTATCAGCCGCAGAGCTGATGTCGTTTGGCCACCTCGGAGCTGCGATTTGACACCGTTGGACTATTATTTGTGGGGTGCCCTCAAAGAGAAGTGTTACGCCGACAAGCCAGAGACAATTGACCCTTTAAAGGACAATATTCGTGAAGCCATTGGTGAAATACAGCTGCCCACAATCGATAATGTGCTTAAAAATTGGACCGATCGTTGAATGAAATTATTTTCCATTATTAACCGGAAGGATTGTACTTTCAGTAGTTTTTTTTTATAGCATTTTCAAAAAAAAAAGTTATTTGGCGGACCCTTTATATGAATGAAACTATACCTATATCTTGAATCGTATATATTATAGAGGTCATATGCTAAATTTCATGAAGATTGTTTAAAAACTATGTTGTAATAATTTTACATTGTACTGTGCTCGGGTTAAAAACTTCTAGATTTTCATTCCACTTCGTCGGCGTTGCCGGTATGCTGGCGTTCGCGTGGCTATGGCTCGTCGGATCGGGGTGGTATTCTTGCCGGCGTCGTGGATGTTACACAGAGACAAAAAAATAAATTCATACCGAACGTAACGACATAAGGAAAGAAATTAGGGTACCCGAAATAAGTTTAATGACAAAGGAAAGAAGCAAAAAGGAAGGGACAACAGACGAAGACACTCATGAAAACTCAGATAATGTACACTTATTGGAACTTGTTCGACACTTGGCTGGTGTTATGCCAAGTCTTGGTCCTCCCACTGGAATCGGCTTGAGATTCCGCCTTGATCCCTAAATGTGTATTTGTTTAGGTATCCCATGATCGACCCTCTACTTACCCGTCCTCCTTCCTATTTCACCACCACCCTTTAAATAGGCTTTAAGCCAACATCATTTTAGCCATTTCGTTGAAATTCAATCTTTACAATTTTATTTGGTTTCATTTCCCGGTTCATTCCATGATTAATGACAATTTCTTAGTAATATAAAAAACTCTATTTCTAACGTTATGTTTACAGAATTCAAAAAAATATTATCTATCATCTTCTTCTTTTTCTTTGCAGGTTCAGTGACTTAACAGAACAAGGTAAATGTAAATTACAAATTCAGGTAATGTAAAAGGTAAGTATCAAAGGAATTCAGGTAATATAAAAGGTGAGTATCAAAATGAAGGTAATTTAAAAGGTAAGTATCCAAACGACGGTATCCGTATTAGAATAAAACAACGTATCAGTATTAAACGTATTGGTGTAAGAGATTTATGCTGTCGTCCATCTTCTTCCTTCAGGTTCGGCAAAACAATGAGGTTACAGGAGAAGAGATGATTTCGGCGACTGCCTGGAGGTCTTGGATAAGCCGAAGGGGGTCCAAAAGGTTCCGGTAGTTTGTGTTTGTCTGTCCGAGTATTTTAGGGTAAGCGTAAATTTGTCTATATGTATATTTGGTAATATTTTTGTGTAGTATTCTATTTAATTGTCAACTTTCTTTGACTTTGTGGTTTCTTTTTCTTTTGTAGTTTACCAGGAGGGATGAACAATTAGGCTTGGCTAACCCTGAGCCTTAATTAAACGACAATGCCCTAAGCTAGTCCTGAGCTCAATTCTAGACTGGGTAAGCGGATTCTATCCAAAAAGGTAAGTAAAAATGACTAATTGTTTGAGCCTAACAAAAACTAACCACTAATTTTCTTTCTTTTCTCTTTTTGGTACACAAATATAAATATATCGGATTGTCCGTCTGTCGGTCCGGAGTTCAAATGTTATTGGTCCAGGAGAAACCTGTGGAATACCCTTCGCATACCAGGCCGGGCTATGCGTATCTGCGCCTCCCTCGTCGTGCCGGACGCTGATGCTGTGGCTCGATGATGATTGCACAAAGTTCGATAAAAATGTTATTTTTGCTTTTATTTTAACTTGAAAGCTTTTGTTTGTAACTTGCAATTTTAGCTGATGCACTTTGTGTTATTTTAGTATGTAAGCTTTTGTTAGTAACTAGCAATTTTAGCTGATGCACTTTGATTTATTTTAGTCTGTAAGCTTTAGTTTGTAACTAGCAATTTTAGCTGCTACATTTTACTTTATTCTACTTCGTTCCAGCAATTTTTTGGTTTCACACAATAAACGGAAAAAAACTTCAATCAAAGAAGAAACTTCCAAGAAACTTCTCCTTGTCATAACTTTCTTCCTGTTGCCTTTTTCTCCTTCACTCTAACCTTTCCTAAATGTCAGCTGTCATTTGTTTTGACAAAACAGCTGTTACCAACCTTCTTCCCGGTATCCCTTTATTAACCCTCAAACGGCACACATTACAACATTTATACACGCTGAAAAAAAAATCGCTTCTGTAGTATATTGTCCCAAACATATTCGGCTTGAAATATACATATGTTTAGAGTACACTCCCAATATATAATATTTGACACACATAAATATTATATGTCCGATCCAATTATGGTCCGATCTCGACGAAACTTTACACATATTTTTTTTTTGGCCCAAGGACGATCCCTATTGAATTTGGTTAAAATCGGTTCAGATTTAGATATAGCCCCCATATATATGTTACCCCGATTTGATGTGTAAGCGCTGTAAAAACTTTATTTTATATCCGATCAGTATGAAATTCGGCAGAAAGAGGTTTCTTATTATATGAAGGAATACTGCTAAATTCGGAGAAAATCGGTTCAGATCTAGATATAGCCCCCATATATATGTTACCCCGATTTGACTTGTAAGCGCTGTAAAAACTGTTATATCCGATCAGTGCGAAATTCGGCAGAAAGAGGTTTCTTATTTCATGAAGGAATACTTCCAAATTCGGAGAAAATCGGTTCGGATTTAGATATAGCCCCCATATATATGTTACCCCCGATTTCACATGTAAGCGCTGTAAAAACTGTATTTTATATCCGATCAGTATGAAATTCTTCAGAAAGAGGTTTCCTATTATATGAATGAACACTTTTAAATTTGGAAGAAATCGGTTCAGATTAAGATATAGCACCCATATATACGTTACCCCCGACTTGACATGTGAGCGCTGTAAAAATGTTATTTTATATCTGATCAGTGCGATAGTCGGCAAAAAGAGGTTTCTTTCTACATGAAGGAATACTGCAAAATTCGGAGAAACTCGGTTTAGATTTAGATATAACACCCATATATATGTTACCCCCGATTTGACCTGTAAGCGGAGGTCGGAGAAAATCGGTTCAGATTTAGATATAGATCCCATATATATGTTACCCCCGATTTGACATGTAAGCGATGTAGATACTGTATTTTATATCCGATCAGTACGAAATTCGACAGAAGGAGGTCTTTTTACATGAATGAGTATTCAGGGAAGATCGGTTCAGATTTATATTAAAGCTCCATATATATGTTCCTCCTGATTTGGTATCAAACCGCTATAGAAGTTGTATTTTACTTCCGATCATTAAAATTTTCCAGAAAGATGTTTCTCAATTTAGGAACGAATATTGCTTAATTTAGCGATTATCGTTTCAGAATTAGATAATATGTTTCTACCCATTTACCAATTATTCCAAATTATTATGGCAATGACCCTTATCGTATTGTTAGGAAGGTGTAGGGTATTATATAGTCGGCCTCGCCCGACTTTCTGCCTTTCCTTACTGGTTTTTTTTTATAAATTTTAAATGTTTTTAAAATTTAAATAAAACTTAAATCGTATAATCTTTCGTGAATATAAATTGCATTGATGGATTGACAAAAAGTGATGAATTGGAATATTTATAAATTAACAGATATTTTTAGCTATAAAGTTTAAAACGAAAACTAGGAAAAACTAACTAAAATTCGAAAAAATCAGCAAAGTTTTAAATTTTTTTTTAAATAAAATATGTTTGGAAAACTTCTTAAACAATAACTTTGTTTGTGCGTACACACATATTTTATTTGGGAAAGTCAGTTAGCAAATATATTATGTTCTAATATATTAATATATGCGTTCCAAACAAGATTTCTTGATTTTCAAATAAAATGTATTTGTTAACAAATATATAGTATTTGAAAAAATCGCTTCCAAATATATTTTCTTTCAATTCAAACATATCAATAATGACGATTTTCCCCCGTGTATTTGAATAAATGATACACGCTGAAAAAAAATCGCTTCTGTAGTATATTGTCCCAAACATATTAGGCTTGAAACATATATATGTTTATGGTACACTCTAAATATATTATAATTGGTACACACAACAATTATATATTTGGGAAGACGTTGTTCTAAACAAATCCTTGTTTCCACCCTAATGCTTTTTATTTTGGATTATTAATTCCGAAACAAAGATTTATTTTAATTTAAGTTTTCCAAAAATATATCGAACCTTAATTGTGTTAAGTTTTACCGCAATTTAATGATAATTTTTTAGAAATGTTTGATGTTCGTAAATTGAAATCGTATAATTTTGGATAACAATAATTTACTCGAAGGATTGACAACAAATGCTAACATGAAGTACTCGGAAATTTAAAATGAGTCCCTTAAAACATGCTGCTAATGGAATTTTTAACTGGGAGAAATAATTCGAAACGAAGGAAAAATTAAAAAGGAAATTAGAAAAATTCACCAAAGATTTGAAAATCGTTTTTAAATTAATACATTTGAAGATATTCCTAAACAATAATCTTGCTTGTATATAAATACATATTTTATTTGAGAAAATTAGTTTGCAAATATATTTTCCTGTAATATATTAATATATGCGTTCTAAGTAAGTTTTATTGATTTTCAAATAAAATTTATTTACTCAGAAATATATAACATTTAAAAATTTGTGTTCCAAATATATTTTGTTTCGATTCAAACATATCAAAAAGGCGATTTTGCCCCGTGTATATGCCATGTGAAAAAAGGTTTACGTGAGCAGACATCTATAACAATTCCTGAGTATGATTCCCTCGGTACACCATAAGAAGGTATAAATCCAGTGAACAGGTTGGTTATTGAACACAACGCTTTTGAATACACGCTAAAAAATTGCTTCTGTAATATATTGTCTCAAAAAAATTCTGCTTGAAATATTCAAATGTAAAATATATAATATTTGGAACACACAAAAATTTTATTATAATTATTTGGGAAGACGTTTTTCTAAACAAATCTTTCTTTCCATCCTAATAGTTATACCCTACTCCACACTGTGGTACAGGGTATTATGACTTTGTGCATTTGATTGTAACACCCAAAGGGAGAAGAGATAGACCCATTGTTTATTATACCGATCGACTTGTAATCACTTTCTGAGTCGATTTAGCTATGTCCGTCTGTCTGTAGATGTATTCTTGTAATCAATGTACAGGTCGCAATTATGGTCCGCTCTCAACGAAACTTTGCACCTATCTTTCTTTAGGCCCAAGGACGATCGCCATTGAATTTGGTTAAAATCGGTTCAGATTTAGATATAGCCCCCATATATATAAAACCCCCAATTTGACATGTAAGCGCTGCAGAAACTGTATTTGATATCCGATCAGTGCGAAATTCGGCAGAAAGAGGTTTCTTATTATATGAATTAACACTGTTAAATTTGGAAAAAAATAGGTTCAGATTTAGATATAGCCCCCATATATACGTTACCACCGATTTGACATGTAAGCGCTGTAAAAATGTTATTTTATATCCGATCAGTGCGAAATTCGACATAAAGAGGTTTCTTATTACATGAAGGAATATGAATTCGGAGAAAATCGGTTCAGATTTAGATATAGCCCTCATATATATGTTACCCCCGATTTGACATGTAAACGCTGTAGAAACTGTATTTATATCCGATCAGTGCGAAATTCGGCAGAAAGAGGTTTCCTATTATATGAATGAACAATTTTAAATTTGGAAGATATCTGTTCAGTTTTAGATGTAACCCCCATATATACGTTACCCACGATTTGAAATGTAAGCGCTGTAAAAATTTTATTTTATATCCGATCAGTGCGAAATTCAGCAGAAAGAGGTTTCTTATTACATGAAGGAATGCTATCAAATTCGGAGAAAATCGGTTCAGATTTAGATATAGCCCTCATATATATGTTACCCCCGATTTGACATGTAAGCGCTGTAGAATCTGTATTTTATATCCGATCAGTGCGAAATTCGGCAGAAAGAGGTTTCTTATTACGCGAAGGAATACTGCCAAATTCGGAGAAAATCGGTTCAGATTTAGATATAGCCCCTAGATATATGTTACCCCCGATTTGACATGTAAGCGCTGTAGAGACTGTATGTTATATCCGTCAATACGGAATTCGACAGAAAGAAGTATTTTTACATGAATGAGTGTTCAGGGAAAATCGGTTCAGATTTATACATAACCTCCATAGATATGCTCCTCAAAGCGCTATAGAAGTTGTACTTTACTTCCGATCATTACAATTTTCTAGAAAGTTGTTTCTCAATTTAGTTACGAATATTGCTTAATTTAGCGATTATCGTATCAGAATTAGATAATATGTTCCTACCTACTTACCAATTATTAAGCAAAAATATTTAAATATTTAAGCAAAAAATATTCCCGTGACGACTTTAGTTAAGAAAGACTTAAAGCTTGTTCAACGACCTTAAAGATAAATCCACACAAGGTGAAGATTTTGGCAATATTAATTTCAATGGCAGTGGCGGATGGTTTGAGAACTTTAAAAAAGCACAACTTCATGATTATCGTCGGAGAATCTGCAAGTGCGGATACCGAGACCGCAACATTTTCTTCCCAGAAGTTACAGCAACTAACCACACTACTGAATAAGGTTTTTATCTCGAAGAAGCTGCGCTATACTGGATGCATATACGTATGATTAATTTGAATTTTTATTTACGTCGTTTCGATTTACGTCGCGATTTCCCGGAACCAATCTTGACGTAAATCGTGGGATTACTGTATGTGTTAATATTTTTTCTCTATCTCAGGCTAAGATTAAAAATGGACTACGTTGGTTCCCTCCTTCGAATACCTTCCCCACGAAAGGTCAAAGTTTAGTGAAATATCGATTGTCTCATAACTACTATACTACAGTATGGCTGATGAATATTGCTACATTAAGAAACTCAAATAACTTTTTTTGTGTGTATGGAATTTAGTTTTCTTTTATTCATGTTAAAGCTCATTAAATTTAATTAAATATAGCTTAATAAGTTTTAAAAACAATTAAGAAAGTTTCAGTCGGGTAAACCGACTAAGGTATACCCTCACTTTGTGAGTAATGTAATATATAACATTACACCAATAAATCTGTCAATTTGTGTGGGAGGTACCAGAAGGGGTTTTCCAAATACACATATTTTTCGGTAAACAGTACATTCTTAAATACATTGCATTGTGCTGAACTATAAGCGTTTGTGTGCACTGGTATATTAAAGTTACGAGCTATGTAATTTTGGTATGATTTGGTCATTTTGTGTGGGAGGTACAAAAAGGGGCGGGGTGATAACGCCCACTTTTTACAGGACTATAGGCACTACAACAGCATTACACTGTACAAAATTTCAAGTATTTGTATGCACTGGTATTAAAGTTACAAGCCGTTTACTTTGGTACGAAACGGGCCATTTGTGTGGGCGGTACCAAAAGTGGCTGTACAATGATGCCCAGTTTTTACCGGACTATAGGCGCTACAAAAACATTATACTGTAGAAAATTTCAAGCATTTTTATGCACTTGTATTAAAGTTATAAGCAGTTAAATTTTGATGCAAAATGGTCCATTTGTGTGGGAGGTACCAAAAGGGGCATGCCAACTTCACCCATTTTTCTCGAGTTAATAGCGACTAATATACTAATATTATGTGCAGAATTTCAAAAGATTCGAATATGTAGTATAGAAGTTATTAAAGAATCAATATTTCACTAAATTTTAACCCTTTGTGTGGGAGGTACCAGAAGGAGTAGACCAATTTGGCCCATCTTCGAACTCATCCGGAGATAGATCAAAATATTACCACATACCAAATTTGAAGTCAATCGGCTACTCCTTTCGAGAGTTATCGTGCGCACCAGCCAGCAGACACACAGACAGACAGACAGACAGACAGACAGACGGACGGACATTGCTCATTCGACTTAAAATGACCCAAAACGGATTTCCTCCGAACATACTTAGGGTCTTAGATCACTCCTTCGATGTGTTACACTTTTTTCCGTAGCAAATGATATATACCCTCGTCACACTAAAGTGAGGGTATAAAATTGGAATTTAAATGCCCCCCTGCTCGTTGATGCATGTGCGGCATCTTACCAAAAAGTTGTTCATTACTGCTTGGAGAGTTTTTTTACGGGAATAGCCGCAATTGTTTCTCGAATGGATTGCTTTAGTTCATTCAAATTTGTTGGTTTTGCTTTGTAGACTTCCTGTTTGCAATAACCCCACAATAAAAAGTTAGGTGCAGTAAGGTCAGGCGACCTGGGGGGCCAACCGGATGTGGAGATTCTGGATATCAGCTTATTGGAAAATTGTCGCCGCAATTCTGTCATAACAGGCCGGGCTATGTGAGGTGTTGCACCATCTTGCTGAAACTACACAGAGTTGAAAGAAATTCTCATTCGGCGTAATTCTGTATAGAAAAACTCTCTCAACATGCTCAAGTAACGGCCTCCAGTAACTGTAATGGTGTGACCGTTTTCTTCGAAGAAGTAGGGCCCGACAATGCAGCGTGATGAAACTGCACACCACACTGTAACACGAAGTGGATGCAATTCCGTTTCATGGAGTATCTGTGGGTTGGAAGCACTCAATATTCGACAATTTTGTTTATTTATGTTGCCGTTTAAATCGAAATGGGCCTCGTCAGACATGAAAAGACAGTTCAACATGTTTCCGTCCTCTTCCACCATTTGAAGAATTTTCTGGCAAAATTCCAAGCGAATCGGGAAGTCTGCTGAGTTCACTTTGTTGGCCATTTGGATTTTATATGGGAATAACTCCAAATCTTCGTGCATAATTGACTGCAATGACTGTCTGCTTATACCCATTTGAGCAGATAAGGTTCTTTCGAAACTCTTGGATTGTTTTGTATGGCATCAGCTACAGCAGCGATTGTTTCCTTCGTCCGAACTGAAGGGTTTTGATGGTAAGGTCTTCTGTTGACTGTCCCATGCTCGGAAAAATTGTTAACAAGTCTCTTTATGGTCCATCTGCTCGGAGGATTGCCGCCAAACGTGCCCCTATACTCTCTTTGAACCGAAACTACGGTCTTCAGTGCGTAATAGCGGCGGACAATCCAAATTCTTGTTTCAGAGTACCAGTTATCCATTTTTGTTAAAACTAAAAATCAATCTGCAAAATAAAAAAAATTAACCAGATTCATTAAATAGAAAACAGTTATTAAATTTTTTTTTTGGTAGCAGCTTTCATCAGCCACCCTGTACTACTCAGAATCTTTTACAATTCCAAACGTAGTATTAGTTTCTTAGTCGCTATCAACATGGGAAAAATGCGCGAATGTGACACGCCCCTTTTTGTACCTCCCATACAAATGTACAATTTTGCACAAACAGTTAACAGCTTATAACTTTGATTCCTGCGTACCTAAACACTTTAAATTGTGTACCGTGTAATGTTTTTATAGTACCCATAGTATATTTCAAAATTGGCACACCCATTTTGCTACCCCCGAGCAAAATTGCCAAAATAAAGACAGGCTTTTTTGAACTTTTAAAATATGGGTCATAATTTATACATTTATACGTAGACTTTTTTCAAATAGGTATTGTTTTCTTCGTTAGGATCATAGGTTTCAAAAATGGATAACTATTTTTTTTTTTATTTTTTGCTGATTTTTTAAATCCCGACTTTATCGATGTGTGATTTTTTTGCAACTTTCTTTCAGGAATACTGTTTTTGGCAGCTCAGCTTATTTCGTGTAACATGTTACTGTCAAACATGTTCAGTTTGGTCTATTATTTAACCGTGAATCGACTTACAAACGAACAACGTCTGCAGATTATTGAAATTTATTTATTTGTATTGAATTTTGTGTTCGGTGAACAGTTTATTTCAGGTTTGGGCCGGATAATTGGCCGCCGAGATCGAGCGATTTAACGTTTTTAGATTATTTTTTGTGGGGCATTGTTAAGGCTCATATCTATAGGGGCAAGCCAGCAAAGGTTGATGCGCAGGAAGCCAATATTGAAGAATTCATGCGTGAGATACCGGCCGATAGGTTGGAGAGAGTATGCCAAATTGGACCCAGCTTATAAACCATTTGAGGAGTAGCCGCGGCCTCAATATATTCTTTTATTACAAGAATATATGGACAGAAAGACAGACATTGATAAATCGACTCAGAAAGTGATTCTAAGTCGATTGGTGCAATAAACAATTGGTCTATCACAATCCTTTCTGGTGTTACAAACAAAGTTGCAGAAAATTATAACACCTTGTACCACAATGTGCTGTATGGTATACATATTAGACGATCAACAACCTAAAGATTGTTCTTCGCCGGGAATGGGACAAATACCACCACACTACTTTTTTGAGCTCAACTGTAAGTATCTGCATATTTATTTAAATCGGTTTTTCAGAAACATGTAATTTTAAATAGTTTCGCATTATTTCTGTATATTGCCGATCATGGCTTGTGTTATATTCAAAAGCTAAAAAATTATTATCATTTTTTAAAAACCCTAGTGGGTTTGCTCTCTGAGGAAAATTTAATGTTAACTCCTCCAGCTGAAAGCAAAAATCAATTTCATAACACACCGATAATCAATTTCCAATCGAACCTCCAAATGTTAACATTCCCACATTTCAATAAAACATCGACAAAAAATTCTTTTTGTTCAATTTTTGTGTACAATAATTACAAAGCAATAAACATTATTTATTTTCAGAATAATTTACAACCAAAACCCCAAAAAAACAACCAAACAAACTATGAGGCAATATTTGCACTTGTTATTACCACAACAGTGCCAGATTCATACCGAAACGTCCATCCGTCCGTCCCCTCGCCCAAAAGCTCCACTCACTGTGTGTGGAGCGACACAAACAAAGGTGTGTGCCACATGACAATGGCAACGAACCAAACGAACGGCATGCCCACGTACAGTTTGTTTCCCTCCAATTCACTCAATTTAACCACATCAAATTATAAATAAATTTGTTCAATAAATATAAATTATTGAATTGAATTGAATATGTACTCGTTCTGTAAAACGTTCGTCGACAGGCTCAGGCTCAGGCTCGATAGGTCCGAATAGAGTTACGTGTGGCAGCCGCCGTTGTGGGTTTCTGTTTTTGGCGGCAGCCGAAGCCATCATTTGCCACATTTCCATTGCCAATCACGGCGTACGAGTATAAAATCACATTTCTGCCTTATTAAATTCCCATAAAAATTAATAACAATAATCACAACAATAATAATAATAATAAAAATAATAATAACGCAAATGAAATGAAATGTTTTTGGTATTGGACACACATATTCGTTACGTTTCGATTCTGTTTGGCTAGCTGGCATAACTGTGGACGTAGCCACCAAATGAAATGAAATTTATCCATATAATTTTCTATAAAAATTTTTATTTTGCCCTGTGTGTGAGTGTGTTTCTGTGTTGGATTTTGGTTGGCGGTTATTTGTGCTGCAAAATTATTTGAAAATTATTTTTAAAATGGAGGAGAGTTGCCAGATGTGTTCATGACTTTATGAAAATCAAAAGAATTTACTAATGTACCAGCTCATTGCCATATTGTTCCAAGACAGCAACCATATTCATACATTCTATTTGTAACAACACGAAATATCAATTGTAAAAGATGTTTATACCCTACACCACACTGTGGTACAGGGTATTATAAGTTTGTTTCACGGCAGATGTTTGTAACACCTGAAAATAACACAGCTAGACCCACCTTAAAGTATACCGATCGACTCAGAATCACTAGCTGAGTCGATTTAACGATGTCTGTCCGTCCGTCCGTCTGTCCATGTAAAGTTGTTCGTCGACTACAGGTCGCAATTTCACTCCGATCGTTCTGAAATTTTGCAGTTTAGAGTATTTCGCGGCTGTTAAGATCGCTATTGAATTTGGTTGAAATCGGTTCAGATTTAGATATAGCTCCCATATATATCTTTCGTCCGATTTGGCCCTTTAGTCCTATAGAAGCTGTATTTTACATCCAATCGTTTTGAAATTTAGAATGGTAGAGTTTCTTGATCCATCAACCAACATTGCCGAATTTGAAGAAAATCGGTTAAGATTTAGCTATAGCTCCCATATATATGTTTCGTCCGATTTGGCCCTTTAGTCCTATAGAAGCTGTATTTTACATCCGATCGTTTTGAAATTTAGAATGGTAGAGTTTTTTGATCCATGAACCAACATTGCCGAATTTGAAGAAAATCGGTTAAGATTTAGCTATAGCTCCCATATATATGTTTCGTCCGATTTTGCTCTTTAGTCCTGTAGACGCTGTATTTTACATCCAATCATTTTGAAATTTAGAATGGTCGAGTTTCTTGATCCATGAACCAACACTACCGAATTTGAAGAAAATCGGTTAAGATTTAGCTATAGCTCCCATATATATGTTTCGTCCGATTTTGCTCTTTAGTCCTGTAGAAGTTGTATTTTACATCCAATCATTTTGAAATTTAGAATGATAGAGTTTCTTGATCCACGAACCAACACTGCCGAATTTGAAGAAAATCGGTTAAGATTTAGCTATAGCTCCCATATATATGTTTCGTCCGATTTGGCCCTTTAGTCCTATAAAAGCTGTATTTTACATCCAATCGTTTTGAAATTTAGAATGGTAGAGTTTCTTGATTCATGAACCAACATTGCCGAATTTGAAGAAAATCGGTAAAGATTTAGCTATAGCTCCCATATATATGTTTCATCCGATTTGGCTCTTTAGTCCTGTAGAAGCTGTATTTTACATCCAATCATTTTGAAATTTAGAATGATAGAGTTTCTTGATCCATGAACCAACACTGCCGAATTTGAAGAAAATCGGTTAAGATTTAGCTATAGCTCCCATATATATGTTTCGTCCGATTTGGCCCTTTAGTCCTATAAAAGCTGTATTTTACATCCAATCGTTTTGAAATTTAGAATGGTAGAGTTTCTTGATTCATGAACCAACATTGCCGAATTTGAAGAAAATCGGTAAAGATTTAGCTATAGCTCCCATATATATGTTTCATCCGATTTGGCTCTTTAGATCCTATCGTTTTTATACCCTACACCACACTGTGGTACAGGGTATTATTTAATTATAAAATGTCCCAAAAGTAAATTTATGTAAACAATTTATACATGAATTACAAAATTTATATATCAGAGTTATTCAATATTACGAGAGTGGTGTAGGTATTATATAGTCGGCACCGCCCGACTTTAGCCTTTCTTTACTGGTTTTTTTTTGTGTTCGATACCTAAAAACTTTTTTGTATAGATTAAGGCCTACTATTTTATGAAACCAAAACAAAATTATTTTGTGGTAAATGCATTTTCTAAATATTTGCTTTTCTAAAATTCCAATTTGCATGGAAGTTACATTTTGTATTTGGACCATTGTTTGAAGTATAAATACGAATACGATTTAAATTGCAAGAAAATATGAGGGCTAGATATGTTGAATACAAAACTTTCTCGTAGAAACGGAAAATCTTTTTGTGCTGGCACGAAAAAACCAAAAAAAAAAATAGAAAACAATTCGCAAAAAACACAATGTTGTTACACTTTTTAAAAGCTGGCATTCTAACGAGGAAAACAATGCCTATTTGTAAAAAGTATGTGGAAAATGTATTAATTATGGTTCATATTGTAAAAATAGGAAAATTAAAAAAATAATTATTTATATTTTTTATTTTGGCAATTTTGTTTTAGAGTTACCAAAAGGTGCGTGCCAATAACGCAATAATATACTATGGGTATTATAAAAACATTACGCTGTACATAATTTCAAGTGTATTATGTCATATATTCAAATCGACGGCGAAACGCAGTGCCGCAAAAAATTTTTGACCAGTGTAATTTTTCATATTTTTTATTTTGGCCCTTTTTTTGAGGGGTACCAAAAAGGGCGTGGAAATAACGATTATTTTAAAATAGGCTAGTGGTACTAAGGATGATATCGACCAAGAAACTAATACTATGTGTGTAGTTGTGAAAGATTCTGAGTAGTAGTATATAAGTTATAAGGTAACCAATATTTCACCAAATGTTTATCCTTCGTGGGGGAGGTACTCGAAGTCCATCTTCGACTTTAGTCTGAGATAGAAAAAATGTTGACACATACCAAATTTGAAGTCAATCGGATATTCCTGTTGAAAGTTATCGTGTGCACCAACCAGACGGACTGTGGCTGACGGTTGGTGCGTCATCTTGCTAACATGACTTAAAATGGCGCCAATCGGAATTCCGCTAAATATTCTTGGTGTGTCTTAGATCCCTTCATCGATATGTTACACTTTTGGTCCGCACTATCTGATATATACCCGTGTTCACAATAGTGGGGGTATAACAACCGGATTATGTTCTATCAAAAACGATATAATTTCTACATTTATCAATAGATATTTATACCCTACATCACACTGTGGTAATTGTATTATAAGTTTGTTTCACGGCAGATGTTTGTAACACCTGAAAATAACACAGCTGGATCCACCTTAAAGTATACCGATCGACTCAGAATCACTAGCTGAGTCGATGTGACCATGTCTGTCCGTCCGTCCGCCCGTCTGTCCATGCAAAGTTGTTCGTCGACTACAGGTCGCAATTTCACTCCGATCGTTCTGAAATTTTGCAGTTTAGAGTATTTCGCAGCTGTAAAGATCCGTATTGAATTTGGTTGAAATCGGATAAGATTTAGCTATAGTTCCCATATATATGTTTCGTCCGATTTGGCCCTTTAGTTCTATAGAAGCTGTATTTTACATCCAATCGTTTTGAAATTTAGAATGGTAGAGTTTCTTGATCCATGGACTAATATTGGCAAATTTAAAAAAAATCGGTTAAGATTTAGCTATAGCTCCCATATATATGTTTCATCCGATTTGGTTCTTTAGTCCTTTAGAAGCTGTATTTTACATCCAATCGTTTTTATACCCTACACCACACTGTGGTACAGGGTATTATTTAAGTATAAAATGTCCCAAAAGTAAATTTATGTAAACAATTTATACATGAATTAAAAAAATTATATTTCAGAGTTATTCAATATTACGAGAGTGGTGTAGGGTATTATATAGTTGGCCACGCCCGACTTTAGCCTTTCCTTACTTGTTTTCAAATAGGTTTTGTTTTCTTTGTTAGGGTGCTAGGTTTAACAAATTTATTTGTTTCTATTTTTATGCTTTTTTTGGTGCCAGCAAAAACAATTTTTTTTAAAAATCTAATTTTTTCTAATTATTTTACCGGCAGTGATTAAAGTTCTGTTTACACGTGAAAGTGTCATTACTAACTTTTGTAGTTCTCATAATTTCCCGGATTTAACGAGCATATATTTAAAAAAATATGATCCAAATACTAAAGGCACACTCCATGAAAAGGGAGTTTTAAAGAACAGTTAAAAAAATTTACATAAATATTTTACGTATTATTTTTTGCACTTAGTTAGGCTCAAGATCGTTCATGTTGTTTTCAGTATATGACAACAACCTTTTAAAAAATTAATGAACAAGTAAGAAAGTTCAGTCAGGTAAACCGACTTATGAATCCTCTCACCTTGAGTCCCAAAAAATATTATTAATTTTTATCATTAAATATTATCATTAGATAACTTTAAAGTATGTACTGGTGTTAATGTTATAAGCTGTTTGGTACAAAATGGTCCATATGTGTGGGAGGTACCAAAAGGGGCATGCCAATAAAGACTACTCTTCTGCGGACTGAAGGTACTATATAAGCATTACACTGTACAAAATTTTAAATATTTATATGCACTGGTATTAAAGTTATAAACTGTTAACTTTTGGTGTAAAATGGCCCATTTGTGTGGGATGTACCAAAAAAGGAGTGATAATAATGGTCACTTTTCTCTAGACTCTAGGTCCTATAAAAGCATTACACTGTACAGCATTTCAAGTATTTGTATGAACTGATATTAAAGACATAATCCGTTAACTTTTGGTACAAAATGGTCCATTCGTGTGGGAGGTACCAACAGGCGAGTGCCCACTTTTCTCTGGACTCTAGGTACTATAAAAGCATTACACTGTACAAAATTTCAAGTATTTGTATGAACTGATATTAAAGATAAGACATTAACTTTTTGTGCAAAATTGTCCATTCGTGTGGAGGTACCAAAAAGGGAGTGGCGACTAACAAACCAATACTATGTGTGAAATTTCAGAAGATTTGAGTAAGTAGTATAGACGGTATTAAAGAATCAATATTTTACTAAACGTTAACCCTTTGTGGGGGAGGTACTAGAAGGAGTGGACCAATATGGCCCATCTTCGAACTTAGCTGGAGATATAGAAATATATTACCGCATACCAAATTTGAAGTCAATCGGTTACTCCTTTCGAGAGTTATCGTGCGCACCAGCCAGCAGACAGACAGACAGACGGACGGACGGACAGACATTGCTCAAATGACTTAAAATGACTCAAAACGGATTTCAGCCGAACATACTTATGGTCTTAGGTCACACCTTCGATGTGTTACACTTTTGGCTCGTAGCAAATGATATATACCCTCCTCTCTAAGGTGAGGGGATAAAAAGTATAGTGACATATATAGGGAGTGTTTGTAATGGTAGGGTAGACAGATCTGTTTCGGGAGATACCAAAGTCCCACAAAAAATCATTTAAACATTTTTTAAATAATATTTTCGTGTTTAGGGCACCATATTGCACCAGAAAAAACATATTTCGCTTAGGTATTTACTTAGGTATACCCTCCTCTCTAAGGTGAGGGGATAAAAAGTATAGTGACATGTATAGGAGTGTTTGTAATGGTAGGGTAGACAGATCTGTTTCGGGAGATACCAAAGTCCCACAAAAAATCATTTACAATTTTTTTAAATAATATTTTCGTGTTTTGGGCACCATATTGCACCAGAAAAAACATATTTCACTTAGGTATTTACTTTATTTCAAAGCTTTATAGGTCCTATATATACATATATAGGTAACTTTAATGAAACAAGTAAGAAAGTTTCAGTCGGGTAAACCGACTAAGGTATACCCTCACTTTGTGAGTAATGTAATATTGAATATTTCACAAATTATTCTGTCAATTTTTGTGGGAGGTGCCAGAAGGGGTTTAAGAAATACACCTATATTTCGCTGAACAGTAGATACTTTAAATACATTGCACTTTGCCGAATTGTAACCGTTTATATGGAGTGGTATATTAACGTTGAGATATTAAATTGTGGTATAATTTGGCCATTTTGTGTGGGAGGTACAAAAAGGGGCGTGGTGATAACGCTCATTTTTCACTGGACTATAGGCAGTATAAAAGCATTACACTGTACAAAATTTCAAGTAATTGTATACACAGATATTAATGTTATAAACTGTTAACTTTTGGTGCAAAATGGTACCTTTGTGGGAGAGGTACCAAAAGGGGCGTGACAATAACGCCAATTTTTCAATGGACTGTAGGCACTATAAAAACATTACGCTGTACAAAATTTCAAGTATTTTTATACACTGGTATTAATGTTATAAGCTTTTAACTTTTAGTGCAAAATGGTGCATTTGTGTGGGAGGTACCAAAAGGGGAGTGGCAATTTCGCCCATTTTCCTCGAGCTGATAGCGACTTACAAACTAATACTATGTGTGGAATTTCAGAAGATTCGAATACGTATAATAGCAGTTATTAAAGAATCAATATTTCACAACATTTTAACCCTTTGTGGGGGAGGTACCAGAAGGAGTGGATCAATATGGCCCATCTTCGAACTTAGCCGGAGATAGAAAAAAATATTACCACATACGAAATTTGAAGTCAATCGGTTACTCCTTTCGAGAGTTATCGTGCGCACCAGCCATCAGACACACAGACAGACAGACGGACGGACATTGCTCATTCGACTTAAAATGACCCAAAACTGATTTTCGCCGAACATACTTGGGGTCTTAGGTCACTCCTTCGATGTGTTACACTTTTTTCCGTAGCAAATGATATATACCCTCGTCACACTAAAGTGAGGGTATAAGAATTGTCTACTAAAGCGCTCATCCCCCTGGCTGTCCCTAACTCTAATTTCACTTGATTTATGAAATCTTTTGACAAAAATAGTAAATACTCGTATTTATTTAATAAAATTGATTCAGTGTAAAATATAATACAGGGTTTTCCAACAAGAGGTGTTATTTTGAATCACCCGGTATTTCGGTAGCTGCCACTTTTAAAGCATTTATGCTTTGACATTTGACAAGTAGAAACTACGCCATTTCTAAAAATGGAACGATATACGATCATCGAACTATACAAAACGATCAAAAACGATACGAACGATACAAAATCATGTTGACTGATGAAGCCCATTTCCACCTCGGTGGCTACGTCAACAAGCCAAATTGTCGCATCTGAACTCGGAAAACCCAATAGTTGTTGTTGAAAAGCCTCTCCATCCCAAACGTGTGACTGTTTGGACCTTACTTTTTCGAAAATGAGGTTGGATCAACAGTTACGGTGAATGGACTGCGCTATTGAGAGATGATTAATGATTTTTGATGGTCGGATTTGGATGGTATTGATATGGACAACGTTTACTTTCAACAAGACTACGTGCCACACAAGCAACGAAACCATTGCTGTGTTACGGGAAAAGTTTCCGGACCGTTTTATCTCTCGAAGAGGTGATCACAATTGGCCACCGAGATCTTTTGATTTAACACCTTGCGACTTCTTCCTTTGGGGCCACGTAAAAGATAAGGTCTACGCCAACAGCCCAGCGTCGATTCAAGACCTCAAAGATAGAATTCGTGCGATTTGGTTATGGAACATTTCATGAAAAGGATATGGTCCTGTAAGCGTGGTCGTGGTAGCCATTTGGCTGATGTTGTTTTTATACCCTCCACCATAGGATGGGGGGTATATTCATTTTGTCACTCCGTTTGTAACACCTCTAAATATTGATCTGGGACCCCATAAAGTATATATATTCATAATCGTCGTAAAATTCTAAGACGATTTAGCCATGTCCGTCTGTCCGTCGTTCCGTCTGTTGTAATCACGCTACAGTCCGTAATAATAGAGCTAGGTTGATAAAATTTGGTACAAATACTTCTTATAGTTGCAGGTTGTTTGGGATTGCAAATGGGCCATATCGGTCCATATTTAGATATAGCTCCCATATATAGCATCTAACTTGTTGTGATTCCTACTGTTCCTACTATATTTTTTGTGCAGCCACTTTGCAATTTTATTATGGAAAATTTCATGAAAAGGATATGGTCCTGTAAGCGTGGCCGTGGTGGCCATTTGGCTGATGTTGTTTTTCATTAATAACGGCATACTTTCCTCTTTATTATGAAATAAACATCCGATCATTTGTTTCAAAAAATTGCATTTTTCTTTGAATACCTAAATAACACCTCATGTTGGATAACCCTTTATTATTTAAACCAGAAAGCAAAAATTAAAGCCGGGCGGTGCGGACTATATAAACACTACACCACTCTAGTAAGATTGGATAACAATGAAGTATCCAATGTAAACTTTAACTAAAATTTGTTTACACAATTAACATTTAGTACGTATCTGCCTCTGTAGCCAAATCGGACGAAACATATATACGGGAGCTATAATTTAATCTGGACCGATTTTCTTCAAATTCGTCAATGTTAATCCATGTATTAAGAAACTCTACCATGCTAAATTCCAGAACGATTGGATGTAAACTACAGTGTCTATAGGTATAATGGCCAAATCGGACGAAACTTATGTATCGGAGCTATAACTATATCTGAACCAATTTTCTTCAAATTGACCTATGTTGGTCCATGGATCAAGAAACTCTACAATGCTAAATTTCAAAACAATTGGATATGAACTACAGCTTCTATAGGACTAAAGGGTCAAATCGGACGAAACATATTTATGGGAGCTATATCTAAATCTGCACCGATTGTCTTTAAATTCAATAAGCCATTTTAGGTACGATTGGACGCACAATTGGAGTGAAATTGCGATCTGTATTCAACGCACAACTTTAGATGGACAGACAGACGGACGGACAGACATGGTTAAATCGACTCAGCTAGTGGTTCTGGGTGGATCGGTATACTTTATGGTGGGTCTAGCTGTAATATTTCTAGGTGATACAAACATCAGTCATGAACCATACTTATAATACCCTATACCACAGTGTGATGCAGAATATAATAAGAAACGGAAGTTATGCACTTAGTGCTTCTATAGAAGTGCATCAAATTTTATTCCTTTGGAATAACTTCCATAGTTTTAGCTAAGAAAATAAATAAAATCCAAAAAACCATACATCTGGTAACTCTCACGTAACCCTCTCGTCTGTTCTTAATGGAAGTCGCACAATTGACGCTAATACGTGCCCATAATTTCAATTGTCGAGATTTTGGTTTTGGCATGGACGGTTGAGCTGTTCCTCGTGGTGGCAATCGTCGTCGTCGTTGTGGTGCTATGACTGGTGGCGGCGGCGTTTATTTGCGCTTTTGAGTTCTGGTCAGGTTTCATTTCATTTCAATTTGGTTTGTTTTGGTTTGCTTTGGTTTGGTGTGGTTTATACTCTCTCATGACCATTATAAATATTTGATTTGTTTTTCGGAATTCTATGTTTACCCTCCAAATACAAAAACAAAATCGGTTGTAAATTTCGAATTAAATTTGTTTGTGTTATTTTACACTAACAACAACAGCAGCAGCATTAGCCGAAATACAAACATTTGCAAGCACTGCGAAAAAACAACAACAAGAACAACAATAGAAACGTTGTGCTAATTTGCATGTTAAAATAACCACACAATGACGAATTTTCAATTATTGCCATTTTAATGTGAAATATTTAACGAAAATATGTAAATGCGGATTTTAATGTTTTTTTCTGTTGATGGTTTTTATGGTTGGTTTGTTTATTGAGGCTTGCTTGATTCTGAAGCTTGGTGTTGTTTTTTTGGAGAGCACTTTAGAAATTGTGTTATGGCCTGGGATTGGCTAAACTATAATACTGATTGTTATTCTGGTTACGGAATTAAAGCTATACATTTTAAATCAAACTAAATTGGTAAAACCTAATAATTGAGAAAGTTTTTTAATTCAAATTGATTTTGTAGACAACATAGAATTATAAATCATGTTTTAAATGTGTAATAAAATTCCTTTTCAAACGTCGTAAAAGTTTATAATTCGTTTGTGGACAAATGGTCGAGAAGATCGTTATGATACTGATGACACCCAATTCCGGACATTTAAGGTGCCATGTGGTCAAAGAATTATTCATGTTTTTAATACCAAAGTGTACAGATTATGATCGGAAACAAGTTTTACGTACACCACTCTGTGTTACTCTTTTGCGTAAAGGAGTTACAAAAACTTCATTTGTTCGCATTGCATCGTAATATTTCGTACGGAAAAGCCTTATAAACCAGGGTTGATTTCTTTCTGATTTTAAAATTATCGATTCAAATATAGCTTTCCATAAAAGACCGCATTTTCCTAAGACCATATTTTCCAAAAAAAATTGCCAGGGGTTACCTTTTCATAAGGAAAAGTTATTCAGGACCTCCTTCATCAGACACTAACTTTTCTTAAGGAAAAGTTGTCAGAGACCACCTTTTATTAAGAAAATGATGTAAAAGACCACCTTTTTCTAACGAAAAGTCGTCAGAGCAGTAATCGGAGACTGCCTTTCCAAAGGAAAAGTTGTCAGAGACCACCTTTTCCTAAGAACGACTTTTCAGAGACAACCTTTTTGTTATGCAACTTTGTCAGAGACATCCTTTCCCAATAAAAAATTGCCAGAGACTTTTCTTTTCCTAAGGACAAGTTGTCAGGGACCACCTACTCCTAAGGAAAAGTTGTCAGAGACACCCTTTCCTAAGAACAACTTTTCAGAGACCAACTTTCCCTAAGGACGAGTTGTCAGACCACCTACTCCTATGGAAATGTTGTCAGGAACCACCTTGTCAGAGACCACCTATTCCTAAGGAAAAATTGTCTTAGACCACCTTTTCCTAAGAAAAAGTTGTCAGATACCAAATTTATCTAAGGAAAAGTAGTCAGAAACCACATTTTCCTAAGGTAAAGTAGTCAGAGACCACCCTTTCCTAAGTAAAAGTCGTCAGAAACCGCCTTTTCCTAAGGTAAAGTTGTCAGAGACCGCCTTTTCCTAAGGTAAAGTTGTCAGACACCGCCTTTTCCTAAGGAAAAGTTGTCAGAGACCACCTTTTCCTAAGGAAAAGTTGTCAGAGACCACCTTTTCCTAAGGAAAAGTTGTCAGAGACCACCTTTTTCTAAGGAAGAGTTGTCAGAGACCAACTTTTCTTAAGAAAAAGTTGTCAGAGGCAACCTTTTCCCGAGGAAAAGTTGTCAGAGACCGCATTTTCCTAAGGAAAATCTTCTATCTCCTAAGGAAAATCTTCCATCTTCTATCTTCTATCTTCTATCTTCTATCTTCTATCTTCTATCTTCTATCTTCTATCTTCTATCTTCTATCTTCTATCTTCTATCTTCTATCTTCTATCTTCTATCTTCTATCTTCTATCTTCTATCTTCTATCTTCTATCTTCTATCTTCTATCTTCTATCTTCTATCTTCTATCTTCTATCTTCTATCTTCTATCTTCTATCTTCTATCTTCTATCTTCTATCTTCTATCTTCTATC
Organism: Eudasyphora cyanicolor; assembly: GCA_963930755.1. NCBI lineage: Eukaryota > Metazoa > Arthropoda > Insecta > Diptera > Muscidae > Eudasyphora > Eudasyphora cyanicolor. The sequence goes on along the minus strand of OZ005737.1, from coordinate 46,761,974 downwards.
TTCTATCTTCTATCTTCTATCTTCTATCTTCTATCTTCTATCTTCTATCTTCTATCTTCTATCTTCTATCTTCTATCTTCTATCTTCTATCTTCTATCTTCTATCTTCTATCTTCTATCTTCTATCTTCTATCTTCTATCTTCTATCTTCTATCTTCTATCTTCTATCTTCTATCTTCTATCTTCTATCTTCTATCTTCTATCTTCTATCTTCTATCTTCTATCTTCTATCTTCTATCTTCTATCTTCTATCTTCTATCTTCTATCTTCTATCTTCTATCTTCTATCTTCTATCTTCTATCTTCTATCTTCTATCTTCTATCTTCTATCTTCTATCTTCTATCTTCTATCTTCTATCTTCTATCTTCTATCTTCTATCTTCTATCTTCTATCTTCTATCTTCTATCTTCTATCTTCTATCTTCTATCTTCTATCTTCTATCTTCTATCTTCTATCTTCTATCTTCTATCTTCTATCTTCTATCTTCTATCTTCTATCTTCTATCTTCTATCTTCTATCTTCTATCTTCTATCTTCTATCTTCTATCTTCTATCTTCTATCTTCTATCTTCTATCTTCTATCTTCTATCTTCTATCTTCTATCTTCTATCTTCTATCTTCTATCTTCTATCTTCTATCTTCTATCTTCTATCTTCTATCTTCTATCTTCTATCTTCTATCTTCTATCTTCTATCTTCTATCTTCTATCTTCTATCTTCTATCTTCTATCTTCTATCTTCTATCTTCTATCTTCTATCTTCTATCTTCTATCTTCTATCTTCTATCTTCTATCTTCTATCTTCTATCTTCTATCTTCTATCTTCTATCTTCTATCTTCTATCTTCTATCTTCTATCTTCTATCTTCTATCTTCTATCTTCTATCTTCTATCTTCTATCTTCTATCTTCTATCTTCTATCTTCTATCTTCTATCTTCTATCTTCTATCTTCTATCTTCTATCTTCTATCTTCTATCTTCTATCTTCTATCTTCTATCTTCTATCTTCTATCTTCTATCTTCTATCTTCTATCTTCTATCTTCTATCTTCTATCTTCTATCTTCTATCTTCTATCTTCTATCTTCTATCTTCTATCTTCTATCTTCTATCTTCTATCTTCTATCTTCTATCTTCTATCTTCTATCTTCTATCTTCTATCTTCTATCTTCTATCTTCTATCTTCTATCTTCTATCTTCTATCTTCTATCTTCTATCTTCTATCTTCTATCTTCTATCTTCTATCTTCTATCTTCTATCTTCTATCTTCTATCTTCTATCTTCTATCTTCTATCTTCTATCTTCTATCTTCTATCTTCTATCTTCTATCTTCTATCTTCTATCTTCTATCTTCTATCTTCTATCTTCTATCTTCTATCTTCTATCTTCTATCTTCTATCTTCTATCTTTTATATTCTAGCGTCCTTCTCTCCCCTACCGCCTATCTGTTATCTTTTTAAATAATGGCTTTTTGAAATATTTTATTATGAATTAATAATCGATTGACAAACTTTTCGTTGATTAATTTTAGGAATAACCCTATTACTTCAGGCTGATTGTCTTTTCCAATAAACACCCCATTAAGTTGGGTGAGGGGATAGTCACCCGATAATTGAAGAAATAAACGCCTCAGGTGTTCAGGTGTGTGCTTAGTGGGGCTACTACGTCTCTTGTGTTATTCGGCTGTTGCCTATACACTTCGTGACATTCCCTTAAACGGTGTGCCGGACAATTATTCAAACCGTTTGACATTCAGCCGCATAAACATTTCAATGTCCGTCACTTTGCCTTCGTGGCTCGTTGGTCGCCTGTCGCTTTTGTCTGGCTGTCACAATGTGTTTAATAAATCACTGGAACCCCTTTTGACAATTGAAACAATTAAACTTATTGTAATTTACAAAAGAGTATGACAACATTTGAACAAATCACAATTTATTAAGAAATTAAAAAACATAAAACCAGCGATGAAAACAAAACAAAAAGTTAAAATATTACTTGTACGTATATCTATGTTTCAAAGACTGGGTGAAAAAAAAAAACAAATACACTAAGTGAGAGAGATATAGCGACAACAACACTCGTAAATTAATAATTTATATGCCAAACAACATTTTTAACAATTTATTATAGTCATTTATTTGAACAAATAAAATGTTTTATTTCTCGAAAATGCTTTAATTGCAGTGCCGTGATAGGGTGTAGCGTGTCGCTGGTATTAGACAAGCAGTCTTGTGGGATATTAAATATGTTTTTTAATAAGTCGCGTGTTGTTGACTAATGTCAATAATAACAATTCCTTAACGAGAAAGAACTTGTGTAAAACGAAAAAAAAATTGAGTTTTACCTTTTGCACACTCACTTTATCTTTTATTCTACTTGCACCTTAGAGTGAATTTTATGTCGCAGATACGCATTTTAAAATTCTGTTCCATAAAAGCGGTGGTGTTTGTAAAGTACATTTCGAATTTATTCTGTTTTCCTTGTACTTGCATATTTGTACGTGTGTTGCTTTTATAGCACATAAACACCAGTTTACACCAAAGGGCATGTAATAAATAAAGGGACTAGGGACTAGGGACTAGGGACTAGGGACTAGGGACTAGGGACTAGGGACTAGGGACTAGGGACTAGGGACTAGGGACTAGGGACTAGGGACTAGGGACTAGGGACTAGGGACTAGGGACTAGGGACTAGGGACTAGGGACTAGGGACTAGGGACTAGGGACTAGGGACTAGGGACTAGGGACTAGGGACTAGGGACTAGGGACTAGGGACTAGGGACTAGGGACTAGGGACTAGGGACTAGGGACTAGGGACTAGGGACTAGGGACTAGGGACTAGGGACTAGGGACTAGGGACTAGGGACTAGGGACTAGGGACTAGGGACTAGGGACTAGGGACTAGGGACTAGGGACTAGGGACTAGGGACTAGGGACTAGGGACTAGGGACTAGGGACTAGGGACTAGGGACTAGGGACTAGGGACTAGGGACTAGGGACTAGGGACTAGGGACTAGGGACTAGGGACTAGGGACTAGGGACTAGGGACTAGGGACTAGGGACTAGGGACTAGGGACTAGGGACTAGGGACTAGGGACTAGGGACTAGGGACTAGGGACTAGGGACTAGGGACTAGGGACTAGGGACTAGGGACTAGGGACTAGGGACTAGGGACTAGGGACTAGGGACTAGGGACTAGGGACTAGGGACTAGGGACTAGGGACTAGGGACTAGGGACTAGGGACTAGGGACTAGGGACTAGGGACTAGGGACTAGGGACTAGGGACTAGGGACTAGGGACTAGGGACTAGGGACTAGGGACTAGGGACTAGGGACTAGGGACTAGGGACTAGGGACTAGGGACTAGGGACTAGGGACTAGGGACTAGGGACTAGGGACTAGGGACTAGGGACTAGGGACTAGGGACTAGGGACTAGGGACTAGGGACTAGGGACTAGGGACTAGGGACTAGGGACTAGGGACTAGGGACTAGGGACTAGGGACTAGGGACTAGGGACTAGGGACTAGGGACTAGGGACTAGGGACTAGGGACTAGGGACTAGGGACTAGGGACTAGGGACTAGGGACTAGGGACTAGGGACTAGGGACTAGGGACTAGGGACTAGGGACTAGGGACTAGGGACTAGGGACTAGGGACTAGGGACTAGGGACTAGGGACTAGGGACTAGGGACTAGGGACTAGGGACTAGGGACTAGGGACTAGGGACTAGGGACTAGGGACTAGGGACTAGGGACTAGGGACTAGGGACTAGGGACTAGGGACTAGGGACTAGGGACTAGGGACTAGGGACTAGGGACTAGGGACTAGGGACTAGGGACTAGGGACTAGGGACTAGGGACTAGGGACTAGGGACTAGGGACTAGGGACTAGGGACTAGGGACTAGGGACTAGGGACTAGGGACTAGGGACTAGGGACTAGGGACTAGGGACTAGGGACTAGGGAATGTTATGGACGACCACTCATTCTCAGATCACCATGATATTGGGTTCAAACTCAGATCAGATCAGATCACCATGATATTGGGTTCAAACTCGCTGAAAAGCACCTAAACTTGCCGTCCATAGAAATGTGAAGAAGACAAAATGGCACCGAGCTTAGAAAGGCGCAAAGACGCTCTTGGTATACCTTATGTGGTGAAGTGGAAAAGGTCTCCGACGTTGCAAGGATGAGGAAGATAATATCAGCTTCACCCCGTACAGTGGGTTATTTTCAGGTTGCGGCAAAAAAATGAACAAAAAAAGGCGAGCAGTCGCTTAATGTACTGCTCGAACTCCCGGGGAACTCACCAACAGAACCCGAAGATCAGCAGGACCTACCAGAATGCGAGTGGACTGCGAGCGTCGCTAGCTTGTTGACTGAGAGATCCTGAACAAGCTGGCATTTAACAGCTTTGAGCCCTTCAAGTCAACTGGACCAGACGACATCACTCCATCTGAAATGCAGAAAATGTCAAAGTATATTATCCCCTGGCTAGAGAAAATTTATGTAGGCTGTATCAGGCTTTCATACATCCCGAATCGATGGAGGACACCCAAGCGGTATTCATACCCAAGGCGGGTTAGATATCACACACTAGGCCAAAGTACTTCAGACCAATTAGCCTATCCTCCTTCCTATTGAAAGGTCTGGAAAGACTTTTAGATTATTTCATTAGGGAAAACCTGGATACAAAACTCCTGTCGGTGAACCAACATGCTTACAAAAAGGGAAAGACTACAGAATCAGCTCTGCACGAACTTGTATTTCAAGGAATTCACCGTGGTGGCATCTCTTGACATAGAAGGGGCTTTTAACAACATTCACTCAGATGCAGTAATTGCGGTACTGTCGCATCTAAAGGTTAAATCTAGCTTGATTAGACTAATATAAAGCCTGCTCAACAGAAGACACAGAACAGCACGTCTTGGGTCCACAACTCTAACAAGGTATGTAAACAGAGGGACCCCACAAGGAGGAGTACAGTCTCCCCTTATTTGGAACCTAGCGGGGAATGAAATTGCGCTTGATCTAGAACGTTGTGGCTGCAAGGTCGTGGCATATGCGGACGACGTGACAATCGCAGTGAGTGGCAATTCGAAAACGTCCTCAGAGACATCTTACAGGTGGCTCTGAACAAGTTGGCTGGATGGGCCAGAAGCTGCGGTTTGGGCGTAAACCCAAGCAAGACAGAATTGGTTCTCTTTAGATGGTTCTCTTAGGATGAATAAAGTCCCACATGTGGACCCTCCACCTCGGATAAATGGAACAGATCTAGTTTTTTTCTAAAAGTGAAAAATTTTTAGGAATAATCTAGATAGGAAACTGTTCAGACTTAACGCAATGGAACGTGTAAGGAAGGCCAACGTCGCCTTATATTCCTGCAAAAAGGCTGAAGGGTCGCGGTGGGGCCTCTCTCCTAAAATCATCCATTGGATATACAGGGTGGCTGATATGTAATGCAACAAAGAAAATCGCTATATTTTTTTTAATTTTTTTTTAAATTTTATTGTTCAAAAGCAAAAAATGTCGGAAATAACATAAAATTTTAGAAACAACTTAGATTGGTTCGAATTGGCCACCTTTGGCACGAATTATGGCCTTCAAACGGCCGACGAAGCTGTCACACGCTGCACGAAAGTGGCTCTGCGGTATTTTGGCCCATTCCCGGCGAAGCGCCGTCTTGAGATGATCGATACTTTGGTATTTTTTAGTGCGAACCTTACTCTCTAAAATGCCCCAGCCGCAAAAGTCCAACGGATTGAGATCCGGAGAGCTTGTTGGCCATTGTGCGGTAGAAATGAAGCGAGGAACCTCCTTTTTAAGCCATTCTTGGTTGAAGCGTGTTGAGTGCGATGGTGCTGAGTCCTGTTGGAATGTCCATGGTCTGCGGTCGAAATGTTTGTCTGCCCAGGGCTTAAATACTGTCTTTAGGACATTTTACCGATAATATTCGGCATTTATTTTGACCCCATGGTCGATGAATACGAGCGGGGAGCGACCATCGGCCGTTACGGCGGCCCACACCATTACCATCGGCGGCGCTTGAGTTCTGGTGGCCAATCGAAGGTGTAAATTTTCAGCTGACCTCTTTGGCAAGTAAACCCGATCATTTTGTTTGTTCACAAACTGCTCAATTTGGAATGGCTTCTCATCGGAGAAAACCAAATTCGGTAACTGGCCACTTTCGTGCAAGCGAAGCAACTCCTTGGCTCTTTCCAGTCTAACTTTTTTTTTGTGCAGCGGTGAGCTTTTGCACTTTTTGGAACTTCAATGGCTTTAGTCCAAGCCCATTTTTTAATATGTGTTGTATCCGTTCTCGCGATATGTTCAGCTCACGAGCAATTTTTCTACCACTGCGGCGTGGATTTCGATCAAATCCGGCCTTCACTTTTCGGATCATTGCTACGAGAAACAAAAGATTTATTCACATTTAAATGCTGGAGGGCCTAACGATAGCCACTTGTGTTTTTCCACCCAAATATAAAGCAATCACACGCTTGAATTCCATCACGAATAACTTTTTTCTGAATGCAATAGATCAAAATGCTTTTGTAAGCTTGTAAACAATAAAATGAACTGTCACGGAAATAAATCTGTCAGCTATCAGACTAGCGGTTTAGAAATGATAGCAACCTGAAGTTGGTTGCAATACATATCAGCCACCCTGTATATAGCAGTAGCTCGTCCAATACTGTGGTATGGTGGACGGCAACTGACAAACTAACCATCACCAACCTACTAACACAGGTTCAGAGAACAGCCTGGCTGAGCATAAGCGGAGCCTTAAGGACTACAACGTCCGAGTCTCTACAAGCCCTACTCCATATACTGCCAATTAATATTGTGGCGAGAGAAGTTGCAACAAAAGCAGCAATAAGATTAAACTGTCTATCAATGTGGAGGTACAAGAACTACGGTCACATGAGGATATCCATGTGTAGTACTATGGTAACCGACCGAGTGGACTATGTACACCTTCGAGAGAAATTACATCACTATTATTCCCGCCAGAGATGAATGGGTTGGCAGAATGCCAGGTAATAGAAACCATCTCCATTTTTACACGGATGGTTCGAAGCTTGATGAAAACTTTGGCTTCGGAGTACACTGTGAAGAACTTAGTTTGGATATAGTTCACGGTGTCTATCAAGCCGAAATAATGGCAATATAGGAAATCGCTAAGTGGCTGAGTCGCAACATTGTAACCAACACTGGCGTTGGCATTTACTCGGACAGCCAGGCTGCCATCAATTCTCTGGAGAAAACATCCCTAAATTCACAAATAACCCTCGACTGCCGCAGATCTTTGAACAAGATGGCTGAGCAGTTTAATATACACCTCATATGGGTACCTGGGCATAGAGATATCCCGGGGAACTGCAAAGCTGATGATGGTGGTAAGAAAAGAATTTGCATATATTGGTACGCCAGTATCCACGTGCAAGCTTTGGCTTAGGCAATCAGGCAGTCCAACGAAAGATGGACAGAAATCGGCACCTGCAGGGTAGCTAGACAAATCTGGCCAAGGTATGACCTGAGAAGATCAAAATATCTCCTCGCACTAGAGAGGCAAATATTGTCTACGTTAGTATCAGTTGTGACGGGACGCTGTTTGATCAGCTGTGGAGATGAGGAAGAAGTGGAGAGCATTGAGCACTTGCTATGCGACTGTCCCGCTTTGAGTAAACGACGACTGGCCATACTGGGGTCGGCCTTTCTAGGCCATCTAACAGATCTTTCCGGTACCGATATTCGTACTATCGATAAATTTGTATATCAAACAGGTTGGTTTCGATGAGTGGACTTTTAGATCGCGGTAACACTAGGGACCTAAACTGATCTATGTGAGCTGACAAGAAAAAAACAGCTGACACCCTAACCTAAACCTAAAGAACTAAGTGACCCCAAGAATATTTGGCGGAAATACGTTTAGGACCATTTTAAGTCATTTGGCCAATGTCCGACAGCCTGTTTGTCTGTCTGTCTGGTTGATGCGCACGATAACTTTCGAAAGGATTAACCGATCGATTTTAAATTTGGTATGTGTCAATATTTTTTTCTATCTCAGGTAAAAGATGGACTATACTGGAACACTCCTTCGAGTACCTCCACCACGAAGGTATACAATTTAGTGAAATATTGGTTATCTCATAACTTCTGTACTGCTACCCAGAATCATTCATAATTCCAGATACTTTTTTAATTTCTTGGGCGAAGTTGCCATGTCACCATGGGCGAAGTTACCATGCCCCTTTTGGTACCTCCCATACAAAGGGAAAATTTTTCACAAAATGTTAAGATTTTTAAGGACAAAAGTTTACAGCAATCGTCCTTGGAATTTTCTTTCAAAAATAGTGGAATTTCTCCCCTTTCATTTGATATGCATATTTATCAATTCACATTGTAATACGAGTAAGTACAAAGAAAAATATTTCAAAAAAGCTATCCTTAAAATTTTAGAAGTCCTGTAAAAGGACAAGCGATCACAAAATTTAAAACTGAGTATGCAGTTTATCTTCAGTTGACCTATATTAGTACCTCGTTATAGTGTCTTTATTGGGGGGAGGTCGGGCCTCACGGTGTAAAAAGTTTTGGGTAAAAGAATCTGCAAATGTCACAGTCAAAAATTAAGATGTGTTCCAACATTAAGTTTTATTTTTCAAATCAAATTTATGGCGGTCTGTACAATTAATATTTTTAGCCCGAACAATTTTTGGTAGTGTGCATAAAGTCTTCAAGATTTTAATGATCAATTCTTGCTTAATGTTACAAAATCTGAAATTTTGGTCATTTCTCGCTAGATCGTCATCCCTAAACGAAACGAACGAGAATTGTTCCATTAATACAATGCCACCTTTAACCCCCTTATGCTGTCAAGCACCTCCTAGGTATCCCAACATTTAAATGTGATTTATATTTTGTTTTCATTGAAAGAAATTAACTTTATCTAGAAAACTAATTGGCGAGAAGACGTCAAACGCTTAACGTTCTGTGAATGAGAGAAAATTGATATGTGTGAATGATGACGAATGAATTGTTTGTTTGACGACGACGACGACGACGTGGTTTGTTGTTCGTCACTCGCCGTTTGTTCTTGTGAACTCTGTCATTTGCGGGGACAATTAAACTACGCCATAAATAACATTTCGTAGATACTATCAAACGGTTAATTGCCACATTGAAATGCCATAACGGTGTTGATGTAAGTGTTCACATTAATTTATATGATTAATTTGCCTTGTTTTCTTTTTTAATTATATGCCTCAGCAGTAGTAGTCGTAGTATTAGTAGTTAGTTAGTGGAACCACTTTGCAATTTTCATTGTAACAAATGTGACGTGTGGTTTTGTTGTTGGCGACTGAAAAAAAAGTTAATTTATTTTTTTTTATAAGGGAAGAATGAAAAACCAGAAACAAAAACACTCACTGGGAAGTTACAAATGGCAATAATTAATAATGATTTATGGCTGTCAGAAATTGTTAATAATTTGCATAGAAATGATATTTACCAGCACAGAGTGCCAACCCCACTAGAACGAAACTGGCTATTATTTTTTTGCAATAACAGTATTTGAACAATACAGCAAAAACCCCTTTGCCATGTTTCTTAAAAAAAAACTATATAAAATATATGGTGAATAAATTAAGCCCTCTGTTTGCTGGGCTATTTATCAAAAATGTTAATTTGTGTTATTAATTCAGTTTCAATTATTATGGTTGTTTTTGTTGTTGTTGTTGTTTCCCATAGCAAGTCCATTATTAAAATTCTAATTTTGTGACTTACACAAAAAACAAACGAAACAACAACACTCAATTGCATTGTTTGCGAATAGTTCGGTGCAGTTCTGTGGAATTAACTGATTGTTTATTAAATCACTGGCAAAATTGTTTTGTGTTAAAAATAAATTGCCTTTTTATAGATAGTTTTACAAATAACCGTAATTAAATAGAAATTATTATTCAATATAATCGCATTAAATCAATGCAAACAATAGTGTTTGTGTTTATCTCTGCGAACTCTAAACGATGTAATTTCTGTGCGAGTTTTTGCTATTGCTGCTGATATTGTGGTTTATATAGATATTACAGTAGGGAAGTCATGTGAGATATTATTTTTGTCAATTATTTCATAGGGTAAAAGTATTTGATTTTATGGATTGTTGAATCACCCATATTCACTATAGAAAACAAATCGCCACATTGTTTAGTGTATTTTTTGAGCACTCAAAAGTAATCTCAGTGAATTTGTAAACATGGAAAAAATTGGTCACCGATATTTAATACAATACTTTCATTTGAAAGGTCTCAGTCCACACAATATTAAAACTGAGCTAGATTCTACTTTGGGGGCGTGTGCTCCTTCGTTTACATCTATAAAATATTGAACGGGGCCGTAGAGTATTAACAGGCTGCCAGGACGAACGCCGTAGTGGTCGACCAATTGAAAAATCCACAAAGAGGTATTCGATTTTTTAGTGAGCTAGCTGAAGTTTCAAAAAGTTCTATACATCGCATTTTGACGGAAAATTTGATGATGAGAAAGCTATGCTCAATATAGGTGCCACGTTTGCTCACAATAGAACAAAAACAGCGTTGTGAAGATGTTTCAATCCAATGTGTGGCGATGTTTCACTACAATAAAGCGGAGTTTTTGCGTCGATTCGTCACCATGGATGAGACTTTGATCCAACACTTTACATCCGAGACAAAGAAACAGTCGAAAACGATGGCCTGGCAGATTCATCTTCCGGCAAGGTTATGGCCTCTATTTTTATACCCTACACCACACTGTGGTACAGGGTATTATGACTTTGTGCATTTGTTTGTAACACCTAAAAGGAGAAGAGATAGACCCATTGTTTATTATACCGATCGACTCAGAATCACTTTCTGAGTCGATTTAGCCATGTCCGTCTGTCCGTCTGTCTGTCCGTCTGTCCATGTATTCTTGTAATCAAAGTGCAGGTCGTATTTATGGTCCGATTGTGATGAAATTTAGCATAGTGCTCTTTTTGGTTAAAATCGGTTCAGATTTGCATATAGTCCCCATATAGATGTTTCACCCGATTTGACATGCAAGCGCCGTAGAAACCACATTTTACATCCGATCTTTATGAAATTCGGCAGAGAGAGATTTATTATTGCGTGAATGAACACTACCAAATTCGGAGAAAATCCGATCAGATTTAGATATAGCCCCCATATATATATTTCACCCGATTTGGCATGTAAGCGCTGTAGGAACTGTATTTTAAATCAGATCAGTACGAAATTTGGCAGAGAGAGTTGTCTTATTACATGAATAAACACTGCCAAATTCGGGGAAAATCGGTTCAGATTTAGATATAGCCACCATATATATGTTTCACCCGATTTAACATTTAAGCGCTGTAGAAATCGTGTTTTATATCCGATCAGTACGAAATTTAACAGAGAGAGTTCTCTTATTACATGAAGAAACACTGCCAAATTCGGGGAAAATCGGTTCAGATTTAGATACAGCCACCATATATATGTTTCACTCGATTTAACATTTAAGCGCTGTAGAAATCGTGTTTTATATCCGATCCGTACGATATTTAACAGAGAGAGTTTTCTTATTACATGTATGAACACTGCCAAATTCGGGAAAAATCGGTTCAGATTTTAACATAGTCCCAATATATATGTTACACCCGATTTGACATGTAAGCGCTGTAGAAATTGTGTTTTATATCCGATCAGTACGAAAATCGGCAGAGAGAGTTTGCTTATTACATGTATGAACACTGCCAAATTCTTATCGCAATGCCCATTTTCGCATTGGTAGGTAGGTGTAGGGTATTATATAGTCGGCCCCGCCCGACTTTCTGTCTTTCCTTACTGGTTTTGGGATGCGCGTGGAATAATTTGTATTGATTTCACTGTGCGACAGCCAAAATCTGCGGGGTTCTGATTATCAGGTAGTGGCCCAAAATATAAGTAACTTCCCGACAAATGACTGGGAAATTCTAAAGATGGACCCACCAAATGAAGCCGGCGGGAGTATTATAATGGGAGTAAACCCAGATACAATAGAACGACTAACAAAGGAATTCGAGTAAGCGTCGGTTTAACCAGCATTTACGCCAGACCAATAATCGAGGTGGAGGAAAGATTGAAAGTCAATTGAGTGCGTAACCAATGATGAAATTCATTCAAAACAAGTAAGAAAGTTTCAGTCGGGTAAACCAACTAAGGTATACCCTCACTTTGTGAGTAATGCAATATATACATATAACATTACACTAAATAATCTGTCAAATTTGTGTGGGAGGTACCAGAAGGGGTTTAACAAATACATAAACCTATTTTTCGGCAAACAGTATTTTCTTCAAATACATTTCACTGTGCAGAACTATAAGCGTTTATGTGCAATGGTATATTAAGGTTACGAGCTATTAAATTTTGGTATGATTTGCTCATTTTGTGTGGGAGGTACAAAAAGGGGCGTGGTGATAACGCCCACTTTTCACAGGACTGTAGGCACTACAACAGCATTACACTGTTAAAAATTTCAAGTATTTTTATGCACTTGTATTAAAGTTTTAAGCAGTTCAATTTTAACGCAAAATGGTCCATTTGTGTGGGAGGTACCAAAAGGGGCGTGGCAACATCCCCCATTTTTCTCAAGGCGATAGCGACTAATAAAATAATACAATGTGTGGAATTTCAGAAGATTCTAGTAAGTAGTATGGATGTTATTAAAGAATCATTATTTCACTAAATGTTAACCCTTTGTGTGGGAGGTACCAGAAGGAGTGGACCAATATGGCCCATCTTCGAACTTAGCCGCAGATAGAAAAAAATATTACCGTATACCAAATTTGAACTCAAGCAGTTACTCCTTTCGAGAGTTATCGTAAGCACCAGCCAGAAGACAGACATCCAGACAGACGGACGGACGGACATTTCTCATTCGACTTAAAATGACCCAAAAAGAATATCTGCCGAACATACTTAGGGTCTTAGATCGCTCCTTCGATGTGTTACGCTTTTGGCCCGTAGCAAATGATATATACCCTCGTATCACTAAAGTGAGGGTATAAAAATATCATTGTGAACTGGCTTCTACTAATCTTATCCTCCATTTATACAGGAATAACATAGACGTCGTCCTGATCCAGGAACCTTGGATAAGAGGGCTTGGCAGATCCTAACAATAAACTATGCTATGGTTTAAGCAAATATAAAAGAGCTTGCATTTTGATTAGAAATAACATAAAATATTTCATTCTAAACCAGTTTTCAAATGCTGACCTAACGGAACTAATAAATTGCTGTCAGGACTAAAAAGGGACTTTCTAGTGGGTTGTGATCCAAACGATCATTATATATTATGGGGCAGCACGTATACCATCCCAGAGAAGACTGTCTAATAGAGTTCTTCCTAGAAAAACAGTTGTTGATCCATAATAAGGGCAAGGATGCAAGAGGTATTCGATCTAACTTTCGAAAATCGACCCAAGAAATTAACTATCAAATACTTAATAGCCTCCAAAAAAATCAGTTTTTCTGACCATAAATAAATTGAATTCAGACTATTACATAAGGAATATGAAACAAAAATATTCAGGAACCCTAGAAGAACAAACTGGGACAGATTTAGAAGAAATCTAAAAAAATGGTTTAACCACATTTTAAAAACAGTAAGGAAGGACAGAAAGTCGGGCGGGGCCGACTATATAATACCTTACACATCCCTAACAATGCGAAAATGGGCATTGCGATAAGAATTTGGCAGTGTTCATACATGTAATAAGAAAACTTCCTCTGCCGAATTTCGTACTGATCGGATATAAAACATGGCTTTTACAGCGCTTACATGTCAAATCGGGTGAAACATATATATTTTGCAGTGTTCATTCATGTAATAAAGGAACTCTCTCTTCCAAATTTCGTACCGATCTGATATAAATTACAGTTCCTAGAGCGCTTACATGTCAAATCGGGGGTAACGTATATATGGGGGCTATATCTAAGTTTCTACAGCGCTTACATGTCAAATGGGGGGTAACGTATATGTGGGGGCTATATCCTAATCCGAACCGATTTAGACCAATTTCAATAGGGATCCTTCTTTGGGCCAAAAAAGAGCACAGTCCTAAATTTTATTACAATCGGACCATAAATACGACCTGCACTTTGATTACAAAAATACATGACAGACGGGCATGGCTAAATCGATTCAGAAAGTGATTCCGAGTCGATTGGTATAATAAACGATAGGTCTATCGCTTCTCCTTTTGGGCGTTACAAACAAATGCACAAAGTCATAATACCCTGTACCACAGTGTGGTGTAGGGTATAATTTACAGATTTGGTCAATATAAATCAAATGAAGCAGATGGTAAAGCAGATGGTCCATAAACGGTAGAAGTAGTTTTCATTCCGAAAGCTAGAAATATTCCACACATCAAGGCGAATGATTTCCGGCAGGTTAGTTGATCTTCATCTTTAATGATCTAGATATAATAATAGACGAGCATATCAGAGGAAATCTTAAATTGGATGGCATATCAGACTGTGGAAATGGCATATATGAAAGGAAAATGGGTAGATTCAGCACTACACGTTGTTGTATATCACATAGAAAGGGCCTTGTCATTTAATGAATATGCAATGGCTACCTTCCTGGACATTGAAGGGGCTTTTAATAACACACAAATTGAAGCAGTAACAGCAGCATTACAGCGTGCGAGAGTAAAATCATATTTAACCGATTGGATTTCCGCTATGCTTACACAAGAATTGCGCTAGCAAAAATAAGCTTACTACAAGGTGGAGTGATTTCTGCTTTATTATGGTTGTTAGTGGCCGACGAATTTCTCCGAGCTGGAACATTGTCATCTTGACCACAGGTAAATTCCCCCAGACAATCTCCGATATCATGGAGACAGCTACTAAGATTCTAGCTACATGGGCGCCCAAATGTGGTCTAGGAGTTAACTCGACGAAAGCAGTGGTTGTACTATTTACTGGAAATAAGAAAATACCGACATTTACCGTGCCATCTCTAGAAGGAGATCGCCTGCAATCATCTAGATCCGCGAAATTCGTTGGTGCAAAACTCGACTCAAAGCTAAACTGGATAGAAAACATAGGAGAAAGAGTTACGAAATCCCTCGCGGCACTGTACGCATGCCAGAGCAGAGTAGGGAGCAAATGGGGCATGAAACCTAAACTTGTTCACTGAACAATTTCCAGCTATGGATGTTATGTCTGGTGGCCGATAACAACATGTCAAACTCACGCAATGAAACTAATGGCGATTTTGTTTCTGAAAAAAGTTTCCTCCTCGACGTGAAATTCTAGGAAATATTTGCACCTTATAAGTCGATATAATAAGGTCCCTCGATTTTAAAATAACCCCTATTTTCAAACTTAAAAAATGTGTTAGAAAAGTGCAGTTTTTGGGGAAATGAAAAATAAAATGCTGGATATTCCCCAGAAACGAAATCGCCCTAAATACTCGTAGTATCATGAACATTCTCCCCTTGGATATTTTTATACAAGGAACTGCAGAAATTACTTTAGTAAGACTAAATGAACTTAACCAGATCGGCGGGGCACCTGTCCGACACACAAAGATACTTGAAGATGGTATTGAACTTCCACATACGGATTACTTACTGTGTCAGACCTTAATACTTAGAAGAGAATTTCATCACTGTTATTCCCTCCATTGAGGACTGGAAAGAGCAAAATAACTCTTATGGAAATTTCAACTTCTATACCGGCGGATCAAAAATGATAAAGGCAGTGGTATTTTCTGCAAGGGGCTAAACATTCGTGAATCCTATAAACTAATGGATAGATGTTTTAGCTAAGAATGGAGCACGCCATACAGGAGGCGATGATCCGTAAGTTTTACCACCGTTGTCTCACTATTTTTCTAGACTCAAAGAAAAGAGCAGGGAGAAATAGCACGGACAGTGGAACACCTCGGCAGCCTGTGAACAGGCTAAAATACTTTGGGACGAAAAAGAATCTCGAAGCTCTGAACACTTTCTAATGATGAAGATAAACCCCTTCTGGTACCTCCCACACATATTGACAGAATAATTCGAGTAATATTCAATATTACATTACTCACAAAGTGAGGGTATACCTTAGTCGGTTTACCCGACTGAAACTTTCTTACTTGTTATTCCAGACTACGGCTGAAATTCGGAGCTACGAACCAAGAAGGATACTTGCATTCATTAGGTCATCAAATGAAACCCATGATACAAGATGACATCCGGGGCCTAATAATGGCACTTCCAAGTGGAAACAGATGTTTAGTAACTGTCGTTGAAATTATTACAAAAACATGTGATTTTTTTAAAAAAAAAAAAACATTTTTAATTAGCACGAAAAAAACATAAAACAAAAAAATCGCAAAAAAAACATTTTCTTTTTTTGAAAGCGAAAAAAACATAAAACAAAAAAATCGCAAAAAAAACATTTTCTTTTTTTGAAAGCTTTTTTTGGTGTCTGTGATAAGTTTTGGGCTTTGGTGTGTTCTAACATAAATAGTAAAATCTATATATGTATATAAAAGACAGTGTCTGTTTGTGGGTTTGTTTGTTTGTTCCGTTAGACGTCTAAACGGCTAGACCGATCATCTTGAAATTTTCATAGAATGTACATGTGTAGTGCTGAAAATAGGGTACTTGAATTTTCGATATATCACCCGCCCATATGGGTCCAATTTTGATATTGAGAAAATTTTTTAGCTAGAGTGTTGAAATTTTGTGTGTATGCATTTAGTGGCAGATTATGTGAATTTTCCAAAAATGGGCGAAATCGGACCAATGGGCGTGGCTCCGCCCATATAAGCCAAATTTTGAAATTAAGATATTTTGCACAATTTGCTAGCGAGAGTGCTGGAATTTTGTGTATATGTATATGGTGGCAGTCTACGTGATTGGTCCAAAAATGGGCGGGATCGACCCAATGGGCGTGGCCCCGCCCACATAGACCAAATTTTGAAATTTTGATATCTTGCACAATTTGCCAGCGGGAGTGCTGCAATGTTGCGAGTATGTATCTAGTGACATTCTACGTAATTGGTCAAAAAATGGGCGGGATCGGACCAATGGACGTGGCCCCGCCCATATAAGGTAAATTTTGAAATTGATATATCTTGCACAATTTGTTAGCTAGAGTGCTGTAATGTTGTACATATGTATCTGGTGGCAGTCCACGCGATTGGTCCAAAAATGGGCGGGATAGGACCAATGGGCGTGGCCCCGCCCATAGAAGCCAAATTTTGAAATGTAGATATCTTGCACAATTTGTTAGCGAGAGTGCTGTAATTTTGTGTATATGTGTCTGGTGGAGCGGGATCTGACCAAAGGGCGTGGCCCCGCCCACCGCCCATATAACCCAAAATTGAGCTATCTTGCACAATTTAGTAGCGAAAATGGTGTAATTTTGTGTATGTATCTGGTGGCAGTCTACGTGATTAGTTAAAAAATGGGCGGGATCGGACCAATGGGCGTGGCCCCGCCCATATAAGCCAAATTTTGAAATTTATATATCTGGCACAATTTGCTAGCTAGAGTGCTGAAATGTTGTACATATGTATCACACTAATTTGCGTGTCCCCGTTCATAGAAGCCAAATTTATTATCGAGAGTGCTGCAGTTTCGGGTATATGTATCTGATGACAGTCTACGTGATTCGCCCAAAAATGGGCGGGATCAGACCAATGGACCTGACCCCGCCTATATAAGCCAAATTTTGAAATTGAGACTCATATCTTGCACAATTTTTTGCATATGGATTTGGTGATAGTCTACGTGAATGGTCCAAAAAGGGTTGTGATCGGACCAATGGGCGTGACCACACCCCCCCCCCACATTTATAAGCAAATTTCTGAAATTGAACAATTTGTTAGCGAGAGTGTTGCAATTTTGTGAATATGCATTTGATGATAGTCTACGTAATTGGTTAAAAAATGGACGGGTCCAGCTATATATAATAAAATAGAGCCAACATTACCGTTATGAGGGGGAGCTAGAAGGTTAATATGTTCCATAAAAATATTGGTCTTAATGTTTTCTACAAAGTTGCTGAACTTACCCTACACCTCAGAAGTAAAGAACACATATTTTTATATACTGATATGCTGCACGAACAACCAAAAGAGGGAATTTAACTCCCCTTAAAATTAAATTTCGATGTGATCTTTCAAAACGCCGATACACGTATTTCTTTTTTATAACCTGCACCATACTCCGTTTGTAACACCTCTAAATATTGATCTGAGACCCCATAATCAAGCTACAGTACGTACTACTAGAACAAGGGTGATCAAATTTTTAGACATATTTCTTATAGTTCAAGGTTGTTTGGGATTGCAAATAGGCCATATCGGTCAGTGTTTTGATATAGCTCCCCTATAGAGATCGCTCCAAAATATACGTATTTAAGCAATAAATACCACATTTCCTAAGCATTTTAACTGAATCTTTGCAGTTGGTATTTAATTATGACAAGAATTCATCCCAGCAAAAATTTTTTAAATCAGTTAGCGTTATGTTACAGTCCACCTATAGATGAAATTTTTTAAATCATTTAGTATTATGTTACAGTCCACCTATAGATGTCGCTTCCAAAAAGATGTTGCTTCAGAGAAATTTAGCTGAAACTTTAAAGTTTGTATTCTATTTTGGCAAGAATTCATCTCGATAAAATGCATTCAAATACAATTTTATTTCGTTGTAGTCCCAGCGTATATGTAGCTTTCAAAAATGCTATTTTAGGCCATAAATACTCGTACCACATTTTCAGGTGAAGAGTTTGATTAAAAAATTTGGCTTACAATTGCAACGTTCGTTTTTTTAATAATTTACTTTAACAGAAAGGATTTCTCCAGTAATAAAATGTAACGCAATCCATGATGGAGGGTATATAAGATTCGGCATGGCCGAACTTGACGCTTTTACATGTTTTTTTTTCTCTATTAGAATCCATTGTTGGAACCCCTTATTTTGGAAAAAGTTCGAAATTGTTGTACAGTGTTATAAGCGAAATATTGAAGTCATTCATTATTACATTTTTGCAATTCTAAATATTATTTTTCCATCCGTTAAATTTAATTGAATTTTTTTACGAACAATACATATTTCGCAATTTTGAATGAATTCGTTGTTGTATTCGATTTTTCCAGCAACTTTCAATTGTTATTAGAATGATTGCTAAACATTATTTCAAAAAAATATCACTAACATTTAAAACATTGTATTACGTAAATTTTTGCAAATATGTGAAATAGTTGCGGAATATTTTGATTTAATGTACATATATCGATATGCATACCTTGAGTAACATTTACAAATGTTTCATTTACCTCAAAATCCCAAAATGATTCGGGGACATTCCGCACAAACATCCCTAATTTATGCGTTTAGAAAAGCATTCAACAAACATAACTTATTTGCATATTGAAACGTATACGTAATGTGATTATGATAATAGCATTATTACACATACGCTTAGGTGAACTCCGCCCTGGAATTATGGTTTGTTTTTGTTCTGTTCGGATGTTTGAACAGTAGTTTTAGGAAAACGTACATAAGCATAAAGAGGATTTCTTTTTTTGAAGCGACGATTTCATAGTAATGCATGACAATTATTTACGCCAATGAATAATAAAATAAATATGTTTCAAAAATAGTATATTTCATAATCTGAAATTTCTCATAGTAAAGATCTAAATTTTATGTACGAACATAATAAGCGAAAAGAAAACAATGAAATAACTATTGAAATAAATGCAATGTAATTGGCTTTCTCGGAAGGCTGTTGAATCCCTGAATATTGTATACATAATAATTTGTTTACAATTTTTTTTATAAACACCTCGAAAAATTCCAGTTTTATTAATTAATTCTACCACTTACTATCTAGACTTCTACCACTGTCAATCCCTCGGTATTCCCTTCCCAGTATTACGCTTTGCCTCCCTGTGTCCTTTCAGCATATCAAACAATCATTATGTTTAGTAGTCATGTGTCGCATACCTTTGCGCAAACACACATACCTTTACAAAATCCCCTCACCCCAACATTTTTTATAATCACTTTGTTTAGCAGTAGAAAATTGGAAAAATATACGGTCACCGCAATACACTGTGCGCGACCACCAATTAGATGCGCTTAACAAACCCACAAACAACATAATTGTAAACTCAACTGGCAAATGCTCCAAATGCCTTTGTGTATGTGTGGATTTCGCTCTGGCTCCATGAGGTCACCTAAGTGTGTTATAACAGAGAGAAAGAGCAAGGGAGCGATAATGAGTACAGCAGTAAATGTACTCGTATATGTATGTCGGTGCGTAACTGCGTGGATATGTGGCCTTTGTGGATTGTAATGCGGTCAATCTGTGCGGTCAGTTACAATTGTTTTCGCTCACAGTAGCGGTGGACTCTCCCCTCCTCTCTCTCTCTCTCTCACACACTCAATCTCAACATCTCCAGAGACCATTATTAAAAGCCGGCTGGTGATGTCCTTTTTGCCACGGCGAGTTCATTATGTTCGAGGTATATTTAACATTGTTTACACTTATGTGCATTGCGAGTGGTACAAGTATATCTCTATGTGTGTGCCGCAATGAGAGTGGATAAGCTCTGTATTGTGTTTGTGTATTTGTAGGCGACATAAGCTCATTTTAAATGATAATTAATGCATAAATACCACGCAGCCTATTATGTATAATAAACCACATAGGTATCCATCCTTATGAGCATGCCGGTGTGCGGATGTGTGTGTGTGAGCGTTTGTCCTTTTGGGTATTTTTGTATCCGTGTTTATGTTAGCATAAAGGTATTAAATAAATATTACAATATAAATAGCAGCAGTAGCAGTAGAGCAAAAACTATGTGAACAAATAATTTTATTATTCATAATAGGATTGAATTTGTGAAAAATAGCAATATAATGAGTGCATTGATATGGCCAACAAATTGATATTGAATTGTGTAGCGAAAAGCTATCAGGATGAGTTTAACAAAATGTCGAAAGGCAGTCTGAAATGAACAATAGGTACTATAGAAGATAATAATTGAGAATATACAAAACTGTGTAGGGGGTGAAACAATGTATGTGTGCATCTAATGTTATCATGGACAATAGACAAGATACAAATTAAAAAAAAAATAAGCAAACAAATTTTTCGGAAAGGGTCCATATTAGGTTAGATACAAAATATATTTGTTATTGTGATAGATATTATTGTGTCAAATACAGGGTTTTCCAACAAGAGGTGTTATTTTGAATCACCCGTTATTTCGGTAGCTGTCACTTTTGAAGCTTTTATTCTTTGACATTTGACAAGTAGAAACTACGCCATTACTAAAAATGGAACAATACACGATCATCGAACAATACAAAACGATCAAAAAATGATCGAACAAACAAACGATGCGAACGATACAAAATCATCTTGACTGATGAGGCCCATTTCGACCTCGGTGGCTACGTCAACAAGCAAAATTGTCGCATCTGGGCTCGGAAAACCCAAGAGTTATTGTTGAGAAGCCTCTCCATCCTCAAAGTGTGACTGTTTGGTTCGGTTTATGGTCCGGCGGGGTCATTTGACCTTACTTTTTCGAAAATGAGGTTGGATCAACAGTTACGGTGAATGGATTGCGCTATCGAGAGATGATTAATGATTTTTTATGGTCGGAGTTGGATGGTATTGATCTGGACAACGTTTACTTTCAACAAGATGGCGCTACGTGCCACACAAGCAACGAAACCATTGCTCTGTTACGGGAAAAGAGGTGATCACAATTGGCCACCGAGATCTTGTGATTTAACATCTTGCGACTTCTTCCTTTGGGGCCACGTGAAAGATAAGCCCAGCGTCGATTCAAGACCTCAAAGCTAGAATTCGTTAGGCTATCGAGGACATAAGGCAGCCACTTTGCGATTTGGTTATGGACAATTTCATGAAAAAGATATGGTCCTGTAAGCGTGGTCGTGGTGGCCATTTGGCTGATGTTGTTTTTAATTATTAACGGCATACCTTCCTCTTTATTATGAAATAAACATCCGATCATTTATCTCAAAAAATGGCATTATTCTTTGAACACCTCTTGTTGGAAAACCCTTTATAAATAATTGATTGGGAAATGATAAAAATTGCTATTTTATTATTATTAATTTATTATTTTTAAAGTAAACAATTATTTTGTAAATACTTCCTTTCGTAGCTTATTCTTACAATGTAATCATTCATAGTCACCTCTACACTAGTCGATCCTCGAACTCTGAGGTCTTCCTCTATAGTACATATAAAGTCGCCCTCTGAGATCTTCCTCTATACTGGAGTCGATCTCTGAGATCTTCCACTATACTAGAGTCGATCTCTGAGATCTTCAACTATACTAGAGCCGATCCCTGAGATCTTCCTCTATACTAGAGTCGATCTCTGAGATATTCCTCTATACTAGAGTCGATCTCTGAGATCTTCCTCCATACTAGAGTCGATCTCTGAGATCTTTCTCTACACTAGCGTCGATCTCTGAGATCTTCCTCTACACTAGAGTCGATCTCGGAGGTCTTCTTCTATTCTATAGAGTCGACATCTGAGGTCTTCCTCTATTCTGTAGAGTCGAAATCCGAGGTCACCCTATTCTATAGAGTCGACCTCTGAGGTCTTCCTCTATACTATAGAATAGACCTCTGAGACCTTGCTCTGTACTACAGAGTCGACCTTTGAGGCCTTCCTCTATACTATAGAGTCGACCTCTGAGGTCTTCCTCTATACTATAGAGTCGACCTCTGAGGTCTCCCTCTATGCTATAGGGTCAACTTTTGAGGTCTTCCTCTATTCTACGGAGTCGACTTCTGAGGTCTTCCTCTATTCTACAGAGTCGACCTCTGAGGTCTTTCTCTTTACCATAGAATCGAACTCAGAGGTTTTCCTCTATTTTATAGAGTCGACCTCTGAGTTCTTCCTCTATTGACTCGAGGTCTTCCTCTGTTCTATAGAGTCGACCTCTGAGGTCTTCCTCTATTATATAGAGTCGACCTCTGAGTTCTCCCTCTGTTTTATAGAATCAACCTCAGAGGTCTTCCTTTATGCCATAGAGTCGACCTCTGAGGTGTTCCTCTATTCTATAGAGTCGACCTCTGAGGTGTTCCTCTATTCAATAGAGTCGACCTCTGAGGCCTTCCTCTGTACAATAGAGTCGACTTCTGAAGTCTTCCTCTATTCTCTAGAGTCGACCTCTGAGGCCTTCCTCTATTCTGTAGAGTCTGTAGAGTCGACCTCTGAGGTCTTGCTCTGTTCTATAGAGTTGATCTCTGAAGACTTCCTCTATTCTATAGAGTCGATCTATGAGTCTTCCTTTGTACTATTGAGTCGACCTGTGAGGACTTCCTCTGTAATATAGAATCGACCTTTGAGGTCTTCCTCCATTATATGGAATCGACCTCTGGTGTCTGCCTCTATTCCATAGTGACGACCTCTGAGTTCATACTCTTTTCTATAGAGTCGATCTCTGAGGTCTTCCTCCATGATGTAGCGTCGACCTCTGAGGTTTTCCTCTATACTATGGAGTGAACCTCTGAGGTCTTCCCCTATACTATAGAGTCGATCTCTGAGGTTTTCCTCTATTGTACAGAGTCGACCTTAGGTCTTCCTCTATGCTATAGAGTCTACATCTGAGGTCTTCATCTATTGTATAGAGTCGACCTCTGAGATCTCCCTCTATTCTGTAGAGTTGGCCTCTGAGGTCTTACTCTATGCCTAACATCTCCTTATTTTTTTATAATTTCCGAAATTAATAATATAATGTTTAAAAAGTATAAGACTTTTTAATTTCCAAATTGATTTTCTATACCCCAAACATCTCTAAATCTCTGACAAGCGTAACTAATTCCTTGGTTACTTTGTAACACATAATGGAGGCAAACACTTACCAATTCATTACGAATATGACGCGTCGGACGTGTGTGTCTCTTCTTTTTTTGGCCAAACTAATTACGGAAATGTCAAACGGCGGTAGCGTTTGTGTGCCTTTTATAAAAAATGCAAATTATGCTAAAAGTATTGTTTACCGCCTTTGGAGTTAATGCACCATTTTAGTTGTGGTGCAGTCAGTGACGGCCGACGATTTGTGAGGTCTTTCTGTTTATGTGCGCTTAAATCGCAAAGAAAAGGCAACGTGTTTTTTTTCTTTTGTTTTCTTGCCATCCATCCGCTGGCGATAAGACGCTAAGAAAGAGATTTCGTGTGTTGCATTACTGCTGTAAATGACGCTTCGCTTGACTTTGACGTGACGACGACGACGATGATGCGCCATGAATGCACGTATTATGCGAATTTTACATGCATCACATGCCGCATAAGCGGCGGCATTCAGGGCGAATAAACTACCAGACTGACGGCGGACGGACGGACAAACGAACTGACTGACATGACAAGTGAGGGAGAGAATGTGGGTGAATGAGTGCTGTGGCGGTAACCACTAAAAAAGTGTTGTTGTTTGTGATATTTTAATAATAAGAAAATCACACAAAACATCTCCTCTTCGCTGCCCCCCGTGAAACCTCTCAAACTTCTTCTTCTTGGCTTGGCAAAGCTAAGCCTTTAGTTTGGTTTTAGTTGACGATAGTAGTAGCGGTGGAAGAGAAAAGTCCATAAACTCTGGAAAACTTTTGTTTTGATTACTAGTGTTATTCTTAGGAACATTATTGTGGTTATAGCGGTTGTTATGCTGTGCTTTGTTCTTATATGGATTTTTTTTCTTCTAAAAACCACAATTTTAACGACATTTCAAGAGGGTACACTCGAAGAAATGTTGAGAGTAATAAGTAACAAGAGTCGACTACTGAAGTATTATTTATACCAGAGTCGACCAATGTTGTCTCCTCTATGTAAGAGTCGTTCACTAGGATCATCATTCGAGCACTCAGATCTTCTTCTTGACCAGAGTCACCAGTGGGAACTTCTTCTACACCAGAGTCGAACACATTTGAAAGAGTCAGACCTTAACACATCAGATAGAATTATACCTGAAAGATATAATAAGAAAGCTGAGACCCTAAGTATGTTCGGCTGAAATCCATTTTAGGGTATTTAAACTCATTTAAGCTAACTCTAGAAACTAGTACAGATCCACTTCTTCTGTTTCATTTCACACAAAGGGTTCTTCCGCAAATAATGAACTCTATAGACATATCACAATGGGTAATACCGGCCATCGAGAGAATCAGGAGGAGCCGCCCTTTCAACATAATCGAATAAAAACCTATGTTGAACTGTCAACTCGTCTGGATGTCCACGAATACTTATCTTTTTGGGGTAACGAAACGATATAGATAATCGTGTTATTTTAGTAAAATATTTGTCGAAGTGTCTTCTAAATGTCTTTCTCGGAGGTGGCATATATATATATATTTCAAAACTTTTCGCTTCACATTCGTCAGTGATAGCTCAGCATTTTTTTTTTTTAAATTTCTGAAGAACCTTTCTTGATAAACTCAGATTTGAGTCGAAATTATTCAGAGTGTGTTGATATTATTAAGGGTTCTCTGCAAACACAGTGCTTTAAAACCAACCGAATTTCGATTCCTTTGGTTGAAAAGTCGGAATATAATTATAAAATTTTATAATAATCAGATATCACATATAAAATATATATTTCCAGCTTTTAATGGAAATTAATATTAAATTATTATTATTATATTTTTTCTTATCCTTATTTAATTATTTTTATTCTATTATTTTTTTCGAGTGTACTAAAAAAGCGAAACTTCTTGCGTCTTTTTATAGGTGTCTTTAACACGACGCTTTTGTTATTTGACGTTTAATGAATGAAGGAATGGAATGAATGACTCTGCTGGATGGATGGATGGCTGGTTGGATAGATGGCTAGATGGCTGAATGCATGGAAGAAGCAAGAAGAAAGAAACCTACTGCGATGAGACACACGTCAAACCGACAGCAACAGCAGTTCATTGGGTGGGTGTTCGCGGGCTCACTCATTCATTCAGGCAAATTCTCGAGTCACTGCTCCACAACAACAAAAGCCACAGCAGGAGAGTAAAACAACAACTGAAACAACAACAACGACGACAATAGCAAAACCAAAGAAATGATGTATGGTTTTGTCGCCTGTCATTTTACTGGAGAATTATGTTTTTAATATTCACTTACAAACATTCACACATACAATTACACATTCGTACACACATAGGTATATGGATATATATTTACAAATACAAGTACATACAGACAATGCATATTTGTCTGCAAGCGATGTGAAGAGATGTTGTACGATTCACTATACACATTAAAAGTAAACATACATTCAAATAAGGTTATCGTTATTTGGACTAAAACCGTAATATTTTGTTATATCTGAAACCCGTTCCTAATTATGTATAACCTCACTTTAGTGAAGATATAATCCACTTTCTTAGGAAAAGTTGTAGAAGACAACCGTTTCCTAAGGAAAATTTGCAAGAGACCACCTTTTCCTAAGGAAAAGTTGTCAGGGACCACCTTTTCCTAAGGAAAAGTTGTCAGAGACCACCTTTTCCTAAGGACATGTTGTCAGAGACCACTTTTCCTAAGGAAAAGTTGTCAGAGACCCCCTTTTCCTAAGGAATAGTTGTCAGAGACCAAATTTTCCCAAGGAAACGTAGTCAGCGACCACTTTTTCCGAAGGAACAATTGTCGGAGACCACTTTTTTCCTAAGGAAAAGTTGTCAGAGAGCACCTTTTCCTAAGGATAAGTTGTCAGAGACCACCTTTGCATAAGGAAAAGTTGTCAGAGACCACCTTTTCCTAATGAAAAGTTGTCAGATGCCACCTTTTACTAAGGAAAAGTTGTCACAGACAAACCTTTTCCTAACGAAAAGTTGTCAGAGACCACCTTTTCCTAACGAAAAGTTGTCAGAGACCACCTTTTCCTAACGAAAAGTTGTCAGAGACCACCTTTTCCTAAGGAAAAGTTTTCAGCGACCACCTTTTCCGAAGGTACAATTGTCATAGACCACTCTTTTTCTAAGGAAAAGTTGTCAGAGAGCACATTTTCCTAACGAAATGTTGTCAGAGACCACATTTTCCAAAAGAAAAGTTGTCAGAGACCACCTTTTCCTAAGTAAAAGTTGTCAAAGACCACCTTTTCCCAAGGAAAAGTAGTCAGCGACCACCTTTTCCGAAGAAAAAGTTGACACAGAACAACTTTTCCTAAGAAAAAGTTGTCAGAGACCATCATTTACTAAGGAAAAGTTGTCAGAGACCACCTTTTTCTAAGGAAAATTTGTCAGAGACCACCTTTTCTAAAGGAAAAGTTGTCAGAAACCACATTTTTCTAAGGAGAAGACGTCACAGACCACTTTTTCTAAGGAAAAGTTGTCAGAGGCCACCTCTTTCTAAGGAAAAGTTGTCAGAGACCACCTTTTTCTAAGGAAAATTTGCCAGAGACCACCTTTTCTAAGAAAAATTTGTCAGATACCACATTTTCTAAAGGAAAAGTTTATAGAGACCATCATTTCCTAAGGAAAAGTTGTCGGAGACCACCTTTTCCTCAGGAAAAGCTGTCGGAGACCACCTTTTCCTAAGGAAAAGCTGTCGGAGACCATCTTTCCCTAAGGAAAAGCTGTCGGAGACCACCTTTTCCTAAGGAAAAGTTGTCGGAGACCACCCTTTCCTAAGGAAAGGTTGTCGGAGGCCAACTTTTCCTAAGGAAAGGTTGTCTTAGACCACCTTGTCCTAAGGAAAAGTTGTCGGAGACCGCCTTTTTCTAAGGAAAAGTTGTTGGAGACCGCCATTTCCTAAGAAAAAGTTGTCGGAGACCATATTTTCCTAAGGAAAAATTGTCAGAGACCAGAGGAAATGTTTTAAGAAGGCACCTTCTCCTAAGGAAAATTAGTCAGAGACCACCTTTTCCTAAAGAAAAGTTGCAAGAGACCACGTTTTCCTAAGAAAAAGTTCCTAAGAAAAAGTTCCTAAGGAAAAGTTGTCAGAGACCACTTTTCCTAATGAAAAGTTGTCAGAGACCACCTTCTCCTAAGGAAAAGCTGTCAGAGATCCCCTTTTCCTAAGGAAAAGTTGTAACAGATCACCTTTTGCGAATGAAAAGTTGTAACATATTACCTTTTGTGAAGGAAAAGGTGGTCTCTGACAATTTTTCCCTAGGAAAAGGTGGTCTCCGACAACCATTCCTTAGTAAAAGGTGGTCTCCGATAAAATTTCCTTATGAAAAGGTGGTCTGCGACAACCTTTACTTAGGAAAAGGTGGTCTCCGAAAACCTTCCCTTAGGAAAAGTTGGTCCCTGACAACATATCCTTATGAAAAGGTGGCCTCCTACAACATCTCCTTAGGAAAAGGTGGTCTCCTACAAATTTTCCATTTTATCTAGCGAAAATGTGTTCTCTGACTACTTTTCCTTAGGAAAGACGGTCTCTGATAAATTTTCCCTAAGTTGTCGGAGAACACATTTTCCTAATGAAAAGTTGTCGGAGAACACCTTTTCCTAATGAAAAGTTATCGGAGACCACCTTTTGCTAAGGAAAAGTTGTCGGAGATCACATTTCCTTAAGGTAAAGTTGTCAGATACCACCTTTTCCTATGGAACAGTTGTCGATGGCCACCTCTTCCTAAGGAAAATTTGATAGAGGATATTGTTTAGTCGATTCCACCCTACTACCTTTGTTTTACTTGTTTTCTTCGATCATATTAAATCATCTGTCATTGATTTTGTCAGAGACCACCAGTTTTTTTTTGTAAGAGACCACCTTTTCCTAAGGAAAAGTTGTCAAAGTCCACATTTTCCTAAGGAAAATTTGTTAAAGTCCACCTTTTCTAAAGGAAAAGATGTCAGAGATCACCTTTTCCTAAGGAAAAGTTGCCAGAGATCACCTTTTCCTAAGGAAAAGTTGTCAGACATCACCTTTTCCTAAGGAAAAGTTGTCAGACATCACCTTTTCCTAAGGAAAAGTTGTCAGAGACCATCTTTTCCTAAGGAAATGTTTTAAGAACGCGCCTTCTCCTAAGGAAAAGTTGTCAGACTCCACCTTTCCCCAAGGAAAGTAGTCAGAGATAACCTCTTCCCAAGCAAAAGTATTCGGAGACCACCTTTTCCTAAAGAAAAGTTGTCAGAGTCCTTTTTTCCAATGGAAGAGTAGTTAGAGACCACCTTTTCTTAAGGAAAAGTTGTCAGAGACCACCTTTTTCTAAGGAAAAGTTGTGATAGAACATATTTTTCCTAAGGAAGTTGTCAGAGACCACCTTTTCCTAAGAAAAGGTTGTCCTGAACAAATGTTGTAAGTTACCACAATTTCCTAAGGAAAAGTTGTAACAGACCAGCTTTTCCTAAGAAAAAATTGTCCAAGACTAGTTTTTTCTAAGGAATGATTGTCAGAATCCACCATTTCCAAAGGAAAAGTTGTCAGTTGTCCATTTTTCAAAGGAGAATTTATCATAGACCACCTTTCCCGAAGAAAAAGATGTCAGAGACCACCTTTTCATAAGGAAAAGTTATCAGAGACCACCTTTTCCTAAGGAAAAGTTGTCAGAGACCACCTTATCCTAAAGAAAAGTTGTCAGAGACCACCTTATCCTAAAGAAAAGTTGTCGGAGACCGCCTTTTCCTAACGAAAAGTTATCGGAGAACACCTTTTCCTAATGAAAAGTTATCGGAGACCACCTTTTGGTAAGGAAAAGTTATCGGAGACCACTTTTCCTTAAGTAAAAGTTGTCAGATACCACCTTTTCCTATGGAATTGTTGTCGATGACTACCTCTTCATAAGGAAAATTTGATAGAGGACATTGTTGAGTAGATTCCACCCGACTAGCTTGGTTTTACTTGTTTTCTTCAATCATATTAAATCATCTGTCATTAATTTTTGATCGCTTGTCTTCCATCTTCTATGTACCTTCTTTATGACCTCTTGCATTAATGTAGGCATACTCTGTCTCTGTACTGTACTCCACATTGTGTGTGAATATGTGAATCCTTTTGTTATTCAGCCGTCTTTTCAATGGAACACACTGTGAATGAGTTGTACTCATGTGACGATACGACTGTAAGTGAATTGCATTGTATTTGTGCTGCGATAAGAAGTCATGTTCAAGAAATTATGCACAGACTTTTATTTGTATTGTTTCTTCGCATTTTTTGCCTTTCTGTTGTATTTTTATTTCTTTGTAAATAATAGACTTGTACTTTTGTTATTTATTGTTGAGTTGTTGTTGGTTTTCACCCATTGTGAAAAACTCACGAGAGACCTCACCTAGGTTTAACGGCTCATGAAGGGGGATGGAACTTCTGTGGTAACTTAAAGCTATTTTTGGTAAAAAAAATATTGTATGACAAATTTAAATTAAATAAATTTTGTAAAAATGGAAAAAGTTTTAATTAATTTGTCTCCCCCTAAAAGAAGATCACTTCAGCGTCTAATATGTTTAAATTACAACTTTCCATTTATACTTCTTCTGCAGTTCTTTCCTAAACTGAACCTTTTTATAATTTCAAGCTTTTCTCTTCCTTGTCCTTCTCTTCTAAGGAAGAAACATCCCCATTGATATTCACATTCATGAAATACCAATAAATTGCAAACGTTTGTGACAGAAACCGGTAAACGATATTTTCAAAGGGGGCCAACACGAAAAGTAGAACAAAAACACAAATGATAAATTGCCACATATTTCAAGGTGCAAACGTTGCAGTATTTTTGGTCAAATAAAGGTTTTTGCATCTGAGATGGACATAAATTTTGCATACACGCTCGCTCACACATACACACGAACACAGACAAAAAGGAATGAAAGCGAAAAAAAGTGGCCCAAAAAATGGTTTATGACCGGCGGAAGAAAAAAAAAAACGGAATTTCATACGATTTCATTGCCTGAGTAACACCCTCAAGTGAAAGCTAAAAGAGGCGATCATCAAATTCTAAACTTATTTCCTTTGGCAGGAAACTACACTCATAGAAAAAAAAACCTGTACTAAACGTAGTCAAACTGAGTACATAAGGGGATGACACTTTTGTGCACAAATCAACCAGAATGTGGTCAATTCGACATCATAGATGCGAACAAAAATATTATGTTAAGAAAGTTTTTATGGAGATTTAAATTTCAATTACACAAAGCGCGAAAAAAATTTTATTTTTCGGGATGAAATCTTTTCTTTATTTTTTTTAACTTTTTTTAAACGTACGAGGATTATATTTTTAAAATCTATTTTTCATAACAACGTTTTCAATTTTTCATAAAATATAAATAGTTTCAGGACTACTGCAAGAGAACATATCTCTCACTCACTTCAAGTGTGTCAAAATTGAAAATGTTTGAGGTTGCATTACAAAAATTCAAATTTTGCAAATGTCCATAAATTAATCTCAGCGAAATTTGGTTTATAAGTAAACAACCATATTTCGGATTATTCAAGCGCATTTAAATATCTTATTTCATGTTACATATCTTTTTATACGGACCTTATGTTACACATCTTGGTAATTTTCAATTTTGAGTTATGTCACTCTTGAAGTGAGTGAGCGATATGTGGAAGTGACAAACTTCACTTACTGGTAATTTGGAAGTACTTCAAACTGTATTTCTTTTGAATTACTTCCATATTTGTTTGCTGGGTAAGTAAGCCATGGCCTATAAGGATTGTGAAAAAATATTTACTTTATTTTAAGGACTTCACTTCAAAGACGTTTTAATCTTTTATATAAGATCAATCCTCACTTACAATCTAAAAAAATTACTTATGATTACGTAAATAGTCCTAACTGAATGTCAGTGCTTTAAAGATTAGTGCATCTTTGGAGTAAACACTTCGAAAAAAATTGTATTTCAGTGTAGACGTATTATAACCACATTGTTAACATAACTTATGTTAACACAAAGTTTTCTCAAATTAATTGACAGCGATGTTTCAGTGATCAAGTTTTTTTCCCTCAGTGTACCACCCTTGCCGATTTAGTGGCGACAAGGACATTTGGGCAGAAATTATTGATGTCCTGCGTCAAACAAACCATCGCAATGGGAGCAGCAGCAGCACGCGAAGGCATTTTACAAAAACTTTTTCTTTCACAATTTCCCTTTTTTCGGTGTCATTTAGGACATAGGGTGTTATGAATGGTTAGTTTTTCATTTTAATTTTTTTGAAAACGGCTTTTTGAACGAATCACTAATGCTTAACTCATATTCGCCCAGCTCACTCACCTTCAATTCAAGCCCACCACCACTCACTTTTGTGAGAGAAGGAGCGAAAAAAGAAATATATGAGATTGCAACTGTCGTGGAAAAAATATATAGCTTCTGTTACGGTTTTACGAAATGGTCGATATGGGAACTTCCACAACGAGGTATGCTATGAAAGTTGAGATAATAAAAAGTTGGCATTCGCAAGAAATATATTTCAATATTCGCTAAAGTCACTTGCGTAACATCCCTAGTGTATAACGAGACTTCTCTGTGCCAATTTTTCTACAAATCGGATGACAAAAAAAATATTATAAAATGCATATATGCCAAATCGAAGGTACATATATATGGGAGCTATATGTAAATCTGAACCGATTTTAACCAAATTAAATAGGGATCGTCCTTGGGCAAAAAAAAGATATGTGTAAAGTTTTGTCGAGATCGGACCACAATTACGACCTGTACTTTGATTACAAGAATACATGCACAGACAGACGGACGGACTGGCATAGCTAAATCAACTCAGAAAGTAATTCTAAGTCGATCGGTAAAAAAACGATGGGTGTATTTCTTCTCTTTTTGGGTGTTACAAACAAATTACAATACCCTGTACCACAGTGTGGTGAAGGTATACAAATTAAAGAATTTTTTTTATTATTATTTTTTAGCAAATTTTTAACTTTTAATACAATCTTAAAAATAGCATTTGCATTACTCTATGAGCACGAATGCGAATGGAAGAAATACTTCCTGAAGTGTCTCCTTTGGTTTGTTCTCTGACGTGGAACATCTATTCCGAAGACTTCAAACCACAAGAAAAGTGGTTCGCTGCAAATGTTTTTTTTTTTAAATTAAAAAAAAATATATAAATATATATAACTAAAAAATCGCACACAAAAATGTTGTTAAATTTTTTTTCTGAAAGTACCGAAAAATACCAACATTTTTCAAATCGGACCTTAACATAACAAGTTATGACCAAAACACTCATATACAGAGTGATATCAAGCTCAAGGCCATAACATATATCTTAAAGATTTTTTAAATATCGATAACCTCTTAACGAGTTTCGGAAAAAACTCAACAAATTCCACAAAGCGTTTCTTCAGGTATACAAAAAAATATAAAAAAATGGGACAAAACAAAATCGAAATTGTTTTTGAACCCATCGATTTGGGTTATAATTCCCCATGTACAGTACTAGGGTTATTAGTATCTTTATACCCTCACTTTAGTGTGACGAGGGTATATATCATTTGCTACGGAAAAAAGTGTAACACATCGAAGGAGAGATCTAAGACCCTAAGTATGTTCGGAGGAAATCCGTTTTGGGTCATTTTAAGTCGAATGAGCAATGTCCGTCTGTCTGTCTGTCTGTCTGTCTGTCTGTCTGTCTGTCTGTGTGTCTGCTGGCTGGTGCGCACGATAACTCTCGAAAGGAGTAACCGATTGACTTCAAATTTGGTATGTGGTAATATTTTGATCTATCTCCGGATGAGTTCGAAGATGGGCCATATTGGTCTACTCCTTCTGGTACCTCCCACACAAAGGGTTAAAATTTAGTGAAATATTGATTCTTTAATAACTTCTATACTACTTTTTCGAATCTTTTGAAATTCTGCACATAATATTAGTATATTAGTCGCTATTAACTCGAGAAAAATTAGTGAAGTTGGCATGCCCCTTTTGGTACCTCCCACACAAATGGACCATTTTGCATCAAAATTTAACTGCTTATAACTTTAATACAAGTGCATAAAAATGCTTGAAATTTTCTACAGTATAATGTTTTTGTAGCGCCTATAGTCCGGTAAAAATGGACATTATTGTACAGCCCCTTTTGGTACCTCCCACACAAATGGACCGTTTCGTACCAAAAGTAAACCGCTTGTAACTTTAATACCAGTGCATACAAATACTTGAAATTTTGTACAGTGTAATGCTGTTATAGTGCCTATAGTCCAGTAAAAAGTGGGCGTTATCACCCCGCCCCTTTTTGTACCTCCCACACAAAATGACCAAATCATACCAAAATTACATAGCTCGTAACTTTAATATACCAGTGCACATAAACGCTTATAGTTCAGCACAATGCAATGTATTTAAGAATGTACTGTTTACCGAAAAATATGTGTATTTGGAAAACCCCTTCTGGTACCTCCCACACAAATTGACAGATTTATTGGTGTAATGTTATATATTACATTACTCACAAAGTGAGGGTATACCTTAGTCGGTTTACCCGACTGAAACTTTCTTACTTGTTTTATATATAGGAATATTTTTTAAATAATATTTATTTTTTTTCAAATAAGAGGTGTTATTTTGAATCACCTGGTATTTCGGTAGCTGTCACTTTTGAAGCTTTTGTTCTTTGACATTTGACAAGTAGAGACTACGCCATTACTAAAACTGGAACGATACATGATTCAGCAACGCATTGAAATTATTCAATCCCAGGGATGGTCCACGACATGATTTTGTAGGTTTACGACAGTCAGAAAGGTGTAAACGTCACATACGTCATAAACCCGTCTGAAATGTATGAAATGTCGTAAACTGTAATATCAATCTAAGGACGCTGCAGCTTTCAGCCCTTAACGTAAAAATCTGGTAGACACAATATAAAAACTAATCGAAATCCGAGATACAACTTCATTTAATTTTTTTTTTGAGAAAATATATGTTTTTGATCGAATACCAATATTTACGCACTGGTATGATATAGTGTACAACCCTTAATTAATAAGTTCAAATCGGAAAATTAACTACTTTCGGCGATAAATCTACTTTTTCAACAATGACACGCACATCTTTTCAGATCATAAAAATTCACTTTTCTTCACATCTTTTGTAGACCATTTAATTTATATTCTTGACGAACAATAAATCGTTCAGTTTCAGTTTTTTTTTGCAAAATATTATATAAGTTCTGATTCACACGAGACAATTTTTTCAAAGCAAGTATCAAAGTTTGTAGTTTGTCTGCCGCTCTCCAACAAACTTTGACACCCCACCCATTCCTGTGCTTGCTTCAAAAAATAGAAGGCCTGACTTATTCTGGAATATGGCAAAAGTCGTCATAACGCATTGGCAGCATTTGCTCTAAAATTACTGATGATCCCAGCGTCAACTGCATAATTGGAAGCCATTTTCTCCAATTGGTCTCATGTGCATTCTGATTTTCGAAATCTATTAGAATCGGAACGATCTAAAAAGTTTCTGGAAGTTTACTTTTCACTTAAAATACGAGAAAAAAAGACAACTTTGAAGGCATTGAAGAGATTCGAGATTAGAGTGAAGAATAAACCTAATTTATAAACAAATAATAATTCATTTGAACCAATAAATAAACTTGAAAGTTCAAAATAAATATTTTTTCTTTTCTATTGATTTGCTAATTATTTACTGTTAGTGACAAAGTCAAGATTCCGACATTAGGTTTACGACGTTGTATACGTATGTCGAATACGACTCAAATGTATGTCATATACGTCACAGTTTACGACGGACCATCCCTGTTCAATCCACAACAAAAATGGTGAAAATCTTGTTCGCAAAATTAAAGCATTTTTGTGTCGTCGTGAAGCACCTTGTCGGACCGCAATACAGAAATTGGTTGAAAAATTCGAGCTGTTGGGACAAGTTAGTGATGTAAAGAATAAAACCTTTGCATGTCGCTCAAGAACAACTGAGAATATTGCAGCTGTAGTCCAAAGTGTTGAAGAAAACCAAGGTTTGTCCATTCCTCGTCGTTCTTTGGAATTAGGCATTCCACAAACTTCATTACACCGTATCTTGCATGAAGACGTGGGTCTTAAGGCTTATAAAGTTCAGTTAACACAAGACCTCAAGTCGGCCAATCATCAACAACGTCGTGTCTTTGCTGATTGGAATGCAGCAAAGACACGACGCGGTTTATGGTCCGGCGGGGTAATTGGACCATACTTTTTCGAAAATGAGGTTGGATTAACAGTTACGGTGAATGGATTGCGCTATCGAGAGATGATTACTAATTTTTTATGGTGGTTTGCCGGAGAAATTTACTCTAAAATACTTTGCAATCCGAGAGAATTTTCAGAAACTTGCTGTGATTCAGTAAACTTTAAGTTAAAAAGCGGCTCTACCAATCATAATAATTCAATGTTCCGATTTAAATAAAAAGGCGTTTTTGTTCTTTTCACCTAAAAACATATCACATATAAGTTGATACACACATAGGAAGAGAAGGGAGCAAGATGTACACAGGTCCGATTAACATAAGAACCTACTCCAAGTTTAAAGACACCTAGATGAAATTCATATGGGGGAGTCACATCTACATATCCCATCCCTTCCACTTCAGGTGAAGTTATTTCCATAGAATTTACCAACTAACAACCTGAGCTTATTTTTTCTAAGATTTCTGAGATATTACATTCGTAAAGAATGCCACG
The DNA here is from genome assembly GCA_963930755.1 of Eudasyphora cyanicolor. Lineage (NCBI taxonomy): Eukaryota > Metazoa > Arthropoda > Insecta > Diptera > Muscidae > Eudasyphora > Eudasyphora cyanicolor. The sequence continues at coordinate 46,725,353 of OZ005737.1, read as the reverse complement.
CCCATTTTTCCCACCCACTTTTGGTGAAATTGCTGATACGAACTAGAGTAACATGCATACCAAATTTCGTTCATATTTGATCAACGCATTTCGGGATATTATTTATTTAAATAATGCCACGACCACTAATCCCATCAAGCCCACTTCGAGAAAAATACTAATATTGACCACAATAACTTTTAAAGCAAATTTCCTTCTTCTACGATAAACAGTTTCCGATATATTAAATATATAAAAATTACCACGCCCATTTATCCTATACCGCCCACTTTTGGTGAAATTATTAAAATGTACTCCAGTAACGCACAATCCAAATTTCGTTATTCTACGGTAAATAGTTTCCGAGATATTACATTTTTAAATAATCTTATTTAAATTTATTTCAAATTTTTCTCATAATGACCATTTGTGAAAATTGTCCTATCTATCTTCTTAACCGCTTCACGAATTTTTAAGACAGTTTCATATTTAACATTTTTGAGTTTCTCTCATACTTCCACAGCACCCAGTATTTGCCAGGCCATCTGACAACTTACACAGCTCCTGCACTGTGGGTTCATATTTTGGCATTCACCAAAAAATTTTAATTTATTGACACCATATGTGGGCAGTGAACGGGAAACGGTTTCTAGTTTATTCCATTTTCCATTTTTTTCCACGCTTGTTTCTCACTCTCTTCCGTCCATGACGTTTGTTTATGGCGTTTCTAGTTTGTGGGGTCAGCGGGCGTACGTGGGGTGCATCATGTCGACTCAGGGGCAGGCGGCCCCATTGCCATGGTCCGTGGAAAATGAAAGGCCCTTGTAACGTATGTGTACAAAATGAAATGGAATGGATTTTGGATGGTTGCGGATGGTCGTGGTGGTGGTTGTGATGCCACAGACGTGTTCGTGTGCATTTAGGAAAAGCTTTTGCTGTAAAAAGGAAATAAAATTTGATTTACTGTTGCATTTGTGAGATATTAACTACTACAACTTTCTGCTGCCGCTGCTTTTGTTGTTGTTGTTGTTGCTGCTGTTATTGTCGGCAATAAATCATCGACAAACAAACAAACCTGTGATGGCGAAGGTGAGCTCAGCGCCCCACAACCAAATAAGAGAAACGAAAAATTTGAAATAAAGTGGCATAAACATTGGCACATTCGTAGAAGGGACATTTTCGAAAGGTGGCATATTCAATGACAGCCGTGGTTTTGAGTTATGACTTGCAAATATTAGATGCTGCAAATTCGCAGAGCGAACTAGGGAACTAGGGGTCAATTTTGGTTGTTTAAAGTAAGCTAAAGTCGCAAACGTAAAGATTTTTGCCTAAAAATAATCCTAATCAATAATTTTGTTTGTTTGGAATTTTAAAACGAGGCAACTACGAGTACCAATCAATTATACGCTCGACAAGAAATTTTTTCATCAAAATTTGGTTCGAAATGGAAATGGAAATATAAAAATTTTTTGAATTGCGAGAAGTTGATAAATTAATATAAATAAATAAAAAATTATAAATTAATATAAAAACTTAATATTTCCTAAAATATTGGGTTCTTGAAGAAAAAGTAAATTTCCAGCAAAAGGAGAGGAAAATTCTTTTTTTTTTTAATTTTTTTGAAATTTTGGAAGCGTGATTAACACTGTGAACGAAAATTGACAAAAAATCAACGCTTGGAATTTTAAAACGAGGCATCTACCAATCGATCATAGATGCGAAAAGAAATTCATTCGTCAAAATTTGGTTCGAAATAAACCAGAAGTATGGAAAATTTTAAAAATATTGGGAACAGTTGAAAATTAGGATAAATTTCTTAAAAACGCAATATTTCCTAAAATATTGGGTTCTCGAAGAAAAAGTTAATTTCCTAGGGATTAGTAAGGGATCCACTATCATCCAGCAAAACGAAAGAAAAAATATTTTTTTTCTAATTTTTTTGGAATTTTGTAAAAAAAATTAACAACAAATTAAAGTCTGAAATTTTAAAACGAGGCATCTACCAATCTATTATAGACGCGAAAAGAAATTGAGTCATCAAAATTTGGTTCGAAATAAACCAGAAATATGGGAAATATAAGGAAAATTTTAAAAATAGTGGGAACAGTTGAAATATTAAGATACAATTCTTAAAAACGCAATATTTCCTAAAATATTGGGATCTCGAATACAATATGAATCTATTAAGGATCAGTAAGGGATCCGAAATCTTCCAGCAAAACGAGAGGAAAATTAAGTTTTATTATTTTTTGAAATTTTGGAAAGAATTTAAAAAAAAACCAGTAAGGAAAGGCTAAAGTCGGGCGGTGCCGACTATATAATACCCTACACCACTCTCGTAATATTGAATAACTCTGATATATAAATTTTGTAATTCATGAATAAATTGTTTACATAAACTTACTTTTGGGACATTTTATACCTAAATAATACCCTGTACCACAGTGTGGTGTAGGGTATAAAAACGATTGGATCTAAAGAGCCAAATCGGATGAAACATATATATGGGAGCTATAGCTAACTCTTAACCGATTTTCTTCAAACTCGGCAATGTTGGTTCATGGTATAAGAAACTCTACCATTCTAAATTTCAAAACGATTGGATGTAAAATATAGCTTCTATAAAACTAAAGGGCCAAATCTGACGAAACATATATATGGGAGCTATAGCTAAATCTTAACCGATTTTCTTAAAATTCGGCAATGTTGGTTCATGGATCAAGAAACTCTACCATTCTAACTTTCAAAACGATTGGACGTAAAATACAGCTTCTATAAAACTAAAGGGCCAAATCGGACGAGACATATATATGGGAGCTATAGCTAAATCTTAACCGATTTTCTTCAAATTCGGTAGCGTTGGTTCATGGATCAATAAACTCTACAATTCTAAATTTCAAAACGATTGGATGTAAAATACAGCTTCTATAGGACTAAAGGGCCAAATCGGACGAAACATATATATGGGAGCTATAGCTAAATCTTAACCGATTTTCTTCAAATTCGGTAGTGTTGGTTCATGGATCAATAAACCCTACCATCCTAAATTTCAAAACGATTGGATGCAAAATACAGCTTCTATAGAACTAAAGGGCCAAATCGGACAAAACATATATATGGGAGCTATAGCTAAATCTTAACCGATTTTCTTCAAATTCGGTAGCGTTGGTTCATGGATCAATAAACTCTACCATTCTAAATTTCAAAACGATCGGATGTAAAATACAGCTTCTATAGGACTAAAGGGCCAAATCGGACGAAAGATATATATGGGAGCTATATCTAACTCTGAACCGATTTCAACCAAATTCAATAGCGATCTTAACAGCCGCGAAATACTCTAAACTGCAAAATTTCAGAACGATCGGAGTGAAATTGCGACCTGTAGTCGACGAACAACTTTACATGGACAGACGGACGGACGGACGGACAGGCGTTAAATGGACTCAGCTAGTGATTCTGAGTCCAGAAAAAGGAGAGGAAAATTAAATTTTAGAATTTTTCTCCTTTTTTTTTAGAAATCGATTATAATTGCCAAAATAAATTGTTTGATGTACATTTTGTAGCATATAATTGAGAAATAAGGAAATTAAAAAATAATGTTTTCATGTTTCGCAACTCATCAAATTGTTACACATTCAGATAAACCCTAGTTTTTACTATTTTAAATATTAGTTCTACGAAATGGTCATAAAATAAATGAACATATTACAATTCCAATTAATTTCTAAACCTCTTCTGCTCTAACTTCTTGAGGTGTGTTGTTTAACAAAACACATTTTCATTTTATAAATATTTTAAGTTCTGTCACAAAATTACAAACTGCCTCAAACGAACCAGACAAAAAGAAAAATTGCTTGGACTAATCTAAACCCACTCACGCCATCGCCGCCACTGCCATTGCCACAACAGAAATTCACAACGACTGACATTCATCATTTTTATCACGAATTAAGATATGATCAATTCGTAAGACTCATTATTTCTTGTTTGAGGTCTCGAGTGTTTGTTTGTGGCGCGATTTGTATCTTTATCCCATTAAAAAGTGTTGATTGCTTGTTCTACGAATTAATTTATCTCACAACGATGAAGAACGTGGCGGACAATTTAATAGAGATCTATGGCAGTGATGGCGATGAGGACTCGAACCCGATGATGTCGTGAAACACATAAAGAACACAGACAACAACAACAAAAACGGACGGCATTTCGCAAACCTACAAAAACAAAATAAAAGACGACAGTAAAAATATATTCCCAAATGAATTATGGCCATAAGTTGGCTTTATGTTCATATTTATTATAGCCTCTATAGCTGATGTTGTATTCCATTTCTGTGAAAACATACCATTTATCTTCAAACGAAAATCTCCAGAGAGAGGGACGGACGTGTGCTTATAGTTACGAAAAAAACTACAAAAAAAAACAGAAACGACAAAAAATTAACGCCAACGATACAAGGAAAATGACAGCAGCAACAACATCAGCAGCCGCCGCGGCAGCAACTACAGCAATAGCAACATTTATAGCAAAAAGCTATAGAGGAATAGCAACATCAGCCCAACAGTATGAGCGACAACTGTGAAGACCAACGACTTAAACTGTCATGGTCCGTTGGAAATTTTATGAAATGCAGCTGACGCTTTCATTTAGCCAGTCATGATCATAAGCTCATAAAATTTCTTAAAATATCCTAGCCTCCCCTCCCTCACAGGCACTATTCGTTTTGAAAGGGTATTTTGAATCAGTACAAAGGTAGGGAACACTTGCAAGTTTAGAAAAAAATTGAATTGGGCTCCAGGAAAAATTACCCTAATATTTTTATGAATATGAGCCCCAAAAAGTAACAATTTTTTTGGGCTTAATTTATTTTTTTTTTCTTCTTTTTGGGATTTCATTTCATTTCTTGTCCGCTTTTTGGGGATTATTTTAATCTATAAATTTAAGATATATAATTTCATATATAATTTAATTTTTAAGGCTACGCATTAAAGATTTGTTCCACATTGCCAACTTTGGATCCTGTCCTTTGGAGAAAGTCATAAACAGAGGCCGCGGGCCTTAGGCCGACCGCGCAGGAAAATATTTTTAATTTAAAACCAGTAAGGACAGGCTAAAGTCGGGCGGGGCCGACTATATAATACCCTACACCACTCTCGAAATATTGAATAACTCTGATATATAAATTTTGTAATTCATGTATAAATTGTTTACATAAATTTACTTTTGGGACATTTTATACTTAAATAATACCCTGTACCACAGTGTGGTGTAGGGTATAAAAACGATTGGATCTAAGAGCCAAATCGGATGAAACATATATATGGGAGCTATAGCTAAATCTTTACCGATTTTCTTCAAATTCGGTAGTGTTGGTTCATGGATCAAGAAACTCTACCATTCTAAATTTCAAAATGATTGGATGTAAAATACAGCTTCTTCAGGACTAAAAAGCAAAATCGGACGAAACATATATATGGGAGCTATAGCTAAATCTTAACCGATTTTCTTCAAATTCGGCAGTGTTGGTTCATGGATCAAGAAACTCTACCATTCTAAATTTCAAAACGATCGGATGTAAAATACAGCTTCTATATGACTAAAGGGCCAAATCGGACGAAACATATATATGGGAGCTATAGCTAAATCTTAACCGATTTTCTTCAAATTCGGTAGTGTTGGTTCATGGGTCAAGAAACTCTACCATTTTAAATTTCAAAATGATTGGATGTAAAATACAGCTTCTACAGGACTAAAGAGCAAAATCGGACGAAACATATATATGGGAGCTATAGCTAAATCTTAACCGATTTTTTTCAAATTCGGCAATGTTGGTTCATGGATCAAGAAACTCTACCATTCTAAACTTCAAAACGATCGGATGTAAAATACAGCTTCTATAGGAATAAAGGACCAAATCGGACGAAAGATATATATGGGAGCTATATCTAAATCTGAACCGATTTCAACCAAATTCAATAGCGATCTTAACAGCCGCGAAATACTGTAAACTGCAAAATTTCAGAACGATCGGAGTGAAATTGCGACCTGTAGTCGACGAACAACTTTACATGGACAGACGGACGGACGGACGGACGGACGGACGGACGGACGGACAGACATCGTTAAATCGACTCAGCTAGTGATTCTGAGTCGATCGGTATACTTTAAGGTGGGTCTAGCTATAGTATTTTCAGGTGTTACAAACATCTGCCATGAAACAAACTTATAATACCCTGTACCACAGTGTGGTGTAGGGTATAAATAGGTTCGTATACGTGTATTATTACGTTCGTATACGTGTATATTTACGATGAGAAAATTTCTTAGTTTTTATCCCCTTTATTTATTATCCATAGCATCCATTTATACCAGTGTACAAAAATACTTGCAATTTTGTATTATAGCGCCTATAGCCCTGTGAAAAATGGGCGTTATCACCACGCCCCTTTCTGTACATCTCACACAAAATGGCCAGTGCACATAAACGGTTATACGGTTATATACTCCCACACAAATTGACAAAATAATTCGTTTAATATTCAATATTACATTACTCTCAAAGTGAGGGTATACCTTAGTCGGTTTACCCGACTGAAACTTTCTTACTTGTTTTTTATACCCTACACCATACTGTTGTACAGGGTATTATAAGTTTGTTTCACGGCAGATGTTTGTAACACCTGCAAATAACACAGCGAGACCCACCTTAAAGTATACCGATCGACTCAGAATCACTAGCTGAGTCGATTTAACCATGTCCGTCCGTCCGTTTGTCCGTCCGTCCGTCCGTCTGTCCATGTAAAGTTGTTCGTCGACTACAGGTCGCAATTTCACTCCGATCGTTCTGAAATTTTGCAGTTTAGAGTATTTCGCAGCTGTTAAGATCGATTTGGCCCTTTAGTCCTATAGAAGCTGTATTTTACATCCAATTGTTTTGAAATTTAGAATGGTAGAGTTTCTTGATCAATGAACCAACACTACCGAATTTGAAGAAAATCGGTTAAGATTTAGCTATAGCTCCCATATACATGTTTCGTCCGATTTGGCCCTTTAGTCCTGTAGAAGCTGTATTTTAATCCAATCATTTTGAAATTTAGAATGGTAGAGTTTATTGATCTATGAACCAACACTGCCGAATTTGAAGAAAATCGGTTAAGATTTAGCTATAGCTCCCATATATATGTTTCGTCCGATTTGGCCCTTTAGTCCTATAAAAGCTGTATTTTACATCCAATCGTTTTGAAATTTAGAATGGTAGAGTTTCTTGATCCATGAAGCAACACTACCGAATTTGAAGGAAATCGGTTAAGATTAACTATAGCTCCCATATATATGTTTCGTCCGATTTGGCCCTTTAGTTCTATAGAAGCTATATTTTGCATCCAATCGTTTTGAAATTTAGAATGGTAGAGTTTCTTGATTCATGAACCAACATTGCCGAATTTGAAGAAAATCGGTAAAGATTTAGCTATAGCTCCCATATATATGTTTCATCCGATTAGGCTCTTTAGATCCAATCGTTTTTATACCCTACACCACACTGTGGTACAGGGTATTATTTAAGTATAAAATGTCCCAAAAGTAAATTTATGTAAACAATTTATACATGAATTACAAAATTTATATTTCAGAGTTATTCAATATTACGAGAGTAGTGTAGGGTATTATATAGTCGGCACCGCCCGACTTTAGCCTTTCCTTACTGGTTTTTTTTATATTTCTCTGCCGACTTTTTGCCTCGTTCACATTGTCTCAATTTAAAACGTTTTTAAGCAGGCGATTACGAAAATACAAGACTTTAACGCGATTCGCTTGTTACCGTAATATGTACAGATATTTGAGGCTTGGTTCTCATAATGTCGTGTCGTGAGTTAATTTTGCTGCTGTCTCGGCGAAATATGAAATATGATGTCTATTTTAGCTTTATTTATGACTTTTTTGTGTTGTTTCAAGAAATGATGATCACGAACATTTAACAGTTGCCAATGAAAATATGTTTATTGGATGGGGTATAACGAAAAAATAAATATTAAAGAAATAGGCGTCGGGTTTAGAGTACACTTTTATAATAACACTGTGTGTGCAAAATTCATTTTAAAAATGCATCGAATGGCATTTTTTCCTGTGACATCGCGTTTTGAGATATTTAGCCAACAAGTTTGTTGGGTGAATAAAGAGGTTAATAAATTCAGACACAATTTAATATAGGATGATTTGAGAAAAGATGTTTCATGTCAAAAAACAAAATAAAGGAGACACTTCAAGAAGTATTTCTCCCAAAACTCCCGAACATCCCCATTCAAAAATAATGTTATATTAATAGTTGTGGAAATCGATGCATTTTTGGGTTATGTATAGTCACAAGAAAAATGCGCTTTATTGCCACGCCCCTTTTGGTGCCTCCGAAACAAAATGTCAAAAATAAAAATTTATTTATTATGGTCATAATTTCTACATTTATCCAGGATGACGGCTTGAAAAAAATGGAACAATTATTTTTTTTCGATTTTTAATTATTTTTTTCGTGAAAGGGAAAAACGATATTACAGAAAAAAATCAATTTTCTTTTACTAGTTTTAACGGCATTACTAGTTTTAATTTTCTTTTACTAGTTTACTAAACTACGTAAAAGTTATTGTTTTATTATTTCTAGCCCTAATAATTTCCTTTAATTTAAATGGTTTCCTGTCTTTATTGAACTTATACTCCAAAACATATGTTCCAAATACTAAAGGTACCTGAAAGAAAACTGGAATTATAGAAAAAATAATTAAAAAAAAAAAACTTTATCTTATAATTTTGTTTTGGTTTCATAAAATAGAAATATTTTGCTGTTAAGTGATCACAAAATTTCTTCCTTGTCTCTCAAGGATGCTTTTTTCTGGAGTTTTAACAATTTTAGGTTTTGGAAAGAAAGTTCTGCGTTTTGACCAAATAGTAAGGGATACCAAAATTCCATCCGATTAGCCCTTTTTGAGGAGTTAAACCATTTTTAGTTTTATTAAGGATATTCAAAGTGTTGACCAAAATAAGTGATAACATAAATTAGTTCTTTTGCTCAGAACGAGTTTTTAAGGAGTTATAACGATTTTAAGTTTTGGAATGGAAATTGAAAATGTTGATAGAATGTGAACAAAATGTGCACTCCTGAATATTTATATTTTTCAGAATGAATAGTTTGAACAAAAATTATGTGATAACAAAATTAAAGGACTTATAACCATTTTAAGCTTCGGAAGAGAAATTCAAAATTATGACCAGAAAAATATGGATCACAAAATATAGTCCTCATTCGCTCTAGGTCGAAAGCTTTTTGGAGAGGAAATTAAAAATGTTTACCAGACAAAAAAGAGATTTCGGCCTTTTCGCCCAAGAATGCAACGTTGCAACCATTTCATGTTTTGGAAAAGAAATTCAAAATTTTGATAAAAAAAATAAGCAAAATTTCGTCCTTTTCCATCGATGACTCTTATTTAAGGTGTTAAACCATTTAAAATGTTGTATTGTAAATTCTAAGCTTTTACCAGTAAAATAATGGTTGATTTTTTTCCAACTTTTATTTTGTCAACACTGTTTTTGGCAGCTCAGCTGTATTTGTGTTTTCATCTTTAAACATTGTTTCTCATCCTTAAACATTGAATTGTATAGACCGTTCTATCGACTCAATTAAATATTTCATACATTTCTCTAAATTGTTTTTTTTTTAATCAAATCCCAAAGCTCTTACAAAATCACTCTATATTAATCACAAAATATAGTCATTTTTCGATCTAGGGCGAAAGTTTTATTGTAATTTAAAATGTTTACCAAAAAATAATTGTTTTCGTCGTTTTCGCTCAAGGAAGCATACGTAAGGAGTTATATCAATTTAATATTGTGAAAGTAAATTCTGCCGTTTATTCCAAAAAATCTAGGATAACTAATTTTGTTCCTTCTCGTCTTAGTTAGTTTATTTAAGAAGGTATAACCATTTTAAGTTTTGAAAATTTCGCTCTAAAACTCGTACTTAAGGAGTTATAGCCATTTTGGGCTTTGGGATGGAAATTCAAAATGTTTACACACAAATGATAACAAAAATATCAGGAAAAAGGGCATTCTATAAGAAAGTGATACAAAATGTTGTCTTTTTTGGTCTAGTACGATTATTAGAATTAGAACCATTTTCAGTTTCGAAAAGGATTTTAAAAAATAGGTGATAACGAAATTCCAGAAAGCAGCTGAATATTTAGATTTTTGGAAAGGAAATCTATATATAAAAAAATGTCAAAATGTTTGTATGTATGTATGTGTTTTATAGACGCTTAAACCTCTGGACCTAAATTACAATTTTTTATTTTGTTTGAAAGCTATGTGGTCTGAGAAGGTTTTGGAAAAACAATTTTTTTCAAAAAGTGGGCGTGACAAATAGCCGCTTGACCGCTGAGGCTCCTGCTAAAGCTAGAGAGCTGACATTTGCATACACAAAGACAGGATTGTTGTATAAACCACGTGCTACTCACTTAATCGTTTTTCGGCCAGTGGTCAGTTCTAGCCCCGGCAAAATCTTGGTAAGTACCTGTCATTATTCCCTGCATTACCAAATAATGACATCGCATTATTTGCTGCATTACTCTCGGCTTATTAATAAGGACAGAAATAAGTGATTTTTTGTTATCAAAATAAATTTGGCAAATTTTGATATAATGGAATTTTGGCTATATGTGGGATATTGTGCAAGATTTGTTTATTTTTCAACATGTTTTCAAATAATACGTGCTGATTTGAATGAGAATACCATAATTTTAACGAATATCATATGATGTTAGACCATTGAAGAATTTTTCACATCTGGGTTTGGGTTCAGATATTTGAATCTGGCATGAGGAAATTGTTTGTTTCGAGAAATGGCCATTTCTACATATCTACCATATGCATTATTCAAGTTCTTAAAATCGTGAAAATATAAGCACATATTTATGTGGTACGCCTATGCTACAAATAAGTACTTATTATGCTACTTTATTGTATGCTTTTGGGAAGTACTTCCCTCCAATGACATCCCCATATTGAAATAATGAGAAAAGTAGCAAAATAATAAGTACTTACCATTATCGAACTTTGCTTACTCGTCGGATTATTTGGTAATGAAAAATTTTGCTGGGGCGCTGTCAAATACTTGAGTTTTGTTTTTGTTCTTTCAGAAGCCTCTCATAAAATACAATATTAAAACTTTGCATGAGGTTAGGTTGAAGAGAGGAGACGTTTAAACGTCTCATGTCCATGGACATACACTTAAGCCAGTGGTTCGGCCTGTTGTGCGCTCCTTATTTATGATCTTTTTATACCTCACGAGTTACAGAAAATCGGTACTAGACACGAATTTTCTCAGTATCTTCCAGTCAATTTCTCTGAGATGAGTCAAGTCTGGCAATATGTCGGACCCGAAATGTTGGGTTCTTGCATGTGTGAAAGCCGGGCAGTGACACAGAAAATGTTCCATCGTTTCGATGTTTTCTCTGCAAGCCATGCATTCGTCGTTTCCTGCTAGTCCTATGCGATGAAGATGTGCTTGTAAGCTTGAGTGTCCCGTTAGAACACTCATCATCTTACTAATATCGATCTTGTTTAGTTTCAGAAGACCTCTGGTTTTCTTTTCATTTGGGTCACCCCACAGTATCTTTGCAGTTGCTCCTACTGTTGCGCTATTCCACGCAGTTTTATGAGCCATCACTGCCCAGTGCTTCAACTCATTTTTCGTGGCTTCGAAAGTTTCCAATTTTCCAAGTTTATTACTCGAAGTTCTCTGCCCTTTGAAGCCAAGTTGTTTGCCCGTCCATTTCCAATCACTCCGTTGTGTCCTTGTACCCAGCAAATACGCAATTGACCATGGGCTGAGTAATCATTTATCGTTCTTTTACAGTCCAACACAGTTCTGGATTTGACCCTTTCCGATGTTATTGCTTTAATCGCCATTTGGCTATCTGTGAAGATGTTGGCATATTTAGGCTTTGTCGTGTTACTGAGCCAGTTCACACACTCCGTGATTGCTCGAACTTCTGCTTGAAATACCGTGTTATGGTCAGGGAGGCGGAAGTGAAGTTAGACTTCTGGTTCATCAATAAAAAGTCCCAGACCCGTCCTTCCTCCTCGATTGGACCCATCCGTGTAGCAGCTGGTTCCCACTGGCACATGGGCCAAAGTTCCATTTTCCCAGGAGCGTCTGTCTGGCACAAACGTATCACAGGTAGCTGTAAGCCGCACTTCAGGAATGCGGTCCGAGATTTCTGGCGTTTGAATAGGACCAACTAGATATTCTAAAATCTTCTGATGGTACGACTTGCGGTCTCCATTTATCCATTCACCCATCACTTGTAGACGTCTTGCTGTGAGAGCTGCCTCACACTTTATACGGATGTCTATTGGTTGGATGTGCAGTATAGTCTCCAACGCTTTTGTTGGTGCAGTTCTAAATGCCCCGCTTATGCCTAGACAGCAAGTGTATACATTTCTTTACTGAAGGACTCTTCTATGCCCTACCTCATGCAGAGCTGTTTCCACTGATCTTCCTTTGACATAGGCGTGTTGTTTGAATTTTAGCCTGTCATCCGCTATTTTACCTTTGACCATGTTATCAATTATTCGCTCCATTGTTTTTTAACAGGAAAGAAGTAAGGCTAATGGGTCGATAAGCCTTTGGGGTCGTGTAACTCGCCTTGTCAGGCTTTGGTATGAAGACCACCCTTGATTCCTGCCAGTTTTTTGGGGTATACGAATGGGTTAGGCATGCAGTGAACACTCCAGCCAGATGAGTTGATACCAGATCCACCTCATTCTGCAGAAGTGCTGGAAATATTCCATCCGGTCCCGCAGCCTTAAAGGGAGAGAAATTTTTTATCGCTTCTTTAACCATACCATCTGTTATATCCGTAATAGGTACTTGATGCAATACATTTTCATTCTGTAACTGTTTCTCTGTCGGTTCAGCATTACCAGTCGGAAAATGAGTTTTCATCAAGAGCCTCCCGTATCCTCTATAGTTTCCATCCTTTTACCCGTTTCATCCACCAGTGTTTCGGTTTGGACATGAGTTTTTGAGAGGAACTTTTTCATTTTAGACATGCTGTTAACGCTGTCAACCTGTTCACAGAAAAGCCTCCAGGAGTTTCGTTTCGCCGATCTAACGATTTTATTGTATTCTTTGAGTCTTCTGTGGTAGTCGTCCCAATATACTGATTGTTTTTTACGCCGAGCTCTATTGTAAAGTCTGCGGACATCTTTGCCAATCGAGCGAATTTGTCCTGTCATCCAGGGTTTCTCAAAGGCAGATTTCCTTTCTCGAAGTGGGCAACTATCTTCGAATGATTTTACAAGAGCCTCGGTGATCTTCTTAACATTGATATCAATGTCTTCTGCACATAGATAATCGCGTGTAGGCTGCCCCAATCGATTTCTAAGTAGATTTCCGAATTTAGTCCAGTCGGTCTTAGCCTTATTACGGAAACTTATGGGGTTTGGCGGTGGCCGTGCAATTTAGACCTTATATAACGGTGGTCTGAATAGGAGTGTTCATCCGAAACCCTCCACTCATGAATCTCATCAATAAGATTTTCTGAACATATCGTTATATCTAATACTTCTTCCCTAATTTTGTTAACAAAGGTTGCAGTGTTTCCTATGTTAAGAGTTATGAGGTCATTTGTATTCAAAAGTTCGATAAGGGCGTGTCTCCATTTATTGGTGTTAGTACTACCCCAAGCGATATGATGGGAGTTGGCGTCACATCCAGCTAATAACTCATTACTTGTTTGTTTGGATTCCCTCACCAGACGTTGTAATTCCGACGTAGGTGGCAATGTCGGCGCATCGAATGGCAGATATATTGACGCCAGGTACATATTTCCATTACCTTGCCTCAGCACCGTTGCGTCCGATGATGACAACTCTGGAGAGAAAATAAAACATAAGTTTTTATGGCACAGAATACAAGTCCTTGGACGAGTACCTGTGTTAGCGTAGAAAAGGTTATAGTTCACATGGTTTAATCCAGTTACCTTGTTGCTAGTTGTCCATGGTTCCTGGATCAAAGCAATATGAACCCTGCCTTTATTTAAGATGCCCATCAGAGCGTTGGATGCTGTCTCGCTCCGGTGGAGGTTTATCTGGATGACCTCAATCATTGTCCTTCCAGTAAAAGTTTCTTTTGGGAGTCTATCCTATCTGGTGGCACCCCCTCATTATTTGGTAGTGGGTCATTCTCCTCCTTTCGTTCACTACCTATTACACCATCTTCCAGTCGACAATTTTGGGAGGCGGTGTTATTTTTTGTCACTCCCTCATTGTTTTGAATCGTTTTGTGGCACTTTTTATTTTGATCACCACCTTTGCTGGGAACTTCCTGCAAAAGCGGCGGTACTATTGGTGAACTGGTGGTGTTATTGATTACTTCCACGTCAGTTTTTGGCAGTGTCTCACTTGTCTCCATCCGTTCAATACCAGTGTTTGCCTCTTCAGACAGTATATTTTGACTCGATTCATCTGTCCTGCCAATCGGGACCTTTCCAATTTTGAAAAAGACTGTCCAGATCAAGAAGTACGCCATGCCCTTCGCCATGACAACATTGTTCTTGGATTCTGGGTCTATGCCCAACACGAGGAGAGTACCCTCGGTATCATCCTTCCTATAGAAGACTTCCCACTTTCTCACGGAAAGTTTTGAATTCTGTTTGCCAATGATGTCGAGTATGTACTCTGATGAGAACTTACTGGGACATCCCTTAACATATAGGGTCGTTTTTATGAGTTCAGGAATGTCGCTTTTCCTTACCAATTTTAGCTTTGCGCCGTCCCAAGGTGAGGGGAAGCTATCCACAAGTTTTACGAGGACACCAGCGCAGCGTTGTGATGCCAGCCTTAGCATCAAAACACCCCTCTCAAACTTGGAACTCATTACTTCGATTGGTGGTTCATCCGTAGATTCGAGGACGTTTTCCGCTACCCTCGTATAGACCAAATCTTCGAAGTTACTCTTTTGGTCTTCGGGGATTCTGCCAGATGCTCTACTGATATCAATTATGGCGTAGCATAGATCGTCTCGAAAATGTTGTTTAGCTATATTAGAATAAGACGGTGGCTTCTTACCCTTCTTTATGGCCAATTGATTTTTCCGTGACGCTCTGCGATAACACGTCCGTTCGCTACGACAGGCGGTGACTGACTGTACTACGAGTATTAACGGCAAATATATGAGCGAAAAATAAATTGTAGTTCTCTGAATGTGGTCAATGTAGCATTGACCACAACAATTTTCATTATTTCATTGATTTTAAAAGTTCCTTAAGAGCTAAGGATATACAAATGTATATGTGCACACTGATATCTACGGAGATGCGATAACACTATTTCGATGTCCAGTCTGAAGTGAAGCCAGACATAAAACGGCGTTTTAATTTTTTTTAAGCCTTTTCAAAATATATCGCTCACCACTTACTGTAACATATCTAATATAGTCAATTCGGTAAATTCTCAGACTGTGGGCCAACGAATTTCGATCTTTTTAAAGGCCCGTTAAGAGCTATGGTCCTACTAATTTATGTGTGTGTACTGATCACCAACGGATGCGATTTTGCATAAAGCTACTTTTGAAAAAATCCATAAGGAGCTATACACCTACGTATATATGTATATATACCGATCTTTAAGGAAATGCGTCGTCCGACCTGAGGTCAAAATATACACAAAAATCACGACAAACATTTTTGAATATATTTTTAAGAAATATATATCCCGTCTATTTCAGCGGCAATATATTTAACAAAAATGAAGCTAACTTTGGCTGCGGTCAATATGTATGAACGTGATCAGGTTTTGAATTATGTGACATAATTTTAATTATCATGACTAAACGATTATATTGAAATTTGGAACATACATAACATATTAAGCATTTTTTTCTCCGCTACGCGTTTGGACCACTGAGCGCATATTAAAATATTAATCTGAAAGTTTACACACGATTTGAGCTGCGGTCAGTGCTATAGTGACCAAAACTATCTTCAATCTTCCAAAAAATAGTGTACATATACTTTCTAATATAACAACTAAACCCATTGAATCGAAACATGGAACGAAGATATCTTTGTATGAAATGTGCAATAGTATAATAAAACTTTTGATTTTCCTAGACGCGTTTCTGACATATAGTGAATAATACCCTACTCAGATTACAGTTGCGACAAGAATAATATAATTCTTTCTGATATTTAAAGGGTCGATAAAGACCTATAATGCTATATGATGCGATGACTAAGATAAATTCACACGTTCTAATTTCCAGTTTGTGGTCAACGCAGTCGTGATCAAAAATATGTTCATACCGTTTGGGGTTTTGAGGTCATTTGTTATTATTTTCAGGAGTCTGATATACCTTCAAGTAGACTGATCCGAGATTATTATTAGAAAAATCTTCAAGCTTACGAAGTTTGGTATAGATGTATTTGACATCACTTTGAGGCCATGACTGGATCAGTGTAAGAAATTATTAGTTTAAGTATCAATATAAACATTCAGTTCTCTTAAAGCGAGAACATCAATACGTTGAGAAAGTGCGCGCGCATGAAAAATGTAGTAGTCTTCTAATTTATATGAAACTATATATTTGTGGGTGTCGAGTTTATTATACGAAACACATCACATGTCTCTATCACTAAAATGACATTTTGGGGGCTACAAAGTGCACCGGGTATCGGCTAGTTTATAATATTTATCAAACAATTTTTGATAACTACTCTAAGAAGCTTATTTAAGAAGTTATATCCATTTTAGTTATGGAAGGGAAATTCTGCATTTCGACAAAATAATAAGTGATAACAAAATTCCGTAAATTTTGCGCTGAGACGTTTATTAAGGAGTCATGACAATTCTAAAATTTTGGTAAAAAAGTGTATGATCACATATTTTTTCTTTTTTGTTCTAGGACACATATTTAAGGAGTTACAACCATTTTAAGCTTTGGAAAAAATTAAAAATATTGACCCAAAAAATGATTAATCACAAAATATAGAACATTTCGCTTTTTTAAATTTTGAAAAGAAAATTCAAAATGTTTACAAAATAATTAAAACAAAATTTGAAATAAATGGTTATTCCCGAAAACCACAGTTGTACCTTCCTGAATACTCGTATTTAGATTTTTGGGAAGAAAATTCAAAATGTTGTCCATAAGACGCTTATTTAAGGAGTTATAACCATTTAAAACTTTAGAGGGGAAATTCAAAAATTTTGACCAGATAAATATTGATCACAAAATAAAGGGTAGGTCATTTATTATTTCAATAAATTTCAACTACCGATTACTTTGACATGTGATTTGAGCCCTTTGGATTATTTTCTGTGGGGAGCCATTAAGGATAAATGTTACGCAAAGCCTCCAGAGACATTTAAAAAAGTTGCCATTGAAGAGATTCGACCCGATACAATCGAAAGTGAACTGAAAACATGGGTTGATCAGATGAGGTACTGCCATTATTAAATGACAAAGTTGAACCTTTCCAATAAAACCAGAAATTTGAAAAAAATATCGATCCTTTTTTTATAGCCGATTCAAATTTAAAATTTTAAATGACCCACCCGTTATAATCCTATTTCAATGTTTGGTGCTTTTGTAAGGAGTTATAACTATTTAAAATTTTAGAAAGGAAATTCAAACTGTTGATCAAAAAGACCCTTTATATAAAGAAGACTAAAGGCCCAACTATAATATGCTTAAGCTAACTTAAGTAATTCCGTACGGAATGTGCGTTCAGTTTCGCACCTTGCTTAAGCAAATGGGTACTGAGAGAGAGCTGAGAGAACTTAACGAAAAATTCACGTAAGTACATTATGGTTTGTCACATATGATTTATATGTGTTCGCACAGTTGCTTAAGTTGACTTAAGTCAGCTCATGCATATTATAGTTGGGCCTTAAGACCCTTATATAAGGAGTTATAACAACTTTAAGTTTGGTGACGAAATTCAAAATTTTGGAAAAATATAGCGTGCTCTATTGCGAGGTTCCCTTCTTTTTTAAAGAAAAAACATAGAAATTTCAAATTGAATGGGGAATGTTTATTATCATTTGAAAGAACAGTCTTTGGCATCTATTTTTTTTGAAGATAATGTCTATCAAATATTGGCCGTGGCTACGTCTCAGATGGTCAGTTCGTTGAGTCCAATTTTCGATGACTCGTTCGAGCATTTCGACTGGTAACTGGCGAATGACACGCGTGATGTTTTGCTGCAAGGCCTGAATCGAAGCGGGTTTGTCCGCATAAACTTTAGACTTTACATATCCCCACATAAAAAAGGCCAATCGACCGGCCCAAAACGTGAAAATATCTGCTCACCGAAGTGTTCTCTCAATAAATCCATTGATTGATGCGATGTGTGGGAAGTGGCGCCGTCTTGTTGAAACCAAATGTCGCCGAGATCACGAGCTTCAATTCAATGATTCCGGTACGTCGGATCAGGAATCGGTCAATGGCAAAAATATAGCTCTTAACGAGAGCTAAAATATTGATCATGGGTGTCAAAGTCGTGGGTCGATTGGAAATTGTTTTTTTTTTGGATTTAAAAAAAAATGGACTTAGCGCAATTGGCAAACGATTATTTTGATAATAAAACTGAATAATTTGTAAACGTTGTTAAGGCGTAAGTCTTTCCATGATGAAATGCCAAACAATACTTAACAAAAATAACTTGACAGCATGACACGACTCCCACGTGATCTGTCAAAAAAAGGCTATTGAAAAAAGCATCTCTACTTAGATCACCCATTATAAATAAATACAAAATTCCGTTTTGCTCTACGAAGTTTATTTAAGGAGTAAAACTATTTAAAGTCTTTTAAATTAACTTTAATTCTAGCCCAACTAATACAGGGTTGCTCATATTCGACGGACCCATGTTTTTTTTGGGCCCATTCCAATCGACGAGGCTTGTCCGCAGGCAACAATCTTTGCGTCAATTGAATTTTGTACGGGAATAAATGCAAATCAACGCGAATAATCCGTTGTAAAGTGGACCGAGCCATGCCCAACTGCTGAGAACCGCGTTTTTGGGATGTTCTTGGGGACCTCTCAACACTGGCTCGTACGGCAGCGATATTCTCGGCCGATCGCCTTGGTCGACTTTTATTTGGCCTCTTCGGATTAGAAAGAGCCTCACCAGTCGAAAATTTTTCGTATAAACGCTTAATGGTGTTCTTAGAAGGCGCACTTCTCACATTTTTTAATATTTTAAAAGCACGTTGAGTTTTCACAATTGACTTCTTCTGTTGAATGTAAATTTCAACTATTTCGCGTGGCGTGTATTGTTCCATGGTAAAAATCTGCTTGGACTGACGCTTCAAACGCGGTATGTCATTAAGCGATCTGACATCTCTGTCAAAAGTTATGGCGTTGCCAGATGGGTCCGTCGAATATGGGAGACCCTGTATGTGATCACAAAATATTGTCCTTTTCGCTCTAAGGCGCTAATTTAAAGGCGATAAACAAATTTTCAGTTTCGAAATATTTATTCAAAATCTTTACAAAAAAAACAAGTAAGAAAGTTTCAGTCGGATGTACCCTCAGTTTGTGGGTAATGTAATATGTATATAACATTACACTACTTAATCCGTCAATTTTTGGGGGAGGTACCAGAAGGGGCTTAACAAATACACCTATTTTTCGGTAAATAGTAGATTCTTTAAATACATTGCACTGTGCCGAACTATAAGCGTTTATGTGCACTCGTATATTAACGTTACGAGCTACCTGAGTTTCAGAAGATTCTAATAAGTAGTTTAGATGTTATTACAGAATCAATATTTCACCAAATTTTAATCCTTTGTGTGGGAGGTACCAGAAGGGGTGGGCTAATATGGCCCATCTTGGAACTTAACCGGAGATAGAAAAAAATATTACAGTATACCAAATTTGAAGACAATCGGTTACTCCTTTCGAGAGTTATCGTGCGCACCAGCCAGCAGACAGGCCGGCAGACGGACGGACAGACATTTCTCATTCGACTTAAAATAACCCAAAACTAATATCCGCCGAACATACTTAGGGTCTTAGATCACTCCTTCGATGTGTTACGTGTTTGGCCCGTTGCAAATGATATATACCCTCGTATCACTAAAGTGATAACAACATTTAATTTCAGATAAGCGGCTATTGCAGAAAATCACAGGTAGTACACCAGTGATCCTCCCCTAAAGTGTAATGGTATTCAAATATATCATTACATACACTATGGAACACACAAAAAAACAAGGTTGTGTCGACGGATTCTGATAGAGGGGGTAACAAATTCTTATGGAGGGGGATCAATATTTCCCCATTGAACATATTCTTATGATGAATCGGCATATGAAACCTTGTGATCCTTACATCTTAGGTATTCGGTGTGTTCAGCAACATTACTTTGAACACTACGAGTAACATTTTTGCGGAACATTTTAACCCTCTAGCTCTTCATCCTAGGGGTATTTTTGGTCCGTTTTGTGGAGAAGGAATAAAATCACCCCAAAAATAGGTGTTTAGCTAGTCAAAAAGTTTTACAAAAATAATTGCCATAAAATTCCTATATAAGTCTCTGAATACACTAATACTCAAAACTTAACCAAAACGCCAGAAATAAGTAAAAATTTAAAATCCTTTTCGAAAAGTTCGAAATTAAACTACAAATGTTTTGACTTATATCTGGCATTTAAGTTGAGTTTTGTGTTTTGGTGTATTCAGTGACTTATAGCAGAATTTTATGACAATTATTTTTGTAAAACTTTTTGACTCGCTTGTTTTAGCGGTGATATTTATCCTTCTTCAATAAGGAGACCATAAATACCCATGGAGCTAGAAGGTTAAAATGTTCAACAAAAATATTTTTCGTAAAATTCTACTTAAGTCAAAAATTAAGATACATTTTTAGATTAATTTCCTACTTTTTCGAATAGGTGCTAAAACTAAAAATGGATTTTAAGTTTTGACTTATTTCTGGCATTTGGGTTGAGTCTTGAGTTTTAGTGTATTCAGAGACTTATAGTAAAATTTTATGGCAAATATTTTTGTAGAACATTTTGACAGGTTAATCGCTTGTTTTAGGGGTGGTTTTTACCCTGTTCCACAAAAGGGACCCATACATTGAGGAATCTAGAGTGTAAGCAGACAGAAAATTATATTTTATTTAAACTTTAGTGGTTAGTGTTATTTTATTTAAACTTTAAACTTTAGTGGTTAGTGGATTCATCATAAGAATGGGCAAAAGAGGGAAATATTGATCCCCCTCTAAAATGACCGCTATACGTAAACTTTCAAAACGCCGATACACGTACATATATTATTTTTTACCGCCTCTATCAGAATGCGTTGTCAGAACAATGTTACATATTTTCGAAAATGTTTAATTTTGTTCCATAGTGTCAGCAGACAGAAAAATTACATATTTTGTTGCACAATGTTGTTTTTGTAATTTTGTTGTTGTATATACGGATTACTACATAGAAACATATCGTCGCCAGAAACGAAAAAGGGCCTATCAACATATTTGAAAATTTTACAGGAGAAGCATAAAACTAAATAAAACCAGTAAGGAAAGACAGAAAGTCGGGCGGGGCCGACTATATAATACCCTACACCTACCTACCAATGCGAAAATGGGCATTGCGATAAGAATTTGGCAGTGTTCATACATGTAATAAGCAAACTCTCTCTGCCGATTTTCGTACTGATCGGATATAAAACACGGTTTCTACAGCGCTTACATGTCAAATCGGGTGTAACATATATATTGGGACTATGTTAAAATCTGAACCGATTTTTCCCGAATTTGGCAGTGTTCATACATGTAATAAGAAAAAATCTCTATGTTAAATTTCGTACTGATCGGATATAAAACACGGTTTCTACAGCGCTTACATGTCAAATCGGGTGTAACATATATATTGGGACTATGTTAAAATCTGAAACGATTTTTCCCGAATTTGGCAGTGTTCATACATGTAATAAGAAAAACTCTCTCTGTTAAATTTCGTACTGATCGGATATAAAACATGATTTCTACAGCGCTTAAATGTTAAATCGGGTGAAACATATATATGGGGGCTATATCTAAATCTGAACCGACTTTCCCCGAATTTGGCAGTGTTCATACATGTAATAAGAAAACTCTCTCTGTTAAATTTCGTACGGGTCGGATATAAAACACGATTTCTACAGCGCTTAAATGTTAAATCGGGTGAAACATATATATGGTGGCTATATCTAAATCTGAACCGATTTTCCCCGAATTTGGCAGTGTTTATTCATGTAATAAGAGAACTCTCTCTGTTAAATTTCGTACCGATCGGATATAAAACACGATTTCTACAGCGCTTAAATGTTAAATCGGGTGAAACATATATATGGTGGCTATATCTAAATCTGAACCGATTTTCCCCGAATTTGGCAGTGTTTATTCATGTAATAAGAGAACTCTCTCTGCCAAATTTCGTACTGATCTGATTTAAAATACAGTTCCTACAGCGCTTACATGCCAAATCGGGTGTAACATATATATGGGGGCTATATCTAAATCTGATCGGATTTTCTCCGAATTTGGTAGTGTTCATTCACGTAATAATAAAACTCTCTCTGCCGAATTTCATAAAGATTGGATGTAAAATGTGGTTTCTACGGCGCTTGCATGTCAAATCGGGTGAAACATATATATGGGGAATATATCCAAATCTGAACCGATTTTAACCAATTTCAATAGGGATCGTCCTTGGGCCAAAAAAGAGCACTATGCTAAATTTCATCACAATCGGACCATAAATACGACCTGCACTTTGATTACAAGAATACATGGACAGACGGACAGACAGACGGACATGGCTAAATCGACTCAGAAAGTGATTCTGAGTCGATCGGTGTAATAAACAATGGGTCTATCTCTTCTCCTTTTAGGTGTTCCAAACAAATGTACAAAGTCATAATACCCTGTACCACAGTGTGGTGTAGGGTATAATGAAGAGTGCTGTCGTTAGAAAACGGGGTTTTCAGGATAATATCTAAACATAATGATGTATGTATAAAATCACACAAACATGATTTATAACTTGTTTTTAAAAATTGCGTGAAATTGGATTTTTTAACTATGAAAAAATAAATTTTTTGCTGTTAGGCCCTTTTGAATTTCATTAACAAACTCGCCATTATTAATATTACGCCGCTAAAAAATTGTCAGGATGTGTATTTTGATGCAGTGTACCGATATCCATCACAAACTGAATTTTAATTTTTCTTGTTGTTACGCCCTTTTTCGATTCTGATGACGATATTTAAAATTTCCAGTTATATTCTGTACAATAAAATCGCAGAAAATACCTTTAAACAAAATTTCAAAGTCGATATAGGTTAAAAATGTTTTCCATTTTTTGGCTCTGTCTACGTGTACATTTTAAAGTTTGACAAATAATTCTAAAAGATGTAAACAAAACTAAATAAAAATCAATAAGATTACCCTTTTTATTAAACTTTTTAGATTATTTCTATATTTTCCTTTTAAAGAAAAAAAATTTGCATCCGTTAGTATAACAAAACTAAATATTAAATATAAATAAT
Source organism: Eudasyphora cyanicolor (assembly GCA_963930755.1). Classification (NCBI taxonomy): domain Eukaryota; kingdom Metazoa; phylum Arthropoda; class Insecta; order Diptera; family Muscidae; genus Eudasyphora; species Eudasyphora cyanicolor. The sequence continues at coordinate 46,701,772 of OZ005737.1, read as the reverse complement.
TTTTTTTTCTGTTGAATATTGTATCGCATGTCATATCGTTGTGTCTTTTCTGTCAAAATTCCTATCATTTTTCGATTTTTGTAATTAATATATTTACAACCTATATACTTTACCATATTTGTAAGTATTTTCGTAAATGCAAATTAAATTTGAGAAACTTTTTTTATATTTTGATTTTATTTTTTTATTGAATTTCATGGTTTTCATCTTTGATATTTTAAAATATATAGTTACATAGTACGTTTAATTTAAATTAATTTATTTAAATATTTACTTGTTTTGTTTTTTTAGTTTTTATTGGAAAAGAATTTACATTTTAAATGTACAATGTGTTTGTGGGTGTATGGATTCATGTGTGTCGGTGTAGCATTTAAATATTTATTTTATTTTGGACAAAAATATTTCATTATTTTTAATAATATTATTGAATAAACTGTTTTTGTTGTTTTACTTGTGTGTTTGTCACATTAATAATAAATAATTGCAAATATACGTAGTTTATGATTACATTACAGTTTACATTATTTGCATATATGTATATAAATGTAAGTAGATTATAATGCTTAACTAACATCACGAGCTTGAATTTCAGTTTCACAACAAAAGTTTTTTTTTGTTTTAAATAAAATGAAAAAAAAATATTTTTTGTTTGACAAATTTAAAAAAAAACATTTGGAAACTAAAAAATGACATTATTGTTTTATTTATTTTGTTTTTTTTTGTGTTTTTATGAATAAAATTACATTAATTTTTTATATTCAGCTGTTGGCGACTATGGATGTGAAGAGCCCATACGTGGCCCATATAGAGAATAGGGGGAGAAATATTGAGCCAAGGCTGGATGCTGTTGCATTTGCAGACTGGCTAGAGAGCCTGGCGGCGCTGCCGCGGCCAGTGATGGCGGCATCATGGACGGTTTACCGTATGGATGATAGCGGGCCGCTGACAATGGACTCAAGGGCGGTGTAGGATATGTCCTCTGAAAGAGGGGATGATTGGGCGGTATGCCCCCTTGAGCCGCGGCGGTCAGAACAGATTCGGGTAATGAGGCGGTGTGAGTGCGTAAGTGCTGAAACAGTTCATCGGAAGTGGCAAAACGTTTGCCGCAATAGGGTGTGTCGCCACCTATCCACGAGCATACATAAGGCATTTGTGAAGCGGCCGCCAGTGCGGCCAATTGAGCATGGTAGGAAGAGGCAGCCGCCGCTGCCGCAGAACCACCCGTTTTGCCTTCCCTTTCACACTGCGGGCAACCCGCCGGGCAGGGTTGACCGGCGGCCTTATTCAGGAAATGTGGACTTGAAGGGCAGCCCGTGCAATAGGGATCCCGGCAAATGTTCGGTTGCATTTCCAAACCTTTCAGTCGTGCATAATTCAAATAGGGATTCAGCGAGGCAGCCTTGAACATGGGATGATGTGGCGACATTAGAGCACTGGCAGCCATTAGATCCATGGGATAGGACATGCTGGAGGGATAACCGGTGTAATAAGCAGCTGCGGAACCCGCCGCTGATGCCCCACCGCCACTAGCTGCAGCGGCAGCTTGTAAAGCTTTCATGTAACTGGCCTCTTTGGAAGCTTGGGCCAAAGCGGCGGCCTCATTGGATGCCTGAAGTCTGGCCGAGGTTGCTGCAGCTGCCGCCGAAGCTGTTGTCTGGGAAGGACTAGTCGTTGCTGATGTTGTTGTGGCGGCTGACCCCAAGGAGGAGGCCTCCAATGATCCACCATTGTGATTGAGTTCTTTGGTTTTATGTTGCTGGGCTGGACTACTCAAAGCTCGCTGATCCTGTTGCATACTGGACACTGAAGAGGGGGTGCGCCTCAGCGACGAACTCCCACCATTAATGGCCGGTGATTCACCGCGTTGCGAGGAAGCGCTTTGATTGGAATCACAACGGGTCTGCAGACCATTACTGCTGCCACTGCCACTATTTTTTGGTGTCTTCACTCTTTGATGTTGCTGTAGCTGCTGCTGCTGTTGCATATGTTGTTGCTGCTGCAGTTGCGCATGCGCATGAGCCTGTGTGAGGTTAGTCGCCTGTTCGGCATCCAAATCGATGCGTTCCCGTATGTGATTGTTGTTCGTCTCATAAGGTTTGAAACTGCATTTCACCGGTTGCGGTTGATGTGTTTGTTGCTGTGTCGTTTGCTGGTGTTGCTGCTGCTCCGCCGATCCGGTGGACACCGATGAATGACTGCTGAGCGGTGATGATTTGTCACGATTGTCCAGTGACGAGGAGGATGAGGATTTGTGTGCTTTGGTTGCTTTTTCAATATTTGCTGCCAACAATTTGGGATTTGTGGTATCGGCACCAATTGCACTGCAGGTCTGTGCCAACAGGGCCAGGGGGCTGCTTTTGGTATCCATCTGGAAAGAGTGATGAGAAGAACATTAGTGTGAGGTAGAATTAAAAATTAGGACTACTATTAATATGGGAATATATATGGTTTGTTAAATGTAAAATATGAATATATTTATTCATTAATATTAATTATGTCTCTCTATAGACAATACTTCTATAGTAAATTTAGTAAATCGATACTTCCATTCTAAAAAATGCTCAGGACAAAAAAAAGTTGTTCAGGAGAGGCGATCAAAGTTTGATGATTTTTTTTTAAATATGTGTGGAAATCCTTTATAATGCAAATCGAATGACCTGTACTGTTTTGTGAATATCTTTTGATTGGGTTGACGGACAAACACCACATTTTGACTGAAAATAATTTGGAATATTTAGAAATCGACCATTCAATCTCCCTGAAACCATGCTATGTCGACTTGAGCAATCGCTTTGATTACCAATTATCAACTCTATTTTCAATATTCGAAATCGAAAATATTTCTCCGATCAGTTTACTCCACCCTAATGTATAACCTCCTCTCGTTAGGGATAGGTTACAATAAAACATCTTTCATCAGAATAAGTATTTCCGTGCAATATTTGTATTGTTTGCTCTGCCATTCAGCCGTATATCTGTCTTCCAGTCTGTCATATTTATTTACACAAAATATCTTCCACATCAATAACGTGTTTCTGTTTATCGCAAAATGTAATTTATTGCTGTCAGTCTTTTTTCTTTCAAAAGTAAATATTTATTGAATAATTAAATGATGACTGTTCGAGAAATTCACAAATCTTGTCAAAATGCAATGTAAACAGTAATAAATTACCTAACAAAAAAAAGGTGCAAAATGATTGTTCACACCAAAATTGGGAACGCACAGCGAGCAGACATTAATCATTTGAGAGGAAATAAACAAAGGAAAAAATGACATATTTACATTATTTCTTGTTTGTCAATAATGAAGTTCACAATCATGTTAATTTTCATTTAACACCGGATGTTACACCCATTTCCTTATATATATTTCCCCTCCACCGCAAAGAAGAATTCTTCCACTTTCAGTTCCATTCCGGTTTTTGATTATATTTAATATTTTCGTCACTTTGTTTAATAAGCCAAATTGTGTCATTAAAATCCATTAACAATTTTATTGTCTCCGCTCCAAAAATGCGGTGGGGTGGTTGATCATAAACTGTGTGGATCATAAAGATAACTGTTTGTAATAATAATAATAATCATAATAGTAATATGTACTCATAGTGCAGCTATAAAAATATTAAACAAGTTATTCCGAGAACCGTATTAACCTTAATTAAAACACCCCTATAATAAACACCAATAAATGGTGTTTATTATAATAAACACCAATAAATGGTGTTATACAAACACAGTTGGCACAGACGAGGCAAACGCCATAAAAATATCACTGAAATTCAATCATAAATTTAATTACAAAAAAATATCAGCTAGCGATCGTAAAAATTTCAACAATTTTTTGAAATCATACACTTGAGCACAAATGCGATGAACGAATGAAATTATGGCATTTATTTGTTTTTTATATTAGGAAAAAAACGAACACTATAGTCGGCAAAACTTTTAGGAAGAGCTCTTAAAACTTACGGGAAAATGTTTTTACTGAAACAAGATATTAGATGCCACTCAGCGAGGGACTTAAAATAAGAAAATAAAGCCTAGAGTCTGACGGAGGCTTCTATATGATACTCTATACCATCTTTATAAAGCAGAAAAAAGAAAACATACTTTGTCTCAAAATCTGAAACGATCACCATAACACTAATTTAGTTCGTTGTTACATTGAAAAGCTATTCTCTTCGAAATTGTCTACAAATAATACATATTATAAACCAAATCGATGATAGATAGCTAGCTACATTTAATCTCAATTTCGTTTCACGAAAAAATATTGCATCGTCGAAGTGAAATAGTAGAAAATATTTGCACCTTTTAAGTCGAAATGATGTAGTACCCCACATTTAAATTAACTCAAATTTTAGTATTTCTTAAATGTGTTAGGAAAGTGCAATTTTCGGGAAAAGGGCATTGTACATGTAATATTGATTAAAATATTACATGGACCAACAGACAGACGAAAATTGCACAATTGACTGCGAAAGTGATTCTAAAGTCATAATATTCCTAGTGGAAATGAAATGTAAATTTACCCGAATTTACAAATCACGTACGGATTAATTGATATTAATTAGTTGGGGTTAAATACATCAATAATTATCAATGGATGTGGTATGTCGAGCATACGATTGAGCACAGAAATATAATTCGTAATTGACGATAAGTAGGGTTATCTACTCAATAGATGAAGACCAGTTAGATTGACTACTCCTTAGTCAATGAAAAGCTGGGCTTTTTCCTCCTTAGAATAAGACCAGATGGGTTATCTACTCCTTAGTCAAAGACAGTAGGGTTACCTACATCTCTTAGTTGACAGTCAGTTGGGTTATCTAATCCTTAATAGGCAACCGGTTGGGTTATCTACTCCTTAGATGACACCAGTAGGGTTATCTACACCATAGTTGATAACCAATTGGGTTATCTACTATTTAGTCGACTACTAGTTGGGTTATTTACTTCATAGTTGACGACCCATTTGGTTATCTGCACCTTAGTTAACAACCAGTTGGTTCATCTACTCCTTCCTTGACGAAAATTTGAGCTATCTACTCTTTAGTTGACGACCAATTGGGACATCTGTTCCTTAGATAATGACCAGTTGGGTTATCTATTCCTTCTCCGATGACCTATTGGGTTATCTACACCTTAGATGACGACCAATTGATTTATTTACTCCTTAGATGACAACCAGTTGGTTTATCTACTTCTTAGTAGACGTCCAGCTGTGTTATCTACTCCTTAGTAGACCACCAATAGTGTTATCTACGCCCTAGTAGACGACCAGTTGTGTTATATACTCTTTAGTTGACAACCAGTTGTGATATATACTCCTTAGTAGACGATCAGTTGGGTTATCTACTCCTTAGTCGATGACTAGTTTGGCTTCCTACTCCTTAGATAACGACCTGTTGTGTTCTACTCCATTGTCGAAAACCAGGTGGGCTATCTAATCCTTAGTAGACCACCAGTTGGAATATTTGTTCCCTAGATGACGTCCAGTTGAGTTATCTATTTCTTTGCCGACGAACAGCTGGGTTATCTACGACTTAGTCGACTACTAGTTGTTTTTTTTACTTCATAGTTGAAGACAAGTTCGATTATCTACACCTTAGTTGGCAACCAGTGGGTTTACCTACTCCTTCATTGACGAAACTTTCAGCTATATATTCCTTAGTTGACGACAAGTTGCTCCTTAGATAACGACCAGTTGGGTTATCTATTCTTAGCAGGCGACCAGTTGTGTTATCGAAACCTTATTGGACATTCAGTCGGGTTATCTACACTTTAGTCGAAAACCATTTGGGTTATCTACACCTAAGTCGAAAATCATTTGGGTTATCTACAACTTTGATGACGATCTGTTGAGTTATCTGCACCTTAATCGTCGACAGTTGGGTTATCCACTCCTTAGATGACGACCAGTTGGGTTATCTTCTCCGTAGTTGTCGACCAGTTGGGTTATTTACTCCTAAGGTGACGAAATTGTGGGTACCTACTCCTTAGACGGCCACAAGTTTGGCTACCTACTCCTGAGATGACGATCTGTGTTCATTGTCGACAACCAGTTGGGCTAGCTACTCCTTAGTAGACGAGCGGTTAGGATATCAGTTCCTTACTTGACGACCAGTTGAGTTATCTATTTGTTAGCCGACGACCAGTTGTGTTATCTGCACCTTAGTTGACAACAATTTGGGTTATCTACACCTTAGTTGATGTCCATTTGGGTTATCTAAAATTTAGTTGACAACCAGTTGGATTATCTACTCCCCATAAGATGACCAGTTTGGTTATATACTCCTTAGTACACCTCTTTAGATGATGACCAGTTTGGTTATTTACTCATCAGAAGGCGAGCAGTTGGGTTGTCTGCTCTCTAGTTGGCGACCAGTTTTGTTTATTTAGTCCTTAGATGACGACCAGTTAGGTTAAATACTCCTTAGATGAAGACCAGTTAGGCTATATACCTTTTAGTCGACAACCAGTTGAGTTATATACAACTTAGTTGACAACTAGTTGAGTTATCTACTCCTTAGTCGACGACCAGTTGGGTTACCTACACCTCAGATGACGACCACTTGGGTAACCTGCACGACGACCATTTGGGTTACCTACTTCTTAGTGGACTACCAGTAAAGTTACCTACACCTTAGATAATGACCAGTTGGATTATCTACTCCTTAAGTGACGTCCAGTTAAGTTATCTACTCCTTAGACGACGACCACTTGGGCTAGCTAGATGACGAAGAGTTGGGATATCTACTTCTTAGATGACGAGCAATTGGGCTATCTACTTATAAGTCGGCAACCAGTTGCATTATCTACTCCTTAGATGACACAAATTGGGTTATCTACTTGACGAGCACTTAGATTTCTCACTCCTAAAAAGACGACCAGTTGGGTTATCTACTCCTTTTTAGATGACTAGTTCGGACTATTTGGGAGCGGTTTTTTGAATTTCAACGATTACTTATATAGTAAACATTTAATTCGTTTCAAATGTTACTTTGTTTGATATTAAAATGTAAGATATCGAGGTATCCATTACGTGGTTTCCAAAACGCCGGTCTGACAAGGCTGTCACCTGTTAAATATCTGTCGTTTGCAAAGGTTTGCAATTTTCGAATATGGATCGTATAATAACAGAAGAACGCGACATCATAGTTAAAACTAACTACAAAAGTGGTGATTTAAACGTGGTCACTTTCCGAGCTTTGTGAGGTGATTTTCTAAACCTCATTTTCTCTCGGTGGTTATGTGTTCAACAAGCAAAATTGTCGCATATGGGGCTCGGAGAACCCAGAAGTGATTGTGGAAAAAACATTGCATCCGGAAAAACTGAATGTGATTGTGGAAAAGACATTGCATCCGGAAAAACTGAATGTTTGGTGCGCATTATGGTCTGAAGATGTTATTGGGCCATATTTTTTCGAAATTGACTCTAGAATAACCGTTATCAATTCATAGCGCAATGGCCGTATGATAAGTATTATGAACTGGAATATATGTGGTTTGAACAAGACTGTGCCACGTGATACACAACAGGAGAGATTTGGCTTTATTGGGTGAGAAATTTCCAGATCAGTATAATTTCACTTGATGGCGACGACAATTGGTCGCCAAGATCATGCAGTTTGGACATTTACCATACCGTGGTTCCTTAGCGTCCTACTATGTGTCGATAATTCGCAGATACTTCTGCTAAAAATTATTTTGATCAATACAAAAATGATTATACTCGTGACTACATAAAATTTGATTTGTTGGTTGGAAACATCATTTTAATTCTTGTATGTATATATTTTTTATTAGAATAATTATTTTTTATTATAATATTTATTTTTTATTAGAATAATTATTTTTAATTATAACGTTTTTTAAATAATTCTAGGGTAATATGCGAACTCTGAGAATATACTAATATTATTCCTCCTTACTAATGTTTTACAGAAAAAACACACTCATTCCATATACAACAATGCGTCATAGCCAATCATAAATTATATTTTTATTTGTACTTTTGTATTTATACAAAACTGAAAAAGAAGGCGAAGAAAAAAATACAGAAAACACAACAAATTCTACAACAACAAACCAAAAGAAAAGCTCATTTAATTTCGTTTTGTAGTTGCTGTCATAAAACAACAACAAAATTTACAAAAACCAAACAAAACTTAAACAACAGCTGTGCTGTGTTGGCTGATGATTTGGATGGTGATGGTGACGGCGATGGTGCAATAAAAGACATTTTGCCGCATGTTGTAAATAAAATAATACCAGTGGTACCCGAGTACTTACTTACTTCATACACAACAAATAACAACGAAAAACACACTCGACAGCACCAAGAACAAACTACAGACATGATGTTGGCTAAAATTCAAACTACCATAAATAACAAAAAATTAGATATGGACTAGAAATTTAAAATCTTAGGAAATAAATTTATTAAAATTGTCTGGGAAAACTGGAGAAATTATTATATTGCTAAGATTTCTGTTCATTGTTTTTTATTTCTGTAAAAATTAAAATCGAAAAAAAGTTCAGTTATGTTACTTGGCTTATCAGCCCTCCATTATGAACCATCATAATTTATAAATGGAAAAAATTATTAAAGTTTCATTTCATATTTTCGCTTCTTACATTGTATTTTTATTGATTGTAGAAATATGATTTTATTTAAAAAAAAAATAACTTTTGCCCAGCCAAGTTCAAATATTCTTTTCGTTTTCGAAGTTGATCATACACATAGAAAAACTAGTAATAGAGAGGTTTGGCAGCTGTCTTTGCTGATACCTAGACGCCTCCTATGACAAAATTTTATGAAATTTGGCATTTTATACACAATTTCATCTTAATTACCTTTTTTCTGCAATAATTCTTAAAATTCATTTTTTGGAAAATTTTAAATTTTCTTTTTTCTATTTTTTTTTATCAAATTTTTCTACAATATTTGGTTGAAATCTTTTTTGGAAAATTTCGTAAAAATTTTATTTTTCTGCAAAATTGCATTTCTGTAGAAAATGTTAAAATTTTTCTACAATAAACCTTTCAATATTCTAGAAAATTTGGTGGACAATTCAAAGGTTGATGAGCGGACAAAATTTTCCAAGAATTACATTTTCAAGAAAAATGCTTTTCAACGACTTTTTAAAAAAATCAATTAAAAAATATAAAATTTGAAAAAAAATAAATTTCTATTAAATTTTTAATAAAACAAAAACACGAAGTTTTCAAAGGATTTTTCGACAAAACTTGAAAAAAATAATTTTGACGAAATTTTCTGAAAGAAACATAATTTTTAATGTTCTACAGGAAAATACAGTTTTCAACGAATTTTTTTTAGAAAAACTCAATTTTGGCGCACTTTTTCAAAAAATACCAATTTTGAAAACATTATCTACAAAAAATCGTTTTCTGTTAAATTTTGCATTAAAATTTAATTTTGAAGAAATGTGCAGGAAAATATTAATTTTGGGAGAGTTTTCAATTTCAAAATTTTTCTACAAAATTTGGGTGAAATTGCTTGTTTCAAAATTTCGTCAAAATTTTATTTTTATGCAAAATTTTGTTGAAATTGCATTTCTGTACATAATTTTTTTAAAATTGCATTTTTCTACAATATTTATTGAAATTAAATTTCCCAGCAAAATCTTGGTAAGTACCTGTCATTATTCCCTGCATTACCAAATAATGACATCTCATTATTTGCAGCATTACTTTCGGCTTATTAATAATGACTAACCAATAATATCAGAAACAAGTGATTTTTTGTTATCAAAATAATTTTGGCAAATTTTAATATAATGCAATTTTGGCTATATGTGGCTTATTGCACAAAATTTATTTATATTTCAACATGTTTTCAGACAATACGTGCAAATTTGAATGGAAGTACCAGAAATTCGAATCTGGCATGAGGAAATTGTTTGTTTCGAGAAATATGCGCGACAATATGCAAAAAATCATTTTAAATGGCCATTTCTACATATCTACTACTTATTTTATAACTTATTGATAATGCATTATTCAAGTACATAAATTCGAGCTACAAATAAGTACTTATTATGCTACTTTATTGTATGCTTTTGGGAAGTACTTTCCTCCAATGACATCCCAATGTTAAAATAATGAGAAAAGTGGCTAAATAATAAGTACTTACCATTATCGAACTTTGCTTACTCGTCGGATTATTTGGTAATGAGAAATTTTGCTGGGTTATTATAGAAAATTTGGTTGAGATTAAAAAGGTCGATGAGTCGATTACATTTTCCAAAAATTACATTTTTAATAAATTTTCTAGAAAAATGCTTTTCAACGACTTTTTAGAAAAAAATAAATTAAAAAATTTAAAATTTTCGATAAAAATTCGATTTCTGTTAAATTTGTTTATTAACAAAAATTTTCTATGAAAATGTAAAAAAAATTAAATTTGAAGAAAGAAAAATAAATATTAGTTTTGGGAAAGTTTGCTAATAAAATACAATTTGAATATTTTTCTACAAAAATTGGTTAAAATTGCAATTTATGAAAATTCGTCAAAATTGTATTTTTAGCAAAATTTTGTTGAAATTGCATTTCTGTAAAAAAATTTAAAAATTGCATATTTCTATAATATATCTTGAAAATAATTTGATTCTAGAAAATATGTTTGAAATTTCAAGTTTATGAGCGGAATCAATTTCTACTACATTTTCTAGAAAATTGCTTTTTAAAGACTAAATCTACTTTCGGTAAAAATTCGATATTGTATAAAACAAAAATTTTATATGAAAATATAATTTCCACGAAAAAACTAAATTTTTAATGGAAATTTTTTTTTTCACAAAATAAAAAATAAATAATTTTGACGAAATTTTCTAACAGAAATGTAATTTTGAAGCTCCTAAAGAAAAGTGAAATTTTCAACGAAATTTTTTAGAAAAATTTAATTTTTCCAAAAAATACCAATTTTAAAAAAAAATTAAATTCCAAAATTTAATTTTGAAAAAATTTGCAAGAATATATTAATTTTGGCAAAAATTTGCTAGAAAAATACAATTTCTACAAAATTAGGTTGAAATTACATATTTTTGAAAATTTCGACAAAAATGTATTTTTCTGCAAAATTTTGTTGAAGTTGTATTTCTGTAGGAAAAAATTGCATTTGCTACAATATTTCTTGAAAGCGCGTTAAATTTTCCAAGAATTAAATTTTTACAAAATTTTCTAGAAAAATTCTTTTCAACGACTTTTTAGAAAAAAATATAAAATTATCGATAAAACTTTGATTTCTATCATATTTTTAGAGAATATTTTTTAAAGAAATATTTTTTCGACAAGATTTTTTAAAAAAAATTGTGAAGAAATGTTCTAAAAGAAATGTAACTTTTAAAGTTCTTTCGCAAAATGCAATTTTCAACGAATTTTTTTAGAAAATTAAATTTTGTCGAAATTTTTAAAAAAATACCAATTTCTGTTAAATTTTTCATTAAATTTAATTTCGAAGAAAATTGAAAAAATTAATGAAAACTGAAAGACACAATTTTGAAAAACACAATTATAAAATCGCAATTTCTAGGTATTTTCAATAAAATTTTCATAAAAATTCGATTTGTATTAAATTTTTTATAGATGCAAATTTTCTATAATAATGTTTGTAATTTCCATAAAAAATATAAATATTAAATAAAAAAGGAATTTTTGACAAAATTTTTCCAAAATGTAATATTGACGAAATTTTCCAAAAATATTAAATTTTTAAGAAGTTCTACAGAAAAACAAGATTAAAAAAATAAATTTTGACATTATTTTCTACAAAAATTCGATTTATGTTAAATTTCTTTTAGTTTTGAAGAAATGTTCGTCCATTTATAAAATTGCAATTTCTATTATTTTTTTCTATGCATTTTTAATAGAATTTACAATTTCTATGAATTTTTCATTAAAAGTGCAATTCTATGAAATTTTCAATAAAATTACAATTCTATGAAGTTGTCAATAAAATTGCAATTCTATTAAATTTTTAATAAAATTGCAATTTCTATGGACATTTCAATAAAATTGCAATTTCTATAAAATTTTAAATTATATTGCTATTTCTGATAAAATGAATAGCAATTTAATTCTGCAATAGATCTACCAAGAATATTTTTGTTTTTAAACAAAACACTTAAAATACTTGAAAACTGTCTTAAAATAATCCCTTTTGTTGTTCCTCAAATCATTTTCAAAAGTCAAAAACCCCATTTAATTACAAATTAAAATATTTTCAATGTAACTTTCACAAAAATAGTAAATAAATTATTAAATGTAATTACGGCTCCTCTAGAAGATCGCTACGCCACGGCTTATTAGATGGTAAGTCCTGGTCTCGGAGACTACAATAAAGCCGTTTAGAGAGAATACTATCAAGTCGCCTGGCTAGTTGTTTTGCATTGTTGTTTTCGATCCTGATCATAAAAAATGCAGCAGGACAAGTAGGCGACTTTATTAAAATGCTGCTCTCTGACAGTGCAACTTTTTTTTAGAAAAGATAATACTATTAGTTTCACACCTTCTATAACTTGAAGACAAAGCGAACACTAGTTGATCTAATTTTTTTAACTGTATTCTGTTTCCACTGCCACCATGTCTATATTGGCAATCAAACAGTAACCCAAAACCTTTGTGTACTCTTCATTCTTGTTCTCGTCCAGTTCTATTTGGAAAGCGTTTTGTGGAATACTATCTATTGTGGTTCTTGTGGTGCTGACTCTTGGTATACAAGCAAAAAACCAAAAAAGAGGGACAACCCTATCATAATTTATAAAATATTGAAGTTTTTATGGCACTCAATGGCCGGCTATAAATTAAATGGTGTGATAGTTTAATAAATTGGCAAAAATATGAAATCTATATGGCTTATCGTGTCATTGTATATCAACGTATGAGTGGTACGAGTACTATGTGGACTCGCTCGCCAGCAGAGTATGTCGTCATAAATATTTCAATGCGTTTATACCCCTAAACTGTTTTGTTTTCCATTTTGTTGTTTTGCCGACAAAGGAAACTATATAATCGCTGAATGTATTTGTTTATTTGTGGGCAATAGAAAATGCCGGGGGATTAAGATTTTCGTTTGATTTGAAGTTCTAAATCAACACAACATGAAATGCGACAAGCGGTGGCATAAATAAACCGGCATAAAACCGCCAGCGAAGAAGTATTAAAGGAGATGATGAAATGGGGACAAAATTCAATTTGTTGATTTTTTTGTAAACATGAATAGATGGTGGGTTATGGAGAAGAAACATTTTGCATACATGAATGAGTTTGTCTAGAGAAACTACTTTGAAATCATTAAGAGAAACGGCTTTGAAGTCGTCTAGAGAGATGACGCTCAAGTCGTATAGGGATAGTCGTCTAGAAGGACAACATTGAAGTCATCTATATGAACGACAATGTAATCGTCTAGAGGAACGACACTGAAGTTGTCAAGAGAGGCGACACTGAAGTCGTCAACAGAGGCGACACTGAGTCAAGAGACTTTAGAGTCGTCTCTAAAGACGAATCTGAAGATAGAGAGGCCTTACGAAAAAATAATCGATTCTAAAGGAATTTATGCAATTTTAGACAACAAATTAAAACATTTTTAAATATTCAGCAACCTTTTTTAAGTGCTTTTTCAATTTCTAAACAAAAATATTATTTGTAACTCCACTGCAGAATAGCTTTAACGTCTCTATTTTTTATGAAAAAAGGGGAAAGATTTTCTTTTTTCTGTAAACTTCTTAAAAATTGAATTTTTCTTCGTCAATACCAAATTTTTAAAAAATGTTGTCAAAATTAAATTTTTATAAAAAATTTAACAGAAATCGAATTATAATTATACAAAATTTGTATCTATAAAAATTTTTATAGAAATCGAATTTTTATAAAAAGTTGTGTCAAAATACAATTTTTAAACTACTTTTCTAAAAAAATCATTAAAAACATTTTCCGCTCATCGGACCTTTTAAATTTCAACAAAATTTCATAGAAATTTCAATTGTATTGAAAATTTCATAGAAATTTTGGAATTTTATTGAAAATTTTATAGAAATTGCAATTTTATTAAAAATTTAATAGAAATTGCTAATTTTATCGAAATTGCGTTTTATTGAAAGATTCATAAAAATTGCAATTTTATTGAAAATTCCATAGAAAATGCAAATTTTATTAAAATTGCATTTTATTGAAAGAATCATAGAAATTGCAATTTTATTATCAAAATTTAAGAAATTGTATTTTTCTAGCAAATTTTCCCAATATTTATTGAAAATGCAAATTTTATTGAAATTGCATTTTATTCAAAGAATCATAGAAATTGCAATTTTATTATCAAAATTTAAGAAATTGTATTTTTCTAGCAAATTTTCCCAATATAATTTTTTTTTGCAAATTTCTTCAAAATTCGATTTTTATAAAAAATTTAAAAGAAATCGAATTTTTGTACAAAATATTGTAAAAAATTTATCTTCTTAATATTTTTTTTTTGGAAATTCCGTCAATATAATATTTTTATATAATTTTATTTAAAACGGGCTTTTAAGGTCTAAGTTTTAATGCAAATAAAAGATTATTTATTTCATTGTTTGCATCCGACGTTTCGCTGGGATTTTTTTATATTTTTAAAAAATTTTGTCGAAAATAATTTTTATTGAAAATTTCCTTTTTTGCGGAAATTACATTATTATAGAAAATTAGTATCTATAAAAACTTAATACAAATCTGAATTTTATAAAAAATTATGCACCTCTTTAAATTACTTTTTCTTAAAAAAATTGTAAAAATATTTAATATATAAATTTATTTTTTTTTAATTTTATTTTTCTGTAGAACTTCTTAAAATTGCATGTTTTGGAAATTTCGTCAATATAACATTTTTAAAAAATTTTGTCGAAAACAAATTTTTATTAAGAATTTCGTTTTTTTGTGTAAATTATATTATTATACAAAATTTTATCAATAACAAATTTTATGGAAATCGAATTTTTATAAAAAAAGTTGTGTCCAAAGTTCGAAAAAATCATTAAAAACGTCCTTTGATATTTCATAGAAATTGCTATTTTATTGAAAATTTCATAGAAACTTTGCAATTTTATTGAAAATTTCATAGAAATTTTGCAATTTTATTGAAAATTTAATAGAAATAGTAATTTCATTGAAAAATTTGTAGAAATTGTAAATTTTATTGTAGGATTCACAGAAATTTGAAATTGTATAATAATGTCTTTTAAAATTTAAGAAATTGTATTTTTCTAACAAATTTTCCCAAAATCAATATTTTTTTTGCAAATTTCTTCAAAATTAAATTTTTATAAAAAATTTAACAGAAATCGAATTTTTGTAGAAAATACTGTTACAATTTATTTTTTTTTAATTTTATTTTTCTGTAGAACTTATTTAAAATAGCCTTTTTTTGGGAATTTCGTCAATATAAAAGTTTTAAAAATATTTGTCAAAAATAAATTTGTATTGAAAAATTTGGTTTTTGTGTAAATTATATTATAGAAATTGAATTTAAAACAAAAACTTGTGTCAAAATTTTATATCTTTTTAAACTACTTTTTCTAAAAAAATCGTAAAAAAATTCTCCTCTCATCGAACTATTAAATTTTCCACAAAATTTCATAAAAATTGTAATTTTATTGAAAATGTCATAGAAATTTTGCAATTTTATTGAAAATCGCCTATGGAGACGACTATGAAGTCGCCTATGGAGACGACTATGAAGTCTTCTATGGAGACGACTATGAAGTCGCCTATGGAGACGACTATGAAGTCGTCTATGTAGACGACTATGTAGTCGTCTATGTAGACGACTATGTAGTCGTCTATGGAGACGACTATGTAGTCGTCTATGGAGACGGCTATGAAGTCGTCTATGGAGACGACTATGAAGTCGTCTATGGAGACGACTATGAAGTCGTCTAGAAGGACGATTATGAAGTAATCTAGAGGGACAATTATAAAGTCGTCTAGAAGGACGACTATGAAGTCATCTACAGAGACGACTATAAAGTCTTCTACGACACTGAAGTGGTCTAGAAAGACGACTATGACGTCGATTATGAAATAATCTAGAGGGACAACTATAAAGTCGTTTAGATGGACGACTATAAAGTCGCCTATAGAGACTACTCTGAAGTCGCTTTTGTGTATAAAGAAGACTATGACGTTGTCAGTAAAAATGACTGTGACATCGTCTATCAAAAAGCGATTATGCTGTCGTATGTACGACAACTGATATACGACTGTGGTATCGTATATCGATATACGACTTTGATTTCGTCTATAAAAACTTCGCGATGACTATGATGTCCATAAAAATTAGGCTATGACGCCAATAAATATATAACTATGACGTCTGTAAAGAGGTGATCATGACGTCTATAAAGTGAGGACTATGAAGTCGTCCATAAATTCATTTATTTACTAAGTTGGAATAGGAGACAATTATGATAACTTTTTTCGGAGAATTTTTATTTGTTACTTTAAAAATTTATTTATTTCAAATAAACCTCATATTTAATTCTGTCAACGCAGCGCTATATCCGCCTTAGTTAAATATTCTTACTAATTGTCGATATATGGCGTAATACCATAAAATCTCCCACAAAATTTCCAACATATTTTATCTTTCCCCAACACTTGAAGAACAAACTTCCAATGGATGATATCTCCAAAGACATAACACTCAAAGACACATACATAAAACGGAATATGAACATTAAGATATAAATTTCCAGATACTGAGAGCATTTATGGCGGTTTCATGCCTCAGCCCAATTGGAAGGGTAAGTGCAGTGGAACCTCTGGAACAAAACGAAACGAGCATTAAGTCATAAATTTTGTGACTTATCCCATAAATACATACAATCTATAAATTCGCATAGATAGTCCTCGAGAAAATGAAAGTCGGCCGGGGAAGGATGTGTGGAGAAATGCGGGAGAGAGAGAGCGTAAAGAATAAAATAATTGCGTCATAAATTAACAAACAAATAAAAACATAAAATATTGAAAGCAACGCCACATTCAACTGATAAACACCCTTTACGGATGGGTGGGGGTTGGATGGAGGAGGAGGACAGTTTGAATATGGCAAAAGCTATTGCCAAAAAAAGAGTGAATGTTTTCCTCCTTCCATCGAAAAAACAAAATACCGAAACAAAGTGTTTTAGGGTTTTATGGCAATGCTGGTGGAGGTGGTGTTGGTACTTAAGGGTAATAAAAATTCGCAACACCAGAACATTAAATAAAATTATATGCATTAAATGAATTATGACTCAAACGAGATACAGATAAATTTCCATATCCCCCCGCAAAATTTGAGTACTTCAGAAATATTTACTGCTACAAATTCGTATGGTGCACTTGAAGGGGAGATAAACTGACAATGAAGGCGGCGTAGAAATACATGAATCTTATCTTAAGGATATACAACAAAAACTGTGGAAAAATTTATGATCATTTAACTGGCAATGTGTTCATTCTACGGTCTTGTTTGTAGGTGGAGGAAGGCTGTTGAAGGATTTGGAGATTAATTTTTTTTCTTATTGCAGTGTGATTATTTGTTGGACTGTATACAAATTTGTTGTATAATTGTTGAATTTAAATATTTAAAATGGGCAACTAATACCCTGTCACAAATATCGCCACCACCTCTTTTTGAAAATGCTTATTCAAAATATAATTGCAATAATTTTTTTATCTTGCTGAAATTGCCAAAAAAAGTTCAATTATCCGCTAAATGAACTTGTAGTAACAGGAATTGTAGGTGTTACTTTAGATTTAAGCGATTTTCGATAGTTTATTGTTATTCATTTGCTAAAAATAAAAACAGTAAGGAAGGGCTAAAGTCGGATCAAGAAACTACACTCGTTCGTGTAGATAGTATCAGATAGTATAACACTATGCAACAACATATTTGTCGAAGGGCTGTGCATAAAATTTTCTGATGTACTATGGTGTGGCAAACACGAAAATATACTAATAAAATTGTTGCGGTAGATTTTTTTGTAAATATTTTTTTAAATTTCCCTTTTTCTTGGAAGGTGTCTTTAGTATTGGACCCTATTTTTTTCGGAAAAAATTTTTTTTAAATTTTTGCAATCTAGCATCCTAGCGAAGAAAACTATGCGCATTTTAAGAAAATCTATGGATACATTTAGAAATTATACCAATTTTGATAGGAATATGACAATTTCAACGTAATTCGCTTTTAATAGACCCACTATTGTGAACGTACCCTTATCAGATGCTGCGGGTCAAAAGTGTAACACATTGATGTGTAACATATTGAATTTTTAGCGGAAATATGTTTTGGGACATTTTAAGTCATTTTAGCAATGTCCGCCTGTCCGTTTGTCTGTCTGGTTGGTGAGCACGACCGTGGTAACAGATTGCTCCAAATTTGGTATGTGTCAATATGTTTTACTATCTCAGGCTGAGGTCAAGGGTAAAAATTTAGTGAAATATTTATTATCTCATAACCACTATAGTGCTACCAAGAATCTTTCACAATTCCACACATAGCATTAATTGCTTGGTCGCTATCATCTTGAGAAAATGGGCGAAGTTGCCACGCCTCTTTTGGTACCCCCCATACAAATGGACCATTTTGCACAAAATGTTAACGTTAACAGTTAAAAGTTCCAGGCCATATAAATACTTAACAATTTGTGGAGCGGAATGCCTTTAAAGTACCTATAGTGCTGTGAAAAATGGGCGTTTTTACCACGCCCTTTTTGGTACCTCCCATACAAATGGACCATTTTATGCAAACTTCGATTCTTGCACATACAAACTTCTGAAATTTTGCATTAATTTTTTTCTACTATCCATAGTATATAAAAAATGAGCGTTATTGTAACGCCCGTTTTGGTACCTCCCAAACAAAATGGCCAAAATAAAAAATATGAAACCTGATTTTTTTGAATTTCCCTTACATTTAAAATTTGGGTCATAATTTGTACATTTAGCAATAGATTTTCAAATAGGCACTGTGCTCTTCGTTTTGATGATAGCTTTAAAAAAATGGAACAACTAATTTTTTTGGGAATTTTATTCTATTTTTTGTGGTTTTTTTCGTGCCAGCAAAAAACTATTTTTTGAAAATAAAAATAATTTTTTCTACTTACTTTAAGGACAGCTACTAATCCAGTATTGCTACGAGATCGAGATTTTCCCAACATTTTTTGCCCTCATGATATTCCATATATACTTAAGGCATCTCCACTGAGAATTGGAATTTTAAAGAAAAAATTTAAACATTTCATAAAATAGAATGCCTTAATCTACGCAAAAAAAGTTTTTAGGTTTCGGACACAAAAACTCTTTTTTTGTTGCATAGTGTAATTTTTGATTGTGTTAACAGATAAACACTACATTTTGAATTCATATAATTTGGAATACTTAGAATTTAAAAATGATGTGCCTCTTAAATCTAAGTCGACTTAGTATAATTTAAAATAAAATTATCTATATGCATCTCCCGTAGAGTTTTTTATTTCCCGGACTTTTTCAATTCCCGGGAAAGCGGGATTTTTTTAAAACGTTCCCGGGATCCAGCTTAATGAAAAATACGAAATATCTATTTAATGTATATAAATTTACTATAAGACATATATTCAAAACACTTAGAACTTATAAGAAATCTATTTATTTATTTATTTAGTGATAATACCTATAGCAAAATTATAAGCATAACGAATAAAGCCATCATGCAGGGCCATCATGCAGTCATAGACTTTAAAAATCTATTTATTTTTTATTTAAGTAGATATACATGTCAACATTTTTACACCTTTTTAACATTTTTAAATTTTAGTGCATTAACGTCCGTATGTAAATGAGATTAAATGCAAAACAATTCATTGTTAAGTTAATATTAAGTATCCTGTTTCAACTTCTTTTAATACGATATTCTGCAAGATATTGCGAAAAATCCTATATTTTGAGAAAATTTGAATAACACTGCTTGAAATGGAAATTTGAAAATAAAGGGTTTTCCAAACAAGAGGTGTTATTTTGGTATTCAGAGAAAAATGCGTTTTTTTTGAGATAAATGATCGAATGTTTATTTCATAATAAAAAGGAAGGTATGCCGTTAATAATGAAAAACAACATCAGCCAAATGGCCACCACGACCACGCTTACAGGACCATATCCTTTTCATGACATTTTCCATAACCAAATCGCAAAGTGGCTGCCTTATGTCCTAGATAGCGTCACGAGTTCTGGCGAGTTCTGGCGTAGACCTTATCTTTCACTTGGCCTCAAAGGAAGAAGTAGCAATGTGTTAAATCACAAGATCTCGGTGACCAATTGTGATCACCTCTTCGAGAGATAACACGGTCCGGAAACTTTTCCCATAACAGAGCAATGGTTTCGTTGCTTGTGTGGCACGTAGCGCCGTCTTGTTGAAAGTAAACTTTGTTCAGATCAATACCATCCAACTTCGACCATAACAAATCATTAATCATCTCTCGATAGCGCAATCCATTCACCGTAACTGTTGATCCAACCTCATTTTCGAAAAGGTAAGGTCTAATGACCCCGCCGGACCATAAACCGCACCAAACAGTCACACGTTGAGGATGCAGAGGCTTCTCAACAATAACTCTTGGGTTTTTCGAGCCCCAGATGCGAAAATTTTGCTTGTTAACGTAGCCACCGAGGTGGAAATGGGCCTCATCAGTCATGATGACTTTTCGATGATTTTCGATTTTTCGAATTTTAATAATTTCAGTGCGTTGTTGAATCGTGTATCGTTCCATGTTTAGTAATGGCGTAGTTTCTACTTGTCAAATGTCAAAGAATAAAAGCTTCAAAAGTGACAGCTACCGAAATACAGGGTGATTCAAAATAACACCTCTTTTTGGAAAAACTGTATAAAAGGATGGATGTACCTACTTCGACAATGCTGAATCCAGTGGTATTAACCATTTTTCTAGGTTAGGTTTTCGAGAAATTTGATCACAAAGTTTATTGGGATGTCACAGAGGTAAGTTGCATTAGTGGTGATTTTAAAATGGAATACTTCGGAATACATGCTTCAGTCCAAAGATTGAAATAAAGAATAATTTCTCTCAAAACAGTTGTCCACGCTTTTCACCGCGTTACCCCTGAAAAATCACAATCAAATTTTACCATATGTCAAACGTCATAAAAATCGTCAACATTTTTAGATGATGTCATCGAGAAAAATATTCCTTGCGAAAAATTATTATAACCAAGAAATACGATATATTAAAAAAAAAACGTTGAATTTCCATAAAAGTGTATTGTGGGTACCTGCAGTGATTTTTTACAAGGAATCTTTTTGTCGAATACATCACCCAAAAAAACCATCGATTTCTACTACTTTTGATATACAGTTATTTTTGCAGGAGATTATCATGGTAAGGGGATCAGCGGGGGTGGCAGCTGGAAGAAATTCTTTCTGAAGTATCTCATTTATTTTGTTCTTTGTCGTGGAACAGCTATTCTGTGGAACAGCTTATAAAATACAGTCTCTACATCGCTTCAAATCGGGGGTAACATATATATGGGGGCTATATCTAAATCTGAACCGATTTTCTCCGAATTTAGCAGTATTCCTTCATGTAATAAGAATCCTCTTTCTGCCGAAATTCACACTGATCGGTTATAAAATAATTTTTTTACAGCGCTTACATGTGAAATCGGTGGTAACGTATATTTGGAGGCTATATCTAAATCTGAACCAATTTCCCTCAAATTTGGCAGTATTAATTAATAAGAAACCTCTTTCTGCCGAATTTCGTACTGATCGGATTAAAAATACACTTTTTACAGCGATAACCTGTAAAATCGGGGGTAACATATATATGGGGGCTATATCTAAATCTGAACCGATTTTCTCCGAATTTGGCAGTATCCCTTCATGTAATAAGAAACCTCTTTCTGCCGAATTTTATACTGATCGGATATAAAATAAAGTTTTTACAGCGCTTACATGTCAAATCGGGGCAAACATATATATGGGGGTTATATCTATATCTAAACCGATTTTAACCAAATTCAATAGGGATCGTCCTTGGGCCAAAAAAAATATATGTGTAACGTTTCGTCGAGATCGGACCATAATTGCGACCTGTACTTTGATTACAAGAATACATGCACAGACAGACGGACAGACAGACAGATGGACATAGCTAAATCAACTCAGAAAGTGATTCTAAGTCGATCGGTATAATAAACGATGAGTCTATTTCTTCTCCTTTTGGGTGTTACAAACAAATGCACAAAGTTATAATACCCTGTACCACAGTGTGGTGTAGGGTATAAATAAATAAATTAAAAATCGAAAATTAACTAGTTTCAATTTCCAACAAAGGACCTCAAGTCGATCTATCCGAAAATCAAATACAATTTTACAGGTCTACTAAAAAATAACACCAACAGAAAATTTTTTTTGTAAGAGGTACCTAAAAATACCAACATTTAACAAAAAAAAAATTCAAATCGAGATTTATCTGAATGATTCTTTAAATATCGCGAACTGCTGAACGAGTTATCGGAAAAATCTCAAAAAATTCCACGAAGGTGCACCAAAAAATATAAAAATGGTAAAAATCACAACAGATTTTTTTTGAAACCGTCGATCTCTCCCGATCTGTTCCCCATATTTTTATTCAAACGTTTTAAAGAACACATTTTTCAATTGATTTTTATTAAATTGGGAGGAGAAGATATTCTTGATCAAAGCTTCAGATTTGGATACACTCCACATAAATTTGTATCTGCCGATATAAACGATATTACCGTTCATCTTATTATTTATTTATTTAAAAATTAAGTCTACGTAGAATAATGAAAATGTGAGTTCCAGTAAGTTATAGTTTAAGTAAAACAAAGCTGACAACATTTTCTTCAAATCTCAATGGCCATTAAATAGCTATATTCCCATTTTAAGTTGTTTCCAAGTGTTGGAACTGCCAGGAACCAGGACACTTTTGGGAAGACTGCCTAAAGGAGAGATCTGTATTTTGTTACGGCTGCGGTGCCAAAAACACATACAAACCAAATTGTCCTAAGTGTATTTCCAAAAGAATTTGCGGCACAAAGAACACCAGTCAACTACACATTTCAAAAAACTAATAGAGACAGAAGTTAATGATCCTAGTACTACAGTCCTAAACCAAGAGTGGATCAAGTCAAATGCTCAAAACCAATCTAATGATTGCTCTATTACCATCTTAAAGAGAACTGATTCCATATCAGAAAACCAAACAAGAACCATCCTTTCTCCTATTCGTCCTTACCATCAAAGATGGTCGGAATATTGGAGAAAAAGAGATGAAATTTTCGAAAGTTCAGCAATTTCTCTTGAGCCAAATAGAAGACCAAAAAGGTCAACAATTCGACTTCGCTTGTACCATAAAAAAAGAAAACTTTGCTCTAAATACATAATTTCTAGTATTGTCAATGATCCACAGGACCAAAGACTTTACGCCAAAGTCTCATTCTTACATTTTGTGGAACACGGTCTCTTAGATACTGGTGCGAATGTTACTTGTGTGGGCTCAGACCTGGCTATGAATGATTTCTCCATGTTCAAAGAATTCCACAGTTTCACATCTTGTGTGAAAACGGCTGATGGAAAAAGACAAAAGGTTTTAGGATATCTGGATGTCGATATATCCTTTAGAAACAGGATGAGAAAACTAAGGATACTAATCGTCCCATCACTAAATCAGCGATTGATATTAGGCTTGGATTTTTGGAGAGAATTTAATCTTGTCCCCGATATTTTTGAGTCGGTTATAATGACCTGTCCGTCCGATAGCGAAAAGGCGTCCGCTGTATTGTCCAATTTGTCCGCTTTTAAGTCCGAATTGTCGTCCGAAACTCATATAGATTCCAACCATAGGCAGTACCCCCTAACTCCTAACCAACTTCAGCAATTAGAAACTATTAAAGCTTTGTTCCCCAATTTTGAGAAGCAAGGGTTAGGTAAAACCAGTTTAATCAAGCACGAGATTGACGTCGTTGATGCCAAGCCCGTGAAACAAAGGTTTTACCCAGTCTCCCCTGCTGTGGAAGAACTTATGTATAAAGAAATTGATAGAATGTTAGATTTGGGAGTTATAGAACCGTCCGTTTCCTCTTGGAGCTCTCCAATGAGGTTGGTTGTTAAACCAAATAAAGTCCGTCTGTGTTTAGATGCCAGAAAATTAAATTCTGTTACCAAAAAAGACGCCTATCCTCTTCCAAGTATAGAGGGTATATTTTCCCGTTTACCCAAAGCCAATTTAATATCAAAGCTCGATTTAAAGGATGCATTTTGGCAAATCGGCCTTGCCGATGAGGCAAAACCTCTAACGGCGTTCACAGTCCCTGGTAGACCACTTTACCAGTTTGTGGTTATGCCATTCGGACTGTGTAACGCCCCGCAAACCATGTGCCGATTGATGGACGAATTAATACCTCCAGATCTTAGACAATGTGTGTTCGGTTACCTAGATGACCTCATCATTGTATCTGAGGATTTTCCAACGCATTTAGCAGTTCTTGTTAGGATTTCTGAACAGTTCAGAAAAGCAAATTTGACTATAAATGTCTCTAAAAGTAACTTTTGTGTGACAGAGGTGAAATATTTAGGTTTTGTAATAGGACACGGTGGACTACAAACTGACCCGGATAAAGTAGACGCTATTCTTTCCTGGCCAGTCCCGAAGAACCTTAAGCAAGTTCGAGGGTTTTTGGGTCTATCAGGCTGGTACCGTCGTTTTATTGAAAACTTTTCGTCCAAAGTCTTCCCTATTACCGAACTTCTGTCCACAAAAAGAAAATTTGTCTGGACCAAGGAAGCTGATGATGCATTTAACAATATAAAAACACTTCTCACCACAGCTCCCGTCTTAATTAATCCCGATTTCACCCAGAAATTTTATATTCACTGCGATGCAAGTGATTATGGAATTGGGGCCGTTTTGGTGCAGCTGGATGAAAACGGAGATGAAAGGCCAATAGCCTACATGTCCAAAAAGCTCAATTCCGCACAGCGGAATTATAGTGTTACCGAAAGGGAGTGTTTGGCGGCAATAGAGGCCATAAAAAAGTTCAGATGTTATGTTGAACTCCAAGAGTTCGAAATAATAACTGATCATTCCAGCTTGGTCTGGCTAATGAAGCAACAAGACTTAACTGGTAGACTTGCTAGGTGGGTCTTTAAGCTTCAAGGCTACAAATTCACCTTCAGCCATCGAAAAGGCAAGGAAAATATAGTACCAGACGCTTTATCTAGAATGCACTGTGATGAGATTTGTGCTTTAGATCTTTCCGAACCTGAGATTGACTTAGCTTCTCCACATTTTTCTGACCCAGACTATACAACATTAAAGGAAAAGATAACCAACAATGCCTCGAAATACCCTGATGTCAAAATCGTAGACAATTACGTGTACATTAGAACTGAGCACTATAGTGGCGATCAAGAGCAAGAAGAAAAATCATGGAAGTTGTGGATTCCCTTACAACTTCGTAATGACGTCATTGCTAGGTTCCATAACACGTCGACAGCTTGCCATGGTGGAATGTTAAAAACGCTCGAGCTCATTAGAAGAATCTTCTTTTGGCCAGGGTTGATAAAAGACGTTAGAGATTTTGTTAGATCTTGCGAAATTTGTAAGACTACCAAATCACCTAACCAGGTAATGAAACCCGAGATGGGGAAAGCCGCTAGTTCTACTCGTCCTTTTCAACGTATATACGTTGATATTTTGGGTCCGTACCCTAGAAGTAAATGTGGAAACATAGGACTTTTAATAGTGTTGGATCACATGTCTAAATTCCATTGGCTGTGCCCACTAAAAAAGTTTACCTCTGCTGCAATTCAGGATTTTTTGTTGAAGCAAATTTTCCACATCTATGGTGTACCTGAGACACTGATTAGCGATAACGGGTCGCAATTCAAATCTAATGAATTCAATGCCTTTTTAACCAGCTTAGGAATTTCCCATATCTATACTGCCCTGTATTCTCCACAGTCGAACGCATCTGAACGCGTAAACCGTTCAATTATAGCAGGTATTAGATCGTTTTTGAAAGGAGACCATCGATTATGGGACGAAAACCTAAGCTCAATTAGCTGTGCGCTTCGAAACTCTGTACACCAGGCTACGAAATATTCCCCTTATCACGCACTGTTCGGTTTCGATATGGTTACCCACGGTACATCATATCAACTACTTCGAAACCTGCAGATGTTGGACGAACCATGGCATATTCTTTCCCGAGATGATAGTTTGAAATTACTCCGGACCAATATTCGTAAACATATATCTGAGGCTTACAACCGGAATCAGACCCAATATAATTTGAGGGCTCGACCTATCTCTTTCGAAATTGGCCAAGAAGTTTTTAGAAGAAACTTCGCGCAAAGCAGTGCCGAAAAATGCTTTAACGCAAAACTTTCTCCACTTTTCATTAAATCAAAAATAAAAGAAAAAGTAGGCCAGAATTATTATATATTAGAAGACATGAACGGAAAAGTTGTCGGAACGTTTCATGCTAAAGATATCCGGCAATAATCAGCCTCCAATTAATATTTGTTCTAAAAGAACAATATTACTTGGTTTGTAATGACCAAATTCAGATTTAGGAAAAATCCCTTTTTCGTACATACCAAATAGTACCCGCTTAAACTCACAATCAAACATATGGCAACTCCTAAATTTTGGCAACTTTTATGAAATACAACAATGCTGATTCGGAGTTAATGAGATGTTGTCGTTGTTGTTGTACTCTCATTAGTTTTATAGCAAAACAAATTCCGACCTGTAAAGACAAGCCGCCGCACTGGCTACTTCCCTTTTTATTACGACTTCTGAAGAGCAAACACGCCAAATCACCAATATATATAATTGATTCGAGTATTATGTACAAGTACAGTTTACTTCAAATTAAACTAAAAGTTCCTTAAGGCGGAAGTGTTTTAAACACAAAATTAATTAGACCGAATTGCAACTAAAGGTAAACTTTTACATATAACGCGTGTGAAATTAACTAAAGTATGTGTTAATATCATTACAATTTAGGTTAAAGAAACCTTAAGTACATACTCAAATAAAATACCGAAATTTGAAGTCATATTTGTACACAATCTGGCATATATCCTCTGGAAAGTCAGTGATAAGTTTCCACCTAATATTGATTGGGATTCCACGATTTTGATTCCCCGGTATCCACCAGTGGATACGTGCATCGCCTAGCCACACTTCTGTATAAGATTGGAAATACCGGTGAGGATACCGGGGCGAAAGAGGTCCGACCAGCACCAACATTTGCTTCGACATATATAAGCAAATCTCTTTTTTTTGCGGAAGAATCCCTCACAGAACATTCTCCATCAATCTGGTTCAGATTACAATATTCAACATTAAGATAGTGCATCTTGGCAAGAGAAGTTGCCTTAAAACTAAGTCCAAAAACCACTTGAAATGAAGCATATTGCCACCAGATATTCAGCAACCAGCTTTGTAAATTCAAACTGTACATTTGAAATCATCATGGGAAAGACCATGTACATTTAAGTATCCTTCCTATTAATATCTTACTTTTACATTATTTTATAAGCTTGTTTTATTTAAGGAAAGTGTATATTTGGCAAAATATAATCTCCACTCTAATATTTGCCATGAGAATTCATTCAAATTGGATCAGTAGATTAAAGCAAACGAGCTTATCTATTGATCAATAACTTCAAACCACTGACAACCATTGAATCATACCAACAAAAACAGATGTTCGAACTCATACTTAATTAGAATAACAACAAAAACTTCATCATCACAATCATCGTAATGTCAACATCATCATCATAACACTACGGAATTCTTTGGAGGCCTTCAACGACTTCTGCTGCTTTTCGGTGAGTACTTAAAGCAACGAACATCATTATCACGCATTAGGCATATTATGTTTGTTGTAATATGCATGGTAATTGATTTCTATTACATTTTTTTTCTCGATCGTCGGCTGAGGTTATTGCTTGTAAAGTAGGGTTACCACCTATCGTTAATATGGTTGAGATTAACTACTTTTGAATTCGAGATTTTTTTTTTGTAATGTTTTAAGATTTGCTTTGTGTTTGAATGATTCTCTCTCGGTGAAGCATATTAATAATAAACTTGAAAAATCTTTCAAGTACTCAAACAAATTACATACAAATTTAATTTCTTGCGTTTGATTATACTTTTATTCGAAATATACACTTCTCTTATAATGCTCTAGTTGACTTTTCAAAAGTTAAATTCATTTCATTGATATCATAGTCTCATTTTAAATATATTGTATAGGTTAATCACGCATAATATACTCACAATGATTTGAATAAATTAATTGTTAATATGAATTGGTATTAAAAATATTGTGTTTTCATACGGATGATGTGGTAGGATTAGACTAGTAAATTAGCTTTTATGGGGTCCTAAAAAAAAGTATTCGCGCTATAAGGTCCATGGTTAGGGTGGGTAAAGATGCGCCAACTCTCTTAACATCAGAGAGAATAATGTAGTTAGAAGAATTGAATTTTCAAGAATATGTCATAAAATTTTTGGGGTAATTAGATTTCATATTCGCTGATAGTTTCGTATTTATCCTTTACTAAAAAGGGAGTCTGTAATATTTTCTTGTAATTGACTAGTTTTGAAGGGAAAGGACGAGAACCCCCCACCCGACTGAAGTTAGCTAGTAGAAGGCTCCCGTAGTCCTCTTCTCGACAGAACATTATAGGTAATAACATCTTACCAACGGTAACTAAAGACAATTTTGGCAATACCATCTTGAATACATTTCAATCAGAATATAGTTGCTGAGGCATTTAGCCAGGGTACATTACAAACTTGATGACCTGAGAGTCAATATGGCCGCCATAAAATACATGAACATGATGATAATTACAAAAGCCATAAAAATATTAACGATCAGCAACAAAAATATATGAGTGAAGAATTGCCTCACGATAAGGTTTGAATATCCTTGTAATTATAATGTCCTAAAAACTCGTAAATTGTTAGTTGCCACACCCCTCCTAAGCTGGGTGTTGACGGAAGTTGATTTTTATAAATGAAGCAAAAACAGTCATAAAACATTAAAGATCACCAAAACCATTGTAAGATGAAGAATCCTTATCGAAAGGACAATGAATGCCTTAAAAAGTCATAAATTATTTCTGTGGTAGATGGGAAATATCACAAGTGTTAAGTATTAAGATAATTTTGTTAAATTTCAAACTGGTCACCCTTTCTATCAGTAATCCCATAAAATACACAGAAGACATTCACATTTTTGTGTATTTCTTTATCTGTGTAAAATTTATTTGTTGTTAAAATAACAATAAAACCAAATTTTATTGGGATACATCGTGTCCTATAAAATGTTAAATGCGAATTCAATGTCAGGCTTTGTGTTTTGTTAACCATTAATGGTAACTATTAAATCATTTTTAGATTGTTGTAAATTTTTTATGCTTATCAAATGGATTAGGCACTGGGAATGCAAAGTGATTGCATAGCGGGATTGTAAGTCTACAATAAAGTCCGAGTTACGAAATTTGTGCCATAGATAGCCAAAATTGTATTTTACGGTAAAAGTACTCATAAATAAATAAATTAATTGTATAATTCATTTGTAACTCAGCTTAAATTTCATTAAAAATGAGGTCTTAAATTTCCGCGCCGGATACATTATACCCATAAAACAACATCGACCTTTTCCTCCCACTGAATTATTTTTCTCAAATTTACTTCCTCTCCCCGGCTTGTAAAAACACCACCACTTTTAATACTTTTATTTATTACATACTTAACAATTTCCTTTTAGCCATTTTTTAATATGATTTCTATCTTTATTGCACAAAGCTGTAAAGCGGCTTAGCTGCCAGTGGCAGTAGCAAAAATAACTCCTCCTACTCCTGCTCATCCTTCCCGCCTCGCTGGCTAGCTAGCTAGCTTGCTTGCAAAACGAAGAGTTCTTAAGAAGATATGGAGATGAAGATGTGGCGAAGAGGATTCCGGCAAATGAAACACAACATCGTTTTCCTTAAATAACAAATTTATTTGTATTACGAACCAGGACCCAGACAAAACACAATTTCCGCTTTTTATGATTATCCTGTAATACATATTTATGAGGATATTCGTAGACGCACACACACACAGCCACAGACAGATGCAGATACAAACACAATCGCTATCCACACCACACTTAGCTTTGACTTCTTCCTTTTTGTTCCTTCCTTCATTTCACATTTCGAAGGATGCTTAAGGATATTTGTGCAATAAAAAAACACTCCCTCGGATTTCTGCTTGGCGAAGAAGACTAACAAACCGTTAAGCGAAAATTTATTACGTTTTGTGCAAATCTAAAGAGGTTATGATTTCATAAACCAAATTACCTTTTTTCAAGTGTCTGTGAAACGGTGATTCGTTGCATACTTGTGACGGTCTATCTGTTCGACTGTCTGTCTGTCTGTCTATCTATCTGTTTGCGCCGCTAAGTGTTCCTTTTTAAAGCGTTTCAAAATGTTATGCAAATAGCATTTCAAAATGTCATTTAACTGTCATTTGGCAACACAAATGTTACATTTTTTCAGAAAAACGTAACTAAGTATATATATTTTGCATGACTTTGTTATATATGCCTTTGCAGATTACCCAACAAACTTCCGAGGAAAAGGATTTACATAATTGATTTTTAACAAGTTGTGGTATTACTGGGAATTATTTTCGTTAAGTAAGAAAATACGTATCAATAAATATGTAAGAGGTGATCGATTTAAGGCACATTTATACCCCCAACTGTGTAACAATTACACTATGCAACAAAAAAATGTTTGTGTCCGAGACCTAAAAACCATTTTTGTATAGATTGAGGCATACTATTTTATGAAACTAAAACCAAATTTTTTTATGGTAACGGCCAATTCCACAATCTCCGGTTATCCTGCAGTTAGAGCTTACTTACAGTTATAGCTGTCAAATTGTATGACATTTTTATTTTTATACCCTACACCACACTGTGGTACAGGGTATTATATTATTGTTTCACGGCAGATGTTTGTAACACCTGAAAATAACACAGCTAGACCCACCTTAAAGTATACCGATCGACTCAGAATCACTAGCTGAGTCGATTTAACCATGTCCGTCCGTCTGTCCATGTAAAGTTGTTCGTCGACTACAGGTCGCAATTTCACTCCGATCGTTCTGAAATTTTGCAGTTTAGAGTATTTCGGAGCCGTTAAGATCGCTATTGAGTTTGGTTGAAATCGGTTCAGATTTAGATATAGCTCCCATATATATCTTTCGTCCGATTTGGACCTTTAGTCCTATAGAAGCTGTATTTTACATCCAATCGTTTTGAAATTCAGAATGGTAGAGTTTCTTGATCCATGAACAAACATTGCCGAATTTGAAGAAAATCGGTTAAGATTTAGCTAAAGCTCCCATATATATGTTTCGTCCGATTTTGCTGTTTAGTCCTGTAGAAGCTGTATTTTACATCCAATCATTTTGAAATTTAGAATGGTAGAGTTACTTGATCCCTGAAACAACACTACCGAATTTGAAGAAAATCGGTTAAGATTTAGCTATAGCTCCCATATATATTTTTCGTCCGATTTGGCCCATTAGTTCTATAGAAGCTGTATTTTACATCCAATCGTTTTGAAATTTAGAATGGTAGAGTTTATTGATCCATGAACCAACATAGCCGAATTTGAAGAAAATCTGTTAAGATTTAGCTAAAGCTCCCATATATATGTTTCGTCCGATTTTGCTCTTTAGTCCTGTAGAAGCTGTAGTTTACATCTAATCATTTTGAAATTTAGAATGGTAGAGTTACTTGATCCCTGAAACAACACTAACGAATTTGAAGAAAATCGGTTAAGATTTAGCTATAGCTCCCATATATATGTTTCGTCCGATTTGGCCCTTTAGTCCTATAAAAGCTGTATTTTACATCCAATCGTTTTGGAATTTAGCACGGTAGAGTTTTCTGATCCATGAACCAACATTGCCGAATTTGAAGAAAATCGGTTAATATTTAGCTATAGCTCCCATATATATGTTTCGTCCGATTTGGCCCTTTAGTCCTATAAAAGCTGTATTTTACATCCAATCGTTTTGAAATTTAGAATGGTAGAGTTTCTTGATCCATGAACCAACATTGCCGAATTTGAAGAAAATCGGTTCAGATTTAGCTGTAGCTCCCATATATATGTTTCGTCCGATTTGGCCCTTTAGTCCTATAGAAGCTGTATTTTACATCCGATCGTTTTGAAATTTAGAATGGTAGAGTATCTTGATCCATGAACCAACATTGCAGAATTTGAAGAAAATCGGTAAAGATTTAGCTATAGCTCCCATATATATGTTTCATCCGATTTGGCTCTTTAGATCCAATCGTTTTTATACCCTTCACCACACTGTGGTACAGCGTATTATTTAAGTATAAAGTGTCCCAAAAGTAAATTTATGTAAACAATTTATACATGAATTACAAAATTTATATATCAGAGTTATTCAATATTACGAGAGTGGTGTAGGGTATTATATAGTCGGCACCGCCCGACTTTAGCCTTTCCTTACTGGTTTTTCGTTATGTACGGCCCTTCGACAAAAATGTTGTTGCATAGCATTATTATTAATTTAAATTGCAATAATACGAGTGTAATACATTTGTGTGGAAGTTACCAAAAGAGGCGTGCCAATGACGACCATTTATCACTGGACTGTAGGTACTACAAAATGTCAAGTATTTGTATGCATTGGTATTAAGGTTAAGCTGTTGACTTCAGGTCCAATGTGTGGTCCATTTGTGTGGGTGGTCCTAAGGGGCCACTTTACCCATTTTTCTCGAGTTTATACACTGATAGAAAAAGCTTCATCATGACGACGAATTTGTACATCATCACGATTATTTTTTCATCACATGTCAGTTAACCTAGGGAATAATCCTCTTGATGAATTTGTTTCCTCACCATGACGAATCTCTGTTTCCAAAAACGTTCGTCCTCAGAATGATCACATTTCATCCCTACGATGAATCGAGTTCATTACCACGACGAATCCCATTTATCACCACAATGATCACCATTCATCCCTACGATGAATCGAGTTCATCACCACGATGAACTCCATTCATCACCACGACGAATTCATGTCCCCGACTATTTAAAATTTAAAAAAGTTCAATAAATATTCTTCTGGTTTTAGACCATTAAAAACGGTATGGAAAATAAAATTACATGACTGCTTTGCCAGGTTCAGTTGTGATTATTCAATTCGAAACGCAGTTCGTACGAGTATCGGGAAAGGCTTAAAGCAATCGAACGAGAAGTATTCATTACCTCTGATATTTTAAATCATGAATAATCTCATCAAGTAATGTATTTGCCAACAGACGAATCCCATTCACCACCACGACGAATACCATTCATCACCACAACGAATTCCATTCATCACCACGACGATACACATTCATTATCACGATGAATCCCATTCATCACCATGACGAACTCCATTCATCACCACAACGAATCCCATTCATCACCACGACGAATACCATTTATCACCACTACGAATACCATTCATCACCACGACGAATCCCAATCATCACCATTATTAGATTTTTAAAATTAAACTTTTACAACTAATTATTTAACTAAGGTAATCAGAACGCTTTTAGAACAGTACAATTAAGCACAAACTATAAATTGATTGCATCGTTTTATCATATTTTCAGCAAAATGGTCAAATAAATCTTTTAATCGTGGGAATGAAACTTTATCGTTCCCTCGACGAATTTCGAAATCACCAAAAACATGGGTTGATGATCGTGTTCGTTCTATTGACGTACAAAAACATCTCATGTACGAAACTTTTCGTCACCAGTACGAAGATATATTGACGAAACTGATTCGTTATGGTGACGAACGGTTTGTTTGTGTCTAAAAACATATTTATTTTTTTCGCGAATACATATCCAAACAAACGTTTTTGATTATCAAATAACATTTATTTGATCACAAATATATAATATATAAAAAGGTTGATTCCAAATATATTTTCTTTCAAGTCAAACATATCAAAAATGGTGATTTTCCCCCCTGTTCGAAAACGAAAATGTAAAGTATATATGGGGAATTCCACAACAAATCGAAGTGTTAAAAAATCGCTTTGGATTTTTCCCGTTTTTTCTATTTTTTGGTACACCAGAAGAAACGCTTTGTGGAATTTATTCAGATTTTTCCTATAACTCTTTCAGAAGTTATCGATGTTATTTATTTATTTCGTTTAGTTATCACTCTGTGTATCGATATTTTAGCCATAACTTCAACGGCTTGTTTAATATATCGTGTTGATTGGTTGAAAAGAACATTTAAAGGCCAAATAAAACTCAATGCATAACTAATAAATACGATATATTAAAAAACCGGTGAATTCCCATAAAAGTGAATTGTGGGCAACTATAGTGATTTTTTACAAGGAATCTTGTTGTCGAATACACAACCCAAAAAATCCATCAATTTCTAATTCTTTTAATGTACAGTTATTTTTGTAGGAAGATTATCAGGGGTAAGGGGATCAGTGGTGGTGGCGCGTGTTTTGGAAAAAATACTTCCTGAGGTGAAACTTTTATTTTGTTCTTTGACGTGGAACATTTATTCCGAAGCTTTCAAGCCACAATCACAGCTGATTGCAGCAAATTTTTAATTTTTAAAAAAAAAATAATTTTAGGCCCATTTCTATCTAAATCGGAGAAAATCGCGAAAATCGGAGAGTACAAACTATTGAAAAACTGACATTTAATTTTCAAAACTTAAAAATCGCACACAAAAGAAATTGTAAATTTTTTTTGAAAATAATCGAAAAAAAAGAACATTTCAAAAAAAAAAAGATTTTTCAAATCGGATCATAACGTAAGAAGTTATGACCAAAATCCCGATGTACAGAGTGATATCTTAACCATTTTTTTAATATTGATAACTTCTGTACGAGTTATCGGAAAAATCTCAAAAAAAAAATCCACGAAGCGTTTCATTAGGTGTACTAAAAAATATAAACAAATGGGAAAAATCAAAACCGAAAATCC
The DNA here is from genome assembly GCA_963930755.1 of Eudasyphora cyanicolor. Taxonomy (NCBI): domain Eukaryota; kingdom Metazoa; phylum Arthropoda; class Insecta; order Diptera; family Muscidae; genus Eudasyphora; species Eudasyphora cyanicolor. The sequence continues at coordinate 46,666,651 of OZ005737.1, read as the reverse complement.
GAATTTTTTTTGGAAAATTTTGTACAGATCCGGGGGCTCGAAATTCTTTTTTGAGCTATGGTTTCTTCGGCAAAGTTTCTTGGAATGACCCATAGAACACGAAACGTGAGAGCGCCTTTGTACATTTTTTCGTCCACTTACAATTCGACCCACCCTAATGGATTTACATACTTCAAATTTAAAATCGGCATTAGGACTTCCATAAAAGTTCAAAATTTAATTTCATGAAATCCTGCGCTTATTTCAGAGGAAAGCATTCGTCTAAGACTAATCGCTGTTTCGCAGTTTTACTAAAATATGTATATTTGCTATTACCGCAATTCGCATCGTTTGCTGGGTCTTTCAGCACATATTGGCACAAGTCCTCTTTGTTGGTTTTGCGTGTATGATTTGTGAAACTTGTACAAATACTTGAATTGACAAAAACACTTGTTATTATTACACAAAATTTCGTATTCATATACACTTAAGACTATTTGACATACAAGCCAAGCCGACAGAACCCCCCAGACATACCTCTCTCCCCGCCACCACTTCCACAAAATATTGGTGGCAACAGCAGCAGCTGTTCCATATATAAATGGAAGGAAAATATTTACTTTGGCAAATGTATAAACATATTCTCACGACAAAGTGTGGGACAGACAAAATTCTCTAGTCACTGAAATCTAATAGATGTTTCCCCAAATATGTTTTTTTTGTGTTTGGTTATTTTCCAAAGTACTTTGCATTCGCAAATATATAACATCACGACAAGCAGAGATGAGCTCTCTGTATGAAAACAATTTAACATTTTCAAAAAACATTTCGCAAAAGTGGTGGTGTCAAATTGTTTAAAGCTCAGTTGTTGTTGATATTTTAAGTGGAATGAAGTGAAGTGATGGAATTGAAACAAAAACGAAATTGAAACTGAAATTGAACACTTTGAAGTGAACGCTGCAAATACGCTCGTATATTTGTGAACATTGAATGGTTTTTCAATATTTGCTTGGGACTTCTTGGGCACTCTTGTCGCCGCTCGTTGTATTTTTAATTAAATATTACATCGAGAAGTGCGAATGGTGAGTGTGGTTGTTGTTCTCATCATTTACTTTGAAATTGAAATTGCTCTTTAAACAAAACCCGCGAGTTAATGATGTTTCATTTACTGATGCGTTGATGAGTGTCATTTGAAAATGTTCACAACGTCAAGTCAAGTGTTTTTCGCATTTTTTTTGTGCGCGTTGTTTCGATGATGTTCCGCTGAATGATGGAAATTAATGACATATTGATAGACTCATTTCGAGCGGTAATTGTATTTGTTAATGTTTACACTACGAAATGAGGTCGTAACAATTCAGGAGAGGGGAAATGTTTATGACAGTGTCAACAATATTAAATTGTCAGAAACAATAATAATAAGTGACTGATGTGGTGTGACATATTTTGAGGTTTGCATATTTGGAAATACTCATGTGACAAATAACACATTATCACTGGTAAACATTTTGGAAAGCAAATCGTAAAAATGTGCCTGTGTTCGTTTTAAATAATTTTGAGCAATTCCATATTAAGTGTTTACAGTATTTTTGGCTCATGAATCTTGGTGTAATAGTTATACTAAGTATTGTCAACAATCCATGCAAATTATTTTGAAAAAAATAAATAAGAAACGGGCCTAATATGAAGATATTAAAATTTTCTAAATTGTGATTTTAGGGAATTATAACTTTTTATCGGTAAAAGCTATCAATATGGGACTATTGGCAAAAATTAAAATAATTTTAAAAAGAAATGTTTTCTAATTTTTTAAAAAAAATTGTTAAAACAGATTTTTTTAAAATATCCCTCTTTTTTTAATTTATTTTTGGATTTTAGGCCTAATTGTCCTCTAAAAATATAGCCCACGATAGCCTTTTTTGTCTGTCTCGAGAAATAATTAAATCTTTATGAAAGGTTTGTCCAGTATTTTCTAAAATGTTTAATAGGCCGGATTGGAACGAAAAAAATTACCTTTAATCACAAAAGTTGTGTCATGACGCCAACAGTTCTGTAGCAAAAGGAAACAAATCTTAAAAATTTAATTTTGGTCGCGCAAGGACTATTTTTGCAAAAAGTAGAAAAATTTTGGTTTTTCATAGCATTTCGTAAAAGAAGTGCTTAATGTTGAAGTTGTGTTTTGTAATTGCATTAGGCATTAAAGTACTTATAAAAACCGGATTATTTTGAAATTTTCTTATTTCTACCAAAGGTGCTATAATTTCTTCATTTATCCACATATTTTCTTTAAATAGGCATGCAATTGCAATGTTCTAGAAATTTTTTTCCAAAATTAAATTCTTTTACAAAATTTATTTAGAATTATTTTTTTTGGAAAATTTCGTTAAAATTGAATTTCTCTAAAAAAATATTTTGGAATTTTATGTGTCTAAACATATTCGTTGAAATTGCAATTTTTACAAATCTTTGTTGAAATTGTTTTTTTTTAACAGAATGTAAAATGAAAATTTTCTACAAATATTCGTATTTGTATTGTATTTTTTTTTTTAGAAAATTTCGTAAAATTGATTTTCTCAAAAAACTGAATTTAAAATTTTTTTGTTGAAATTGAATTTTTCTAAAAATTTGCATTTTTAGAAAATTATTTCAAAATGACACATTTTTCTTGAAAATTTTTTCAAAATTATACTTATTATTTTTTCACCGAAATTATATTTTTTCTTAAAAATTTAAATTTTTGTTTTTTTTTTTTTAGAAATTTTTGTTGAAATTGCAACGTTCTAGAAAATTTCTTCCAAAATTAAACTTTTCTTTGAAATAAAATTTTTATGAACATTTCGTTAAAATTGAATTTGATTTGTCGAAAAATTTTAGTTGAAATTACATTTTCTAAAAACTTTTGTTGAAATTTAATTTGTTATAAAATTTCTAGAAATTGATTTTTTTTTAGAAAATTCCTTTAAAATTGTTTTTTTCTACAAAATGTCTTTGAAAGCACTTTTATAAAATTTCGTTAAAATTGCATTGTTCTAGAAAATTTCTTTTCTACAAAATTTCGGTGAAATTATATATTTTTATAAAATTTCGTTAAAACTACGTTGAAGTTTAATTTTTCCTAAAATTTTCATTGAAATTGAATTTTCTAAAAAATTTTTCTTAAAATTACGTGTTTCTAAAAAAATTTTTTCTTGAAAATTTTGTCGAAATTATATTTTTCTTGAATTTTCACCAAAAATATATTTTTCTTAAAGATTTTGCCGAAGTTGTTTTTTCTAGAAAATGTTGTTGAAATTGTTCTAGAAAATTTCTTCCAAAATTAAATTTTTCTACAAAATTTGTTTGAAATTTTCGTTAAACTTGAATTTCTCTAAAAAAAAACTACGTTGGAATTTAATTTCTGTAAAAAATTTTGTTGACATTGTATTTTCTACAAAATTTTTCTAAAAAAATTGTTTTTTTTTTTGAAGAAAATTCCTTCAAAATTTTAATTTTATTACTGTAGAAAATTTCTTCCGAAATTAAATTTTTCTACAAACTTTCGTATTTGTATTGTATTTTTTTTAGAAAATTTCGTAAAATATGTGTTCTCCAAAAAACTGAATTTCTAAAAATTTTTGTTTGAATTTTTGTAAGAATTTTTTTTTAGAAAATTCTTTCAAAATGAAATTATATTTTTCTTGAAAATTTAGTCTAGGTTTTTTCTTGAATTTTTCATCGAAATTATATTTTTCTTAAAAATTCTGGAAAATTTTATTGATTTAAATATTTCTAAAAAGTTTCTTTGAATTTTTTTTTTAAAACTTCGTTAGTGTTAAATTTCTCTAAAAACCACGTTGGAATTTAATTTGTCTAAAAATATTGGCAATTGCAATTTCACAATTTCTAAAAATTTTTTCTACAAAATTTCTAGAAATTGTTTTTTTAGAATATTCCGTCAAAACTACATTATATTTTTCTTAAAAATTTCGCCGAAATTGTTTTTTTTTTCTAGAAATTTTGTTGAAATTGCAAAAGTTCTAGAAAATTTCTTCCAAAATTAATTTTTTCTACAAAATTTCTTTGAAATTATTCTTTTTGAAATTTTTTTTTAAATTAAATTTCTCTAAAAAACTACGTTGGAATTTAATTTGTCTAAAAATGTTGGCAATTGAAATTTCACAATTTCTAAAAATTTTTGTTGAAATTGAATTTTCTACAAAAATTCTATAAATTGATTTTTTTTTTAAAAATTCCGTCACAATTGTTTTTTCTTCAAAATTTCTTTGAAAGCATTTTTAGAAAATTTTGTTTAAATTGCATTGTTCTAAATAATTTCTTCCGAAATTAAATTAGTCTACAAAATTTCGTATTTGTATTGTATTTTTTTAGAAAATTTTTTAAAATAGCATTCTTTAATAAGCTAAGTTTCTACACATTTTTGCTGAAATATTTTTATACCCTACACCACACTGTGGTACAGGGTATTATGACTTTGTGCATTTGTTTGTAACACCCAAAAGGAGAAGAGATAGACCCATTGTTTATTATACCGATCGACTTGTAATCACTTTCTGAGTCGATTTAGCTATGTCCGTCTGTCTGTCCGTCTGTCTGTCTGTCCGTCTGTCTGTAGACGTATTCTTGTAGGCAAAGTACAGGTCGCAATTATGGTCCGATCTCAACGAAACTTTGCACATATCTTTTTTTAGGCCCAAGGACGATCCCTATTGAATTTGGTTAAAATCAGTTCAGATTTACATATAGCTCCCATATATATGTACCTCCGATTTGGCATATATGCACTGTATAAGCAACATTTTGTAACCGATTTCTACAAAAATTGACAGAGAGTAGTCTCCTGATACACTTAGATACAATACAAAATTTGGGGGGAAATCGGTTCAGATTTATATATAGCCCCCATATATATGTTGCACCCGATTTGACATGTAAGCGCTGTAGAAACTGTATTTTATATCCAATCAGTACGAAATTCGGCAGAAAGAGGTTTCTTATTACATGAAGGAATACTGCCAAATTCGGAGAAAATCGGTTCAGATTTAGATATAGCCCCCATATATATGTTACCCCCGATTTGAAATTCAATAGCTGTAGAAACTGTATTTTATATCCGATCACAGCGAAATTCGGCAGAAAGAGGTTTCTTATTACACGAAGGAATACTGCCAAATTTGGAGAAAATCGGTTCAGATTAGATATAGCCCCCCATATATATGTTAGCACCGATTTGACATTCAAGCGCTGTAGAGACTGTATTTTAGATCCGATCAGTACGAAATTCGACAGAAAGAGGTTTCTATTTTACATGAATGAGTATTCAGGGAAAATCGATTCAGATTTATATATAAGCTCCATATATATGTTCCTCCCGATTTGGTTACAAAGCGCTATAGAAGTTGTACTTTACTTCCGATCATTACAAAATTCTCCAGAAAGATGTTTCTCAATTTAGGAACGAATATTGCTTAATTTAGCGATTATCGGTTCAGAATTAGATATATTCGCACGTATATGTTCTTAGCCATTTACCCCCTTTCCTTACTGGTTTTAATTGATTTTTTTAGAAAATTCTTTCAAAATGAAATTATATTTTCCTTGAAAATTTCGCCAAAGATGTATTTTTCTTAATTTTTCATCGAAATTACATTTTTCTTAAAAATTTCACCGAAATTGTTTTTTCCAGAAAATTTTGTTGACATTGCAATGTTCTAGAAATTTCTTCCAAAATTAAATTTTTCTAGAAAATTTATTTGAAATTATTTTTTTTTAAAAATTTTGTTAAAATTGAATTTCTCTAAAAAACTATGTTAGAATTTAATTTGCCAAAAATTTTGGTTGAAATTCAATTTTTCAAAAAATTTTGTTGAAATTGAATTTTCTACAAAATTTCCAAGACTTGATTTTATTAGAAAATTCCTACAAAATTGTTCTTTTCTACAAAATGTCTTTGAAAGCATTTTTAGAAAATTTCGTTTAAATAGTATGGTTCCAGAAAATTTCTTCCAAAATACATTTTTTTAAAAAAATTCTTTGAAATTATTTTTTTCTTTAAATTTAGTTAAAATTGATTTTCTCTAAAAAATTACATTGGAAATTAATTTGTTTAAAAATTTTGGTTGAAATTGCATTTTTTAAAAATGTTTCTTAAAATTGATTTGTTTACAAAATTTCTAGAAATTATTTTTTTTAGAAAATTCTTTCAAAATTGTTTTTTTTTCTGCAAAATGTCTTTGAAACCATTTTTAGAAAATTTTGTTTAAATTGCATTGTTCTAGATAATTTCTTCCAAAATTAAGTAAGTCTACAAAATTTCGTATTTGTATTGTATTTTTTTAAAAAATTTCTTAAAATAGCATTCTCTAATAAACTAAATTTCTACACATTTTTCTGAAATATTTTTTTAAATTGATTTTTTTAGAAAATTCTTTCAAAATGAAATTATATTTTCCTTGAAAATTTCGCCAAAGTTGTATTTTTCTTAATTTTTCATCGAAATTATATTTTTCTTAACAATTTCGTCGAAATTGTTTTTTCTTAACAATTTCGTCGAAATTGTTTTTTCTAGAAAATTTTGATGAAATTGCAATGTTCTAGAAAATTTCATCCAAAATTTTTTTAAAATTATTTTTTTTTAAATTTTGTTAAAATTGAATTTCTCCAAAAAACAACGCTGGAGTTTAATTTGTCTAAAAATGTTGGTTGAAGTTGCAGTTTGAATTTCTAAAATTTTTTGTTGAAATTTAATTTTTCTAAAAATTATTTTTTTTTTAGAAAATTCTTTCAAAATGAATTTATATTTGTCTTGAAAATTTCGTCGAAGATGTATTTTTCTTAAATTTTTCATCGAAATTATATTTTTCTTAAACATTTCGTCGAAATTGTTTTTTCTAAGAAATTTCCTTGGAATTGTAATGTTCTAGAAAATTTTTTCCAAATGAAATTTTTCTACGAAAAGAAGAGTTGATCGAAAAAGCTGAACAATTCGAAAGTGAAAACATTCAATATATCTAATAAAATTAAAATTAAATCGATCATTAACAAAAAACTTCTACAAAATTTCGTTAAATTAAATTTTTTTCTAATTTTTGGAGCAGTATAAATGATTTGTTTTTGGCTGAATAGCCGTAACCAGCTATTGTTAATGAGTTATTTGGCTAACATTTTATTCGATATCTTCCTAAGACTTTTATGACATACATAAATACATATATATGTATGTACGTGTAAAAATATTTTGAAATCCTTAGACGACATCACAGACCTTAAATTATACAGATGTGCCATCAGCCAGAAACGTCAAAATCTATCAGTTACGAACGAATAGGAATGAAATGTCACACGCGAAAAAACAGGTTTCCGCGAACATAGTTTGAACTTTTTTTGCACTAATCGATTGATATCAATTTTTTAATTGTGACAATTACAAAAAATTCGGGAAAATCGGTCCGAAATCCGCGGAAAAACTCACTCTTTGAACACCTACTCGTTGAAATTTCTATTCGTTCGTAACTGACAACTTACTCGCTCCGGGATGACATATCTTATTATTCATTATTTTTGGACGACATTTCATTGCTTTGCAAATCGTTTACAAAACAAAACATATGTCAGTCATTTGCACATTTGTTAAGCTTTTTTGTGTGTTTGCTTGTGTGTGTGTTAAAGCGGTAGCATACACATTTCAAGTTCTTTTATGTTATTATGCAGAGCCGATGTTTCTGGTACTGCTGTTTTGGTATTGTTTTTTAAATGTCTACATCCAAGAAAAAAAAAAACAATACGAAATACTACTCTGACACTAACAGCAGCAATTGCAAATGCATAAAAAAATTGCTATCTGTTGGAAGAGAGAAACAGCACACAAAAAAAAAACGGACAGCAACAGTGACAGCAACCATAACGTCAACAACAAACAGCATTGAGTAACAAGTATAACTGTCAACTGAAAATGACATTAATGTGTCACAATCTCTATGGCTCGGCCAACATATTCGGGCTGTCATGAGCACTGAGAGCACTCAGTGTCAGTTGTCGCCGGCTCGTCGTACAGCTACTGTTAGTGCTGCTGCTGCTGTAGATATGGGGTGATGTGGGGGTCAACAATGTAAGCAAATGACCAAATGCAGCAATTGGCGTCAATTTTGCTGTTGCCATGGTTGTTGATGTGACGGAACAACAGAAAAATACTGAGGAAATCGATTATGGGGAGAGGTATGTAAATTGTGGGCGGAAAGTAGAATGTAACATTTTTGTGGTAAAATATTTTCTTCCGAAGAAAATAATTGTACTTTTCTCAATAAATACACTTTTAAACATTTAAAAATTACTGTAAATTGACAGCCTGTTTCTGTAACTTGAAAAATTGCTGTCGTTGGCATGCCAGATGGCAATCAGCTGAATTGGGTTTCATTAACTACCATCACAACGACAAGTTGCACGATAATGAACTCGTACGAAAACGTAATTATTTCAGAGTAAATTTTGATTTCTCTATCTCTCTTCTCTGTCATCATGGGCGAACACAAATGTCAGATCGAGTCACTTTGTTTTATTTGTCGACTAATAGGAAAAATTATAAAAAAACCTTAATGAAAGCACAAATGCAGATATTAATATAACTATGGTAAGACCAATTAAATAATAGTACAATTATTATTAAATAATAATAAATGACATAAATAAGTTAACATTGCAGCAGCTCGCTAATTTGGAAAAAAAACATCAGTGAACATTGAAAGAGACGTGCGAGATTAAGAGAGAAAAAATTAGCGTTTTGGTTCAGCTCAGCTAACCCACCCAGGGTTGATTTTGTTGTCACCGCTAGTGCAGAGAGTACAGAACGTATTTGATAAGGTCGAACATACAAACATGTGTGCAATTTTAGACCGGAAGTTGTGAAATTATTGATCTGGAAATTAAATTATTTTCTAATTGGTAAATTGCTAACATCATAGACATAAGGCCAAGCGAACGAATGAACGAACTTCAGAGAAACCAAATTCCTGACGAAAGTGAGTGACTCATTTTTGGTCGCGGTGTCCTTCGTTGGAAATACAGAAACAGGCCGTAAGAAATACAGCAATCCCACGATTTACTTCGCCTCGATTAATGTCTTGAAAAAATGTGTTACCTTTTTTATTCGAATTATGTTGTCTTTGATTCACGCCTTCTCTATATGTATCTATACCTTCATTCCAAAACATGTTAGGAAATTCTTAGGGACATTGTATTTTTAAATTCTAAGCATTCCAAATTATATTCATTTAAAAGTTGGTGATTATCCCTCAACCCAATAACAAGTTATGCGCAAAACAATGAAGGTAATCCTATTTGCATTATAAAGAAATTCAATACCGTAAACAGAAAATACGATAACGAGAAAAAAAATAAGTTGAAATTTAGAAGATATAAATTTTGGAATAATTAAGGATAGGTTGTCAGAGACTACCTTTTCCTAAGGCAAAATTGTCAGAGACTAGCTACTGAAAAGTTGTAAGAGAATGTATTTTCCTAATGAAAAGTTGACAGAGACCATATTTTCATAGAAAAAACTGTGAAGCTACCTTTTCCTTACAAATCAGTGAACCCTTTTCCTAGGACAAAAATACGGGAGACCACCTGCTCCTCAGCAAATGTTGTTAGAGACATCTTTTCCTTACGAATAGTTGTCAGAAACCATATATTTCTAAAGAAATGGTTCCAGAGGCCACATTTGTATACCCTCCTCCCTTGGGGGTGTATATTCATTTTGTCACTCCGTTTGTAACTCCTCTAAATAATGATTTAAGACCCCATAAAATATATGGGGAATTCCACGTCAAATCGACAGTTTCAAAAAATTTCGGTTTTTATTTTTCACATTTTTGTATATTTTTAGTACACCTGAAGAAACACTTTGTGGACTTTTTAGAGATTTTTCCGATAAGTTGTTCAGAAGTTATCGATATTTAAAAAATCGTTAAGATATCACTCTATGTATCGGGTTCTTGGTCGTAACTTCTTAAGTTATGGTCCGATTTGAAAAATCTTTTTTTTTTTTGAAATATTGGAACTTTTAGGTACTTTTAAAAAAACATAAAAAAAATATTAAAATTTTTTGTGTACGATTTTTATGTTTTGAAATTTAAATGTAATTTTTTGAACTGTTTGTATTCTCCGATTTTCGAGTATTTTTTTATATTTTAAACTTCTATAATTTCTCTAACATATAAGCTTTGGATGGAAATGGACCTACAATTATTTATACGTTTTTTTAAATTTTTAAAAAAAATTTCGCTGCTAACCATTGTGTTGTGGCTTGAAGGCTTCGGAATAAATGTTCCACGCCAAAGAACAAAATGAAGGAGACACTTCAGGAAGTATTTCTTCCAAAACATCCGCCACCCCCGATGATCCCCTTACCCTTGATAATCTCCCTACAAAATAACTATATATCAAAAGTAGTAGAAATCGCTGCATTTTTTAGGTGATGTATTCGAAAAAAAGATTCCTTGTAAAAAATCACTATAGGTGGCCACAATACACTTTAATGGAAATTAAACGGTTTTTTTATAATACGATATGTTAAAAAATCGTTGAAGTGCCATTGCCGTCTGTCCGTTCGTCCGTCTGTTGTAATGGATGGAAAAATGACATTTATTGAGATAAATGATCGAATGTTTATTTCATAATAAAGAGGAAGGTATCCCGTTAAAAATGAAAAACAACATCAGCCAAATGGCCACCATGACCGCGCTTAAAGGACCATATCCTTTTTATGAAATTTTCCATAACCAAATCGCAAAGTGGCTGCCCAATGTTCTCGATATCCCCAAGAATTCTATCTTTGAGGTCTTGAATCGACGCTGGGCTGTTGTTTTCGTCTTTCACGTGGCCCCAAAGGAAGAAGTCCCAAGGTGTTAAATCACAAGATCTCGGTGGCCAATTGTGATCACCTCTTCGAGAGATAACACGGTCCGGAAACTTTTCCCGTAACAGAGCAATGGTTTCGTTGCTTGTGTGGCAAGTAGCGCTGTCTTGTTGAAAGTAAACGTTGTCCAGATCAATACCATCCAACTCCGACCATAAAAAATCATTAATCATCTCTCGATAGCGCAATCCATTCACCGTAACTGTTGATCCAACCTCATTTTCGAAAAAGTAAGGTTCAATGACCCGCCGGACCATAAACCGCACCAAACAGTCACACGTTGAGGATGGAGAGGCTTCTCAACAATAACTCTTGGGTTTTCCGAGCCCCAGATGCGACAATTTAGCTTGTTGACGTAGCCACCGAGGTGGAAATGGGCCTCATCAGTCAAGATGATTTTTCGACGATTTTCGATTTTTCGAATTTTAATAATTTCAATGCGTTGCTGAAAAGTGTATCATTCCATTTTTAGTAATGGCGTAGTTTATACTTGTCAAATGTTAAAGAATAAAAGCTTCAAAAGTGACACCTACCGAAATACCGGATGATTCAAAATAACACCTCTTGTTGGAAAACCCTGTAGATGACTGAAATTTGGTATAGGTACTTCTTATACTTCACACGAACAACGGTAGTCATAGGTCCATGTTTCGATGTAGCCCCCATAGAAAGATCCCTATAGATTTGACTTCGTAATGCCACAAAAACCTTAAATTTCAAACGAATTGGGCTGAAATTTGGTATAATGAGTTTATTCGTACCCGAAACCATTCACGTGCCGAACTTAATCTGTCCTTACTTGTTTTCCTTACAAAAAGCGGCCAAAGGCCTCCTTTTCTTGACGAAATATCGTCAGAGGCCATATTTCCGCAATGGAAAAAAATTGTCAAAAAAACTAGTTCCAAACGATCTAAATGGAAAGTGTTTTCTAGGAAGAAGTTTTCAGACACCATAGCGTCCATAAGGAAAACAGAGACTATCATTATTAATGTCGTAGACTTTCTTATTTTTGAAACATAAACAAACATAACAATTTCCAGGCATTTTCGTAAAATCAAAATGTCAGTTTATGTCCAAGAGACCTAAAGGGAAGTGTTTTCTAGGAAGACGTTTTGAGAAACCATACCTTCCTCAAGGAAATGTATCGGAGACCATCATTAATAAAGTCGTCAACTTTTTTTTATATTTTTTATTGGCAGATATTTTTGTAAAACAAAAAGTCTGTTTTTGTCAATTACTTAAGATTTCAAACGCCGATTTCTTGCAGCCAGAATTTTGTCACATCGCCCTCAAATATTAGGTACTATATTTAAAAAAATATATTAATTAAAACCCATAGAAGAGTCTGAGAGTCTTTGAAGTAATTCAGGAGGTGGCTGTATTTTGTATACCCTCACTTTATTTGGTATAAGTATATCACTTGCTACGAAATAATTTAATTTTTAATCCTCGATAAATATTACCCTTCTACATAGAAATATTTTCTCTAAACAAATATTAAAAAAGCCAAAAAAATTTGAAGTATTAATATATTTATTTTTATTTATATATTTTTAAATATATTTATTTATTTTTATTGTCCTAATATGAACACAAAAAATATTCGCAAATCTCTCTCCCAAATCCAAAAGTGCCATTATGGGTTATGGAACTTAATATTTACAAATGGTATGTCCTAATTACTGTCTTCAATTGGAAAATTTTTTAACATTTGTTTTTCTGCATATATTAATTTTAAAATACTACCTCAGGCCCAAGTATTGAATGCATGAGTCTTAAATTTGTGTACATATTGTTTGCTAGATCAGTATCTAACAAATATTAAAATGTTGATCCGATCAGTTTTTGTACAACCAAAGAAGTAATTTCTATACTAGGGCGGGTCGATTTAAAAATCGCCCATTGATCAGTGAAAATCGTATTCTAGGGATCAAAATAAGAAACTTTGCCGGAGGAACCATACCTCTAAAACGAATTCTGATGTCCCGGAAAAAATCGCACTTTGACCCATTTAGAGTGCTCCAATCGAGTCCAAATGTATGACCGACCCCCACTCAGTGAAGTGCTCTGTGAAAATCGTATTCTAGGGATTAAAATAAGAAACTTTGCCGAAGGAACCATACCTCTAAAATGAATTCTGATGTCCCGGAAAAAATCCCACTTTGACCTATTTAGAGTGCTCCAATGGAGTCCAAATGTATGGAACCCCCAGGGGGTTCCAGGGGGTGTGCCATTGGCATGGGTGGGTCGGGCCTCCAAAGTTAGTGGGGGTCTGTCATACATTTGGACTCGATTGGAGCACTCTAAATGGGTCAAATTGGGATTTTTTCCGGGACATCAGAATTTGTTTTTACTTTGACCCATTTTACTCTAAATGGGTCAAAGTGGGATTTTTCAAAAACCCAAAAGTTCGACCCAAATTCCGGGACATCAGAATTCGCTTTAGAGGTATGGTTCCTTCGGCAAAGTTTCTTATTTTGATCCCTAGAATCCGATTTTCACTGAGCAATGGCGACTTTTTTTGCCTCCCCACAAATCGACCCTATTCTATACCCTTAAAAAAAACTACAGCTAATATATTAAAAAATTTGGTGTGGAACTCATCATCCATCATAATCTGGAAACGATCTATGGACTTTTGTGCATAAAATATTTAGGTTGATGTTGCAAAACTTAATCCACTTGAAATATAGGGACCCCGTGTCGTATGATGAATTTTAATGAATTTCAGTATTTACATTAATCATACGCTTCACGGTACACATTTTATATGCAGTTTTTAAATGCTACCAGAATACAACTCTATGCATAATTCCATACATTCAATGATTCACATTGGTCTAGGGAAGTACTTTAAAAGTCCATATCAGTAGAAATATGGAAAACTGCAAATATGTGAAATTTTGTAGTGTGCTCAATGCTCACAGGTGAAAGTGACGTAATTGCCACACCCCTTAGTATTCCTTCCATAACTTTTAATAACGGTTGACCGCTGAACATAACAAACAAAATTTCGCCCCATAGTTCAAATAATAGTATGTTTTCCTTATTTACTTCAAAATTTTTAAATGTAATGCTACAGAAAAAGTGGAATATCATTCCCTATTAATAAATTACTATTTTCTTTAAAGCCTTATGCAAGTTTAGTATTAATTACAAGACCAAACATCAGCTTTAGGGACTTCTTTTAAGAAGAGTTATGAAAAAAGTAAAAATATTGACTTATTCAAACATATTCGAGACCTGAAGGGAACTGTAAGATTTGTTGCTTTTTTGTTATAGAACTGTCGGCTTTTTCTTGGCATTCAAAAGTAATGAAAGTTATGTTTTGGCGTTCCTATCCGATCTATGGAGCTTTTTATAGAGTATTGGGTAAAACCAGTCATAAAGATTTCATTATATCTCGAGAATGATAAAAAGCCATGTTAGAGCTTGAACTATCTTTTAGAGGGCAATTTGGTGCAAATTTAAAAGTAAAAGGGGAATTTTTAAATTAAAATTTTAATATATATTTTTAAAAATATTTAAAGAAAATCTTTTAATTTTTGTCCTGTTATTTATTTTACAATATTTACTAACATTTTAAGGATCGTGACATATTGATGGCATTTACCGATAAAAATATATAAGTTCTTTAATGAGTAAATATTTCTTAAAATTCACAATTTTGACAAATTATAAAATCCTCATCGTATTCTTGTTCTTTATAGCCTTTTCAAAATAATTTGTGTGTGTGCTGTTGCCAACTCTTAATATAACTGTTATACAAAGTTCCACAAAAATTCGTGACATGACCCAGTAATCACTTAACATGGAAATGCTCAACACTTAAAATTTTGTTTGTCAACGTTCTTCTGATCCACCACAAAAATTTAATAATAAATACGAAATTTCCCCATAACTTCTGTAGCAATAATCTGAAGAAAATTATTTCTGTTGTACATATCGAGCCCTAAGCGCCAAAAAGACGTAAGCGCCACCATGATTTAGTTTAATATATTAAGGGAACTCGTTTACTTATGACAAGTGGCATCATGTGTCGGAAATTTGTTGCTGTAAAATGTACCGTTGAACTAAATTTCACAGTTATATAAACAGATGTATGGATTACATAGCATTTAAACAAAAAATAATTGCAAAAGAAGCCTTCTCCTCTAAATTTTTGTGAGTGGCGCTTACGTCTTTATGGCGGTTAAGGCTCGATATTAAGAATTCTGACTTTGCGTACGATTTTGAGGTTGCGTATGATGATTTTTAATGAATACCACTTCTTAAATTAATCACACGCTCCATAGTTCTCCTTTTTTATTTTGAATGTGTCCACATTACTCCATTGTTTTTATCAATCGTTCAAATAATTTTTGAATCAATATTTAATTAAACAATAGTCAAAGACAAACTCAAAACCAGCAAGGAAAGGCTAAAGTCGGGCGGTGCCGACTATATAATACCCTACACCACTCTCGTAATGTTGAATAACTCTGATATATAATTTTTGTAATTCATGTATAAATTGTTTACATACATTTACTTTTGGGACATTTTATACTTAAATAATAACCTGTGCCACATTGTGGTGTAGAGTATAAAAACGATTGGATCTAAAGAGCCAAATCGGATGAAATATATATATGGGAACTATAGCTAAATCTTAACCGATTTTCTTCAAATTCGGCAGTGTTGGTTCATGGATCAAGAAACTCTACCATTCTAAATTTCAAAATGATTGGATGTAAAATACAGCTTCTACAGGACTAAAGGGCCAAATCGGACGAAACATGTATATGGGAGCTATAGCTAAATCTTAACCGATTTTCTTCAAATTCGGCAGTGTTGGTTCATGGATCAAGAAACTCTACCGTTCTAAATTTCAAAATGATTGGATGTAAAATACTGCTTCTTCAGGACTAAAGAGCAAAATCGGACGAAACATATATATGGAAGCTATAGCTAAATCTTAACCGATTTTCTTCAAATTCGGCAATGTTGGTTCATGGATCACGAAACTCTACCATTCTAAATTTCAAAACGATTGGATGTAAAATACAGCTTTTATAGAACTAAATGGCCAAATCGGACGAAACATATATATGGGAGCTATAGCTAAATCTTAACCGATTTTCTTCAAATTCGGTAGTATTGGTTCATGGATCAAGAAACTCTACCATTCTAAATTTCAAAATGATTGGATGTAAAATACAGCTTCTACAGGACTAAAGAGCAAAATCGGACGAAACATATATATGGGAGCTATAGCTAAATCTTAACCGATTTCCTTCAAATTCGGCAATGTTGGTTCATGGATCAAGAAACTCTACCATTCTAAATTTCAAAACGATCGGTTGTAAAATACAGCTTCTATAGGACTTAAGGGCCAAATCGGACGAAACATATATATGGGAGCTATAGCTAAATCTTAACCGATTTTCTTCAAATTCGGCAATGTTGGTTAGTGGATCAAGAAACTCTACCATTCTAAATTTCAAAACGATTGGATGTAAAATACAGCTACTATAGGACTAAAGGGCCAAATCGGACGAAATATATATATGGGAGCTATATCTAAATCTGAACCGATTTCAACTAAATTCAATAGCGATCTCAACAGCCGCGAAATACTCTAAACTGCAAAATTTGAGAACAATCGGAGTGAAATTGCGACCTGTAGTCGACGAACAACTTTACATGGACAGACGGACGGACGGACGGACATTGTTAAATCGACTCAGCTAGTGATTCTGAGTCGATCGGTATACTTTAAGGTGGGTCTAGCTGTGTTATTTTCAGGTGTTACAAACATCTGCCCTGTACCACAGTGTGGTCTAGGGTATAATAACGGGTGATCCAAGTAGAGATACTTTTTTCAATAGCCTTTTTGACAGATCACGTGTGAGTTGTGTCATGCTGTCACGCAGTGAAGAAAATGTTGCGGCCGTAGCTGAGAGTGTACACGAAGACCGTGGAGAGTCGATTCGGCGCCGTTCGCAGCAACTCGGACTGACGTATGGAACGACTTGGCGCATTTTACGTCGAGATCTTAAATTGAAAGCATACAAAATACAGCTTGTGCAAGAAATGAAGCCGCCCGACCTTCCAAGCGACGTCGCTTCGCTCTATGGGCTCTTGAAAAGTTCCAAGAAGATCAGACGTCATCGAGCCAAATTTTGTACAGCGATGAGGCCCATTTCTGGCTCAATGGGTATGTAAACAAGCAAAATTGCCACATTTGGGACGAAGAGCAACCTGAAGAGATTCAAGAGCTGCCACTTCATCCAGAAAAAAAACAACGGTTTGGTGTGGTTTGTGGGCCGGTGGAATCATCGGTCCATATTTCTTCAAAAATGATGCCGGTGAGAACGTAACCGTCAATGGCGACCATTATCGTGCCATGATAACCGTCTATTTGATGCCTGAGATTGAAGCTCGTGATCTCGGCGACATTTGGTTTCAACAAGACGGCGCCACTTCCCACACATCCCATCAATCAATGGATTTATTGAGAGAACACTTCGGTGAGCAGATAATTTCACGTTTTGGGCCGGTCGATTGGCCACCAAGATTGTGTGATATCACACCGTTAGACTTTTTCCTGTGGGAATATGTAAAGCCTAAAGTTTATGCAAACAAACCCGCTTCAATTCAGGCCTTGGCGCAAAACATCACGCGTGTCATTCGCCAGTTACCAGTCGAAATGCTCGAACGAGTCATCGACAATGGGACTCAACGGATGGACCATCTGAGACGTAGCCGCGGCCAACATTTGATAGACATAATCTTCAAAAAATAAATGCCAAAGAATGTTCTTTCAAATGATAATAAACATTCCCCATTCAATTTGAATTTTCTGTGCTTTTTTCTTTAAAAAGTAAGAAACCTCGAAATGGATCACGCTATATAAATATATTTCCTCTAACTTTTTCTAAGAAAATTTTTCAAACAATTCTTGTGTCATCGCATTGCAATTTCTGTCTTGTCACTTTCCTTGAAACTAACGCACATAATAAATTCTATAGCACTTGATAATTGTCAACACCTTGCACATTTCTCATCCTAATGTATGTTTATTTATTTACTCAGTTTTTCTGCGAAAATAAAATAAACTGCAAAATAACGCAACACTCATGTGAGTTGAAAGGCTGTCACAGTTACTCTTAATTTTATTCAATGAAATTTTTGAAATTCTGCAAAGCACAAGACATTATCCAAGACGGAGGGTTGGCCCCTCCCAAATTTTAAGGAAGAAAAATAGTGTTCTTTTAATAACACACAATTAGAAAAGAAAAATAAAACAACACTACAAGTGCGCATATTTACAATGTGACACATGAATTACATTCAACATTTCCTTTAACACAAAACGATGAAAAAATGTGAAGAAAAAAATTCAAAATTTTCAAAACACCTCTCGGGGCAACCAGCACTCCCATGAGAAGATAAGTCATCATCACTTGGTTGTTCAGGCGACACTTGTGCCTTCACTGCGTGTGACAACCAAACATTGGCAATTGCAAAACTGACTAAAAATGAAAAATGTGTAAAGGCGTGTGACAGTCTCATGTGCGCATTTTGGCAATGCGTTAATTATGAATTATTTTGTAATTATAAGTGAAGCACTAATGCGACTTGTGAGAGCAGGGGATGAAAGCAGAAATGTCATTACTCACTAAATACAAAAATAGTGAGTAATGGGTATAGTAGTGGTGGCATTAGAAAAAATTTATATAAATTTAATTTTTATGAACTTCAATAGGTTCAAAAAGAAATTTGAAATATTTTGCTTCCAGAACGGGATAATCTTTAGAGTAAGGTTGCTTCATACATAAAATGAAAACTGTCTACTTCATAAAAAGAAAATTGTTTTAAAATCAATGTAAGAAATGTTCTTATTTTAAAGATTTCGAAGCCTTTGAAGTAAAATCTTTAAAAGTATTGAACTTTGTTGTTTGTATTATAGTGAAAATATTAAGACAATTATTTATTTAATTTTGTTTTTTTTTGTAAACAACAAATTCTCTAGAATTTAGTTGCTTACATTTTGTATTCATCTCTAATTTCCACCTGCATATCCCTCTCTCTATACCCATTAATCAATGTCCACAAAAATTAACATTAATTTAATAAACGTACCCGTATTATAATTCCATTTGTTAGCACAATTTAAAGTCATACAATTACAATCATCACATTATTTACCGGTAACCACACATCACTTGAATTCCCCCCCTCACCACCACCCTTTAATATAATTTATTGTGATCTCCCAGTGGGGTTTTCAGTCTTCCACAATCCTCTGTGGCAAAAAAAAAAGTTCACAAATGCAAAGCCGAAACAACAATAATAATAACATTAACAACAACAACGACGACGGAGAATCGGAAAACACGATACTACTTAACTGTCAACTTATTTGTGATTTAATAAAATGACACTTGTCACATTGACAAAATGACAGCATCATTTAGCTGTCATACTATCATTCTTCATCGTCGTCGTTGTCGTTGTAGTCGACATCCCCACACGAATGTGTTTCTGTTTTACTTAAACAGATATTTCACAATCTGCTATGACAGATATATACTTACATATACCTATATATGTACATATATACAGATATACAAATGTATGTATATATCTATCACATGTCATTTCGATAAAGGGTTTGCAGAATAAAACCATAGATTTTAGAAAAAGAAAATAGTAACAAATAGGAAAAGGTCAGGTAAGTAAACCGTCTGAAGTATTGGTTAAGAATTTGGTTAATTCGTAGGAGATGTCAGAACGGCTAACAGATTTCCCTTATTCTTTGTCAGACCAAAGTCACTGGAACGGTAATTTAAAGTACAGAATTGTAAGACAATAACATTCTAAATCAATGTCAATAAATTATATAACAAGTAAGAAAGTTTCAGTCGGGTAAACCGACTAAGGTATACCCTCACTTTGTGAGTAATGTAATATTGAATATTACTCGAATTATTCTGTCAATTTGTGTGGGAGGTACCAGAAGGGGTTTATCAAATACACCTTTTTTTTGCTGAACATTAGATACTTTAAATTCATTGCACTGTGCCGACTTATAAGCATTTATGTGCACTGGTATAAACGTTATGAGACATTAAATTGTGGTATGCTTTGGGCATTTTGTGTGGGAGGTACAAAGAGGGGCGTGGCAATAACGCCCATTTTTCACAGGGCTATAGACACTATAAAAACATTACACTGTACAAAATTTCAAGTATTTTTATACACTGGTTTTAATGTTATAAGCTGTTAACTTTTGGTGCAAAAAGGTACCTTTGTGTGGGAGGTACCAAAAGGGGCGTGACAACAACACCCATTTTTCACTGGACTCTAGGCACTATGAAAGCATTACACTGTACAAAATTTCAAGTATTTTTATGCACTGGTATTAATGTTATAAGCTGTTAACTTTTGGTGCAAAATGGTGCATTTGTGTGGGAGGTACCAAAAGGGGCGTAGCAACATGGCCCATTTTTCTCGAGTTCATAGCGACTAATAAACTAATGCTATGTGTGGAATTTCAGAAGATTCGAATAAGCAGTATAGCAGTTATTAAAGATTCAATATTTCACAACATTTTAACACTTTGTGGGGGAGGTACTAGAAGGAGTGGACCAATATGGCCCATCTTCGAACTTAGCCGGAGATAGAAAAAAATATTACCACGTACCAAATTTGAAGTCAATCGGTTACTCCTTTCGAGAGTTATCGTGCGCACCAGCCAGCAGACAGACAGACAGACAGACAGACAGACAGACAGACAGACAGACAGACAGACAGACGGACGGACATTGCTCATTCGACTTAAAATGACCCAAAACGAATATCCGCCGAACATACTTAGGGTCTTAGATCACTCCTTCGATGTGTTACACTTTTTTTCGTAGCAAATGATATATACCCTCGTCACACTAAAGTGAGGGTATAAAAAGAACGACCTTTCTTCGGGAGCTGAGTCAATACATAGACCGATATGCTCCATTTTCACTAGGGACGATTTAATGTAATATAAAGTATAATGGCTTAAATTGGAGCCTGATCGGTTCAAAAACGCGTTTTCAGTAGTCTAAAGAAGTCTAATCAAAAAAGGCCTTTATATGAGAGCTACATCAGAACATGGACCCGTAGGTCTCTTTTCACTAGGGGCGATTTAATGCAATACTTATGTACTCGTTCATTATATCGGAATGATCGATTAAAAAGCGTCCCATAGAGCGGCAAGAAGTCTAATGGGATGGGACCATTATATGGGCCTATATCAAAGCATTGACTGATATACCCCATTTCCAAGAGGGATCGTCCATAATCCAAGAAGGCTTAACATAATACCAAGACATGAAATAATTTCTCTCGTTCAACTGTCTCGTGCAGAAGTGCTGTCGAACACTGTCACTGGGACGGTTTGCAGATAAAGGGGTTTCCAACAAGAGGTGTTATTTTGGTATTCAAAGAAAAATGCCATTTTTGGAGATAAATGATCGGATGTTTAATTTATAATAAAGAGGAAGGTATGTCGTTAATAATGAAAAACAACATCAGCCAAATGGCCACCACGACCACGCTTACAGGACCATATCCTTTTCATGAAATTTTCCATAACCAAATCGCAAAGTGACTGCCCTATGTCCTTGATAGCCTCACGAATTCTATCTTTGAGGTCTTGAATCGACGCTGGGCTGTTGGCGTAGACCTTATCTTTCATGTGGCCCCAAAGGAAGAAGTCGCAAGGTGTTCAATCACAATATTTTCCGCTCTAGCACGTTCTTCGGCTTTGATGTATGATGTATATACATTAAACTGCTCTGCCATTTCGTTAAGAGATCTGCGGCATTAGAGGGCTATTTGTGAGTTTAGGAATGTGGCCTCCCGAGAATTGATGGCAGCCTGGCTGTCCGAGTAAGTGACAACGCCAGTGTTGGTTACAATGTTGCGACTCAGTCACTTAGCGACTATATTGCCATTATTTCGGCTTGATAGACAGAGCAGGTATCTGGTAGTCTGTGAGCTATATACAAACTAAGTTCTTCACAGTGTACACTGAAGCCAACCTTTTCATCAAGCTTCGAACCATCCGTATAGAAGTGGAGATGCTTTCTTTTACCTGGTATTCTGCCAAACCCATTCATCTCTGGGTGGTATCACAGTGATGTAGTTCCTCTCGAAGGTGTATACAGTTGGTATATAGTCCATCCGGTCGGTTACGATAGCTCTACACTTTGATATCCTCATGTGACCGTAGTTCTTGTACCTCCACATTGATAGGCAGTTTAACATAGTGTCGCTCTGGTTGAAACTTCTCTCGCCACTATGCTAATCGGCAATATATGGAGTAGAGACTCAGTCACTGTAGGCCTTAAGGCTCCGCTTAAGCGTAGCCAGGCAGTTCTCTGAACATTTGATAGTAGGTTGGTGATGGTTAGTTTGTCAGTTGCCGTCCACCGTACCACAATGCCGTATAACAGTTTTCGACGCTATACATATCCAATGGACGATTATAGGAGAGAGGCCCACCGCGATCCTATAGCCTTCCTGCAGGAATATAAGGCGACATTGGCCTACTTTACACGTTCCAGTACTCAATAACTGTTTACTATCTAAAGTTAATTCCAAATATTTTGCACTTTTAGAAAAGACTCGATCTGTACCAGTTATCCGAGGAGGAGGATTCGCATGTGGGACATTATTCATCCTAGTAAAGAGAACCAATTCTGTCTTGTTGGGGTTAAAGCCCAAACCGCTGCTTCTGGCCCATCTAGCCAACTTGTTTTGAGGACGTTTTCGAATTTGGCACTCTCCACGTCGTCCGCATATGGCACGACCTTGCAACCACAAAGTTCTAGATCTAGCAGGATTTGCGTTTTTTTATGTATTTTGCACCAGAAAAAATCGATTTTTTTTTGAAAAAATATGAAATATTTCTAATTGTTTTATCGAAAGTTACTGAGCTTCCGTTTCCACTCGAAAGAGATGTTTTCAGGATTTCTAGTTCTCATAATTTCCTTGAATTTAAATTGTATGCCGGCTTTATCGAGCTTATACTGAAAAAAATATGGTCGTAAACTATAGGCAACTTCCATAAAAATTGGAATTTTAGAAAAAAATTGAAAAATATCATTAAAATAAAAAGAAATTTAGTTTAAGTTTCATAAAATGGTATGCCTCAATCTATACCAAAAAATTTTTTAGGGTCTCGGACACAAACAATTTTTTTATTACATAGTGTAATAAGACATTTGGTCAAACGGATAGAAAGACGGACGAATGGATGTAGTTCAATAGACTTAAGCGGTGTTCCATCGAGTTCTTATAGATTTATCTAGTAGTAGTTACAAAAATATTCCAAACTTGGTCAAAAAAGTTTGTTTGAAATCAAATTAATTCTTACCGTTATTCGAATTTCACATACTAATAATTTCATTGTAAACTTACCTAAAAAGATAGAAATAATGAAATTGATTAATGAAAATAATTTATACGTTTAACTTTCTTAATCTAATGTTTAATAAAATAGCAGAATATTCTTGTTTTATATTTCACAGATTTCATATAAAGGGTGATCCAAATAGAGATACTGTTTTCAACATCCTTTTTTAGACAGATCACGTGTGAGTCGTGTCATGCTGTCATGTTATTTTTGTTAAGTTTTGTTTGGCATTTCATCATGGAAAGACTTACGCCTTAACAACTTTTACAAATTATTCAGTTTTATTATCAAATAAAATCATAATCGTTCTCCAATTGCGCTAAGTCCATTTTTTTTAAATCCAAAAAAAGCACTTTCCAGTCGACCTTAACACTCATGAGCAATATTTTAGCTCTCGTTAAGAGCTATCTTTTTGCCATTGACCGATTCCCGATCCGACGTACCGGAACCATCGGTCCATATTTCTTCACAAATGATGCCGGTGAGAACGTAACCGTCAATGGCGACCGTTATCGTGCCATGATAACCGACTATTTGATGCCTGAAATTGAAGCTCTTAATCTCGGCGACATTTGGTTTCAACAAGACGGCGTCACTTTCCACAGTCATCGAAAATTGGACTCAACGGATGGACCATCTGAGACGTAGCCGCGGCCAACATTTGATAGATATCATCTTCAAAAAATAAATGCCAAAGAATGTTCTTTCAAATGATAATAACCATTTCCCATTCAATTTGAATTTTCGGTGTTTTTTCTTTAAAAAAAAGTAGGGAACCTCGAAATGGATCACGCTGTATTATTCAGAGCTGATAAATACATATTTAGGATGATGGTTGATTTTTTAGCAATTTTTTGGCACAACTGTTTTCGTCAGCTCAGCTGCTTTCGTGTATCATATTACTGTCAAACATGTTCAGTTTGATCTATAATTTAACCATGAATGAAATTTAACCATTGTGATTTTTACAAGGAATCTTTTTGTCGAATACTTCACCTTAAAATTCCATCGATTTCAATTTACTTTAATATTTAGTTATTTTGTAGGGAGAGGTTATCAGGCGTAAGTGGATCAGCGGGGATGGCGGCAAGTATTTCTGGACGCTTCAGAAATACTTCCTGAAGCGTCTCCTTTATTTTATTCTTTGACGGGGAACATCTATTCCGAACCCTTCAAGCCACAAGCACAGTGGGTAAGAAGAGAAATTTGTTTTTAAAAAATTTAATAAAATATATAAATAATTTTAGGCCTAATTCCATGCAAAGCTTATATGTTAGAATAATAATAAAAGTTTAAAATATAAAAAAATCGCAAAAATCGGGGAGTACAAACAATTTAAAAAATGACATTTAAATTTTAAAACATAAAAATCACAAACAAAAAAAATTTTATATTTTTTTATTTTATTTCTGAAAGTACGGAAAAATACCAAAGAAAAAGATTTTTCAAATCGGTCCATAACTTAAAAAGTTGTGATTAAAAACCAGCAACACAGAGTGATATCTTAACGATTTTTTTTAATATCGATAACTTCTGAACGAGTTATCGGAAAACTCTCAAAAATACCTCAAAGCGTTTTTTTAGGTGTACTTTAAAAATAAAACCAGTAAGGAAAGGCAGAAAGTCGGGCGGGGCCGACTATATAATACCCTACACCTCCCTAACAATGCGATAAGGGTCATTGCCATAATAATTTGGAATAATTGGTAAATGGGTAGAAACATATTATCTAATTCTGAAACGATAATCGCAAAATTAAGCAATATTCGTTCCTAAATTGAGAAACATCTTTCTGGAAAATTTTAATGATCGGAAGTAAAATACAACTTCTATAGCGGTTTGATACCAAATCAGGAGGAACAATCAATATAAATCTGAACCGATCTTCCCTGAATACTCATTCATGTAAAAAGACCTCCTTCTGCCGAATTTCGTACTGATCGCATATAAAATACAGTCTCTACAGCGCCTACATGTCAAATCGGGGGTAACGTATATATGGGGGCTATATCTAAATCTGAACCGATTTCTTCCAAATTTAACAGTGTTCATTCATATAATAAGAAACCTCTTTCTGCCGAATTTCATACTGATCGGATATAAAATAACATTTTTACAGCGCTTACAAGTCAAATCGGGGGTAACGTATATATGGGGGCTATATCTAAATCTGAACCGATTTTCTCCGAATTTAGCAGTATTCCTTCATGTAATAAGAAACCTCTTTCTGCCAAATTTTGCACTGATCGGATATAAAATAAAGTTTTTACAGCGCTTACATGTCAAATCGGGGCTAACATATATATGGGGGCTATAACTAAATCTGAACCGATTTCTTCCAAATTTAACGGTGTTCATTCATATTATAAGAAACCTCTTTCTGCCGAATTTCATACTGATCGGATATAAAATAACATTTTTACAGCGCTCACATGTCAAATCGGGGGTGACGTATATATGGGGGCTATATCTAAATCTGAACCGATTTATTCCAAATTTAAAAGTGTTCGTTCATATAATAGGAAACCTTTTTCTGACGAATTTCATACTGATCGGATATAAAATAAAGTTTTTACAGCGCTTACATGCCAAATCGGGGCTAACATATATATGGGGGCTATATCTAAATCTGAACCGATTTTAACCAAATTCAATAGGGATCGTCCTTGGGCCAAAAAAAAGATATGTGTAAAGTTTCGTCGAGATCGGACCATAATTGCGACCTGTACTTTGATTACAAGAATACATGCACAGACGGACAGACAGACAGACGGACAGACAGACAGACAGACAGACGGACAGACGGACATAGCTAAATCGACTCAGAAAGTGATTCTAAGTCGATCGGTATAATAAACGATGGGTCTATTTCTTCTCCTTTTGGGTGTTACAAACAAATGCACAAAGTTATAATACCCTGTACCACAGTGTGGTGTAGGGTATAAAAATGGGAAAAATCAAAACCTAAACCGAAACCGTAACCGGCGATTGGTTGTGGAATTCCCCATACATATTCTTGATCATCGTGAGGTTTTAAGACGATTTAGACATGTCCGTCTGTCTAAACTTAGTTGCAGGTCGTTTGGGATTGATCCATATCGGTCAATGTTTTGATATTTCTCCCCTATAGAGGTCGCTATAAAATATGATTTTTAATTCATAAAAACCAAAATGTTAAAGCCAGTTAACTGAAACTTTGCACTTTCTATTCTATTTTGATAAGAATTTCAAATATCAAAATGAAAGCACTTATTGTAAGACCAAGTGTGGATCAACAAAAATACTTTCACTAGTGAATGGATTTGGGCAAAACCATTCGGTAGACATTTTTAGCTTTTATGGCGTCAACGATTCAATCGGTGGTGATTAGTAATTTCTAATGCAAAGAAGTCAAAATGGATAGGTCTTTGTCTTTATCAACAAGTGACAATTCTCGACGAAACGTATCTAAGCAAAACTAAACGCAAAACAAAGACATTTAACAAAATAGTTGGAATTTGGAAGCTGATATAGCGTCAGTAAGTCAATTCGGAAGGGTTATTCGTATGGGGGATATAACAAAACGTTGAGGTGAACCAATGAGCATTTCTTAGTAGGGATAGATCTAGTCAAGATTTAAATAGAGAGAGTTGTCCAGTATGACCCATCTACGAACATGAATTAATATTGGAGAATATATTATCACTAGATGACCCCAGCAGACGTTGTCCTGCCCGTCCTTTTTAGGACGTATTGGTTTGTTATTCATAGATATTTCATTAAAAAATTCATACATTCCGAGTTACAGTACAGCGCCATCTACCGGTTAGAATCATGCATGCAAACTATTATCAAGACAAACCACAAATACATTTTCAGCCCATTCGCTTTTATAGTTTCGGAGATCATGCGTTACTAACAAACGTACAAAGGATTTTATATATAAAGAAGATATACAAAATTTGAAATCATACGTGTTCATTATTTTCGAAAGTTATCTTGCTCATAATCAGACAGACAGATACATTTCAAATCGTAAAAAACGTAAACGGATTTTCGCTAAACATACAAAGGGTATTAGGACAACTCTTCAATGTCCTACATAATATACTTAAGATCCTAATTCAATCCTTAGATATGTTACATTTTTGGCCCATGGCAAATGATATATACCCTTGTACCTGTAAGGTGAGTAGATAAACTTATATCCTACATACCGTTGGAAATACATCTCTGTAATGGTATATTCTCTATCACAAATAATGCTAACGATATCCCCATTTTAATAACCCTTTTAAACCCCCAACGAATGTGACAGCAACGACCCAGGCATCATTCACACACAAAATACTTGGCACCGATATATACAAAATGCAGGCAGTCTGCCTGTCAAGCAGCCAACAACAACTGCAATATCATCAACAGTAGCGTCAATCTATATTTCAGATACAATTGTAAATTAACAAATGTACAAATATTACATGAATACTTTTTGATGTAACGTCGTTGGTGGTGTTGTTGTCGCTGGTGCACTTGTAGTCATTGTGGACTACGACAATAATGAGGAACAAGATGATGATGATCGTCATCATCGCCATCACTGTCACACTGACGATGATAATGTTCGTGTCAAAGATGCCGCTGAGCGGAGAACTAAGTGGGGCATTTGAAATGCTTCAACAAATTGAATTTAAATGTTATAGTGACTTGAATGGTCGTTAGTGTTGTTTTTTGCTCTTTAGAAATTTGTGTTTTTTCATACAATTTGGTCAATTTAGCGGTGCAATTTGTGTGCAAGCATCATTGTGCACTCTGGCATGAGATTGTGGCCATGGGTGATGATGGGTGATAGGAGTTCGAATTTTTTTCAATTGTAATAGAACGAGAGCAGAATGAATAATGTGGGAACCAGAATATACGAGTAAATCAGGAAATATAATATGGAAGGCCTTACAACAGTCTATTTTCTGTAGAAGTAAGTTGGATAAAGCTTTCAGCTTCAGTTTCTTAATGAATAAGAATGGGAAAAATTGGAGTCTGGGAAAAAAATACTCCAACTGACCCTCGAACAAGTAAGAAAGTTTCAGCCGGGTAAACCGACTAAGGTATACCCTCACTTTGTGAGTAATGTAATATTGAACATTACTCGAATTATTCTGTCAATTTGCGTGGGAGGTACCAGAAGGGGTTTATCAAATACATCTTTTTTTTGCTGAACATTAGATACTTTAAATTCATTGCACTGTGCCGACTTATTATTCTAACTAACTCTAATCAGACTGATAGATACATTTCAAATCGCAAAAAACGTAAACGGATTTACGCTAAACATACAAAGGGTATTAGGACAACTCTTCAATGTCCTACATAATATACTTAAGATCCTAATTCAATCCATCGATATGTTACATTTTTGGCCCATGGCAAATGATATATACCATGTAAGGTGAGTAGATAAACTTATATCCTACATACCGTTGGAAATACATCTCTGTAATGGTATATTCTCTATCACAAATAATGCTAACGATATCCCCATTTTAATAACCCTTTTTTATAAGCATTTATGTGCACTGGTATAAACGTTATGAGACATTAAATTGTGGTATGCTTTGGGCATTTTGTGTGGGAGGTACAAAGAGGGGAGTGGCAATAACGCCCATTTTTTACAGGGCATAAAAACATTACACTGTACAAAATTTCAAGTATTTTTATACACTGGTTTAAATGTTATAAGCTGTTAACTTTTGGTGCAAAAAGGTACCTTTGTGTGGGAGGTACCAAAAGGGGCGTGACAACAACACCCATTTTTCCCTGGACTATAGGCAATATAAAAGCATAACACTGTACAAAATTTCAAGTATTTTTATACACTGTTATTAATGTTATAAGCTGTTAACTTTTGGTGCAAAATGGTGCATTTGTGTGGGAGGTACCAAAAGGGACGTGGCGACTTCGACCATTTTTCTCGAGTTGATAACGACTAATAAGCTAATACTATGTGTGGATTTTCAAAAGATTCGAATAAGTAGTATAGCAGTTATTAGAGAATCAATATTTCACAACATGTTAACCCTTTGTGGGGGAGGTACTAGAAGGAGTGGACCAATATGGCCCATCTTCGAACTTAGCCGGAGATAGAAAAAAATACTACCACATACCAAATTTGAGGTCGATCGGTTACTCCTTTCGAGAGTTATCGTGCGCACCAGCCAGCAGACAGACAGACAGACAGACAGACAGACAGAGAGACAGACAGACAGACGGACGGACGGACATTGCTCATTCGACTTAAAATGACCCAAAACGGATTTCCTCCGAACATACTTGGGGTCTTAGGTCACTCCTTCGACGTGTTACACTTTTTTCCGTAGCAAATGATATATACCCTCGTCACACTAAAGTGAGGGTATTCCCATATTACTAATATATTATTTGAATTCATCTTTTCACAATTTGAGAAAAAT
Source organism: Eudasyphora cyanicolor (assembly GCA_963930755.1). Taxonomy (NCBI): domain Eukaryota; kingdom Metazoa; phylum Arthropoda; class Insecta; order Diptera; family Muscidae; genus Eudasyphora; species Eudasyphora cyanicolor. The sequence goes on along the minus strand of OZ005737.1, from coordinate 46,636,872 downwards.
GAAACCTTTTTCATCGCTATCAACACGAGAAAAATGACCGAAACGTCCACGCCCATCTTGGGGCACCGTGAAATAAGTCACAAAAAAGTTCCATCCCATAACAAATTGGGACTTACTTCATTATGAAATAATTCCCAATGCGTTTGGACTTATTTCACTTCTTTTTTTGCAATGAACTCCCAAATGAAAAAATTCCCAATGAGATTTTGTTAGGAGTTATTTTATTCGCTTTGATCATTCGCTTTATTTTGTTTAGGAGTTATTTTAATTTCCATTAAAATGTATTTTAATAGATGAACAAGTAAGAAAGTTCAGTCGGGTAAACCGACTAATGAATCCTCACCTTGAGTCTTAAATAAATATTAGTAATTTTTTTTGGTTTAATTTAAATTATTATCTATTTAAATTGAATTTAATAACTTAAAATTATGTACTGGTATTAATGTTAAAAGCTGTTTACTTTTGGTACAAAATGGTCCATTTGTGTGAGAGGTACCAACAGGGGCGTCCCAATAACGGTCTCTTTTCTCTGGACTCTAGGTACTATAAAAGCATTGCACTGTATGCATTTTCAAGTATTTGTATGTACTGAGTAAAGTTACCAGATTATATCTGGTAACTTTTGGTACAAAATGGTCCATTTGTGTGGGAGGTACCAAAAGGAGCGTGGAAATAGTGCCAATTTTCACTGTATTGTAGGTACTATTAAACCATTAAACTGTACAACATTTTAAGTCTTTGTATGCACTGGTAATAAAGTTATAAGTTATTAACTTTTGGTTCAAAATTGTCCATTGGTGTGGGAGGTACCAAGAGGGGCGTGATTGCTTCGCCCATTTTTCTCGAGGTAATAGTGACTAATAAACTAATACTATGTGTAGAATTTCAGAGAATTCAAATAAGTAGTATAGAAGTTATTAAATAAACAATATTTCACCAAGTGTTAACCCTTTGTGTGGGAGGTACTAAAAGAAGTGGACCAATATGGCCCATCTTCGAACTTAACCGGAGATAGAACAAAATATTACCGTATACCAAATTTTAAGTGAATCGGTTACTCCTTTCGAGAGTTATCGTGCGCACCAGCCAGCAGACAGACGGACGGACGGACATTTCTCATTCGACTTAAAATGACCCAAAACGAATATCCGCCGAACATACTTAGGGTCTTAGATCAATCCTTTGATGTGTTACACTTTTGGTCCGTAGCAAATGATATATACCCTCGTATCAGTAAAGTGAGGGTAAAAAAAGTACTGATGTACTGATATTTTTTTAATATTTCTGGTTTTATTGAAAATATTGAACTTTGTCATTTAATAATGGAACACAATATCATTCATATGACTACCACGACTTGCTCGGCAGTACCTCATCCGATCAACCCAATTTTTCAGTATATTTTCGATTGATTCGGGTCTAATCTTTTCAATGGCAAGTTCGATTTCATGTTTTAACGCATCAATTGCCTCTGGATGCTTTGCATAACATGTATCTTTAATGGCTCCCCACAAAAACTAATCCAAAGGGCTCAAATCACATGTCAAAGTAATCGTTAGTTCAATTTTAAATTTTTAACCCTATGCAAAGTAGATAGGAATTTATAAAAAAATACAATAAAATCAATATGTTATTTCGTGATTAGGATACCATATTACAAAAGAAAACTGTATGCAGAGCCGTTTAAAAAAATTTTGTAGACTATAGTTATTGAAGACAACTCTCGAGTTGGACGGCTACGCGGTCCGAAGAGAAAAGGCGAGGTTGGTCTTCCGCCGGAGCTAAAGATATTCTATCCCTGTGTATGTCCATATCCGGCCACACGGACCAAAGTTTTATTGCGTGACCGGCCTTCGGCGAGTTTAATGATTTTCTCTTCTACGGTATGGCCAAAGACTGCTACGAGGTCCAAAGTTTGCTTGCATGATAAAATATTTTACACAGGTGGAGGAATTCCTTAATCCTTGCCGTTATTCGTTATTTTCGGATTTGTGTTTAATTCATCCTTGTTAGGACTTATGTTATTGAGAGTTATTTCACTTTTTTTAAGTTTTATTTTTTTTAATTTAACTCCCAAACATTCGGATTTATATCTTTTTTCCTTTGGGTATTTCACTTTTTAAAATTGGGAATTTTTTCCTTTTTGTTGGGACTTATTTCATTGGGACTTATTTTATTTGTGAGATGTTTAGCGAAGATTATTTTTCTCAAAGACACGAACTAAAAATGTCGTCGATTTGTATGACGTTTTGATACAAGATACGATTTGATTGCAATTTTTTAGAGGCGTGGATGATTGTTTTGAGAGAAAAAATTCTCCAAGGGTACACTTTATTTCGTTCTTTGGACTGAAGCTCGTATTCCGAAGTCTTCCACTTCGAAATCTCCTCCGAGGTAACTAGCATATCTTATTTCCTTACAAACTGTGACATATGATAACAATTGTTTAGGCATACGTAAGTGGATGAGAAGCGTGGACGACAGTTTTGAGAAAGAAACTTCTAAGGATTCCCTTTATTTCGTATTTTGGAATGAAGCGAGTATTCCGAAATCTTCCACTTCAAAATCACCACCGGTATAACTAATCACTCTGTTTTCGGTGCAAACTTGTGGTCGAATATCGCGAAAACAAAAGCTAACCTAGAAAAAAGGGTAGCACCACTGGAGGTGCGAAATACGTATATCCATAGGATCCTATTTCTGTTACTGCGTGTAAAATTTCATATAAAGACCTCAACAAAACATCGCCATCTGTTCCGATCCTTTGCTATATTTTCCACTTCGTTGAAAGAGTATCCTAGTTGTTCTTTATCTTTATCTATCGTGCGTTTCCACGTATGTTCTTGTCTGCCTCGCGCTCTGGTGCGCGGCAGACCACTAAAGGGAATGTTATTCCATTCTGTTATTTTTTTCCAATATAAAATTTTGAATTCCTCTTTAATTAATTAATAAAATTGTATTAATTATTTTTTTTCTTCAAACATTTGTTGTTTTAAAAGGCCGAATTCTTGTTAATGTAATATGATAATTTGTCATATAAAGGTTGTAATAAATCTTATATCAATATAAAATAATTTCTTACTTTTCGTTGTGAATTTCATCCGTTTATAATTTTAGAGCATACAAATCTTTTCTTCTGGGGGCTATAGCCTTCCCCAGCAGAAATCCATTGTTACGCCAATGAGTGTGTCCGTCCGGTGGTTTTGTAATACCTACTGTTCTGCGCAAAACGAGCGTAATTGTCAAGCCGAAATATTCTAAAAAGTATTTTACACGAATTTACAAATGCCTACGAAAATAACTCCCCCATTATTTCCTTAAATTCTCTAATTTAGATTAGTTGCCCATTGACTATGATCTGACAAAGAATGCGCGAAATATTTCCTCCCCTACAATGTACTAATTTTCATATTATATTTCTTACAAAATGAGTTTAAACCTCCTTCGGTTTACCCAATTACAATTTTCTTACATATTTTATTTAAATTTTTTTTCAAGACACTTTAAATACATTTCCTCCGTAAGCAACAAATAGTCAACGCTAAACACCCACATTAAGCTAATGGCTAAAATATCAGAGTTTTGGAATGACATCTGATGTCACATATAAATCAGCTACCTCATTTAAGATTTACTCACAAAGATCAAGCCCGTGGAAATATGCTCTCAATTTGTCAAATGTGTTGCATAAAATGTCAACGACAACAGAGACACTTCCTCGCAGTATCCCCCACTCTCATGTGAATATGTCGAATGTTTGAAATCGCTCGAAAGTGGGGAGCGAAACATTAATTAACAGACGCAACAGCACACAGCCCCAATCGTTTGCATAAACAGCAAGACACCGCATCGGCAGCAGTAATTCATGCATCATTGCAGAAAATGCAGCAGACACAGCGCGAAAATGAAGCAAAGATCCGTTGCTATGACTCTCTGCCTCACCACCACGCCAAGCATCGTAACGCAGCAAAACGATATTCGAAGTCGTCATTGAAAATGAAACTGAAACTGAACGAATGAACAAAAAACTTCAATTCCAGAGCAATAAAAAAAAATCCGACACAGACTCATAGTGCGAACATACACATATGATAATCTCGACAACATTTACAATATTTTTAATTAATTTTAATTTCAACAACATTACAGAAGATGTGAAAAATTTCATGAATTCACATCAATTAGCATTAATGTCATACTCACAGACATACGCACACGCATTCACATACACAGAGATAGCGAGAGACATTCATTCTCATGCACTCAGTTGCAGAGAGATAGATATGCACACAGACGCATAGCAGTAGTCAGTGTGCACAGTGCACAACTCGGAGGCCATCATCATGCATCATGCTTTGTTGGCATGCAAAGGGGGAGGTGAGGTGTTTGCATTGGGTCGTTGCAGTCGTTCATTCTTGCAACGCCAGCAGAAAACAATGACAAACAGCGGCGACAGCGGAACAATCTGTTTGTTGAAATTGTAATGGATGGTTTTTTACAGCACTGCTCTCCTCTGTATCTATACTCCATTTTTTGTTTGTTTGTTTCGTTTTTCTGCTGCCGTTGTTCATTCTTTAACAGCTCTTGGATAATTTATCATATGTCAACAGATTTGGATTATTTTTTTATATGAGATTTGGAAGAACGATTGTGAATTTTAATGTGTGTGAACGTGGGAATGTGGATATTGCTCACTTCTTTCTTCTGGGAGATGAGGGTTGCTGAATGAGATTAATGCAACGGAAGTTGCACTGATTCATTATCCGATATTTCACTAAAGTGATCAAAATTAATGCCACACGAAGGGCTGAAAGGGTGTATCGAAATTCAAGGATGATTTGAATTCACAGCCATTTGTGGGATAAACATAAAAAATTAAAACTAGTAGTTTTGAAGTACACATGGATGTGTGTTTTAAACACATGTGTATTCGATAAAAGGGTGTGCAGTATCACTATTTATATCCTATGTGTATCTAGTGGAGTATAGTAAAGTTCAACTGAAATAACTCCCATTTCCTAAGATTAACTGAACTGACATGTACTAATGGACAATGTGAGAATGATGCAAAAATAACATAACATTCCGACTCGCGATAATATGATATATGTATATCGCGAATCTCCAAGGCTACGCAACAACAACAAAAACTGTATTGGCAAATGTGATGTTTCCTACATAATCCTATTATAGGCACCTTACAAAAAAAGACGATGATTACCTCTTAGTTCAAAACATGTATATCATTAGGTATAAGCTCCGCACTACTTTAAATGAGAACCAGTAAAGAAAGGCTAAAGTCGGGCGGGGCCGACTATATAATACCCTACACCACTCTCGTAATATTGAATAACTTTGATATATAAATTTTGTAATTCATGTATAAATTGTTTACATAAATTTACTTTTGGGACATTTTATACTTAAATAATACCCTGTACCACAGTGTGGTGTAGGGTATAAAAACGATTTGATCTAAAGAGCCAAATCGGATGAAACATATATATGGGGGCTATAGCTAAATCTGAACCGATTTTCTTCAAATTCGGCAATGTTGGTTCATGGATCAAGAAACTCTACCATTCTAAATTTCAAAACGATTGGATGTAAAATATAGCTTCTATAGAACTAAAGAGCAAAATCGGACGCAACATATATATGGGAGCTATAGCTAAATCTTAACCGATTTTCTTCAAATTCGGCAATGTTAGTTCATGGATCAAGAAACTCTACCATGCTAAATTTCAAAACGATTGGATGTAAAATATAGCTTCTATAGGACTAAAGGGCCACATCGGACGAAAGATATATATGGGAGCTATATCTAAATCTGAATCGATTTCAACCAAATTCAATAGCGATCTTCATAGCTGCGAAATACTCTAAACTACAAAATTTCACAACGATCGGAGTGAAATTGCGACCTGTAGTCGACGAACAACTTTACATGGACAGACGGACGGACGGACAGACATGGTTAAATCGACTCAGCTAGTGATTCTGAAACGATCGGTACTTTAAGGTGGGTCTAGCTGTGTTATTTTCAGGTGTTACAAACATCTGCCGTGAAACAAACTTATAATACCCTGTACCACAGTGTGGTGTAGGGTATAAAAATATGTCTTTTTTGGAACTTCAGTTTGGAAAATTTTATTCCGATATGATATTTACGGTTTCAATGTTTTATGTGTTAATTTTAGCGAAAACTGTGTAGAACATTGGAATGTTTATCAACTTTTATCAGGATTTCGGTCTAGACAATTTTGATTGCATTTATATTTTTTTAGTTTTTTTAACTTCTCCCTTTCTGCATACGTGCCAATTTACAGTCAAATTGACTTCATTCATCCAGTTAAATAATTAAATTAGAACATTTTTTAATTATTACATCTGAAAAGCATAAGAAAGTGAAAAAAAGAAAATATTGTTCCTTAGAGGATTTTCCGTGCACTTTCCATAAAAAATTTTAATTTTATCTTAAACAATTTATTTCGGTCACTTTTCGCGAAAATAAAAATATAAATTGAGATATCTCAGAATCAATCTAATTTATTTCCTTACCTTTTTTATAAAAAATGGTCCAAATGAACTCAACCGATGGTGTAAATATTGGAGTGGGTACGACTTCGGTTCAGAAGTTACCTTATAATAAATGAAAATTTCGGTCACTTTTCGCGAAAATAAAAATATAAATTGAGATATCTCAGAATCAATCTAATTTATTTCCTTACCTTTTTTATAAAAAATGGTCCAAATGAACTCAACCGATGGTGTAAATATTGGAGTGGGTACGACTTCGGTTCAGAAGTTACCTTATAATAAATGAAAATCTTCACTAAATTACAAAGAAAATATATTTGAAAAAAATCAACAAACAAAATATAGTTGAAAACACATACAAATATTTTTTCTTTGTAATTTGGTGAATATTTTCAGTTATTATAATGTACCTTTTGAACCAACGTCGTCCCCACATCAAAATTTATTTTTATAAAAAAATTTAAGAAAAAGAAATTAGATCGATTCTGAGATATTGCAACATATATTTTTATTTTCGCGAAAAGATAGATCCATTGTTTATTATACCGATCGACTTGTAATCACTTTCTGAGTCGATTTAGCTATGTCCGTCTGTCTGTCTGTCCGTCTGTCTGTCTGTCTCAAAGAAACTTTGCACATATCTTTCTTTAGGCCCAAGGACGATCCCTATTTGGTTAAAATCCGTTCAGATTTACATATAGCTCCCGTATATATGTATATACGATTGTATGCACTGTATAAACAACATTTTTGAACCGATTTGTACAAAAATTGACAGAGAGTAGTCTCGTGATACACTTAGAGCCAATACAAAGTTTGGGGGAAATCGGTTCAGATTTAGATATAGCCCCATATACTCGTATATGTTACACCCGATTTGACATGTAAGCGCTGTAGAAACTGTATTTTATATCCGATCAGTACGAAATTCGGCAGAAAGAGGTTTCTTATTACATGAAGGAATACTGCCAAATTCGGAGAAAATCGGCTCAGATTTAGATATAGCCCCCATATATATGTTACACCCGATTTGACATGTAAGTGCTGTAGAAACTGTATTTTATATCCGATCAGTACGAAATTCGACAGAAAGAGGTTTATATTTTACACGAATGAGTATTCAGGGAAAATCGATTCAGATTAATATATAAGCTCCATATATATGTTCCTCCTGATTTGGTTACAAAGCGCTATAGAAGTTGTACTTTACTTCCGATCATTACAAAATTCTCCAGAAAGATGTTTCTCAATTTAGGAACGAATATTGCTTAATTTAGCGATTATCGGTTAAGAATTAGATATATCCACATATATATGTTCTTACTCAATTACCAATTATTCCAAATTATTATCGCAATGACCCTTATCGCATTGTTAGGGAGGTGTAGGGTATTATATAGTCGGCCCCGCCCGACTTTCTGCCTTTCCTTACTGGTTTTCTTTAATTTTTTTCTGAAAAGCACCGAAAAATACCAACGTTGCAAAATAAAAAGATTTATCAAATCGCACCATAACTTAAACCAAAAACCTGATACGCATAGTGATATCTTAACGAGTTTTTAAATGTCGATAACTTCTGAACGAGTTATCGGAAAATTTTCAAAAAATTCCACAAAGCGTTTCTTCAGTTGTTCTTCAAAAAATAAAAAAAATCGAAAAAATCAAAACCGAAATTTTTTTTAAACCGTCGATTTGTTATGGAATTCCTCATAAACAAAAAGTAAGCTGACAGAGCTGTATGGCCGTAATCCAAAAGAGTGATGTTGCGGTTAAATAAATTACAATGTGCTAAACCAAAAACGCAACAGAAAGGAGACCCTACGAATATGCATACCCGTATTTCGATCATGCTGAATACAGTGGTGGTAGTCGTTTTTCTAGATTGGCTCTTGTTTTCAGATATTCGGACACAATCCTTACTGGGAAATCTGTGAGGCTAGTTATTCCGGTGATGAGTTTGAGTGGACGGCTTTGGAATACACGCATTAGTTCAAAGAAAGAAATAAAAGGAACTCTTGGAGAATTATTTCTCTCAAACCAGTTGTCCATACTTCTCACCATCTTACCCCCAAAAATGTGGAATTAAATCGTATATATGTCGTGGTGTCTTTGATATTTCATTACTTTTGCATTTTTAATTACAATAAAATATATTTTACCTTATTTGGATCCATATATATTTGATTTAAATATTCGGAATTGAAACTTACCTAAAAAAGAGAAAACAAAATATATGATTATTATTTATTTAAAAGAAAATCACAAATAATATGAATAAAATTGTTTTAATTTATTGTTAAAATTGTTCAATATTAACAGACTTCGTTGGAAACATAATAAAAATATAAACAAGCATTTAAGAGAATATAATGCCTCTGCAAAAATTCGTTAAGTATTGCAATATATTGTAAAAAATTCCTGGAATTTAAATAAAAAACCATGATACGTGTCAACAATTGTGACACTTATAATTAAATGTTTAATTTCTTGCGAAAAAAGCACCACAAATATCATTAAATCTCAAAAGTGTTACTTACAATACCACAAAATTCATTACGAAAGCCTTTAAATCGGACACCTCAAGTCTTTTTTTTTTAATTTAAATCAATGATGCCAAAAGATGCATTCTCGTTGTTGCCGCGCATATATCTATATGAAAATGTTAATGAATTAACGCATATCATTTATATTCGAATATATGCATATGTACATATATCCTTATAATGTCAGATAAAATATTACCCAGTCAGTGGTCATGCCACTGTGGTGCGTTATAATTAAATCATGAAAAATATGAATAATGCAATTTTTGACTTTTGAATTGTTTTTAATTAATTTTCATTGAAATTAATGAACTTCCTCCACATTTACGTATATATATATATGTATGTGCATACATATAGCCATCAGCCATTGCACACACACATGTCACATAAATTTCAATGATATTTTCAACAACACTTTAATTCGGACAGATTTTTAATAACTCATACCAACATTTTTATACGAAATTAATGTATGTATGAACGAGAAAAATCCCACACACATACCCACAAATACTGGGGAATATGAGGTCGCCAATAATGCACAGAGGCACTTTCATATAGGGTTGTTAAATAAAATTTAATAATTTTTAGAGAAAATATTTCATTAAAAAAAAACATTTTTTGGATTTTTTTTTAAAGAAATTTAATATTATTTATAACAATTAATAATTTTTGCTTATAGTTGAGCATACCTTGAAATGTGCTGGAAAACTTGGTATTCAATAATGCCTGTATTTGTGCAAATACGTGGAAAATAGTTAGAGTTAGGACCAATTTACTAAATGTGCATAATAATTAATAACACTTATACGCACCGTGGTCCATACAATAGGGAATTAATTATTCGTCATAAATGCCACGGATTTAAGAGACTTGTAAAGAATATAAAATTATTTTCTATAAAATCAATTCCATTTATTTTGATTCAATTTTCATTAATTTTAAGGAACCGTTTTTTTCCAACAAATATAAATTATAGTTGCCATCAAAAGGTTGCCAATTCTTCGGTGGCGCAATCTAAAATTTAGCATTCCGCAGTTTTTATATTTGTACAATAAATTAGTCTATTAGTTATACCCTACACCACACTGTGGTACAGGGTATTATAAGTTTGTTTCGCGGCAGATGTTTGTAACACCTGAAAATAACACAGCTAGACACACCTTAAAGTATACCGATCGACTCAGAATCACTAGCTGAGTCGATTTAACGATGTCTGTCCGTCCGCCTGTCCATGTAAAGTTGTTCGTCGACTACAGGTCGCAATTTCACTCCGATCGTTCTGAAATTTTGCAGTTTAGAGCATTTCGCGGCTGTTAAGATCGCTATTGAATTTGGTTGAAATCGGTTCAGATTTAGATATAGCTCCCATATATATCTATCGTCTGATTTGGCCCTTTAGTCATATAGAAGCTGTATTTTACATCCGATCGTTTTGAAATTTAGAATGGTAGAGTTTCTTGATCCATGAACCAACACTACCGATTTTGAAGAAAATCGGTTAAGATTTAGCTAGAGCTCCCATATATATGTTTCGTCCGATTTGGCCCTTTAGTTCTGTAGAAGCTGTATTTTACATCCAATCATTTTGAAATTTAGAATGGTAGAGTTTCTTGATCCATGAACCAACATTGCCGAATTTGAAGAAAATCGGTTAAGATTTAGCTATAGCTCCCATATATATGTTTCGTCCGATTTGGCCCTTTAGTCCTATAGAAGCTGTATTTTACATCAGATCGTTTTGAAATGTAGAATGGTAGAGTTTCTTGATCCATGAACCAACACTACCGAATTTGAAGAAAATCGGTTAAGATTTAGCTAGAGCTCCCATATATATGTTTCGTCCGATTTGGCCCTTTAGTTCTGTAGAAGCTGTATTTTACATCCAATCATTTTGAAATTTAGAATGGTAGAGTTTCTTGATCCATGAACCAACACTACCGAATTTGAAGAAAATCGGTTAAGATTTAGCTAGAGCTCCCATATATATGTTTCGTCCGATTTGGCCCTTTAGTTCTGTAGAAGCTGTATTTTACATCCAATCATTTTGAAATTTAGAATGGTAGAGTTTCTTGATCCATGAACCAACATTGCCGAATTTGAAGAAAATCGGTTAAGATTTAGCTATAGCTCCCATATATATGTTACATCCGATTTGGCTCTTTAGATCCAATCGTTTTTATACCCTACACCACACTGTGGTACAGGGTATTATTTAAGTATAAAATGTCCCAAAAGTAAATTAATGTAAACAATTTATACATGAATTACAAAATTTATATATCAGAGTTATTCAATATTACGAGAGTGGTGTAGGGTATTATATAGTCGGAACCGCCCGACTTTAGCCTTTCCTTACTGGTTTTTACCTGCACTTTTTTGTCTTAATTCACATAGATAATTATGATGTTCCTGTTCACGATATTTGTGCCAATAATCCTTCAGCTAAATAATATAGCTTTAGTTCTGTAACCCTATCAAACTATACACACCAAAGTAGATCTGTCGACAGTCATACACATAAACTTAGCCATAATCGCACACAGAGTTAGTTACCTAATTATTTCAACAATTTTATGTGTGGCATTATTTTATCGAATTTACAACCGCAGCAATTTGTGCCGTTTACATGTTTTTTGCTGCGTCCGATTTTTTTCACTCCAAGTGAGATTGTTGTTTTATAAAGTGGTCATATTAAATTATTTAACATTTTTATAAGACACTTCTTTTTGCGACTGCTTGCGGCTCGGCATAGGAACGTCTCGGATTTTTAGTGGATCTGTTTCTTTTTTGTGCTGTGGTTTCTGCTGTCACTTAATGTCTCATATATCGTTTTAGAGAGTAAAGCAGTTGTATGGGGCTATCTTGGCCGCTGAGAATTACTGTCCACAATGGGAAGCTTATTAAGCTTATTGAGAATGGGGTAACGCGTATCAAATTCAATTTTATACAGAATTTTATGACTTGATGATGATCGTTACACTTCTGATTTTATGGGCAGCTGCCAATTGCGAATTGTTGGGATCGTAAAGAGGAAGAGAAAGAGGAGCTAGTAGGCAAGTTATTGAAATGTGGGATAAAACAATAGTTAACTTGTTTTTCTGTTATTCTTGTTGTAAGGAATATTATGTTGGCTGCTTTGACAGGAAATCTACTGGTTCATTCATTCAGTGGTTTGTGGAGTTATCTGTTTGTTTGTTTAGTAAATATTCCGATTTTTAAGAAAGAGAGAACAGAAATATTTAAAAGTAATGCTCAAGAACAGATATATTTAAAATATATACAGTAACTGGGGAATACGTAACTGGGGAATCGAATTCTGTATTGACGGATTTGTCAGGAAATACATACTTTTGTTACATTTACTAAAATTTCAAAGTAATTAGTAACAATTATACGCACCGTGTTCCATAGAAACTAATAAGTTAAATAAATAATTCTAGTTTTAATTTTACATTGTTTCGTGGCTGTATTTTGGCTAAATATAATCAACAAAACCTAATTGAAATAAATTGAAAAACAATTGTTTAATAAAAATTTATAATTTCTTATATTTTTCTTTCTTAATACATATTTTAATCTTGGCGTCTAAATTGAATCAACCTTTTAAAAACCTGATAAACATATCGCTCACTTACTTCAAGACTGTCCTAACTCTAAATTGAAAGTGTTTGTGGTTGTCTTACAGAAATGCGTATTTTGTAAATATCCATAAATTAATCTCAACGAAATTTAGTTTATAATTTCGGATTATTCCACTTTTTAATACCCTCCACTAAAGGGCGGGGGCAAATTCATTTTGTCACTCCGCTTGTAACACCACTAGATATTGATCTGAGACTCCATAAAGTATATAAAGTGTGGTTAAATTGTAAGGGCCGATGTTGAATGTGAACCACACCTAAACGTCAAGTTTTTCTGCATTTCATTTCACATTTCTCAATTTCAGACTAACTCAATTTGAACCAAGGAAAGATACACAATCGAGCAAAGCGCTAAAGTTTTTTAAGCCTTTACGAAAATGGGCGTTCAGTTCGTTTGGTGCAGCTTATAGGCTGGTGATGTCATCGGGCCATACTTCTTCGAAATGAGGCCGGTCAGGCTGTTACTGTGAATGGTGTTCGCTATCGTGAGATGGTAACGAACTTTTTATGGCCCGAATTGGAAGATATGGATGTGGACAATATATGGTTTCAACAGGACGGTGCCACTTGTCACACAGCTAACGAAACAATGGCTCTTTAGCGCAACAAATTCATTGGCCGTGTTATCTCACGTCGTGGCGATGTCAATTGGCCGCCATGATCATTTAATTTGACACCGTTGGACTTCTTTCTTTGGGGTTATTTGAAAGAAAAGGTGTACGTCGATAAGCCAGCAACATTTAAAGAGCTAAAGGATGAGAGTTCGCGCGGCCATTTGGCCGATATTTTGTTCCATACATAATTGAACCATACCAATATTATCATAATAAAAAGAAATGACAACAATTTCCTAAAAATATATTGTGTTTTATTCAAAATCAACATCGGCCCTTACAATTTAATCACCCTTTATATTATAAATCGTCGTAAAATTCTAAGACGATTAAGCCATGTCTGTCGGTCCTTCCGTCCGTCTGTTGTAATCACTCTACAATCTATAACACTTGAGCTAGGTGGCTGAAGTTTCGTACATATACTTCTTATATCTGCAGGAATGTTGGGATTGGGAAAAATGGGAAATATGGATCAATTTTTGGACATAGTCCCATATATAGCATCTCCCCGATTTGACTTCTTTTGGTCGTAGAGGCCACTAATTTCAACTAATCGGGCTGAAAGTGTGTACCTGGGGTTTATTTACCCGGAATACTTCACACTAACAACGGTAGTCATAGGTCCATGTCGTGATATAGCTCCCATACAAAGGTCCCTCTAGATTTGACTTCGCAATGCCACAAAAATCTCAAATTTCAATGAATTGGGCTGAAATTTGGTATAATCAGTTTATTTGTATCCGAACTCATCACATGCGATCCATGGGGGAGAGTATATAAGATTCGGCATGGTCCAACTTAATCCGTCTTTACTCGTTTCGACATATTTACAAACTTGTTGGTTGTTTATTTATATTTCTGTAGAAATTGAATTATGCATGGAGTTCTCAGTGTTCAAATATACTTCAGTTTATTTAAAAATTTGGAAAATGTTGGAAGTTATGACTCATCGTCTAAAATTTCCAGATAATAATTAATACTTATACGCACTACGGTCCACCCACAATTACATATTAACAGCCTGTTCAGCTAAATGTAACAAAACGCAGACGTGCGATAGCTACCCAAGCAATAATTTTCTTCTTCTTATTCTCACCCAAGCGATCATGTTTTTAATTTGGTTCATTGTCACTTATCGTTCGGGTAAGAAAGCTCTTTTCTTCATCGTCTTCTTGTCAAATACCAATATTACCTACATGTTGTTATTGACATTTCTTAAAGCTTTTTCCACACGAAAATATCAGAACGGGGGCAACCCTATCCAACAGCTGTAAAAGTAGCAACAGCTGATTCTAGACAATGAGAAATAATCAAGCAACCGAAAATAAATACAATTGTTTGCTTGATTGATCATATATGTATATATAGGGGCTATATCTAAATCGGAAACCTTCTGTACCCATTTCAGAGAGTTAAAAAGAAAGTTCTTGCTAAATTTGATAGTGATCTGAGCATAATTGTGACCTGTATTTGGTAACAAGAATACATTTAGAAACAGACGGACGGACAAAACCAGACCAATTCAGAAAGAGATTCTAGGTCGATAGGTATAATAAACGATTGTTTCTAAGGTATTATGCAACAATTTAAAAAGCAACAGTGTAGTTGTAGGATTTCAATATATTTTATGCACACTAATAAACAGAGGTTTTTTGAAATTATTATACAGGATACTTCAGCAAAAGATACATGTTAATGTTGTTTGGTTCATTTATCCATTTTTTATTCATTTTCCTAACAATTTTCCCGTTATCTTTCAAAAGGACGGCAAACATAACCGACACGAATGAATTTTTCTGATCGTCTGATTTGACGTTTCATTTCGTTCGTTGTTGTCTTATAAGAACCAAAATGTTGGCGATAATTGAAAGCTTCTTTGTTTATATCCAACACAAAGTGTGCAAAAACCAAAAATTTCATTCGCTTGCCATTTGACGTGCGAAGTGGCAAAAAAGAAGTTACAAAAACAGGCCCTAAGATAAAGAAATAATTTTTTTTTTTTTTAGTTCTCATTTGCATTTTATCGTGACCATAATTTATCGCTGCATATTTACATAATATTTACAAGAATATAATCAGATTTTTGTTGTAAAAAATATTGTTTCTTAACACCTACTTCAACGTATATAAAATTCTTTTTGATCTCTAATTCATACCACAGAACACATATTTCGGTGCCTAGGCTTCAGGCAATATTTCACTTAACTAATAATTACTTACGTTACTTTGTAATGTATTCTGTATGAGTTGTTCACAAAAATTTCAAAATAATTAATAACACTTATACGCACTAGGGCCATATAAGAAGATTAAGATAACGAAATAATTCTCGCTAACAATTCGGCAATTTGGTCGATATAATCATCCATGTATAATTGTTTTGCATTAAAAGGAAATATTTTAATAAAATAAAACATAAATAAAAATATTTTAATAAATAACGATTCTTTTATAAAAATCATGTTTTTCTTAATTAAATAATATGGAAGCCCAAATTAAATCACTCTTTCGTGTTATGAAATTGAACAACATTTTTATACCCTCCACCATAGGATGGGGGGTATATTCATTTTGTCACTCCGTTTGTAACACCTCTAAATATTGATTGGAGACCCCATAAAGTATATATATTCTTAATCGTCGTAAAATTCTAAGACGATTTAGCCATGTCCGTCTTTGATAAAATTTGGGATAAATATTTATTATAGTTGCAGGTTGTTTGGGATTGCAAATGGGCGATATCGGTCCACATTTAGATATAGCTCCCATATATAGCATCTGGCGGCCGGAAGTTGGACCCCAAGAAAATGCACCCCAAATTTAAAATGAAAGTGCGCCCCAAATTTGGGGCCTATTTTCG
Source organism: Eudasyphora cyanicolor (assembly GCA_963930755.1). Lineage (NCBI taxonomy): Eukaryota > Metazoa > Arthropoda > Insecta > Diptera > Muscidae > Eudasyphora > Eudasyphora cyanicolor. The sequence goes on along the minus strand of OZ005737.1, from coordinate 46,620,668 downwards.
TTACAAAAACTGATTTAGGAAATTACACCCCAATCAAGAAAACTGCATGAAATGACAATAAACCCAAAAAAAACTAAGAAATTTTCTCTTCCTAAATCTGAGGAGTACGTAGTAATACACGTATACAAACATATTTTCTAATTACAAATGTATTCCTGTGCGGTGGGCCTACGACCTGCGGCCTTCGGCCTCTGTTTAAGACTTTCTCCTATGGACAGGGTCAAAAGTTGGCAACGTGGAGCAAATCTTTTATGCGTAGCCTCTCCTGTTTCTAAAATAATAGATGAAAATAAGCCCCAAAAAGATGACAAGAAATGAAAGTAAACCCCAAAAAGCAGATAAAAAATTAAATTAAGCCCCAAATAAAATTGTTGTTGTTATATTCTTTAGGTTTGAGTTATTTTGTGAGGTCACATACTATCCATGGTGGGGGGTATATAAGATTCGGCATGGCCGAACTTAACGCTTTTACTTGTTTTAAATAAATTTTTAATCATGATTTTCTTTTAAAATGCATTTATGTTTATCTTTACCGTTTTAAGTTTACCTTACATTGAAAAAAGTAATTAATTTAAGATCTTCGTTTTTAATATTAAATTAAACAAATATTTATTTTTTTGCGAAAATATTAGGTTTATCAGATTTTTTTGGCTATTCAGAATTGATTCAACTAAAATTTGGAACTTATCCCTAGTTTTTGTGTGAAAGTAGAGTTTTCTGTCTATAAATCAAACTATTTTTACAAACTTTATGAAATATGCCTGTAGTATTTTGGCCTAGATTGCAAGTGTTAAAAACTTTCAAAAAACTTTAATATTAAATCAAATAAATATATACTTTTTCCCATAATATTAGGGTTATAATTTTTTAGACTATTTATAATTGATTTAAATAAAATTTGGAACTTATCCCTAGTTTTTGTGTGAAAGTATAGTATTTTTTATATATCATTCAAACAATTTTTACAAAATTTAGGAAAAAATGCCTTGACTATTTTGGCCTTGACTGCAAGAGCTTAAAATTTTCAAAAATTTGGTTTGGGTAGATTTGCCACATTCCCTTCGACTTGCAATTCTATATAAATAATGAAAAATATATTTGCATCACTCATCATTAATTCCGCCTAAATTCATTTATCTTGTAGAGTACTCTTGAGTCGCCTCTGTTCGATCCCATTATTCCACCTCCATTGAATGAAACTGCGTTCGCTTTGCGTTTTCCAGTCAGATTTGCAGAATTTGCATATTTTCCGTGGCACTTTTAAGCGTTTACATTTTTAATTTCATATTTTATTAGACTCTGCACATATAATTCGTTATCCATTAACACCAACGTCAGCATATGAACCGCGAGACCGTCAGACAGACGGCTGGATGGACAGACAAAGGCCTACTCGTACATGCGTTTGTTCTGATTACTCAGATTCTTTCAGAGGTTTGTAGATTCTCTGCAGATTATGCAGAAGTGGCGGCTGACAACGTCAGAGGAAGAAGATACCTCTAAGAACTACAAGCATGTCCGTCCGTCCTTCCTTCCATCCGTCCGTTTGTCTGTCATCCGCCGTGTATGGTTAGTTTTATGTCATATTATTTTCATTAAATTTTGTTCACAGTTCAGTACACGTTTTTCCTTCCTTTCTACGCGTTACGTTGCCTTTGAATGATGGCAGTGGCGGCGGCTGCTGTGGTTTTTCTGCTGAATGTATAATAAAGTTGGCATTCATTAAATTGCACTTCTCACTTCTTATTACAAGTCGAGTGGATATTTTAATATTATTATGAGTATATGGATTTGGCTTTGGTTGGTGTTGTCGTTGTCACTTTGATGGGGATAAAGGCAACAGTACAGTGGTGTGTGGGAACAAAGCCTCTAAAGCGATGGTTTTTTTCTTATTCAAATCAGACGTGGATGTATGAAGATCTCAAATATAACATTGGACAAAAAGTGATAAAAAATAGTCTATATCCAAATACATACTCGTATGTCCAGAAAATTTCAGCAACATTCTGGAGATGTTATTGAAAAATCTTCACGGCTTAGATAGGAATTAATGATACATGTCATAGAGTGACAGAAAATACGGTAAAAAGGTATGTTAAAATTGAACAAAATGTTGCTGTACCAGTCGCGACACATGACATCTAAAAGAAGCCATGAGCCAGAAGAAAGTCGTCGAAATTTTAAATGTTTTTAAATCCTTTCTTTGGTTTGTTCTTGGATCGTGTGACTTATCTCGGCTAAATTTAATACACGATCGGAAATCGGCGACCCAGAGACAACTTTGGGTTGCATTGCTTAAAGACTATCCAAATCGAGAATGTACTGGAAAGTACCGTTCAGGAATTTCGAATTTTCAGTATTCTGATATACTTTCATTTACATAAATATTTGGAAAATGTTTGCGTTTATCAGTCTTTTAATAGTAGTAATACAATTAATAACAGTTATACGCACTATAGTCCATATAACATCAAAATAGAAAAACACCTTCAAATTATAAATAATGACTGGGTAATATTTCGTATGAAATTTATAAAATTTTGATATAATTTTTTATGAAAATTTTTCATTAAGTTTGTAATTGTTGTAAATATTTTATTATTTGCTACCACTGTGCAACAGCAATGGTTGTGTTATGTATAGCTTTTGGTTTGGCGTTGATGATGCTGACGCTTCGAATGTTGGTGGTGTTGCTGTTGTGTTCTGCTGTAAATATCTTTTTAAGCTGACAGTCAACTAAATTAATTTGACAATAATTAGCATTTCAACTTGTCATCGTTAATGAATATTTCGACGTGTATAAAGACAGACATACATACAAACGGATGGACGGACAGAGAGACAGACAAACATTCATATGAATGTATATTTACGCGATTGCAAAGTCTTTAACAAACATAACATATATAAAATATGTACAGACATATATGTACACATATATGTATTTTGTATTTTGATATCTGTACATGCTACATGTTGTATGTCTGTATATAAATAAGTTCGGTTCACAATTTTTTATTTATAATTATATATTATGGCGTTGAAAGCTGCTAACGTATGCATAATATACTGCTCGATTTTTTGCTTTCATTAAGCGTGTTTTTTTCTTTATTTTTGCTGAAAGCATACATTCTTAATGAATACTTTTGTATAATTTTTCATTTCTTAACTTGGTTGGAGTGGCTGTTTTTTTTATTCTGGCCATACAGCGGTATTTTGTTAAGAGATCTTGTCATCGGTATTGCATTACAATGTAGGCATGGGAGGAGGAGGAGGTAGGGGTGATGATAAATTTATGCGATAATATAAAATAACATTGACAGGTTTTCATATTCCAGAAAGTGGGTCATTTTAAGTGTAAAATTTTGAGATAGAGATCTATAAACTAGGTTGCAGAAACGTTGGCTGGGAATTATCAATAGTTTACATGTCATAAGTAAGCAAAAATTGGGCATTTTGCTTTATAGTCTCATTATACTTAAATAACTGCAAAATTTACAAAAAAGCATCCTTAAAGCTTTTACAATAATACTCGTACCTACAATTATATTTTCTATATTCCCCAAAGCAATACTGCTGCAATAAACCCACAGTCCACTGTTTGTTTGTCATTTCAATTTAGTGGTATTATTTCTGTTTTTCTTTCATATGTATGTATGACACATGATTTTTTTGAAATTGTTATTATCACAATTGCTACAATAAAATAAACAAATATGTGCTGTATATTGCTATTTATGGAGAAAATTGCTGTTGTTAAAATAATATAAATATTATTTTAATTTTATCATACTCGTAAATGAGTGTGGTTTTTAACGCTTAAAGTATAATTTCTACAATGTGCGAAATGTTGGCTTGCCATACAAAAATAAGTGCAAAACAAAAAACAAAATAAATTAGGTAATTTTGAATTGGTATTTTGAATAAACTTCCGCAAATAAGACTATGAAACATATTGCACAAATTAAGGATATAAGAAAGTACTTTTCCTTATAGACTCACTTACCCTTGTAAATTAATAGAATTGTATATGGATTAAAAAACAATTCGTTTTAAATACACTACGCACTTAGGTACTATAAGCGTTCATATGTATTACTGAACCACTTATATACACACTTGCCAGCGTTTATTCTTATTTCAGAAGTTTAGTTGCAGTAAATCGTCAGAATGCTGCTACTCTATAGCGTCTGTTAGGGCTTTATTTATTTATTTATTTATTTATTTATTTATTTATTTATTTATTTATTTATTTATTCATTTATTTATTTATTCATTTATTTATTTATTTATTTATTTATTTATTTATTTATTTATTTATTTATTTATTTATTTATTTATTTATTTATTTATTTATTTATTTATTTATTTATTTATTTATTTATTTATTTATTTATTTATTTATTTATTTATTTATTTATTTATTTATTTATTTATTTATTTATTTATTTATTTATTTATTTATTTATTTATTTATTTATTTATTTATTTATTTATTTATTTATTTATTTATTTATTTATTTATTTATTTATTTATTTATTTATTTATTTATTTATTTATTTATTTATTTATTTATTTATTTATTTATTTATTTATTTATTTATTTATTTATTTATTTATTTATTTATTTATTTATTTATTTATTTATTTATTTATTTATTTATTTATTTATTTATTTATTTATTTATTTAGTTATTTATTTATTTATTTATTTATTTATTGATTTATTTATTGATTTATTTATTTATTTATTTATTTATTTATTTATTTATTTATTTATTTATTTATTTATTTATTTATTTATTTATTTATTTATTTATTTATTTATTTATTTATTTATTTATTTATTTATTTATTTATTTATTTATTTATTTATTTATTTATTTATTTATTTATTTATTTATTTATTTATTTATTTATTTATTTATTTATTTATTTATTTATTTATTTATTTATTTATTTATTTATTTATTTATTTATTTATTTATTTATTTATTTATTTATTTATTTATTTATTTATTTATTTATTTATTTATTTATTTATTTATTTATTTATTTATTTATTTATTTATTTATTTATTTATTTATTTATTTATTTATTTATTTATTTATTTATTTATTTATTTATTTATTTATTTATTTATTTATTTATTTATTTATTTATTTATTTATTTATTTATTTATTTATTTATTTATTTATTTATTTATTTATTTATTTATTTATTTATTTATTTATTTATTTATTTATTTATATATTTATTTATTTATTTATTTATTTATTTTTTTATTTATTTTTTTATTTATTTATATATTTATTTATTTATTTCTTTTTTGTAACTATTAATTTATTCTACGTGTTTTTAATATATCAACTCATTTATATATTTATAAACGAATTCATTGATTTGCTATTTCTAATGGAGTTCTTAAATATCAATATAAATATTTTAGATTATTATTTGCTATCCTTATATTTCAATTGATCTACATATATGAAATTGTAATAAATATTCATTTCTTATTTTACAATTTTATTGATTTTTTATATAATATATTTAATCTGTTAACATATTTAGTTACTCTATTTAACATAATTTGTATTTACATATTTTAAATTATTATTTACAAGTCTTATATTTCAATTGATCTACTTGAAATTAAAATAGAATATATCCATTTAATATTTTAACATTTATTTATTTATCAATTTTATATTTACTAATTTATCAATTTATTTACATAAGAGATGAAGTGTTTGAATTTTTATTTTTAAAATTTAGTTAATCTATTTAATATTTAACTATTTTTTGATTAAATAATCTATTTATTGTGTAATTCATTTATTTTTTCTATTTATTCTTTATGTATTCTTTTTTTTACATATTACTTACTTTTTTTGGTTTTTATGTAAAATTTTTATATTTTATTCTTTTTCACAAAATTTGTGAATTTGATCTCCTTAAATGTTATTATTTTTTCTCTCACTGTATGTAAATACCGAAAGTGCGAAATGTCCGCCTGTAATCATGTGTCGCGCTGTATAAATATTTGTATAATTTGTACAACATTCCAGGCTGTTGTTTTAAAAATAATTTGTTAAGGCCTTTTTATTGTACGCCGAATGAGTGAGCAAGCGAGCGGTGTCTCTGGCGTTTTGTGTTGTTTTATTATTGTTAATATTATCATTTAATGTCGTCTCCACCCACTTGGAAATATATACATATTTATTTATTTATTTTTTCGGTTTTTTTTTGTGCTGCTGCTTAACAATGCGTGTGACAAATGGTATGTCTCACATTCTGGGGTTGAAAATGATGTGACACTTTTCGTTGTAGTCGTCGTCGAATGTCGACAGAAAATAATAATAATAATTCTTCTTTTGTTTTGCAGCTTAATTTTTTGCCATTTTTATTTTTTCTGCTAAAATTGTGGGTTGTTGCTTCTGTCTTTCGGGAGTGTTGTTATTGCTTTTTTTCTGTCTTTATTGTTTTTTTCCCTCTTTATTTTGTACATATTCATTTAAAATTTATTGTACAAATATTTGTGTTAAACACAAATATTTTTTTTGGTTTGTTTTTCGGGTGTATGGTTTTGTGATGTTGCTGGTTTTTGTTGAGGAGTAAATGTGAAATATACTGCCTTAATATGCGCCATGAAATATGTGTTAATTTGTTGATGACTTTCAAATATGAGCAAAAACTGAATTTATGGTCACAGTTGCTAAATGATTTTGAAATAAATAATGTGCGAGTATCAACATGAAGCTGGCATACAAACTTCAATAAATGTGAGGGAGGTAGGTAAGGGGCGTGACATTCTCACCCATAATTTATTGTTGATGATGGTGACAAAGAAACTATTACTATGTGTGAAATTACAAAACAATTTAGTAGACTCACTCAGTATGTCAAAATACCCATTGTGGGGAGTTACCAGAAACCTGGGATAATATGTAAAATTTTTTTATTTATTTTAAATCGAAGTCAATCAGACCCTGCTTTCGAGAGTTCCTAAAAAACAGAGTTCCCCAAATATACATAGGGTCCTACTACAGTGAAATTCTCTTCTCCTAAAGATGATGGTGGTACACTTTCAAGGTATTCAGTTTCCTTGAATTGTAATAAAATTTATTTTGACGGAATGTCCTTTCTCCCAAGATGGCGCTGAATCATATTTAACACATATTTTGATCGAAGAAATGTCGAGCAGACTCAGTGTATATTTTTGTCTCCTTTTTAATTCCGTAATTTTACTAAAAAATTTTACTAAAATCAATCAAAAATTTTGGGCCCGAGACCCAAAAATTCAAAATCAAAATTTTTTTATGGTCAAGTTTTTTTTTAATTCCAATTCACATGTGCCCTAGTACTTTGAAGATATATTTATTTTAAATATATGCCAATTATGACAGTAACAAATGTTGTAGTTATAGATCAAGAAAATCCGATTATAAATGCCGGAGTAATTTAGTCTCTGCGATTTTTTTGAAATGTTCAGTCATTTTTCCTAATATGAGAGTCAATGGTTGTTGTCTTGTCTAAGTATTAGAAATGAATATAATGTCCAAATAATATTAATGTAATTCCACTATTGTACGATGTGAATTTATTTGCTGTAGTTCTTGGGTTTTTCAAGTTTTTCTTTGGAATTTGGGGAACAATTTAAAATATTTAGTATTTTTGGGTTTTGAGACTCCCTTTCTCGAAGAGAAGAAGCTTTACCTTATGCAAATTCGATTATAAATGACGGAGTTTTGGTCAATTTACTCGCAGTGCTTTTACCGTCTATTCTGTTGTGGTCTGTGCTAAGTAGGGATGTTGATCGGGAAATACCTATCCCGTAAATCCCGGGATTTCCCGATCCCAAAAAATTCAGAATCCCGCGATTTTTCAATATCAATCTCGGGAAATCCTGATTATTAGTAGAGTTGTGCTATGTCTGTAAAATTAATAGTTTTCTAATTTAGATCTGCCAATCCCCCTCGTTCTCAATTCGGTAGATGTCTTTTGAACATATTAATTATTTGTATATCGTTATCCGGCATCTAGAATTTTGTTAGCTAAAGTAAATATTATGTGCTTTAAGTCCTATAAATGTAACTGTGGAAGCGTTATGGCCAAATCATCCAAGTATTAACCAAGTATAAAAAAATTAACAATTTACTTTTCAGTTTGTTACATTTTCTTAGGTTATTTATTAATTATTTACACGCTGAAAAAAATCGCTTCTGTAGTATATTGTCCCAAACATATTCGGCTTGAAACAGATATATGTTTAGGGTAGACTCTAAGCATGTAATATTTGGTACATACAAAAATTGTGTATTTGGGAAGATGTTGTTCTAAACAAATATTTGTTTACATCCCAATGTGACAGCTATTTGTGAAACAAATATTTATTTGGATTTATATATTCATAAAATACATAAATTGTGTCAAATTTTTCAGTAATTCAAAGTTAAAATTTTAGAAATTTTTAATGTTCGTAAAAAAAATAATTGAAATCATATAATCTTGGGTCAATATAAAGTACTAAGAGAATTGACAACTAATGATGGCTTGGAATACTCAGAAATTTTAAATGATTGATTTAAAACAGAAGGTAATGCTGCATATGGTATCATAACATGGAGGTACAATTCGAAACCAAGGAAAAATTTAAACCGAAATTTGAAAAACTCAGCAAAAGTTTTGGAAATCTTTTTTAAATAAAATATATTTGGAAAAATTCCTAAATAAAAATTTTATTTGTATTTAAACACATATTTTATTTGAGAAATTTAGTTTGCAAATATAATTTGTTGTAATATATTAATATATGCGTTCCAAATATATTTTATTGATTTTCAAATAAAATTTATTTGCTAAGAAATATAAAATATTTAAAAATTTGTGTTCCAAATATATTTTCTTTCGATTCAAACATATCAAAAAAGGCGATTTTTCCCCGTGTACATATTGAAATTAAATATCGATGGCTTATGTCCAAAAGATGCTTTATTAAAAAGCCCAATTTTTCAGGAGAGCAAAAAAACGGCTGAATTTTATTCATATTCATATATAATTCATATCATAGTAAAATTATCGCGAAATAATAAAATTAAACAGTTTTTTGCTCTCCTGAAAAATTGGTTTTTTTAATATAGCAGATTTTGAATACAAGCCATATGAAATCTGTTTTTTGTATTTGTGTTCTTCTGTAAATGTGAATGATAAAAGGTTTTATTGGAAATAAATGTTGTTTCAACGTTCTTTATACGAAGAAAAGGATAAATTGAAAGAGTAAAAATCAAAAATCCGAAAGACCTGAAAATTCCGCGATCTGCGAAACTCAGTCCCGATCGACATCCCCAGTGCTAAGTTAAATGAACAAATCTATACCTACATTCCAAAACATGTATTTCTTCAGGAGAGGTTGTCAAAGTTTTATGACAAACCGAACGACCGGTACTGGTTTGTGAATAACTATTGATTGGGTTGACGGATAAACCTCAAATATTGACTGAATATAATTTGGAATATTTAGAATGCAAAAATTAAATGTCCCTGAAAACATGCTAAGTTGACTTGGAATTCTTGGGAATGATTTTATCGAAATGTACAGAAAAAACTCCATCGCTGACTTGCCTATAACTCTGATATCACTATGAAAAATACACGGACTTGACAGTATAGGTTCGATTCTACTTTCAAAGGGTAGTATTTATAACCCTATATCCGGATTGGCGAAAACTGGGCCTCCAAATCAGTGAAAATCAGTGGGCCCCTCGAAAAAGGTGTCATCAGCTTTTGTTCAAAATTAATTCAGACTTGGTGATATCGCTTCACTATATTTGGCAATAATTTAGCTAAGAATATGCTTAACAAAGTTTCTTAACATTTTATGCATAAAATGTGAACGAAAAAAATTTTTTTTCTACTTTTTTCAACATAACTTTCAGGGACTCGTAATTTTTCACTAACAATATAAAATAATAATTTTTCGCTAACAAAATTGTAGCCAACGTACATCTGAACAACTTTTGTGAACATATTAACACAATCTGAAAGAGTCTAGTCACCCTAAATAGTCACATTATACCTCAAAAATGTTAGTATTTCACTATTATTTAACAAAAATATTTTTTTGGTGTAGGGTATGTTCAGCAAATTTATAGAAAATATTAAGGCTAAAATTTTTGTGGGACATATTAACCCTCTAGTTCTAATTACTATATGTGTCAAAACACACCAAAGCCCAAAACTTAACACAAAAACCAAAAAAAGGTCAAATTCCTATTCGTGCAGCAATGTTAGTAGTACGATCTGGTGGTCTAAGCTATAACGATACCAGTAAAAAGCGTTTTTGACTGATTTTTGAGTTAAAAAGTGTTTTTTTAGCTATTTTTTTTAGCTATACACGCGTTCAGATTGTGTTGATATGTTCACTAAAGTTGTTCAGAAGTAAGTTGGCTAAAATTTTGCCAAACATTGTTAGTGAAAAATTACGAGTCCCTGAAAGTTATGCTGTAAAAAGTGAAAATAAAAATTTTTTCCTTCAAATTTTCAAAAAAAAGTACGGGAAAAGAATTTTTCGCATAAAATGTTAAGAAACTTTGTTCAGCATATTCTTAGCTACATTATTGCCAAATATAGTTAACCGGTAGCGCCAATTCTGAATTAGTTGTTGGACAAAAGCTAATGATACCTTTTTCGAGGGGCCCACTGATTTTCAAAAACTTCGGAGGCCCATAACAAAAAATTGGTAACCAATTTTGACAAACCGAGTAGTCCGTCAAGTCCGTGTATTGTTTTTACTGTTGCACAGTGTATTTATTTTCGGAATTGATTGAAACATTTCTAGTTTTCTTCGTCAATGTGTGCTTCAAAAAACCAAAATTAAACCAGTAAGGAAAGGCAGAAAGTCGGGGCCGACTAAATAATACCCTACACCTCCCTAACAATCCGATAAGGGTTATTGCGATAATAATTTGAAATAATTTGTAAATGGGTAAGAACATATATATGCGGATATATCTAATTCTGAACCGATAATCGCTAAGTTAAGCAATATTCGTTCCTAAATTGAGAAACATCTTTCTGGAGAATTTTGTAATGATCGGAAGTAAAGTACAACTTCTATAGCGCTTTGTAACCAAATCAGGAGGAACGTATATATGGAGCTTATATATAAATCTGAATCGAATTTCCCTGAATACTCATTCATGTAAAATAGAAACCTCTTTCTGTCGAATTTCGTACTGATCGGATATAAAATACAGTCTCTACAGCGCTTGAATGTCAAATCGGTGCTAACATATATATGGGGGCTATATCTAAATCTGAACCGATTTTCTCCAAATTTGGCAGTATTCCTTCGTGTAATAAGAAACCTCTTTCTGCCGAATTTCGCTGTGATCGGATATAAAATACAGTTTCTACAGCTATTGAATTTCAAATCGGGGGTAACATATATATGGGGGCTATATCTAAATCTGAACCGATTTTCTCCGAATTTGGCAGTATTCCTCATGTAATAAGAAACCTCTTCCTGCCGAATTTCGTACTGATTGGATATAAAATACAGTTTCTACAGCGCTTACATGTCAAATCGGGTGCAACATATATATGGGGGCTATATATAAATCTGAACCGATTTCCCTCAAATTTTGTATTGTATCTAAGTGTATCACGAGACTACTCTGTGCCAATTTTTGTACAAATCGGTTACAAAATGTTGCTTATACAGTGCATATATGCCAAATCGGAGTTACATATATATGGGAGCTATATGTAAATCTGAACCGGTTTTAACCAAATTCAATAGGATCGTCCTTGGGCCCAAAAAAAGATATGTGCAAAGTTTCGTTGAGATCGGACCATAATTGCGACCTGTACTTTGATTACAAGAATACGTCTACAGACAGACGGACACAGCTAAATCGACTCAGAAAGTGATTACAAGTCGATCGGTATAATAAACAATGGGTCTATCTCTTCTCCTTTTGGGTGTTACAAACAAATGCACAAAGTCATAATACCCTGTACAACAGTGTGGTGTAGGGTATAAAAACAGTAAAAGCGTTAACTCTAAATCTGCAAAATGTGGTATTTATGGCTTAAAAAAGTTTCTGAGAGATACATCTACACGGAGACTACAAGAAAATAAAATTTGTATAAATTTTATTGAATTAGTTTTTGCCAAAATATAATATAAACTGCAAAGTTTAAGCTAAATTTCTTAGAAAATGTGGTATTTACGGCTTAAATAAGCCTTTATGGGAGCGGCATCTACAGGTGGACTATAACAAAATATGAACTGATTTAAAAAAATTTTACTGCGATTAATTCTTGTTCTAATTAGATACAAAATGCTAAAATTCATGCATTCAGGCTTAAATTCGAATAATCTGGAGCGACCTCTATAGTGTGACTAAAAAAAATTATGAACCGATTTGTAAAATTTTTATTGTGATGAATTCTTGTCAAAATAGAATACAAACTACAAAGTTTCTGCTAAATTGCTTTCAAAATGTGGTATCTATGGTTAAAAAACCGTATTTTGGGGCGACCTCTATAGGGGAGCTATATCAAAACATTGACTGACATGGCCCATTTAAAATTCCAAACAACCTGCAACTATAGGAAATATTTCTACCAAATTTGATCAACGTAGCTCTATTATTACGGACTGTAACGTGATTACAACAGGCGGACGGAAGACAAATGGGCAGACGGACGGACATGGCAAAATCGTCTTAGAATTTTACGACTTTTAATAATACTTTATGGGGTCACAGATCAATATTTAGTGGTGTTACAAACGGAGTGACAAAATGAATATACCCCCTTCACCATAGGATGGTTGTTTAACCCCTTTAAACAAATTAAGTTTTAATCCTAATTATAAGAAAATGAATTCCCTAGTATTAGTCATAATCCTCAATGATGGAAACCCTATTTAGCTAAATATCTGAAATGTCACAGAAAAGCTTTTACTCAAACTCTAAGGGTTTCCATCTTTAAAATGCATTCCAACAAAATTAGCTGAATAAGCCCTTTTTTACTTATCGGTACGAACCCGCTTGCGGCCTTCAGTTTCAGTTGGAATTTGACGACTGAAGCGGTAAGGAGCTATTGAAATAAACACTAATGAAATTGAAACTAAGATATTGTCTTTTTTCTTTCACATTTAATTTTGGGAAGCAATACAGTCCACTTACAGAAATCATCCACACAATTGTACAATGGTGGAGGGGGTATGTTCATCATATTTTTGTATACTCTACACCATAGGATGGGGGTATATTCATGTTGTCACTCCGTTTGTAACACCTCTAAATATTGATCTAAGACCCCATGTAAGACGATTTAGCCATGTCCGTCTGTCTGTACGTCCATCCGTCTGTTTTAATCACGATACAGTCCGCAATTATAGAGCTAGGTTGATCAAATTTCGGTGAATATTTTGATATAGCTCCCCTATAGAGGTCGCTCCAAAACATACGTATTTATGCTATAATTACCAAATTTTCGAAGCATTTTAACTAAATCTTATTTAATTAAGACAGGAATTCATCACATTAAGAATTTTTGAAATCAGTTCATATTTTGTTATAGTCCACCTATAGATGTCGCTCCCAAAAAGGCTTATTTAAGCCATAAACACCACATTTTCTAAGAAATATAGCTTAAACTTTGCAGTTTGTATTCTATTTTGACAAGAATTCATCTCAATAAAATTTATATAAATCAAATTTTATTTGTTGTAGTTCCCATGTAGATGTAGCTCTCAAAACTGCTATTTTAAGCCATTAATAGAGCATTTTTTAGGTGAAGAGTTTGGCTAAAGAATTTTCGGCCAAATATTTGTCTAAAAATTGCAGCATTCGTTTTTTTTTAATAATTTACTTAAACATAAAGGATAGTTTCATGATATGCTCCATATCCACAGATTTTTCCAGTAATAAAATTGAATGCAATCCATGGTGGAGGGTATATAATATTTGGCATGGCCGAATTTAACGCTTTTACTTGTTTTATTTTTGATCTTGTTAGGGCATCTATTTACAGCAGAAAATGTTAAGTACAACCGTTGACAAAATATTTGTAAACTAGTATATTCTGTATTTCATAAATCGATAAAATTTTTTTATATATTTTAGCTAAGAGGAGAAATATGAAAAATTTTCCTTGATATCTTCCTTAGGCTATCGTCTTTAGTTTCATAAATATAAAGCTTTAATTGAATGCAAATATTACTGTTGTTTAAATATTTCTGTCCCTCAGTCAGTATAGTTATTGTAAAAAAAACAACTATAGAAATTCCTGACCTTTCACTATTCCAACAATTTGCTCAAATCACATAAATCCAATGAATTAACTGACTGTCCGAAGCAGTTTAATTAAACCATAAATAAATATAAAATGACTAATAAGCCTGAAATGAAGTGCATAAAAATGGATTGTTTTATGTAAATTGGACAGGCAGACAGACATCACAACTCTACCGGTCATTCATTCACTCGTTCAGTCATTCTGTCTGTTTAATGTTCACATTAAAATTAACTGACACCTCATGACACCTGTAACGAATGCAATGAATTAACGTCAATGGGAAAATGTGCAAATTATGCAGTAGTTGTAGTAGAAAATCACAGTCATATGTGGAAAAAGTCAACTATCTAACAGATACCTTGAAACATTGTACCTAATTGAACTAAGCTGAACTTCACTGAGTTCAGCACAGCAGTCATTTGTAGAACACAACTATGAATATTGACACAGACGGACAAATTTCAGAGAACAAAATAAAACGCTTTGCCGCCAATGCGTTGGACGGCCAACGCACCACACCGGAGGCCTTTTATAATTACAAAGTTTTTTTTCAAAGCAACAAAAACGTACCAATCCGCCATAAACATTAAACCATGCAATTATGTGTAATAAAAAACAAAATATGTAAACACACTACACATACGGCTGTGTTTTTTCTCCGATTTTTTGCTATTAATAAAATTGGCACTATTGCCCGTTTGCCACTTTTATGTGATTGCTGCCGGTTGTACGGCTATTTTCTAAATGGAAAAAGTTGTTTAAGTTTTGTTTGCGTATTTTTTGCTCGGCGCTGGGGTTTTTTCTGTGTTAACTGACATTTAATTGAGTTGCTAAAAGTCAGCAAAATAACATCAACAATAAGTTGAACGAACACAAAAAAAAACAGCAAAAACAAAAAAACAAAAGACTTGTCAATTATAGCCGTCAGCAGTCATTCAGCCGTCTCAGTCGCTTCAGAGACATTTCAGTCATTTGGTTAAATCAAATTTAACATAACAAATGTTAAACATGGCAATCAGCATATGGAGAAAAAAACAAGCAAGGAAAAAATTCAAGAGGCTTGGCTTTTAAGTGGCTTTTTGTTATTTGCTGATAATTTGCGAGAAAAACATTGTTTTTCGTTATGGGAATGCAATAATTTCGCTAGACGATTTTTTGTGGTACACTTTAAGGACATTTGTTAAACTCAAATGCTTTTAAAATATATTAAAGTACAATTCTCATTATATAAAGATGTGCAGAGTAATATCTTCAATTCAGTTCAGACAATTATAATATCCAACAAAGTCACTCTAATGTGAAGTAATATAAATATGGAAGCCTCTTTGTTGTGCTACACTTTAGAGTCATTTAGTAATAACATTTATTTCGTATTTCAACTATTTTGTTAAATTATAATATCCAAGAACGTCCAATTAGAAATTTCGCAAAAATTAAATTACCCCGTCCAACAGAATTTTTGGAACAAAAAAGTGTCCCTATAGTTTTGAAAGGGCATGTTAAGTAGATCATTTTTGTTGAATATACTTATGGTCCAGGAGGTCAGCATTTTCTTTACAGTGGGTCAAAGGGAGCATTATACTAAATGAAAACAAGTAAAAGCGATAAGTTTGGCCATGCCGAATCTTATATACCCTCCACCATGGATTGCATTCAATTGTGGCTACTGGAAAAATCTTGGGATATGGAGCAAATCATGAAACGATCCCTTTGTTTAAGTAAATTATTAAAAAACGAACGCAAAGTCTTTAGCCAAACTCATCACGTGAAAAATTTGGTATTTATAGTATAAACCAGTAAGGAAAGGCAGAAAGTCGGGCGGGGCCGACTATATAATACCCTACACCTCCCTAACAATGCGATAAGTGTCATTGCCATAATAATTTGGAATAATTGGTAAATGGGTAGAAACGTATTATCTAATTCTGAAACGATAATCGCTAAATTAAGCAATATTCGTTCCTAAAGTGAGAAACATCTTTCTGGAAAATTTTAACGACCGGAAGTAAAATACAACTTCTATAGCGGTTTGATACCAAATCAGGAGGAACATATATATGGAGCTTTAATGTAAATCTGAACCGATCTTCCCTGAATACTTATTCATGTAAAAAGACCTCCATCTGTCGAATTTCGTACTGATCGGATATAAAATACAGTCTCTATAGCGCTTACATGTCAAATCGGGGGTAACATATATATGGGAGCTATATCTAAATCTGAACCGATTTTCTCCAAATTTGGCAGTATTCCTTCATGTAATAAGAAACCTCTTTCTGCCGAATTTCGCACTGATCGGATATAAAATACAGTTTTTACAGCGCTTACAGGTCAAATCGGGGGTAACATATATATGGGGGCTATATCTAAATCTGAAACGATTTCTTCCAAATTTAATAGTGTTCATCCATATAATAAGAAACCTCTTTCTGCCGAATTTCATACTGATGGGATATAAAATAAAGTTTTTACAGCGCTTACATGTCAAATCGGGGCTAACATATATATGGGGGCTATATCTAAATCTGAACCGATTTCCTCCAAATTTAATAGTGTTCATCCATATAATAAGAAACCTCCTTCTGCCGAATTTCATACTGATGGGATATAAAATAAAGTTTTTACAGCGCTTACATGTCAAATCGGGGCTAACATATATATGGGGGCTATATCTAAATCTGAACCGATTTTAACCAAATTCAATAGGGATCGTCCTTGGGCCAAAAAAAGATATGTGTAAAGTTTCGTCGAGATCGGACCATAATTGCGACCTGTACTTTGATTACAAGAATACATGCACAGACGGACAGACGGACATAGCTAAATCAACTCAGAAAGTGATTCTTAGTCGATCGGTATAATAAGCGATGGGTCTATTTCTTCTCCTTTTGGGTGTTACAAACAAATGCACAAAGTTATAATACCCTGTACCACAGTTTGGTGTAGGGTATAAATAGCTTTTTTGAGAGCTATAAAATTTTATTGAGATGAATTCCTGCCGAAATAGAATATAAACTGCAAAGTTTCAGCTAAATTTCTTAGAAAATGTGGTGTTTATGGCTTAAATAAGCCTTTTTAAGAGCGACATCTATAGGTGGACTATAACAAAATATGAACTGATTCGGAAAATTTTTACTGCTATGAATTCTTGTCTTAATTAAATACAAACTGCAAAGATTCAGTCATGCTTAGAAAATATGGTACTAATATCTTAAATGCGTATATTTTGGAGCGACATCTATAGGGTGACTATAACAAAATATAGACAATTTTTTCTGTAATGAATTCTTGTCAACATAGAATACAAACTGTAAAGTTTCTGCTAAATTGCTTTAAAAATGTGGTATCTATAGCTCAAAAGCCGTATATTGTAGCGACCTCTATAGGGGATCTATACCAAAACATTGACCGATATGGCCCATTTGCAATCCCAAACAACCTGTAACTATAAGAAGTACTTTTACGAATTTTGATCAAGCTAGCTCTGTTATTACGGACTGTATTTCAACATTTTAGCTCAGTTTTTATTTAATTTTATTAATTTAAATAAGGATAAAAACAGATAAAGCATAAATTAACTTCTGTGAAAAAATACCAACTTTCATTAAAATATTTTACAACATCTTAGCTATTGAATACTTTTGGTCCAATTTAATTCGTCGGCTGAATTATTATTGACGTTATAATTTTCTATCTTTAAACCACGAAAAATATTTGTATCCACTTGAGAAATGAGCATTTCCATGTTTAGTGATCACAGATTTTAGTGAAACTTGGTGAAATGCATACACTACATAAGTGTAGTCAACAACACATGTAAATAACTTGGAAAAAAATTAATAATAATCAACAGGCCTAATATGACGACTTTTAAAATTTTCGAAATTGTGAATTTTGAGGAGTACTGTGTTTAATAAAAAAATAATTCTTTTTATCGGTAAAAGCTATCAATACAAGACTTTTTGCAAAATGTCAGTAATTATTTGCACGCTTAATTAAAATATAGAAAACAAATATAGAAAGAATTTTTTCTAAGTTTTTTTTAAAAAAAATTTTTAAAACTAATTTAAAAAAAATCATTTTTTTAATTTTATTTTTTGTATTTTAGGCCAAATTCTCCTCTACAATATAGCCAAATTCCACGATGGCCTTTTTTGTCTTTCTCGAGAAAGAATTAAATCTTAACGACAGGTTTGGCCCTGTATTTGATAAAATGCTCAATAGGACGGATTGGAACGCAAAGAATTACCATTAATCACTGGATCATCAGAAATTAAAAAATCAATTTATTAAGTTAGATAATTGTTATAGCCAGGTAACACTGTCGAGTTTTTTTTTTTCGAAATTTAAATTTTTAAATTTTTGGGAACACTTTGAAGTGAAAAATGCGATTTTTGAGAGAAAAAATTGGCTTATTGGTTATTGTTAAATAAAAAAATTAACAAATGCTGCTAAAAATGTCAAAAGGATCGGTTTAGTAGTTTTTGAGTTGTGAGGGGCACCGTCTTTGAAAACATGGGTTGTGGGAAAAGCGTCTTAAGGTTTTTCTGATGTCACGTATGAGGCGCCGTTGCTTAGGCTGCTGTATCTTTGTCAGTTTTGCTCTGATTCACCTCAAATTTTCACACAATATTCTTGATCTCTATTCAGAAAAAAAATAAAAAAAAAATGCAAAAAAGTTTATAAACGTTACCCCACCCCCTTAAAAGAAATGCTTAAAGATGAAGTTGGATTTTGGATTTGATACTAATGCTGCATTAGGCATTAGAGTACATTGTAAATAGGTTTTAGGGTAATAGGACATAGCCTTCTACTTTTTGTGCAACTTTAAATTTAAACATTTTAAAAAAAAGTATGAAAATCATGCTATTAATTGGCCCATGTCTTCGAAAACAAATTATTTGTTATGTAGCGATAAGCGGAGATTAAAACCTTTCATCGGACACCAAGGTCGCTAATATCTGTGCTCTTTAAAAAGTTAGGAACTTTTCGGGATCGGGATGTCCCGGGATTTC
Source organism: Eudasyphora cyanicolor (assembly GCA_963930755.1). Taxonomy (NCBI): domain Eukaryota; kingdom Metazoa; phylum Arthropoda; class Insecta; order Diptera; family Muscidae; genus Eudasyphora; species Eudasyphora cyanicolor. The sequence continues at coordinate 46,601,337 of OZ005737.1, read as the reverse complement.
TCGATTTTAATCAAAATTTTAAACGTGTTTTTCTATAAATATTAAAAAAAATAGAATTAAGGCGACGACCAATTGGTTTGTTCCTAATGAGAAAATGAACCAGTAAGGAAAGGCTAATGTCGGGCGGGGCCGACTATATAATACCCTACACCACTCTCGTAATATTGAATAACTCTGATATATAAATTTTGTAATTCATGTATAAATTGTTTACATAAATTTACCTTTGGGAAATTTTATACTTAAATAATACCCTGTACCACAGTGTGGTGTAGGGTATAAAAACGATTGCAGCTAAAGAGCCAAATCGGATGAAACATATATATGGGAGCTATAGCTAAATCTTAACCGATTTTCTTCAAATTCGGCAATGTTGGTTCATGGATCAAGAAACTCTACCATTCTAAATTTTAAAACGATTGGGTGTAAAATATAGCTTCTATAGAACTAAAGGGCCAAATCGAACGAAACATATATATGGGAGCTATAGCTAAATCTTAACCGATTTTCTTCAAATTCGGCAATGTTGGTTCATGGATCAAGAAACTCTACCATTCTAAATTTTAAAACGATTGGATGTAAAATATAGCTTCTATAGAACTAAAGGGCCAAATCGGACGAAACATATATATGGGAGCTATAGCTAAATCTTAACCGATTTTCCTCAAATTCGGTAGTGTTGGTTCATGGATCAAGAAACTCTACATTCTAAATTTCAAAATGATTGGATGTAAAATACAGCTTCTACAGGACTAAAGAGCAAAATCGGACGAAACATATATATGGGAGCTATAGCTAAATCTTAACCGATTTTCTTCAAATTCGGTAGTGTTGGTTCATGGATCAAGAAACTCTACCATTCTAAATTTCAAAACGATTGGATGTAAAATACAGCTTCTACACGCTGAAAAAAAATCACTTCTGTAGTATATTGTCCCAAACATATTCGGCTTGAAACATATATATGTTTGGGGTAGACTCTAAGCATGTAATATTTGGTACACACAAAAATTGTGTATTTGGGAAGATGTTGTTCTAAACACATATTTGTTTACATTCCAATATGTTTTTATTTGGGACCATTATTTCCGAAACAAATATTTATTTGCATTTAAGTATTCATAAAATACATAAATTGTGTCAAATTTTTCAGTAATTCAAAGTTAAATTTTTAGAAATTTTTAATGTTCGTAAAAAATAATAATTGAAATCATATAATCTTGGATCAATATAAAGTACTTAGAGGATTGACAACTAATGATGGCTTGGAATACTCAGAAATTTGAAATAATTGATTTAAAACAGAAGGTAATGCTGCATATGGTATCATAACTGGGAGGTACAATTCGAAACCCAAGAAAAATTGAAACTGAAATATGAAAAACTCAGCAAAAGTTTTGGAAATATTTTTTAAATAAAATATATTTGGAAAAATTCCTAAATAATAATTTTATTTGTATTTAAACACATATTTTATTTGACAAATTTAGTTTGCAAATATAATTTGTTGTAATATATTAATATATGCGTTCCAAATATATTTTATTGATTTTCAAATAAAATTTATTTGCTAAGAAATATATAATATTCAAAAATTTGTGTTCTAAATATATTTTCTTTCGATTCAAACATATCAAAATAGGCGATTTTGCCCCGTGTATAGGACTAAATGGCCAAATCGGACGAAAGATATATATGGGAGCTATATCTAAATCTGAACCGATTTTCTTCAAATTCAGTAGTGTTGGTTCATGGATGAAGAAACTCTACCATTCTAACCACAGTGTGGTGTAGGGTATAATAAAATCAGTTAAAAACTTTATTTGGGGACTACGAATACTTATTTTGGAAAATTGAAAATTTTTAATCAAAAACCAGTCATATCTATTAGAAATATTTCGGCCGAATATGTTTCATATATCTTTTTTGTGGAAAGATTTTAGGGTTTTCAAGAATATATACCTTGTAGGGTCTCTGATGAACATTTCAAGGCGTTGCAAAGGAAATGACAAACTCTGTATACCCCCACACTATGCCCGGGGAAAAATTGCATTTTTAAATATGTTCGAATCGAAAGAAAATATATTCGTAAATATTATATATTTCTGAGCAAATGAATTTTATTTGAAAATCAATAAAATATATTTGAAACGCATATATTATTATATTACTACAAAATATATTTGCAAACTAAATTTTTCAAATAAAATATGTGTTTAGATACAAATAAAATTATTGGTTAGCTATTTCTCCAAATATATTTTATTTAAAAAAAATTTCAAAACTTTTACCGACTTTTTCCAATTTTTAATTTTTCTTTGGTTTCGAATTCTACCTCCCAGCTATGATACCATATGCAGCACTAACTTCTGTTTTAAATCAATAATTTCAATTGTCTGAGCACATTATTATTTTTACGAACATTAAAAATTTCTAAAAAATAACTTAGAATTATTGAAAAGTTTTACACAATTTAGGCATTTTCTAAATACTTTAATGCAAATAAATGTTTGTTCCAAAAAAAAAAAAACGTAATGCGATGTAAACATAGATTTGTTTAGAACAATATCTTCCCAAATATTTAAATTGTACTCTAAACTTATATATGTTTCAATCCGAATATGTTTGGGACAATATACTACAGAATCGATTTTTTTCAGCGTGTGGTAGTTAGTATACCAATGAATTGGTAACAATGTGCAAAAGCAATTCATATTTTGTCAAACAGTGTATTCCATTTGCCATAAAACTGCACAGCGTTATGTATCAGCAATTTATTAACGCAATCATTGTCGGACGCATCGATTGCCATGACTTTGTTTAAACTTTATTGCCTCGGGTTTTAATTTGACATTGTTATTGACTTCCAAGCTGCACGGCAACAACAACACCAACAAAAAATCAAATAAACATAAAAAGTTAAACGAAAAATTAAAAAAAACACAAAAATAAAATTAAACTGAACCCTCACTTTGTGTTTTTATGATGCCCACTTTTGGTAGCAGCAGTTGCCCATTGTTTATTGTTTTCAATACCACAAAATGAATTTGTTGATTGTCTTATAAATTAACGTAAATTATTTGTTTTTAATTGTACAAATTAGTGTCAGTCATATATTTTGTGTTTCAAGACATGTCAAACTCGCGCAGCACAGAAATGTGAATGTGTGACAGTCACAACGATCGCCAATGTCACATACGGGGAATATTAAATGTTGAGACGAATGTATAAACGTTTGGTCGTCTCATCATCTCAACAACTTCTCAGCCCCCCGGTAAAGGGGTATAAAGGAGAGAAGAACCCCAGAGTCTGTCAGGCAGCTTTGTGCAGATGAAAATAAATTAACAAACAGGCTAATGCAAAAAAAAAAAACAATAATAATATAAACATCAACTCAAAATCTTATGGCTCGTAATAAATGAATGCTTGAGCAGACAGACAGATGGACGGACGAACGGACAGAGGATCGCCACAATATTTGTGACAACCGCCAAGGAATGCCACTGCATTTTATGCACTATCAGCAAGTGATCAAAATCGAAATCGACAAACACTGAAATGAAAACTGGCAACAAATTAGCAACAACAACGCTGCAGCAGTGCAAAAACAATCAGCAACATCAGCATGACGACAAGTGACAGCAACAAGAAAGTCAACATCAAGCTCATGATCACGAACATGATGATCAGCAATTAAACAACTTAAATTTTTCAGCTTAAATTACACTGTAAAATAAATGTACTTAATTTTAATAAAATATATCTTCAAAACGTGAAAATAAGAACAATAACTATTTTAAACTAGGGAAAATTACTTAATATTAAGGATATTTTCTTATTTTAAAGTGTGAAATACTTGCTGTAAAGATTAGGTGGTACTTAAGTTTTTTTCTGTTGTTCCAAAGATGTCCTAAACTTTAAAACAAGTATAATTTGTACTTATAATTCGAATAATGTACTGAATATTAAAGGCATTTTCTTAATTTAATATACGAAATGTTTTTGCTTAAGTTTTTTTTGCGAACAATTTATCGTCATCATAATTTGGCTCCTTAGAATTAGGAAAATGTACTTAATAGTATATACATTTTATAAAATTTAAGCATGAAATGTTTGGTTAGGTGATTCCGAACTTTTAAAGTAATCATAATTCTTACTTAAAGTTGTGTTCATGTGCTAAATATTAAGGAAATTTTCTAAATTTAAAGAATAAAATGTCACTGCTTTAAAGGTTTTGATAAATTTGGATCAAAATCATGAAATTAAGTTTATTCAGTACAGTTTATAGTCATGATCATTTGGCTTCATAGGCATCCTATTATTAAGGAATTTTTCTGAATTTAAAGTATCAAGTTCGGTTGTACTTAAATTTAAAGGTATTGTCCAAAAGACGTCCTAACTTTTAAACTAAGAATAATTTGAATAATGTTTTTAATATTAAGGACATTTCACTATGTTTAAATATAAAAAATAATATGAGGAAAATTTTTTTTTTGTGAAATTAATTTTTTTTCGGTACGGTTTATCGTCCAAAGACCTCCTTTTATTAGGATTTTTTTCTGAATTTAAATTTTAGAGTAAAATTTTTAAGACTAAGTTATTTTTTTTCCTTGGTTGTCCTAATTTTTAAAAGAAGGACAATTCTTACTTTGATTTTCTTAGGTGTATGTAAGCATGAAATATGTTTGCTTTAAATATTCGGTTGTACTTAAATTTAAAGGTATTGTCCAAAAGACGTCCCAACCTTTCCAATAAGAATATTTCTTTTTTATAATTCGAACTATGTTCTTAATATTAAGGACATTTCCATAAGTTTAAGTATAAAATGTAATATAAGGAAATTTTCCTAATTTTAAGTACGGACAATTTTTTTGGCTCCAAACACGTTCTAATTATTAAGAAAAATTTCTTAATTTTTAATATCAAGTGCCCTTATTATAAAGATTACGACACCTTTGGAGTAAAAACTTTAAGACTAATTAACTTTTTAATATTTTTTTTTTCTTCTAATTCTTAAAATAAAGACAGTTCATTCTAAGAATATGGGAAATTTATTTAATATTAAGGACATTTCTTAAGTTTAAGCATGAAATATACTTGCTTTAAAGATTAGGTGATTCCTAAGCTTTAAAATAGGGATAATTCTTACTTAAAATGAGGATAATTTAATTAATATTAAGGATATTTTCTTAATTTAAAGAATGAAATGTCTTTGCTGTAAAGATTTTTATGACTTTGCAGCAAAATCATGAAATGATGTTATTTTAGTACTGTTTATCGTCATCATCATTTATTTGGCTTCCAATTACTAAGGAATTTTTCTGAATTTTAAATATCAAGTGTCTTTGTTTTTAATATTAGGACCCTTTGGAGCATAATTTTTAAGACTAAGTAAATTTTGTCCTCAATTTTTTCTCCTAAGTTGTCCTAATTTTTACAAAAAGGACAATTCTTACTTAGAATTAGGAAAATTTTCGTAATATTAGGGATATTTTCTTAAATATAAGCATGAAATATGGTTGCTTCAAGGATTCGGTTGTACTTAAATTGAAAGGTTTTGGTCCAATAGACGTCCCAACCTTTCCAATACGAATAATACTTTTTTATAATTCGAAGTATGTTCTTAATATTAAGGACATTTCCTTAACTTTAAGTATAAAATGTAATATAAGGAAATTTTTCTAATTTTAATTACGAAATGTCTTTGCGTAAGTTTTTTCTGAACAATTTATTGTCATCATAATTTGGCTGCAAAAACGTCCTAATTATTTGCAAATTTCCTTAATTTTAAATGTCAGGTGCCCTTGTTTTAAAGATTATAACGCCTTTGAAGTAAAATATTTAAGACCAAGTATTCTATTTTTTATTCTGTTTCTTTTCCTTCTAAGATGTCCTAATTTTTAAAATAAAAACAATTCATATTTAGAATTACGAAGATTTACCTATATTTAGGACATATTTTTATCTTTTAGCATGAAATGTACTTGCTTTAAAGGTCAGGTGATTCCTAACCATTAAAATAAGGAAAATTCTTATTTAAAATGTGGATAATTTAATTAAAATTATGTATATTTTCTTAATTTAACGAATGAAATGTCTTTGCTTTAAAGATTTTTCTGACTTTGGAGCAAAATCATGAAATTAAGTTTTTTTTCAGTAGGGCTTATCATCATTTGGCTCCAAAGACTTCCTATTATTAAGGAATTTTCCTCAATTTTAAGTGTCAAGTATCCTAGTTTTGAAGATTATGACTCGCTGGAGTAAAATTAAGTAACTTTCTCCTTATATTTTTTTCTCCTAAGTTATCCTAATTTTTAAAATGACAATTCATACTTAGAATAAGGAGTATTTTGTTAACTTAATATATGTTAATGTTGTTAACTTAATACATATCTTAAATGCATACAAGAAATGTATTGTTCAAAGACGTCCTAACCTCTATAATAAGAATAATTAATTTTTTATAATTTGAATAATATTCTTAATATTAAGGACGAAACGTCATTATAAAATGTTTTTAGCTTTAAAGATTTGTACGTCTTTGGACCAAAATCTTTAAAATTAAACAATAAGTACACCCTATCGTCGTCAGCATAATCATTATGTGGCTCAAAAGTCGTTCTAATAATTGTAATTATTCCGGCTCTCACGACTATATAATCTTTAAAATAATGACAATTCTTTTTGATTTACGAATTTTTACTTAATATTAAGAACAGTTTCTTTATGTCAAACATGAAATGTCTTATATAGATTAGGATGCCATTGAATCACAATCTTTAAAATGAAATGAACTTTTATTTCAGTGCACTATTATCGTCATCATCATAATAATTCCAATTTTGTTGCTGGCTTTTGCAGTTGTTTATTAACCTCAATTTTTTTTCGCACACTCTGAAATTTTTTTGAATGTTTCATTCAGTTGTAGTATTTTTTTGTTTTTTTTTTTTTTTTGATACGATTCGTTTTGCACGGTTTTTCGGGTTTTGAGCTTTTAAAAGAAGCCAATATCAACACAACTATTGAATGGGCGCACGAATGGAAGAGCGAAGAAAAAAAATAATGCAGTCAACCATTAATTTCATGGTAATCACGTTTAATGAAAATTTGTTTTTTATTTTTATGATACTCGTCTGTACGAAACGAATTCAATTCAATTCATTTCAATGAATTGAATTGTATTTCTTGCAATTTCATTTCATTGATTTTATTATAGGCGTACATGGCAAATTCGTGCTATCGATTAGTGGTGTTGGTGGCGGTGTTGGTAGCGGTGTTGGGTTGTGAATGTATGTTTGGCTGTCTTTGTGGTCTGTATTTGAAATATTGATGTAAACATACACTCAAGGGTAAAAAATAATAAATAATTGTGAAAATAATTATGTACAAAAATAATGGAACAAGTAATGATATTATGAGAGATTAAAGTATTTTTTTAAATTTGTCTACAATTCCAAAAGAAATCCTCAAAATACAGACTCTCATTGTCGATATATGAGGTAAAAAATTTAAACAAGGGACCAAAACATTGAATGCGATTTGGATTGGGAAAAATATGTTATTCAACAGTCATTACCTCTCAACGCATATAATTAAAATAAGTTACAAAAGGGTGAAATCGGGCTATGTCCAGCAGTTACATACAAAATGTCAACTGACATAAGGATTACTTGGATAATGGAGCTTCGGAAACGCTTATATGCACAATCGGAATAAATACTGGATCCTATATCTAAATCTGAAGCGATTTTCTTTAAAAAAGACAGTGGTCGTTCATAGAGATAATAATAATTCACAGTTTTAAAACCAGTAAGGAAAGGCTAAAGTCGGACGGGGCCGACTATATAATACCCTACACCATTCTCGTAATATTGAATAACTCTGATATATAAATTTTGTAATTCATGTATAAATTGTTTACATAAATTTACTTTTGGGACATTTTATACTTAAATAATACCCTGTACCACAGTGTGGTGTAGGGTATAAAAACGATTGGATCTAAAGAGCCAAATCGGATGAAACATATATATGGGAGCTATAGCTAAATCTTTACCGATTTTCTTCAAATTCGGCAATGTTGGTTCATGAATCAAGAAACTCTACCATTCTAAATTTCAAAACGATTGTATGTAAAATATAGCTTCTATAGAACTAAAGGGCCAAATCGGACGAAACATATATATGGGAGCTATAGCTAAATCTTAACCGATTTTCTTCAAAATCGGTAGTGTTGGTTCATGGATCAAGAAACTCTACCATTCTAAATTACAAAACGATTGGATGTAAAATACAGCTTTTATAGGACTAAAGGGCCAAATCGGACGAAACATATATATGGGAGCTATAGCTAAATCTTAACCGATTTTCTTCAAATTCGCTAGTGTTGGTTCATGGATCAATAAACAATAAACCATTCTAAATTTCAAAACGATTGGATGTAAAATACAGCTTCTACAGAACTAAAGGGCCAAATCGGACGAAACATATATATGGGAGGTATAGCTAAATCTTAACCGATTTTCTTCAAATTCGGTAGTGTTGGTTCATGGATCAAGAAACTCTACCATTCTAAATTTCAAAATGATTGGATGTAAAATACAGCTTCTACAGGACTAAAGAGCAAAATCGGACGAAACATATATATGGGAGCTATAGCTAAATCTTAACCGATTTTCTTAAAATTCGGCAATGTTGGTTCATGGATCATGAAACTCTACCATTCTAAATTTCAAAACGATTGGATGTAAAATACAGCTTCTATAGGACTAAAGGGCCAAATCGGACGAAAGATATATATGGGAGCTATAGCTAAATCTTAACCGATTTTCTTCAAATTCGGTAGTGTTGGTTCATGGATCAAGAAAATCTACCATTCTAAATTTCAAAATGATTGGATGTAAAATACAGCTTCTACAGGACTAAAGAGCAAAATCGGACGAAACATATATATGGGAGCTATAGCTAAATCTTAACCGATTTCCTTAAAATTCGGCAATGTTGGTTCATGGATCATGAAACTCTACCATTTTAAATTTCAAAACGGTTGGATGTAAAATACAGCTTCTATAGGACTAAAGGGCCAAATCGGACGAAAAATATATATGGGAGCTATAGCAAAATCTTAACCGATTTTCTTCAAATTCGGCAATGTTGGTTCATGGATCATGAAATTCTACCATTCTAAATTTCAAAACGATTGGATGTAAAATACAGCTTCTATAGGACTAAAGGGCCAAATCGGACGAAAGATATATATGGGAGCTATACCTAAATCTGAACCGATTTCAACCAAATTCAATAGCGATCTTAACAGCCGCGAAATACTCTAAACTGCAAAATATACAGCTTCTATAGGACTAAAGGGCCAAATCGGACGAAAGATATATATGGGAGCTATATCTAAATCTGAACCGATTTCAACCAAATTCAATAGCGATCTTAACAGCCGCGAAATACTCTAAACTGCAAAATTTCAGAACGATCGGAGTGAAATTGCGACCTGTAGTCGACGAACAACTTTACAGGGACAGACGGACGGACGGACAGACATCGTTAAATCGACTCAGCTAGTGATTCTGAGTCGATCGGTATACTTTAAGGTGGGTCTTGATGTGTTATTTTCAGGTGTTACAAACATCTGCAGTGTAACAAACTTATAATACCCTGTACCACAGTGTGGTGTAGGGTATAATGAATTTTTGCAGCTGTCAAATTTAGTATTATTTAAATTTTTTTCATTCAAATATAAACAAGTTATCACAACTTTAGTTCAACTACAAATTTTTTCAAAATATTTGTTCTAATACATACTACATGGACCACAAAGATGGTCGATATGGAAGGAGAGTAATTTATATATTTCCTCCCAATCTTTTAACCTTGTTCTATTTCCCAAATAATATGATCTAATTAATTATTTTTTCGAGTGTATTTCCTTCATAACCGACTGTGTTTCACAGTTGTCTGTGCAATTTCTGTAAATTGCACTTTTTTTGCACTAAAGTGCAATTATTTTTAAACATAAATTTGCAGTTTTTTGTGTGCTCTTGTAACGTATGTTTGTAGTATTTTTGTGTTTCTGTTTTTTTTGGTGTGTATAAATTATTTGCAAACACTCCTATAAATTATATTGTTTATAACACTTATGGCAATTAAATTCACACGTAAATTGCAATTTCATTAATATTTAAAAGCACTTTTAAGCCAACAACAAAAGTAACAGGGAAAAAAACAACAACACCACAAAACGAATGTTCGCGCGCACACGAATTTTGTCGAATTACAGTGTTTATGCGCCTTGCGGAGCTCTCAACGAGAGCAGCAGTGGCAGCAGCCGCTGCTGTAGTATATTTCAGTTATATTTATTTATTCGTTTGAATTCGTATTCATTTTGAATTGAATCGAATCGAATAGTGGCCGGATCGGTTGCAGTTGCGGCAGCGGTTGCAGTAATGCAACGCAACCTCAGCCAAAATGTTCATGTGATATTTGGCAGATCAATGAATTGCTTTTTGTATCGATTTTTCAAATTTATTATTTCTGAATGTGTGAAATGCATTTTCGAAATGGCAAACAATGAGTAAATTTGCTAACCGAATGACATTTGTGTGTAAATCATTAGCGCAAATGGCAGGAAACGAATGAAAAAATTAATTGATTTTTCTTTGCCGCATGAAATTTTAATGGAATGGAATTTGTTAATCGTCTCGCGAAACATACGTCATGATTTGATGACGTTTCTTAATGAATCAATGTAAATAAATAAATCGATGGCTGAGTAATTATTGGAATTTTTGGTGGATATTATTACGGCAAATTTTCTATAAATAGGAATTTATCCCCATTAGAAAAACAAATAGCCGAATTTTGTAACCAAATAAATGACAAATCACCTCATTAATTGAATATAAAAAAATTAACATTGAAAGTCGTCAGATCCTAAATTGAAGCGAAACTATGTATATCGATACCTCCATTCTAAACTACGCTAAGGCAAAAAGGTAGTTTTTCAGGAGAGGTGATTAAAGTTTGAAGCATTTTTTAAATTTGTGTGGAATTCCTTCATAATGCAAATCTAAATACTGTTCTGGAAATACCTTTTGATTGGGTTGACGAATAAACACCAAATTTAGACTGAATATAATTTAGAGTATTTAGAAATTAAAAATTCAATCTCCATAAAAACATGATAAGTCGATTAGCATGTTTTAGAATGGAGGTATCGATATAAGGTTTTTAGTATTACAATGGTAGCACAAAGCGTATGGGTAACGATTAATAATTTTTAATAAGTATACGCACCACTGATGGACGTATACAACTTGTATATCTGTGGTCATAAGCGATAACCGCCTACGTTGAAAATCATTCATACGAGAAAAATCAATTTTTATTGTTCAGTGTTTTTTAATAACATCTTTTTAAATAACATTGTTAGAGAAATGAGGATTTCACGTAAATATTACATTGTTAGTCGTATATTGATAGCGTTCATAACTCAAATCTTTCTTAAGTCGACTTTCGAGAAAAATAACTTTTTTTTTCAGTAATGGGGCTTCATACCAACTATAGTCAATATGTTTTAGTTAATAACTTTTTAAAAATTAGTGTTAGAAACAGAGGGATTTCATGATAATATAAAGTATTGTTAGTAGAACACAATAGCATACATAACTCAAATCTTTCCTTAGTCGGCTATATTTTATAACATTAGGATTACAATGGTAATACATAACGTATGAGTAACGATCAATAATGTGTAATAAGTATACGCTGGTGAATACGTATACTGAAGAACATTGGCTCCACTATGATTCGACTATAACCGAGAATACACGTTTTCTATTATATACTGATGAACTTAAGCTATGTACACACGATTGCCCGATCGGACAATATTGTCAAAAACGTTTCCACTGGCTTAAGTGTATGTCCATGGACATGAGACCTTTAAACGTCTCCTATCGTCAACGTAACCTAACCTATCATGCACACGAACCAAACAGACAGACAGATGATCGGTCGGACATATCTAAAACGGCATAAAATTTGCATGATTCTCATGTATTTCTCTACCATTACATTCAAACATAGGGAAGTTATTACACCTTTGGTTCAACTCGAATTTTTTCAAAATATTTTCGCGAATTCGTATTACATAGACAAAAATAGGGTCAGTATAGAAGGAGAGTAGGTTACATATTGTGATCGATAGAACATATGACATGCCAATATCTCGACAACTAGACGAGATAGGAAAAAAATTTAGAAAACTATGGGTCAGAATTTTTAATATTGAATTTTAGTTTGCCTAAGGAGTTGCTAAATAAATAAATATAAATAAATAAATATACGATATTATTATGAAAAACAGTTTGCCAAATTTTAATGGGGATTTAAAAATTTAAAAAAAATTGATTAAATATCATCTTCGCGTTTTACGGCATTTTTAATTGCTCTTGGACGGCTTAACCGATTTCTACAAAGTTTACGTCGATTACAAATTTTGTAAAACCCAAACATGATCAATTTTTAAAATAATTTTTTTTTCAAAAATAACTGTTAACGATATCTTATTTTACCATTTGGCAACTCTGTCTAAACTTTTAAGACAAAAAAAATTCTTAGGTTATTATTAAAATTGCTGATTCTATATTATCAACTCCTAACTCATAAAGCGCAAAAATAGCGTATGAATCAAAATAGCATTAAACCTACGATATGGCAATATTAGTAATGAACTATGGGGCGTATGTTCAATATTATTATTAACATAAAAATTAATAATACTTATACGGAATGCGGGACACAATAGCAATGCTCAACAAAAATTCATTGCAACGTGGGACACAATAGCAATCTATATATATAAAAATGAAACGGTCCATCTGTGTAATGGCATCACGTCAGAACGGCTGGAGCGATTTGGATGATTTTTTTTATTCGATTCTAAATTTTCACGAGATGGTTTATATAGAAAAAAAAAATTAATTGGACAAAGGGGCGTGGTACCTCCCATACAAATCGCAGGTTAAAAATCCGATATTTCTGCTCCTATTATAGGTATAGTGCTGAAATTTTGTTTGTATGCATTTAATGGCAGATTATGTGAATTTTCCAAAAATGGGCGGAATCGGACCAATGGGCGTGGCCCCGCCCATATAAGCCAAATTTTGAAATTGAGATATTTTGCACAATTTGTTAGCGAGAGTGCTGGAATTTTGTGTATATGTAAACGGTGGCAGTCTACGTGATCGTAGACTGCCACCGATCCCACCCATTGGGCGGGATCGGACCAATGGGCGTGGCCCCGCCCTTATAAGCCAAATTTTGAAATTGATATAACTTGCACAATTTTTTATCTAGAGTGCTGTCATGTTGTAGATATGTATCTGGTGACAGTCCACGTGATTGGTCCAAAAATTGGCGGGATCTGACCAATGGGCGGGCCACCGCCCATATAAGCCAAATTTTGAAATTGAATTATCTTGCTCATTTTGTTAGCGAGAGTGTTGAAATTTTGCGTATATGTATCTGGTAGCAGTCTACGTGATTGGCTTTCAAATGGGCGGAATAGGACCAGTGGGCGTGGCCCAGCCCATATTTTGATATATCTTGCAAGTATTATATAGGAAATACATGAACAAAAATGCTCGGTATGCGATAATTACAGCTGCTCACTCCAATACAATCGCAATATGATAATGTGACGCAATATCAATGAAACAAGAATTTGGAAATTTTATAAGTATACATTTCTATTTTCTGGACTTTCCACTGAATTCGGTATTTTTTCATTCAGTGAATTTATTACTAATACCAGTAAGGAAAGGCAGAAAGTCGGGCGGGGCCGACTATATAATACCCTACACCTCCCTAACAATGCGATAAGGGTCATTGCGATAATAATTTGGAATAATTGGTAAATGTATTTTGAACCGATAATCGCAAAATTAAGCAATATTCGTTCCTAAATTGAGAAAAATCTTTCTGGAGAACTTTGTAATGATCGGAAGTAAAGTACAACTTCTATATATATGGAGGTTATATATAAATCTGAATCGATTTTCCTAGAATACTCATTCATGTAAAATAGAAACCTGTTTCTGTCGAATTTCGTACTGATCGGATATAAAACACAGTCTCTACAGCGCTTACATGTCAAATTGGGGGTAACATATATATATGGGGGCTATATCTAAATCTGAACTGATTTTCTCCGAATTTTGCGGCATTCTTTCATGTAATAAGAAGCCTCTTTCTGCCGAATTTCTTACTGATCGGATATAAAATACAGTTTCTACAGCGCTTGAATTTCAAATCGGGGGTAACATATATATGGGGACTATATCTAAATCTGAACCGATTTTCTCCGAATTTGGCAGTATTCCTTCATGTAATAACAAACCTCTTTCTGCCGAATTTCGTACTGATCGGATATAAAATACAGTTTCTACAGCGCGAATTTTGACATGGGCAGCGAAGCGCACCGGGCTCAGCTAGTGTTCAATAAAAACAAGTAAAAAGTTCAGTCGGGTAAACCGACTTATGAATCCCCTCACCTTGAGTCCCAAAAAAATATTAGTAAATTTATTAACTTTGTTGTTTTAATTAAATTATTTTCAATTTAAATTAAAGTTAAAAGCTATTTACTTTTGGTACAAAATGTTCCATTTGTGTGGGAGGTACCAAAAGGGGAGTCTCAATAACGGTCACATTTCTCTGGACTCTAGGTACTACAAAAGCATTACACTATACAAAATTTCAAGAATTTATATGCACTGGTATTAAAGTTAAAAGCTGTTAACTTTTGGTACAAATAAGTCCATTTGTGTGAGAGGTACCAAAAGGGACATGCCAATAACGTCCATTTTTCTCTGGACTCTAGGTACTATAAAAGCATTACACTGTACAAAATTTCAAGTATTTGTATGCAGTGGTATTAAAGTTATATACTGGTAATTATCCCGTCTCCTTAGAGAGGAGGGTATATATCATTTGCTACGAGCCAAAAGTGTAACACATCGAAGGAGTGACCTAAGACCCTAAGTATGTTCAGCGGATATCCGTTTCGGGTAATTATACCCTCACTTTAGTGTGACGAGGATATATATCGTTTGCTACGGAAAAAAGCGTAACACGTCGAAGGAGTGACCTAAGACCCCAAGTATGTTCGGAGGAAATCCGTTTTGGGTCATTTTAAGTCGAATGAGCAATGTCCGTCCGTCCGTCTGTCTGTCTGCTGGCTGGTGCGCAGGATTACTCTCGAAAGGAGTAACCGATTGACCTCAAATTTGGTATGTGGTAATATTTTTTCTATCTCCGGCTAAGTTCGAAGATGGGCCTATTGGTCCACTCCTTCTAGTACCTCCCCCACAAAGGGTTAACATGTTTTGAAATATTGATTCTTTAATAACTGCTATACTACTTATTCGAATCTTTTGAAATTCCACACATAGTATTAGCTTATTAGTCGCTATCAATTCGAGAAAAATGGGCGAAGTCGCCACTTCCCTTTTGGTACCTCCCACACAAATGCATCATTTTGCACCAAAAGTTAACAGCTTATAACATTAATAACAGTGTATAAAAATACTTGAGATTTTGTACAGTATTATGCTTTTATATTGCCGACAGTCCAGGGAAAATGGGTGTTGTTGCCACGCCCCTTTTGGTACCTCTCACACAAAGGTAAATTTTTGCACCAAAAGTTAACAGCTTATAACATTAAAACCAGTGTATAAAAATACTTGAAATTTTGTACAGTGTAATGTTTTTATAGTGTCTATAGCCCTGTGAAAAATGGGCGTTATTGCCACGCCCCTTTTTGTACCTCCCACACAAAATGCCCAAATCATACCACAATTTAATGTCTCATAACGTTTATACCAGTGCTTATAAGTCGGCACAGTGCAATGAATTTACAGTATCTAATGTTCAGCGAAAAAAGGTGTATTTGATAAACCCATTCTGGTACCTCCCACACAAATTGACAGTAAACTCTCGAAAGGAGCAACCGATTGACTTCAAATTTGGTATGTGGTAATAGTTTGTTCTATCTATTACCTCGAGAAAAATGGGCGATGTTGCCACGTCCCTTTTGGTACCTTCCACACAAATGGACAATTTTGAACGAAAAGTTTCCAGCTTATAACTTCATTACCAGCGCATACTAAGACTTGCAATTTTGTACAGTGGTTTAATAGTACCTAAAATACAGTGAAAAATTGGCATTATTGAAATGCTCCTTTTGGTACCACCCCCACAAATAGACTATTTTATACCAAAAGTTACCAGGTTATAAATTTAATACCAGTGCACACAAATACTTGAAATTTTGTACAGTGTAATGCTTTTATAGTACCTAGAGTCCAGAGAAAAATGGGCGTTATTGGCACGCCCCTTTTGGTACCTCCCACACAAATGGACCATTTTGTTCCAAAAGATACCAGGTTAATACCAGTGCATACAAATACTTGAAATTTCATACAGTGTAATGCTTTTATAGGAGTCGAGTGAAAAATGAGCGTACCAATAACGCCCCTTTTGGTACCTCCCACAGAAATGGACCATTTTGCACCAAAAATAAACACCATATAACATTAATACAAGCACATACTTTAGTTATGAAATGCAATTTAAGTTGATAATAATTTAATTAAAACAAAAAAAAATAAATAAATTTACTAATATTTTGTTTTGACTCAAGGTGAGGGGATTCATAAGTCGGTTTACCCGACTGAACTTTCTTACTTGTTTTTGGTACAACATGGTCCATTTGTGTGGCAGGTACCAAAAGGAGCGTCGTAAGAATGTCTACTTTTCACTGTATTTTAGGTACGATTAAACCATTATTATTCCATTATTCCAAGTCTTTGTATGCACTGGTAATAAAGTTATAAGATTTTATCTTTTGGTTCAAAATTGTCCATTTGTGTGGGAGGTACCAAAAGGGGCATGGCAACTTCGCCCATTTTTCTCGAGATAATAGTGACTACTAAACTAATACTATATGGAGAATTTCAGAGGATTCAAATGAGTGGCATATAAGTTATTAAATAATCAATATTTCACTAAATTTTAACCCTTTGTGGGGGAGGTACTAGAAGGAGTGGACCAATATGGCCCATCTTCGAACTTAGCCGGAGATAGAAGAAAATATTACTACATACTAAATTTGAAGTCAATCGGTTACGCCTTTTGAGAGTTATCGTGCACACGAGCCAGCAAAAAGACAGACATACAGACGGACATTGCTAATTCGACTTAAAATGACCCAAAACTGATATCCGCCGAACATACTTAGGGTCTTAGGTCACTCCTTCGATGTGTTACACTTTTGGCTCGTAGCAAATGATATACTCGTATACCCTCCTCTCTAAGATGAGGGGATAAAACGCAAAAATAGGGTATGGACCAAAATACCAATAAGTGTACAATATGGCAATATTGTAGTGAACTACGGGGCGTATGTTTAATATTATTGTTTATCAAAAAGTCAATAATACTCATCCGCAACGTGTGCCACAACAGCAATGTTCAATAATAATAAAAAAATTTACATATTTTCTCAAAAACTTATTTAAATTTCGAAAAGTAATATGTTGGAAAGGTCGGATCAAACTTGAAAGACTTTCAGAGTCGTCTCAACTACATGTTTCCTTCTGCCATAGCATATTTGTGACCAATGTATAACTCGCACTCCAATATATGCAAACGCTTCGAGAATTTGTAATGTCTCTTTTTTAGTTCATCGGCATTGCTGTTTCCCGGTATATTCCTATTCCCAGATACACATATTAAACTGCTCAGCCATCTTATTAAGAGATCTGAGGCATGCCGCAGCAGTCGAAGGTAGTGTGTGAATAAGGGATATAGCCTGCAGAGATTTGATGACAGCCCAGCTGTCCAAGAAAATTATGACACTAGTGTTGTCACTATATTGCGGCTCAGCCACTTGGTGACTTCCCTTATTGTGGTTATTTCGGCATGATAGACACAACAGGTATTTGATAGTCTGTTAGCTATGCCAAGAAAAATTGTCCTACATATCGTATCGCCTTAAATTTTTGAACTATAGAGGCTTTTGCTAAATATTTATGTTCGTCAGTGTATATAACACAGTACAACACATGATTTTGGGACTCAATTCTGAGAATTGGACGTGAAAGTAGCCGCAAAAATAAGAACTTCTGCATCATTCGTTTAGTCAAGTTGGCTCAATTAATAATTTAATGGCCATACGATTTTTTTTGCTCAAAGAGGATTTTTTGCAACATTTTCTATATAATTTCTCGGTATACCGTATGGAATATCTCTTGTGTCTCTGCAGCAAAGTTGTAGATATTGAATAGGAGAAAAAATGCGAAACAAACCTAACCGAAAAAAATGCATCCAGTGCCTTAAAAATCGCAAAAATGCCCACAAAGTCATAAAATTGTTGTCAGTAAAATATTGACAAATATGTATACGTTATACGTAATAAATATACGTATAAAACAGAACAGAACAGAATATTTTTGCGATTTTTAAGACACTGTATGCTCCTTTTTTGGGTAGGTTTGTTTCGCATATTTTTTCTCCTATTCAATATCTACAACTTTGCTTCAGACACAAAAGAGATATTCCGTATGGTACAACGAGAAAAAAAAATATAGAAAAAGTGTTAAAAATCCACCATGAGAAAAAAAATCGTATGGCCATTAAATTATTAATTGAGCCAACTTGACTAAACTAATGATGCGGAAGTTCCTATATTTGGGGCTACTGTCACGTCCAATTCTCAAGATAAAGTCCCAAATCAATGAGATGAAAAATGGTTTACTGTATAATATATAAGTATATAATACTTTGTGTACTTCAGTACGTATACATTATATGAATTCTTATTACCTTCATTTCCATTATTCATACGCCACATTGTACAAAATAAAATTTAATTTACTACTGTCATTCTCCGGAATTTCTCAATTCATTTTGTACAATTCAATTTTCTGACATTTTCTGCCTTTGATGTGTCAATCAAAAATTCTAAACCAAAAAGGTGCTTAAATTCTGAAGCAACCATAACAATCACAATTCCCCTCCCCAGTCCCCCAGCCCCCCTACACCTAAAACTTTCTCCCAAAGGGGAAACAAGCAAGGTCCGTGACATTATTTGACATGTGACACTTCCAAAAAAAAAAAACCTAAAGAAGAGAAATGACAGCAACACAAATGTGACACAATGAGAAAGAAACGCGCAACGACAAGAAATATGAGACTTAAACAATCATGTGCCACACGAAACACAAAATGTTATATAGAAAATAATGTGTATTATTTATTTATGTTGTTGTCACTCGAGTAGTAGCGAAACTACTCTGTTTTCGTTGTTGTTGTGGACGTTGCCGATTTTTTTGTGCTGTTTCTCAAATTGGTTACATGTCTTTTGGCCATAAATAAACGCTGCACAGACACGCAGTCATAAATAAACATCAACAAAATAATTCATGCCAAACGGCCAAAATGAATGAATGAAGAACAACAACAACGACAACAACAATAAGCCAAAGAACCAACTAAAAGCCAAATAACACCGAGAAAGAACGCCACAAACAACAGCAACAACTAAAACCCACAAAGTGTTAAATAAATTCTGAAGTGAAATAATGAAACAGGGGCCAACGGCAAAAAGTCACATAAAAAATTTGTTCACATTATACATTTTGTGTCGTTTGTTTTTTTTTTTGTTTGGTTCTTTCTTGGTTTAGTTTAAATGCCGATTTTTCCCCGAACAACGAACCACCGACAGACATAAGGACGGACGGATGGACGGACAAATAGACACTAGTAGAAAATTTTTTGGGAAACACAATACACAACCACACAAGAGAATAAAATAGAAAAACACAACACAACCATTTTGGCATGCAAGTTTGACAGTTGGAAACCTTGATGTGTTGACATGTCTTTGTACGGCTGTCAAAGAACACAATGGTGAACATTTTTCTGAATATCTAAAGAATGACATGGTGACAGGTCTGGACGAAAGTTTTTCTCGCTCTTCATGGGAGCAAATGTTTGGCGTTTGGAATGAAATGAAAATGGATTTTCAGAAAAAAATGACTTTGAGGAGTTATAGAAATGTTTGATTTCACAGATAACATTTAGTAACGCAAAAATTGTCATTGTCAGTATGACCACTTTTAAATTGTTTCTGAAGATTAAGTACTTTTAAAAGAGAAAAAACATATTATATGCCTACATATATATTAATCAGGTGTCTTATATGTGCGTATACTTGATTTATTTATTTCTATTATCCATACGCCAGTTGGTACAATGGACAAGGGTACATCGATACACAAAGTGTGAACTGCTTGATAAGGCTTCTGAGAAGATAATCCAATAGAAGTAACGTCTTCGAGTTTAGTTGTATTCAGGCATAGACCCGTAATCCAAGGATAGCCTTGTGAAGACAAAGGCATGGCATTTTCGGTATGTATTTGGAAAATCAAAGACAATTAAATTTTTATTTCAGCCAACTTAACTAAGCGAATGATGCTGAAGTATTTATTTTTGGGGCTACTTTCACGTTCAATTCTCAGAATTAAGTCCCAAAATCATGTGTTGCACTGTGTTATACTTTGTGTACTTCGGTACGTATACATTATATTAATTCTTGTTACCTTCATTTCCATTATTTATACGCCACATTGTACAAAATAACATTTAATTTACTACTGTCATTCTCCGGAATTTCTCAATTCAATTTGCTGATATTTTATGTCTTTGATGAGTTAATCAAAAATGCTAAACCAAAAAGGTGCTTACATTTTTATACCCTACACCACACTGTGGTACAGGGTATTATAACTTTGTTTGTAACACCCAAAAGGAGAAGAAATAGACCCATCGTTTATTATACCGATCGACTTAGAATCACTTTCTGAGTTGATTTAGCTATGTCCGTCTGTCCGTCTGTCTGTGCATGTATTCTTGTAATCGAAGTACAGGTCGCAATTTTGGTCCGATCTCGACGAAACTTTACACATATCTTTTTTTTTTTGCCCAAGGACGATCCCTATTGAATTTGGTTAAAATCGGTTCAGATTTAGATATAGCCCCCATATATATGTTACCCCGATTTGACATATAAGCGCTGTAAAAACTTTATTTTGTATCCGATCAGTATGAAATTCGGCAGAAAGAGGTTTCTTATTATATGAATGAACACCGTTAAATTTGGAAGAAATCGGTTCAGATTTAGATATAGCCCCCATATATATGTTAGCCCCGATTTGACATGTAAGCGCTATAAAAACTTTATTTTATATCCGCTCAGTATGAAATTCGGCAGAAAGAGGTTTCTTATTATATTAATGAACACTGTTAAATTTGGAAGAAATCGGTTCAGGTTTAGATATAGCCCCCATATATACTTTACCCCGATTTGACATGTAAGCGCTGTAAAAATGTTATTTTATATCCGATCAGTGCGAAATTCGGCAAAGAGAGGTTTCTTATTACATGAAGGAATACTGCTAAATTCGGAGAAAATCGGTTCAGATTTAGATATAGCCCCCATATATATGTTACCCCCGATTTGACCTGTAAGCGCTGTAAAAACTGTATTTTATATCCGATCAGTGCGAAATTCGGCAGAAAGAGGTTTCTTATTACATGAAGGAATACTGCCAAATTCGAGAAAATCGGTTCAGATTTAGATATAGCTCCCATATATATGTTACCCCCGATTTGACATGTAAGCGCTGTAGAGACTGTATTTTATATCCGATCAGTACGAAATTCGACAGAAGGAGGTCTTTTTACATGAATAAGTATTCAGGGAAGATCGGTTTAGATTTATATTAAAGCTCCATATATATGTTCCTCCTGATTTGGTATCAAAGCGCTATAGAAGTTGTATTTTACTTCCGATCATTAAAATTTTCCAGAAAGATGTTTCTCAATTTAGTAACGAATATTGCTTAATTTAGCGATTATCGTTTCAGAATTAGATAATATGTTTCTACCCATTTACCAATTATTCCAAATTATTATGGCAATGACCCTTATCGCATTGTTAGGGATTACCAACATTGAAAAGCCCATAAAAAAAGCTTTAGGAAACATGTATTACGAATTGCATGTTGCTCACCAAATCTGACATAAAAGGCGAAGAATAGGAGCATATTTATTAAAATCGACAAAATTAAAGTGCATACAACTGCAGTTGTGGTAACCAGAATGCAGTCATATTTTAGATTAATATTATTTAGGCATACGCCCACATGTCCACCAAATTTCATTCAAATCGGAAAACATTACCAAAAAAAGCTGGCTTCGTGACAAATAATGCTTCATATGTTCTCTATATTTATCATGTGTCTTATATGAGCGTATACTTAATTTTATTTATTTCTATTATTCATACGCCAGTTGGTACAACGGACAAGAGTACATCGATACACAAAATGTGAACTGCTTGATAAGGCTTCTGAGAAGATTGGGGAAATCCCGCTTGGCGGGGCAGTTAAATCGAGCCCAAACACGAACGTACCGCATGCAGTGGCAAACGGAAATAGTGAACAGAAAGA
Source organism: Eudasyphora cyanicolor (assembly GCA_963930755.1). Lineage (NCBI taxonomy): Eukaryota > Metazoa > Arthropoda > Insecta > Diptera > Muscidae > Eudasyphora > Eudasyphora cyanicolor. Next base: position 46,578,754 of record OZ005737.1, on the reverse strand, counting down.
ATCGAGTGAGACACTTCCAAAAAGTGAGGTGGAAGTGGTCGATAACATAGCCAAATCGCCGATAACATCATTAAGTTGCAGAAAGTTCCCAGCAAAGGTGGTGGTAAGAATGCGAAGAGGGACACAAAAACTCAAAAGAAAGAGGTAGCGCAAAAAAACAACACCTCCTCCCAAGAAGTGGTCGCTAACATTGCCTAATCGCCCATAATATCACCAATTTTGCAGAATGTTCCCAGCAAAAATGTTGATAGGAATAGGTACATAAACGATCAAAACAAAAAGCGAGCGACAAAAAGTAACACCTGCTTGAAGAGTGCGTAATAGATAGTGAACGAAATGAAGAGAAAGACCCACTACCAAATAAAGATGGAATGCCACCATATGGGATATAAATCTCCCAACGGAAACTTTAACTGGAAATAAAATGATTGAGGTCATCGAGAAAAACCTCTTTGGGTGCGAAACTGCAGCTACTTGTCCAAGGACTTGTATTCTGTGCCATAAAAACTTATGTTATCATCTCTCCAGAGTTGTTGTCAACATCATAATGGAAGTATGTACCTAGCGTCAGTATACCTGCTATTCGATGCGCCGACATTGCCACATATGTCGGAATAACAACGTCTAATGAGGTAATCCAAACATACAAGCAATGAGTTACCAGCTAGATGTGATGCCAACTCCCAGCATATCGCTTGCCCACAAAGTCATAAAATATATGTCAGTAAAATATTGAAAAATACGTATACGTAACCTTTATACGTATAAAACAGAACATTATAAAACAGAGCAGAATATTTTTGCGAATTTTATTGTACTGGATGCACTTTTTTCGGGAAGCTTTCTTCCGCATTTTTTTCTCCTATTCAATATCTACGACTTTCTTGAACTTCAGATACAAAAGAGCTATTCCGTACGGTATGCCCAGGAAAAATTTAGAAAAAGTGCAAAAAATCCACATTGAGCAAATCGATTAATGACTAAACGAATGATGTAGAAGTTCTTATTTTTGCGTCTACTTTCACGTCCAATTCTCAGAATTCAGTTCCAAAATCATGTGTTATACTGTATTGGGGATGAAGTATTAGATATAACGATATGCTCAGAAAACCTCATTGATGAGATTCGTGAGTGGAGTGTTTCGGATGAACACTCCTATTTGGACCACCGTTATATATATATTAGTTATAAGGTTAAAATTACACGACCAACGCCTGAACCAATAAGTTTCCGTAAAAAGGCTAAAACCGCCTGGACTAAATTCGGCAATCTACTAAGAAATCGATTGGGCCAGCCTACACACGATTATCTAAGTACAAAAGACATTGATATCAATGTGAGGAGGATTTCGGAGGCTCTTGTAAAATCATCCGAAGATAGTTGCCCGCTTCGAGAAAGGCCATTGCCTATGTGAAACCCTGGTTGAAAGGGCAAATTCGCTGGATTGACAAGAATTTCCGCAGACTTTACAACAGAGCTCGACCTAAAGAGCTATCAGTATACTAGGACAACTTCCACAGAAGACTCAAAGAATATAATAAAATCATTAGATTGGCGAAACGTAATTCCTGGAGGCTTTTCTGTAAGCAGGTAGACAGCATTAAGAGCATGTCTAAAATAAAAAGTTCCTCTCAAAAACTCCTATCCAAACCGAAACACTAGTGGATGACTCAGATAAAAGGATGGAAGCTATAGAGGATACCGTGAGGCTCTTGATGAAAACCCATTTTCCGACTTGTAATGCTGGGCCAACAGAGGATATGCTGTGGTTAAAGAAGCAACAAAAAGCTTCTCTCCTTTCAAGGCTGCGGGATCGGATGGAATATTTCCAGCTCTTCTTTAGAATGAGATGGATTTTGTATCAACTCATCTGGGTGGAGTTTTCACTGCATGCCTAACTTATTTATACACCTCGAAAAATTGGCAGGAAACTTGATACCCAAGCCTAGCAAGTGGAGTTGTACGATCCCAAAGCCTTATTGACCTATTCACCTAACTTTCCCTTAAAAAACAATGGAGCGAATAAATAAAATTCAAACAACACAAATTCAAACAGACGACGTGGAGCACACATCCAAACCAACTATACAGAAGAGCTGAGGAGGCACTTAACATAGCGTATAACAGAAATAAAATATTACAAGCAGCAACGTATCTGCTGTCTAGGCATAAGGGGGCAATTAGAACCGCACGAACAAGAGCTGTGGAGACTATACTGCACATCCAACCAATACATATCCGTCTAAAGTATGAGGTAGCCCTCACAGTACAGAAAATTCAAATTGAATGGGGAATGTTTATTATCATTTGAAAGAACAGTCTTTGACATTCATTTTTTTAAGTTTATGTCTATCAAATGTTGGCCGCACTACGTCTCAGATGGTCCATCCGTTGAGTCCAATTTTCGATGACTCGATTATGTTGACCATAAGTTGAGCGAAGTGCACGACATACATTTCTCACAGAACGTGAATTTTCGTAATAAAGTTGAACGATTTGTTGTTCAGGCGTAAGTCTTTCCATGATGAAATGCCAAACAATACTTAACAAAAATAACATGACAGCATGACACGACTCAAACGTGAACTGTCGAAAATAGGCAATTGAAAAAAGTACCTCTACTTGGATCACCCGTTAGAAATTAAAAATTGGTGCTTTAAAATTAATTTTATTACGAATTGTCTTTTTAAATTATAAGGTATAACTCGATATCAACGAAAAATTAAATTCGAAAAATCTGCAATGTTTTGGAAATCCATTTTAAACAAAATATAATTGGAGAAATTCCTAGACGATAATTTTATTTTATATAAACACATATTCCATTTGAGAAAAATAGTTTGCAAATATATTTGTTATAATATATTAAAATATGCGTTCCGAATAAATTTTATTCCTTTTCAAATAAAATTTATTTGCTCAGAAATATATAATATTAAAAAAATTGTGTTCCAAATATATTTTCTTTCGATTTAAACATATCGATAAGGCGATTTTGCCCCGTGTAGGGTATAAAAATACATATTTTAAATAAAATCTGGATTTCATAGTCTCAATCTTTACCTAAAGAGCACTCTAAACAGGTTTTTGTATGTAAATATTTTCTCAGGCGATATTTCATAAGTCTATTTGTATTAACAAATTTGACATATTTTCCGTGTAGAAAATTAAATATTAATGAAATATGTATGTGCACCACACATCGCGTTTATTCCAAGTATCCGTATGACATTTACCGATTTTCGCATAAATATCGGTGGAAAATGTATCTGTGATATCAAACTGGACATTGTTGTCACCAGTGGTGACTGTGTGGAAATATACAATTTAACAACTTATGTCCACGGATAACACCGTGCGACAAATGCGAACTTTTTCTCCCTCCCAAGAACGAGACTATATAGATGTAAAAATATAGACCAAAACTAATATCTTACATAATTTTTAAAATTTCAAGAATGACACTTTTGAAATATTTTTCTTTGGACTTATTACAATGTGAATTGTTAAATGTATATATCAAATGAAAGGGTAGAATTCCTGCTATTTTATAAAATTTTTGGAACAAATTTTTAAGGACGAATGTTATAAAATAATGTCCTTTTAAACTTTTATCCTTAAATATCCTTCAAAGTTGTGGGTTTAAAAATCTGAAAAAAAACATGTTTATCTTTAACGGTTAAATAATAACAATTATTTGAATTCCACAGCCTATAAAATATTTTAAGGACACAGAGACAAAAAATACATTTTATTCCCTCCCATGAAAGGCACTATATACAACTGAAAATATAGAGCAATAGTAGGAAAATAATGTACTAACTTCCTTATTTCGGGATCGTTTGTCCTTTTCATAGGACTTTTCAAATTAAAAATTTAACATAACATCACAAATGTACATAAAAATGTTAATGTATCAAAATGCATTTCAACCGGAGCTTGACTAACCACAGGTTAAGGTACGACGATGTGCACAGTGATTTGTATTGACCACACTTTGTAGGTTTACTAATTTTTAGCTCCCTATTTGTGTAGCCGTATATTAACTTAATTATTTATTAATTTAATTTGTGTTTTATTTCGTCAATATACCAATTTATCATTTTATCAATATCCTTATATATCAGTTTCAATAAATGTCAACATCCCAAACAAAAGTTTTTAAATAAATTCAATCATTAATTTAGGTAATTTAGGGCTACAAATTTCAAATCGGAAAGTATCTATATATCGCTCAGTTAGAAAAAGAACGTCACAACTCAAAATAATTTTTTTTAGCTAATTCATGGTAGTTCTGGGGAATATAATATGTATTTGGCGCACTTCAGAAGTTAAGTGTACAGATCTTTTAAATCACAGTTTAGTAAAATGTCATAACTCGAAATGTGGCGTTCTTTTTCTAAATGAGCGATATGGGGGCTATATAGGAAAAACAATATATAAGTTACCGTTTGTTTGAAATATATGACCTCGGAATGTCAGGAAGTCGAATAGAAAGCGGCTATATGAAAATTTTACTAAAGCTATGAACGATTTATACCATTTTTTTAGGAGTGATAACGGGAGCATAACCAAGTACAAAGTGCCTAATTCAAACGGTTGTTCTACACCGCTGATAAGTCTAATGGAGGGTATCGTAATATGGGGACTATATCAAAATATGAACCTTACATCTAATATAATATCCCGTAGTAGGTTATACAAATTTTAAATTTTCGGACAATTCCGTACGTGCCCAAACTGCAATAAGTTCTACTTGAAATCTTTGTCCAAATGTGCACTTCTATAAAGTGTTATCATTGAAAGACTGCTTTGTACACTTTGTTACAAATGTTGAATTTTTGAGACTGAAAAAATCTAATTTGTAATAAATGACTAACTCCATTAATTTCATCGGATATTTCAGCATTTCTGTTTCAGATTATTGAAAACTCGACACAAATAATACCAAAATCCTTGTTAACCTGCAATTTGTTAAGCTTCTTCAAAAATCCTCCAAAGATTAATGAAAAAATCATCAGTTTCTTCCGGTGAATAAGATAACGAAAAAAGCTTCTTTTTTATTTAATATTTCATTTCAGGCTCATTAACGCCAAACTCCTCTGCTTCGAACATCTCATCGTCATCGTCTCCGTTTTTGTTTGTTTTTTTTGTTTCCAATCTAAACAATCAACATCTCAGATAAGTTCCACTAAAAGATGAATAATTGTAATGTTAACATCTTCATGTGTCAGGCGGCATCTTTATCATATTTTCATTGTTGCCGCCTGACACCGTTGCTGTTGTTGTTATTGTTGCTTGCTGCTCATGACTGCCTGCCTGGTTGCATGCATGCAGGGCTGCTGTCTGTTGATTGCTGCCAGCCGGGTTAGATGCTTTATTGCTGCGATACTTTGCATATTCATTTCCGATGTGGTCTGTTATGGTTTATAACAGATGAACTAAGGCAACTGCAGCAATAAATGAATGAGTGTAGAAAAACAGAAGAGAAAAAAGAAACAACTGAAAAATGTGAAGCACAAAACTTGCCGACAAAAAAAACGTAAAAAATATATGCCCATCATGCCACACCATCAACCATCCGCCAAAGCCATTCTTCAAGCATACGGCAATGTGAATTGAGTATAGCCGCCAATAACACCAACGCCATGCTCATGCACAGTACTGTGCAATGGGAATATAAAGACGACCTTTTAGTCGTCTATAGAGACGACTGCTTAGTCGCCTATAGAGACGACTGTTTAGTCGTCTATAGAGACGACTGTTTAGTCGTCTACAGAGACGACTGTTTAGTCGTCTCTCTGGTCGTCTAGAGAGACGACTGTTTAGTAGTCTATAGATACGACTTTTTCGTCGTCTATAGATACGACTTTTTCGTCGTCTATAGATACGACTTTTTCGTCGTCTATAGATACGACTTTTTCGTCGTCTATAGAGACGACTGTTTAGTCGTCTATATAGACGACTGTTTAGTCGTCTATAGAGACGACTGTTTAGTCGTCTATAGAGACGACTGTTTAGTCGTCTATAGAGACGACTGTTTAGTCGTCTGTAGAGACGAATGTTTGGTCGTCTATAGAGACGACTGTTTAGTCGTCTACAGAGACGACTGTTTAGTCGTCTACAGAGGCGACTGTTTAGTCGTCTACAGAGACGACTGTTTAGTCGTCTCTCTAGTCGTCTAGAGAGACGACTGTTTAGTAGTCTATAGATACGACTTTTTCGTCGCCTATAGATACGACATTTTCGTCGTCTATAGATACGACTTTTTCGTCGCCTATAGATACGACATTTTCGTCGTCTATAGATACGACTTTTTCGTCGTCTATAGATACGACTTTTTCGTCGTCTATAGAGACGGCTGTTTAGTCGTCTATAGAGACGAGTGTTTAGTCGTCTACAGAGGCGACTTTTTAGTCGTCTATCGCGGCAACTTTTCACTCTACAAAGATGACTTTTTTGTCGTCTATAAAGACGACTATTTAGTCGTCTATAGACGTCTATAGAGATGACTTTTCAGTCGTCTATAGAGAAGACTTCTTAGTCGTCTATAGAGACGACTTCTTAGTCGTCTATAGAGACGACTTTTTAGTCGTCTGTAGAGAAGACTTCTTAGTCGCCTATAGAGACGACTTTAGTCGTCTATAGAGACGACTTTTTAGTCGTCTATGGAGACGACTTTTTAGTCGTCTATAGAGACGACTTTTTAGTCCTCTATAGAGACGACTTTTAAGTCATATATATTTGAATTTTTTGTGGAGATGATCCACTGTCTTTATTGTTGGCTCTCTTAGGGTTTTCAGCAATATTGTTGTTATTTATGTTTAAGAAGGTTGCCATCAATGTAGTTTGCTGGATGGCTGCACTGACGTGCTGCCAGCCTGGTTTGCTGCATGTGGCATGCTGATGCTGTTGTTGGTATTTTTCTCTGTTTCTTTATTTAGTTCATGCATTTTAAAGCTGTCAAGTTTTGTCGGTTTTAAGTCATGCCACAGAAATATACATGCCATCTCATGGCTCGTTCAGTTCACTTCAGTTTAGATCACTTCGGTTCAGCTTAGTTCAGTTCAAACTCAGTTTTGCTGCAACAAATACAAAATCGTTCATTTACGTTCAACATGATTTGAAAGCTGCAACAACAACAACAACTACAGAAGGAACAACAATTCCAAGGAAGAAGAAACGAATAATGCCGAATAAACAACGGAACGTCTTTAGATTGTCTTGTTGTCTGTCATTTTGCATAATAAAATGCACAAGAGCACAGACAACAACCATAAAGCTGTAGCAAAAAACAACAACGAAAAAAGAAACTTCTCTGAAAATTGGACTGGTACAGCAGAATTTCGTCCTACTCCTCCTTCGTCCTCTTGTGGTTGCCACAACCATGAGTTGGGCCACAATGTCAGTCAGTTAAGGCTAAAATAAGTAAACTTCAACTGTAAATATTTGCAACTTGGAACAGGCAAAGCCACAACGTCAACAACACGACCGGCAGCAGCAGCAACAACAAAAATTGCTTCCAAATAGAAGTGTTAAAAGATTTTTTCACTTCGATAGCAGCGAGAAAAAAACAACAAACAGGCAACTGTTTTTTTTTTTGCTCAAAATGAATGAAGGTTTTTTTTCTTTAAAAAATATATTTGGTATAGCAAAAAACGATATAAAAAAGACAAAAAAATGCCTTAAAAAAGCCAGAAAATAAGGCGTTCGAAATACAACCGCATGGACAGCAAACCCTTCAAAAAAAAGAGAATTCAACACGACACCTTGCAACAACGTGTTAGATTACTCACTTAAGATAAATGCCACAAAAGGTGCAATGAATAAAATAACCCGACCAGCAAACAACGGGACACACCACACACAGCTAAACATTTGGGGCGCTACAGTGACATCATCCTGAGACAACCATTGGCCCATGACAAAGTTTAGAAGAGGTCATATACTACCGGACATAAACCTTATCAGCACACATGAGATAACGTAGCTTTATATTCAGGAAAATCGTCGTTATAGATGACAAGGAAGTCTTTATAGACGAAAGTAAAGTCGTATTTATAGGCGACAGGTTAGTCGTCTTTAGAGACGACAGGAAAGTCATCTTTAGAGACGACAGGAAAGTCGTCTTTATAGACGAAAGTAAAGTCGTATTTATAGCCGACAGAAAAGTCGTCTTTATAGACGACAGGAAAGTCGTATTTATAGACGACAGAAAAGTCGTCTTTATAGACGACAGGAAAGTCGTCTTTATAGACGACAGGAATGTCGTCTTTATAGACGACAGGAATGTCGTCTTTGTAGACGACAGGAAAGTCGTATTTATAGACGACAGGAAAGTCGTTTTTATATACGACAGGAAAGTCGTCTTTATAGACGACAGGAAAGTCGTCTTTATAGACGACAAGAAAGTCGTTTTTATAGACGACAGGAAAGTCGTTTTTATAGACGACAGGAAAGTCGTCTTTATAGACGACAAGAAAGTCGTCTTTATAGACGACAAGAAAGTTGTCTTTATAGACAACAGGAAAATCGTCTTTTTAGACGACAGGAAAATCGTCTTTAGACGACTGAAAAGTTGTCTTTATAGTCAACTTTATAGGCGACACACTATCGCCTTAAGACTACCAGACACTTTGCCCTAAAATACGAATATATGTTAGGACAAATTCGACTTTATATACCACAGGAAATATGTCTTGATAGTCGTCAGAAAAGTCTGTCTGTGTAACCGATAGTTCTTCAAATATTAAAATATATAATATACATCTTTAAGTTGCGTACTTTCTAGGCCTGCAGAACTGTCCGTACAAAGTTTACAAATTTCAGTGTTCAATAGTTCAAGCCAATGTCTACTCTGCAATGTGAGTTCAAAGTTTTGTTAAAATCGAACCACCAGTTCGGAAATGGCAGATTGATTTTCTTTATCATTTTTTAATTCAACCGCCGTGCACTGGAGCGTATGATAATTATTAATTAAACATTTTTGGATAAATCGGCTATAACTTCCACTAAAATGACCGATTTTTATGAAACAAAATTACGCTATGATGCAGGACTTCAGATAAGAATTTTTAAGAGTAATATTGCAGATATTATCAACTGCTTGGCTGCTTGAAAGCTTTAAAAATCGTAAATGTATAATATAAACAAAAAAACTGGGAAGATGTTCACCACTCAAATCTAGGCATTGTGATTTTAGGACGAAAATATAATTCTGAACATGTCCGGAGAAGAAATTTCTTTTTATTTTTTATTTCGTTTAACCATTAACCGTTCAAGGCACAATAGGCCCTAGAAAAATACCACAAAAACTGTTAACTCATTCTAATCAATAGATGTATCGTACATTTTCTGTGACAACTAGTGTCATCTTTATATTAGACTACGAGTACCAGAGAATCACATTCGTATGTTAGGACAAAGTCGACTTTATATACCACAGGGAAGATGTATTGATAGACGTCAGGAAATTCCGTCTGTGTAACCAATAGTTCTTCAAATATCAAAATCTGTAATAGACGTCTGTAACGACGTACTTTCAAGGCCTGTAGAACTGCCACTATAAGGATTTTTAAATTTCAGGTTTAAAGAGTTCTAGCCAATGCTTACTCTGCAATGTTAGTTCAAAGTTTTATTAAAATCGAACCAACTGTTCGGAAATGGCAGATTGATATTCTCTATCCGTTTTAATTCAACCGTCGTGCACTGGAGCGTTTGATAATTGTTAATTAAAACGCTTTTTGAAAAATCGGCTATAACTTCCACTATAAATGGCCGAGTTTTATGAAACAAAATTAGGCTATGATACAGGACTTCAGATCAGAATTTTTAAGAGTAATATGGAAGATATTATCACTTGTTTGGCTGTTTGGAAACATTAAAAATCGTAAATGTATAATATATAAAAAATGCAGTGGAAAAAGTTCACCATACAATTCTAAGTACTGTGATTTTGGTACAAAAATATATTTCCGGACATGTCCGGAAAAGGAATTTCTTAGTAATTTTTATTTAATTTCCATTAACGGCACATAGACCCTCGAAAAGTACGACAAAAACTGTTTACTCATCCTAATGAACAGATGTTTCGTAAATTTTCTGTGACAACTAGTGTCATCTTTATATTCAACTGACAAGAACGTCTCTGTGGACAACTCAAAAGTCGAGCTTATAGGACACCGCGTTATCTACATTACAGACTAAAGAAAGTTGACTATTTATTCGAAAGGAAATTCCTTGTAGGCAAATTGTATTTGACGGCGATAGGAACATCGTATTAACATAGGGCTCTCTCTAGATATGACCAGAATATAACCAAAAATACGTCTCTATAGATGACCAAAAAGTCATCTCTAAAGATGATCAGAAAGGCGTTTCTGTAGATGGCCAGAAAGTCATATCTATAGATGGCGAGAAACTCGTCTCTATAGACGGCAGGAAAGTCGTATCCTTAAATGTTTCTTTTCGTCTCGAAACAAAAGCTTTAAATACTTTTTTTTCATCTGAATATTGAAGATAATTCAGCCAAATTTTTTATTTCTTAAATTAACTCACTTTTTATACAATAGTTTCAAGTTAGTCCACCTCTGATTTTTTGCCTCCAAAAAAGTAAAAAAAAAAAACAAGAAATTACTCACACATGTACAAAAACTCCAAATAGACAGTTTTTAGCCAAAGTTGTATACTGATATAATGACGTCTTGTAAAACGTTAATTTAAATTGCAAATGCAGTTGTAAAATGCCAGTAGGAAGAAATACTTCAACCTCCAAAGTGAGCACAACACAACCCAACCAACTGCAACCGCGAGGCAGAAGGCAAGCGACGGCCAACAAAACACAATGACACTTCATAACAAATGTTGCCTGCAACATCAACTCAAACTCCTCAAAACCCTCACCCCAATGGAAAATGGAAACTCCTGAAGTGTTTTGTTGGAAACTGAACAACAAAGTGGTAACTCCATTTAGTACCATAGCCATTAGTCATTATGTGATTGCAACGATATTTGTTGGCTTGACGTTGGGGTTGCTGGTAGGTTGTGTTGTCGGTAGGTCGGTTGGACTTTCAGGAGGTTTGCGGTTGCATTTATTTCTTAGTTGTTACACTAGTTTGCCAAATAATTGTTGTGTATTTTAAAAATAATATAATGGAAATTTGGAAATTTGTTTTAATATGCAATCAAGAATTATACTTGACAACAGAGACGCCAACGGTTAGATATAACATATAAATTCCTAAAACTTATTCTCATACAGGGTGGCTGATATGTATTACAACCAACTTCAGGTTGTTATCATTTCTAAACCACTAGTCTGATAGCTGACAGATTTATTTGAGTGACAGTTCATTTTATTGTTTACAAGCTTACAAGGGCATTTTGATCTACTGCATTCAGAAAAAAAGTTATACGTGATGGAATTCAAGCGTGATAGTGTGATTGCTTTATATTTGGGTGGAAAAACACAAGTGGCTAACGTTACAGCCCTCCAGCATTTAAATGTGGTACTGGCAGTGTTGCATCGCGTCCAAAAAGTGGACGAAAAAAACGGTAACAACACCAGAAATGATCCGAAAAGTTAAGACCAGATTTTATCGAAATCCACGCCGCAGTGGTAGAAAAATTGCTCGTGAGCTGAACATATCGCGAGAACGGATACAACACATATTAAAAAATGAGCTTGGACTAAAGCCATTGAAGTTCCAAAAAGTGCAAGAGCTCACCGATGCACAAAAAAAGTTAGACTGGAAAGAGCCAAGGAGTTGATTCGCTTGCACGAAAGTGGCCAGTTACCGAATTTGGTTTTCTCCGGTGAGAAGCCATTCCAAATTGAGCAGTTTGTAAACAAACAAAATGATCGGGTTTACTTGCCAAAGAGGTCAGCTGAAAATGTACACTTTCGATTGGCCACCAGAACTCAAGCGCCGCCGATGGTAATGGTGTGGGCCGCCGTAACAGCCGATGGTCGCTCCCCGCTCGTATTCTCGACCATGGGGTCAAAATAAATGCGGAATATTATCGGGAAAATGTCCTAAAGACAGTATTGAAGCCCTGGGCAGACAAACATTTCGGCCGCAGACCATGGACATTCCAACAGGACTCAGCACCATTGCGTCAACCAAGAATGGCTTAAAAAGGAGGTTCCTCGCTTCATTTCTACCGCACAATGGCCACCAAGATCTCCGGGTGTCAATCCGTTGGACTTTTGCGCCTGGGGCATTTTAGAGAGTAAGGTTCGCACTAAAAAATACCAAAGTATCGATCATCTCAAGACGGCGCTTCGCCGGGAATGGGCCAAAATACCGCAGAGCCACTTTCGTGCAGCGTGTGATGGCTTTGTCGGCCGTTTGAAGGCCATAATTCGTGCCAAAGGTGGCCAATTCGAACAAATCTAAACTGTTTCTAAAATTGTATGTTATTTCCGACATTTTTTGCTTTTGAACAATAAAATTAAAAAAATATATCGCTTTACTTTGTTGCATTACATATCAGCCACCCTGTACATCAAAAGACTGTTATAGATTCTCTAATAAATGTTTTGATGTGACCTACTTTCAAGTCCTTTAGCTCTTACTCTAGAAGGATTATTAATAAAAATTTTTAGAACTCGAATCTATAACAACTCTGCTACAAAAGTTGGAACTTTTATTAAAATCAGTCCATCGCTTTGGAAATGACAGACCGATAATATCTCTGTTTATCTAATTCTAGATCCGTGCACGGGAGCGTATGATTTATATTAATTCTTAAGTATATTTGAAAAATCGCCTATAACTTTCACAATAAATGGTATATTTTTATGAAATAAAAACAGTCTAGGCTCTAAGACTCCCAGTCAGAATATTAAATAAAAAAGGCTGAAGAAATTATAATCTATTCAGCTATTTGAAGGTAAAAAAAATAACAAAAATATACCACAAAATAATTGTCAATGAATTTTTATCCTTATTTGGAAAAGGTTCGCGATTTTATTAAAATCAGTCTATCGCTTTGGATATGACAGACCGATAATATCTCTGTTTATCTAATTCGATCTCCGTGCATGGGAGCGTATGATTTCTATTAATTATTAAGAATATTTGAAAAATCTGCTATAACTTTCACAAGAAATGGTCAGTTGTTATGAAATAAAAACAGGCTAGGCTCTAGGACTCCAGATCGGAATATTGAATAAAAAGGCTGAAGAAATTATAACCTAAATCGATATTTGAATGTACTAACAATTACAAAAAATATACCACAAAATAATTTTCAATGAATTTTTATCCTTATTTGGAGAAGGACCACCACAAAATATATATAGTGAATTTAGTATATAAATGCAGTTATGCACATTTTCGAAGAATGTGCTTTCTACTGTTGTAAATTTAATTTCTATTCTAGGCACTGGAAATTCAGAAAATGTGCCACAAAAAATGTTAGCTTATCCTAATGAACAGATGTTATAACCTCTGTAGTATAGTATTTCTAAACTTGTACAAATTTTTGCTGTAAATTTCATTTCTATTCAATGTAATGTTTACTCATCCTAATGAATAAATAATATAACCTCTGTAGTCCAGTGTTTATTTTCTCGAGTATAAGTTTCAATGTTAATATTGCCACTACGATTGTTGTTATCGTTGTTGGGTGCATAATGGATACCCCAAAGTGTGAGCTACAAAACAAAGCTGGCAGCCAACAAGAACACCAACAACAACAATATTACAGCAGTAACATTAAGAGAAACCGAAAAACTTAACACAAATTGCTTTTATTTTTCTTCTGCCACTTTGACAATACTTCAAATTGCCAAAGCCCAGCAACTCTTTTATCATTTTGGCTCATTGTTGGTTGGTCGGTTGGTTGGTTTGTTTATTTGCAACAGCAACAAAACAACAGCAGCCGTTATTGCTGTTTTCCACTACCACCACTGCTGATGTTGTTGCTGATGCCCTTTAGGCCATCATCAGTGGTAGCTGTCGCCGCTGCTGTTTTGTTGCCATTGCTATTGCATTGTCACTCGGTGCTATGCTTAGATATTTCAAAGTGATAAATGGCCAAGGAAGTTTTTTCGTCCGCTTTTCTTTTTAGTTTTGCTCTCGTTGGGTTTTACGTTTTGCCTTAATTCATTCGGTTTTTCTTACACCGAGAAAAAGATTTCATTTTAAAAATATTTGCTCCACAGACTTCCTAATCATTAAAAATAGGACATATTGAACTAAAAATAAGTTAATTTTTTAAATGATGTAAATATTCCTAATTAATTGTGTGTATAGATCTCCTACAGATTAGGAAGTTTTGGAGCAAAATCTTTAAAGTTAAGCATATGTTCCCATTCCATCACCGTACACTAGAGCGTATAAGTATTATGAATTAAAAATCTGCTGTAAACTCCACAATAAATTGACAATGTCTATGACATAACACTAGGGTATGCATTAGGAAATCATTAGTCTTTGGAAGAGCCATCTTCACACATCAACACATCCCAACTGGGACAGTTCTTAAGCGATCTCGTTGAAGTTTTGTGTCATATCCAATAGAACAAAACTTGGTGCAAGATTCAGCCCGATCAGAAGACATCTTTTTTAAAAATTGTCTGAAATTCGTTATTTATAAATTTTTAAACAATAATAAATGTTTATGTAAAAAGTGAACTTTTTTCATTTCCTATTTCTCCACCTATTTTAACAACAACTATTTATGTTTTTGTGAATCCCTGTGAGGGGTTGATGTTTTATTGATGTTATTTTTGAGTTCTCTGACTGTGGAGTTGATCTGAAGATCAAAGGGATTCCTTCTAAGTAAAAGGAGGTATTCAAAGTCAATTGAAAAAGAAATCGACCTTAAAACCCAACAACTACCTCTGCTTTACGTTTTACTGGTGGTATATCAGATCTTTCGATGCATTGTTGTTGTTTAAGGTTCAACTCGATAATTACTGTGCTCTATGATTTCGAAATTTTAACAAAATCAAGCCATAGGTTTGGAAAAGACAGATTGATTTTCTTGCTTTTCGATCCCCAATTCGGTTTCTTTACATTAGAGCGTATGAGTATTATTAATTATTATGTATATTTAATAAAATTACTATAATGTCCGCAACAAATGGTCAATTTCGATAAATTCAATAAGGTTGTGATCTAGAACATCGGATTAAAATATTTGCTAATAAAGAAGATTGATGAAACCGACTACCATTTGGCTGGCTTTACAGAGTTTAATAAAATAACCAGAAATTTAATATTTTAAGTACTTTATACATAAATTAAAATAATTGTTATCCATCTGCCTTTGGAAATAGTAACAACTAAAATGAAAGACATCGATCTGTTAATACTTTAGAATATTTCAAACATTGTCATAAATTCTATAACAAATATCTTGAAGTGATCTACTTCAAGACATTTGTTATAGAAAGTTTTATTATTAACAATTATTTATAATTCAACTCTATGATTACTTCGCTACGGCTTTCGACCAGGGAAGTCCACAATCGGAGCCTTACAGGACGTGGTTGATGCTGTAGAAGCCGCCCAACAGAAAAGCCCTTTCACCAGACCAGTGGTCCTCTTGGCCACTTTAGACGTCAGAAACGCCTTCAACAGTCTGAGATGGAACGAAGTTTTAAAGGCTCTTGAAGAAAGGTTCAAGGTACCAGCTTACCTCATGAGAATGTTAAATGATTACCTCAAAGACAGAGTTCTGATGTACAGCACAAACAGAGGACAGAAAAGGTATCAAGTCAGCTCAGGCGCAGCGCAAGGATCCATTCTTGAACCAGATCTCTGGAAAGCGAGCTACGATGAAATCCTGAAAATAGAAATGCCAGAAGGAACCTTTTTAGTCGGATACGCTGATGACATCGCTGCTGTCATTGAGGCGCGCAACACGGAAGAAGCACAACGCAGACTTACCCAAGTAATGATAAGGACAAAAAATTGGCTCGACTCCCATGGACTACAATTAGCTTCCCAAAAAACCGAGCTCCTGCTTCTCACCAGAAGACATATCCCCACGGAAATAGATATGAGATTTGACGACGTAGTAATACGCACCACAAGATCCCTAAAGTATCTCGGAGTAAGATTGGATCCGAAACTAACATACACAAATCAGCTAAAGCATGCCGCTACTAAAGCGGGGAAGATAACCGCACAACTCAGCCGACTAATGGCAAACATTGGAGGTCCTCTACCAAGCAGGAGAAAGCTGGTAATGGAGACCTGCACCAGCATACTCCTCTACGGAAGCGAAATCTGGGCAAATACCCTGAAAACGAAATGCAGAACTAAAATTATACTCTCAGTACAGAGAACTGCAGCACTCCGAGTAACGTCTGCATATCGTACGGTGTCGGAAGCAGCCGTTCTTGTCATTGCTGGCATGACACCAATAGATTTGCAAGCCTTAGAACGCTCTAAGTTGTGGAGCATAAAAAAAGAAGACCAGCTGGATACCACACAAATCGCAACAGCAAAGCAGGAGACTTTAGATGCATGGCAAACACGATGGAACCACGGAAATCATGTCAGATGGACGTTCAGACTAATCCCAGATATAAACAAATTGATCAAGAGAAACACAGGAGATGTAAATTACTACCTAACCCAGATGCTCACGGGTCATGGATACTTTCGAAAGTACCTGCACAGAATGGGGAAATGTGGCACGCCGTACTGCATATACGAAAGAACTGAAACCATCGACGACGCAGAGCACACGTTTTTCGAGTGCTGCAGATGGTCCGAAACTCGCAGAGAACTGGAGACAAATATAGGGACCTTCTCCAAGACAACTATAATGGACAAAATGACTGGAAATGACGAAGGATGGAACGCCATAACGAGATATGTGGAAAACATTCTTATATCAAAGAAAAAGGATCTCGACGAGGAACTAAGAAATTAAATAACAAGCGGGCCTGGACGCAGGCGGTAACTAAAGCGGTGAAACGATGCAGAAATCGTAATTAAGGGGACCCACCTCGAAGTAATGCGGAAGCGGTTCCGAGGTGGCGTCATAACCCGAGAAATAAGGTGGGTTTTTAGTCGGTAACCATGTAATGGAGCCCGACATACCACGTTGGATGACGACCCACGTTGGATGCAGTAATGCAAAAAAAAAAAAACTCTATGATTACTCTGCTATACTATTGAGAAGCTTAAATAAAATTAAGCAATAGATATCGAAATGACAGATTGATATTCTCACTGTTTTTAATTCGGTTTCCGTACATTGGACGTATGAGTATTATTAAATATTATGTAAATTTAAAAAATCTACTATAATTTCCATAAAAAAATTGGTATATTTGAATAAGAATACTAATAAAGAAAATACTAAAAAAGAATATTGAAGAAATTGCCATATATTCGGCTGGAAACTACAGAGTTTAATAAACGACAACCAGAAATTTTATTTAAAAATTTATAAATAAATTAAAATAATTGGAATAAATAAGCATTTAAAAACTTCTCCACGACAAAACATAAACACATGTATTTATGCCTTAGCATATATTAAAATTGTTTACAATATCTTTAATAACTGTCTTCAAGTGACACATTTAAAGTCCTGTAGAGTCATACCTAAAACGTTAAATAATACAAACATTTATGGTTCAACTAGATGGTTACTCTCCTATATAATTTCAAAGTTTTAATAATGGAAAAAACAGATTGATAATCGCTCTCATTTTTTAAATCGATCTCCGTGCACTGGAGCGTATGATTATTAAAAATTATTTAGTATTTTTAAAAAATCGGCTATAAAAGTCACAATAAAGCGCCAATTTGTATAAAATAAAGACAGAAAGATTTCTAGGACTTTAACCCGGGACTTTAAAGAAGAATATTGAATAAATTATTATCTGTTTGGACGTTCAAAGGCACTAAAAATTATAAAAATATTCCACAAAAAATGTTAATGGACTTTTTGCCTTTGTTCGCCACACAAATCTATATACAATTATGATTTTAGCATAAAAATATATTTGTCATCATCCTAAAAATTTAGAGTCATTTGAGCATGATCTTTAAAGTTATTTGTTTGGATTAGGTACATTTTCTTAATTGTTTGAGTGAATTGTCTCTATTTTAAAGATAATGATGTCTTTGGAGCAATATCATAAAAGTTACGTATATTTTTCATTTCCATCTCCGTGAACTAGAGCGTATGAGTATAAATAATTATTATTAATTAAAAATCTGCTTTAAATTCCACAATGAATGGACAATTTTTATGAAACTAAATTAGGGCATGATCTATAAACAATAATCTGAATATCAAGAAAGAAGATTAAATTAATTGTCATTAATTTGGCTGAACACTACAGAGTTAAGTAAACTACGACCAGGGTTTTGAATTCTACAAAAGCTTATAAATAAATTAAAACAAGTAAGAAAGTTTCAGTCGGGTAAACCGACTAAGGTATACCCTCACTTTGTGAGTAATGTAATATATAACATTACACCAATAAATCTGTCAATTTGTGTGGGAGGTACCAGAAGGGGTTTTCCAAAAACACGTATTTTTCGGTAAATACATTGCATTGTTGCGAACTATAAGCGTTTATGTGCACCGGTATATTAAAGTTACGAGCTATGTAGTTTTGGTATGATTTTGTCATTTTGTGTGGGAGGTACAAAAAGGGGCGGGGTGATAACGCCCACTTTTTACAGGACTATAGGCACTATAACAGCATTACACAGTACAAAATTTCAAGTATTTGTATGCACTGGTATTAAAGTTACAAGCCGTTTACTTTTGGTACGAAATGGTCCATTTGTGTGGGAGGTACCAAAAGGGGCTGTACAATAATGCCCATTTTTTACCGGACTATAGGCGCTACAAAAACATTATACTGTAGAAAATTTCAAGCATTTTTATGCACTTGTGTTAAAGTTATAAGCAGTTAAATTTTGATGCAAAATGGTCCATTTGTGTGGGAGGTACCAAAAGGGGCATGCCAACTTCACCCATTTTTCTCGAGTTAATAGCGACTAATATACTAATAATATGTGCAGAATTTCAAAAGATTCGAGGAAGTAGTATATAAGTTATTAAAGAATCAATATTTCACTAAATTTTAACCCTTTGTGTGGGAGGTACCAGAAGGAGTAGACCAATATGGCCCATCTTCGAAGTCATCCGGAGATAGATCAAAATATTACCACATACCAAATTTGAAGTCAATCGGTTACTCCTTTCGAGAGTTATCGTGCGCACCAGCCAGCAGACAGACAGACAGACAGACAGACAGACGGACGGACATTGCTTATTCGACTTAAAATGACCCAAAACGGATGTCCTCCGAACATACTTAGGGTCTTAGATCACTCCTTCGATGTGTTACACTTTTTTCCGTAGCAAATGATATATACCCTCGTCACACTAAAGTGAGGGTATAATAATTGTAAATCATTAGCCTTTATATATATTTACTACAAAAATTAAACACATCGGTTTAAACTTTAGTATACATCATAAATTATCGTAATATAGTTAAAAAATTCTTTGCGTGACCTGTTTAAAGTCCTCTAATTCCGCCCCTATAATGATTATTATTACCAATTTTTAGTGTATTAATTTGATGATTTCTCTGTTATATGAATTCGAAATTTTAATATAATCAAGCTATCTGTTTGCAAATGACAGATTTATATTCTCTTACTTTTTTGAATCCTACGGTAGTGCACAGGAGCGTATGATTATTAAAAATTATTAAGTATATTTAAAAAATCGCCTATAAAATCGCTAATAAAAGGACAAATTAGTATAAAATAAAAACAGGCAGATTTCTAGAACTTCAACTCAGAACTCTAAAGAAAAACTTTAACTAAATTATACCTGTTTGGCATGTCGAAGGCTCTAAAAATCATAAATATACCAGAAAAGTAATTTACAATGAATTTTGGCATTTTTTTTCCACTTAAATCTATATCGTGATTTTAGTATAAAAACAATTCACATTATTTTTTAAAAATGGAAACGCCTTTGGTTCTGTATCTTCAAAGTTAATTATAATTTTTTTCACTGTATTTCGTGAAAGAGTTTTTCCAAAAGTACTTTTGGGGTGTTGCAAGACGACAAGTTTAGTTTTTTATATTCACAGTATTTTTTCTTTTGGAATTATTTGGCTGAAAATAAATTAGTTTTTCTTACTTTTTTCGTTTTGGAAAACGGTAATGTTATTGTTGTCTCGACGATAACGTTGGATGCTATTGCAGCAAAGTTGTCAACGAGAATTCATTTTGCTACAAGTGGAAAAGTTCTTTCTGTTTTTTTGGTGGAAAATGCAATAAATACATACCTGGAAAGAGAGGGAAAAGAGAACAAAAATAAATATAAGAATTAATGGTCACTCGGGGATAAATCAGGACAAAGATGTGTATAAATTGACAAAATAAAAACTTAACAAAACTAGGAAAATATTGTCAAATATAGATTATATCGCGACCTAAGAGCGTAAAGGCCAATATTTAAAATTTTACAGGAGGGGCAAAATACTTACTGTATATGCATGTTTTTATAAGGGGATTATGGACTTAGCGCTTTTACGATTCAGCTTTTAAAGATGACAAAGCATGATTTTTTTGGCATTTTGTTTTCAAACCGATGTATATCCAACTTATCTTACGTTCAGCTTCAAAAAATGCTTTTAGGAAAAAGTGGACTTGCGCCTTTTCACTCTTAGGCCGCGATATATGTATTTATTTATTTGTTCTCATTAACCAGGTTATTATTGGGTAATTTGGATCCAATTTTTATTAGAATCTCTCATACGAACGGTCATCCTTCTGTTTTGCTCGTCCTTGAAAAACATGAAAAAATTGTTTTCTAAGAAACCAACTTTAAACTGCTGTCGCTCACTATATATTTATTTTAGTTTTATTTTGAAAAACTCTTATCACTTCGACAATAAATGTCTGCAGGTGACTTTACTTGAAGTTCTGTACCTTCACTCCTAGAACATTTTTAGAGCCCAATTTATGAATTCAACTTTGTGGTTTCTCTTCTATAAGAGTTCTAAGTTTTATTAAAAATTCAACCATCTTTCTTTTTAATTCCCCACGTTGTACACCAGTGCGTATGATTATTAATAATTATAAGGTATATTTGAAAAATCTGCTATAACATTCATAATAAATGGTCAGCTTTAATGAAATACAAATTGGCTTATTCCTAGAACATCAGAGCGAAACACCAAATGCAGAAAATTGATAAAACTGTCATTTATACTGTCCGAAAATAGCAAAAATATACACAAAAAAAACAGAAATTCAAGTATAAGTATAAGTTCTGTAGTTTCACACCTAGAAAAGCTATTCTAGGAGATCTAAGTTTTATTTAAATCATAGAATATCTATAAGGCCCAAAACCAAACTCGGAGATTAGACTCCTAAAAGAGTTATACGTTTTATGAAAATCAAACCATCAGTTTGGAAATGACAGGTTGTCCTCATGCTGTACACGTGTGATTATTGCCAATAATTAGATGTATTTGGCAATAATAAGCCATAAGTTTCATAAGTAAATAACGGTTAATTACCATGGAACAAAAATAGGATTGTCTTTAGAACGTCAGAGCAGAACATTAAAAAATAGAACAAGAAAAAAATTACAACTTGTCATCCATTTTGGTATTTAAACAAAAATTAAAATTTTAAAGTTTCCAGAATTAAACTCGGCGGTTTTCTAAGAGTACTAAGTTTTATTAAAATCTAATTTCATAATAAATGGTTAATTCTTATAGAACAAACATTAGTTTCTTTCTAGAACTTCAGAGCCGATTCAACTAAATAACATTGATGAAATTGACATCAGTTGTATCTGAAAGCTGTAGTGCAAATTTTAAAGTGTTTTATAGAAATGATAAAATATTCAGAATACGTTAGTATTTTAAAAAACTGTTACAATAAATCTGTCTCTCCTAGAAAATTTATAAATCTCAATTTTCAGAATTAAGCTCAGTAATTCCCTTGCTAGAAGAGTTTTCTATACAGATTGATTTTCCGGTTCCGATATTAATTCGCATGGATGTACACCGGAGCGTATGACTGTTATTAATAATCGGGTTTTATTGAAAAATATGCTATAACTTTCATAATAAGTGCTTAATTCGTATGAAACAAAACTTAGATTGTCTCTAGAACTTAAAAGCAGTACACCAAAAAAGAAAAATTAGTAATTTTGACTGGAAACCTAAATGTAATATATAGTATTTAACAGTTTAAAACCAGAAATACAAATTTAATACATATAGATTCGCCACTGGAATAGTTATCAAGAAGATTTTCGAGAAATAAACTCTCAGATTCGTCTTCTAAAACAGTTTTAAAAAATCAAACCATTGGTTCAAAATTGAATATTGATTTTCCAGTCCATCATTAATCCCCCACGCTTTGGAAAGTCAGCTATAAATTTCATAGTAAATGGTTAAATCTTAGGGAACAAAAATTGGGTTCTTCCTAGAAAACGGAGTACCAATAAAGAACATTTATGAAATTGTCATCAACTGTGTCTGAAAAAAAGTGTTACTATTAAAGTATTTTATAGATGTATTAAAGTAATCTTAAAGTAATCAGAATACATTAGTTTCTGTTATTAAGTATACTAAAACTCTTATCATTTCGGCAAAAAATCTGTCGAGCTGCCAATTTTTTGTGTAGCTTCGCTTCTAGATTAATTATAAATCTAAATTTTCAGAATTAAACTCAGTGAATCGCCTGCTGTAAGAGTTCTGTTTTCTATTAAAATCACACCATTGTTTCGGAAAAGACAGATGGATTTTCCCGTTCCTATTTTAATCCCCTCGTTGTGCACGGGTGCGTATGATTACTATTAATAATCTGGTTTACTTCAAAAATCTGCTAAAACTTTCATAATAAATGGTTAATTCTTATAAAACAAAAACATACTAGACCCTAAGACTTTAGAGCAGAATAGCAATGAAGAATATTGATGAAATTGTCATCTGTTTTGACTGAAATTTTTAAATATAATCATATATTCAAATTTTAAAATACTTAAATATATTAAAATATTCTGAATCCATTAGCCTTTAGAAATTCCAATATTTCTGGTGACAAATCATGATCAGTGTTGTTTTTAAATAGCCTAATTCAAATTCTTTTCTTCATCAATATCATGAATTGATCTTGTTTTTCATCTTTTATTCATGCAACCATAAACCAAAGAGCCCATCCAATATGTCAACCATTGTCTTTGGCGGCTATATATATACAGCTAAAGTGGTGACAGTGGGGGTTTATGTTAATTATGAAGAAATCAAAAAATTTCAAAAACGCAAATAAACAAAAGTATGTCATAAATTAGCACATACCACAAAAGCTTTTATAGAATTCAATTCAGCAACGGCAGCCATCATAATACAAATAATATCAAACATCTATAGAATACACTCAACACATCGGCATTAACATTGACTCTTGAGTATATTTGTTGTTAGAAGAGCTGTTTATTTATTTTGTTGTTATAGTTATTGTTGTTGTTTTGTGTTATTATTTCAAATATTCAATATTTCTAGATGCCGGTTTTGCTCGGTCGAACTATGAGTGGTGGTGGTGCTGGCAGTGTGGTGCCGTTCAACGTAAAGAACGACTAATAGAGAAGAAATAAAAATATGTATAATTTAAGTGTGCTATAAAATGCAATAACGCTGCCATAAATTTAACGATCAATTTCATTAATAAGTGGCAATAAATTAAAACGCGCCCAAGTCAAACAGGCCAAATAGCAAATAACAAAAATGAATCCAACCCCACCCCGCTCGATCGAACGTTGCCTAGATCACCCAGAATGGCACTGAGCGCAACGATCGCCACCGCCAACACCACCACTTCCACCACCCATGGGGCCTAACGACACTGTGAAACCACAGCAGTGTCGTACACACTATATCTGCCCCCACAGTGGTCCGGCATTGCCATTAATCTCATCCAGTGAAATGTGTTTTTAAAAAGTCAACAGAAATAGGAGCAAATGTTAAAAGAGAAATTATTATTACAACAAAATGTAGGCATGTGATAATCGCTCATGTCATGCTGGGCGGGGATATAATTAACAAGCTTAAGAAGCATTATGGAAGGAAAGGTGGGAGGTGGTATTTCGTTGGAGGTTAATGGGGTTGATTGATTTTACATACAGCATTAATCTGAATTGAAATGTCGCCACATTGAGAAACAGTAAATTAGTTATTAATAAAAACGAGATAATATTTATATAAATGATCTGAAAATACTTCTTGGTAACGTTCGAAGTAGAAATATATAGACTAATAGTTTATTTTAGAGGACAACTCATTAACACATTCAAAATTTATTGGGAAAGAAAGCCATATTTGGTTTCATTTTCAGACGATTTGGAACCTAAAAACTAGGTTCTCACAAATTTGAGAACATTTTGAAATTAAAAATACCTAATCCTGATAATAATTTAATAGAGATTTCACTAGTTTTTTATATACACTTTCTGCTCCGAAGTCATACGGCCTTTTCTGTTTTTTTTTCATCAAAATCTACCGTTTACTGCCTATGCTATATACGATTTTTCGGCCTTACTCAATAATTAAAATGAATCATACGCTCTAAGGTACAATAAAAGGAATGTAAATAATAACTCTGACAGACCTTAAACAAATTTTTATTGTACGTTCCATAAAATTCAAAACCTGTAAAGCAGAGTTGTAGGGAATCTTAGTATGTAATATAAGATCACCCGAAAGGGACCTATGTAAAGGGCCGACAATGTGGAACCGCATAATATACTACTCCATAGTGCTCGGGCTATGTCATTAATATTGTTTTTGAAATGACAAGAAAATAGGAACTAACTTAAAAAAAGAGAAAAATTATATAATTTAATAGAGATTTCACTAGTTTTTTATATACACTTTCTGCTCCGAAGTCATACGGCCTTTTCTGTTTTTTTTTCATCAAAATATACCGTTTACTGCCTATGCTATATACGATTTTTCGGCCTTACTCAATAATTAAAATGAATCATACGCTCTGAGGTACAATAAAAGGAATGTAAATAATAACTCTGACAGACCTTAAACAAATTTTTATTGTACGTTCCATAAAATTCAAAACCTGTAAAGCAGAGTTGTAGGAAATCTTAGTATGTAATATAAGATCACCCGAAAGGGACCTATGTAAAGGGCCGACAATGTGGAACCGCATAATATACTACTCCATAGTGCTCGGGCTATGTCATTAATATTGTTTTTGAAATGACAAGAAAATAGGAACTAACGTAAAAAAAGAGAAAAATTATAGGAAACGTGGGAGCATAAATCTGAATTGAAATGTCACCACATTAGCAAACGGTTGTAAAAACACGATCATTTTTATAAAAATGATCTGAAAATACATCTTTGTAACGTTCGAAGTAGAAATGTATAGACTTGTAGTATATTATATGGGACAACTCTCTAACACATTCAACATTTATTTGGAAAGAAAGCCATGTTTGGTTTAATTTTCTGTCGATTTGTTTTTATTTCATCAAAATCTACCGTTTACTGCTTATGCAATATAAGATTTTCGGCCACACTTAATAATTAAAATGAATCATACGCTCTGAGGTACAGTGATAGGAAATTAAATAATAACTCTGTCATACCTTAGACTATTTTTTATTGTAAGTTCTATAGAATTGAAAACATTTAAAGCTCCAGAAACGGAGTTGGAGGGCCCTAAAAGGCCAAATGGCACCTACCGAAAACGTAGTGGGTTATGTCACTACTTTTACGTGGTATGTCATTAAAATTGTTTTTGAAAATACAAGCAAATAAGAGCAAATGTTAAAAAAGAGAAAAATAATAGAAAAATTAAAAAATCACTCATCCACAAAAATTTCTACTTGACAATTTTTTTTATCTTTTTCTTAGATGTGCTACCCTGAAAACATAAGGTTATTTCTGATTTTGTTTCACAATAATTAACTATTTATTACCTATGTTATCAATGATTTTTCAAATATACTAAATAATTACAATGAATCATACTCCGTCATACCTTAAACGATGGCTTAAGTTTAGTGAAATTTATTTAGCAATTATAGCAGCGATATAGTCAAGCCTAAGTATGAATTTAAGGTTTTATACAATTCCCAGAAACGGAGATAGAGGGTCATAGTAAAAGACCGTAGAACATTTTAAATACATATAACACTTAAATTTTTGGCCCGGTAAGTATGAAATATGAAATAAAGGAACTATATCTATTGATGATCAAATACATGAATATGAAGATATAAAATTCTTCCCTAGCATGGTCTAATATTTTGGGAATTGGAAAGAAACACAATCCGATTCAGGAACCTGATATTAATACGCTTTGTTATGTATTTTATGATATTTTTGTAAGAAGTATTAATCAGGTGGTCCCCGATAGAGTATAAGTATTCTTTACCACCGTAAAATTCTAAGACGATTTAGGCATGTCCGTCTGTTTCAAAGCATCGTTAATTAAAAAAAAAATATTACCAGAGAATACCTATTGCGTTTTCTATATAAATTGAATTGAGTAGTATTGCTTCTAATGCAATAATCGGGCGGTTTTTCAAATATACTCAATAATTAAAATGAATCATACGCTCTGAGGCACAGAAAAAAAGGAGTTAAAAAATAGCTCTGTCATACCTTAACCGACTGGTTAAATTCAATAAAATGTAGAACATTCCCAGAAACGGAGTAACAGTGTCTAATATTTCGGAAAACCGTAAGAATAATTCTTGAAACTAATATTTATACAATTTTGTTGGGTGGTGTCATTTATTAGTTTACTCCGCTTGAACCATGCGAATTATGGCTTATAAAATATATATGTACATTCTTAATTATCATTGAATCTTAACTTGATTTAGCTATGCCCGTATGTCTGAGATCATCATTAACATAAAGACAAATTTACCACAGGATAACTAAACTATATAATTTGAATTGTATTGTATATAAATTGTATTTAAACTGTATATAAATTGAATTCTATATAAATACAAGTCTGTTTTGGTTTCATATAAATTCACCAATCACTGCATATGTTATTGAAGATTTCCCATATATATTCAATAATTAATATGAATCATACGCTCTGGAGTACAGTAAAAGGGAATTGAAAAATTACTCTTAAGCGATTGCTTAAGTTTAAAGAAATGTAGTACAATTGTAGCAGAGGTTTTCAACAATTCCCAGAAACGGAGCTAGATGGTCCTAAAGTAAGACCATATAAGGTATAATATTTAAATTTCTGCTCCGGTAAGTAAGAAATAAACACTATTAAATGTTAAAATTGATATAAAAAAATAAATCAAGGAACTATGTCTATTAATGATGATTTATTCGAAAATTCTTACCTCGCTTGGTCTAATATTTTGGGAAATGCAAAGAAATACATCACGTGTTTTCTGATAAAGTATATGTATTATTTATCGCCATAAAATTCATATCCATGCCCGTCTGTCCGAGATCATCATTTTTTTTAAAGAAAATGTTAACTCAATTTAATATATATAGACATTCTGCTCTAAGATAAAGCGCTTTAGTCCGTTTTTGTTTCATATAAATTTACCATTTATTGACAATGTTATAAACGATTTTCCAAATATACTCTATAGTTAAAATGAAGCATACGCTCTGGGGCACAGAAAAAAGCAGTTCAGAAAATAGCTCTGTCGTACCTTAACCGACTGCTTCTAAAGCAATATAAAATGTATTGCCTTTTTCCCTGATTGAAAGTGTTACAAAAGATTTCCCAAATATACTCAATAATTAAAATGAATCATACGCTCTGGTGCACAGTGAAAAGGAGATCGACACAATCATTCTGTCATACCTTAAGCGTCTGTTAAAAATCAGAAAAATCACTTTGTCATAACTTAAGCGTCTGGTAGAGTTAAATGTTATTTAGAACAATTATAGCAAATGCATAGCAAGCTTAAGTATGAAATTAAGGTTTAATGCGGTTCCGAGAAATAGAGCTACAGAGTTTCAAAGTAAGACTCAGATGATTTTTTGCAAGTTTTAAATACATAAAATATTTTAATTTCAAATCCGATTAGCGCGAAATAAATGTAGAAGTGGAGACAAATAAATAGCGGAACTATAACTATAGATTATGAAATATTGGAATTAGAAAATATACAGCATGGTCTAATATTTGAAAATTGGGAGTAAATACACTACCCAATATTTATATGCTTTTTCAATTGTTTGGATGGAGGGGAATTATTAATTTGTTCACTCCGTTTGTAGTACTTCGGAATATTGATCAGAGGGTCCTAAATAAAGAATATGTATTCTCGATTGTAAAGATCTAACAAGATTTAGTCTTACCGGTCTGCTCATCAGCATTAATTTAAATAAATTTTCACCATCACATTATCACAAGAATATTCACCAAATATACTCAATAATTAAAATGAATCATACGCTCTGGGGCACAGAAAAAAGGAGTTCGGTAATAGAACTGCCGAACCATAACCGACTGGTTAAGTTCAAAAAAATTAGAACATTTACAGCATATCTATAGTCAAGCTTGTGTATAAAATATATGTCTTATACGATTCACACAAATGGCTTTTTAGTGTCTAATACTTTGGAAAAAGATACACACCAGTTATTTGGGTGGTGCTATTCATTTATTTACTCCGTTTATAAAACCTCGAAATATTGATCAGGGGTCCTCTTTAAATATGTAAATATATGTTTAAGGAATCACTGTAAAATAATAAAACGATTTAGCCTTGCTCGTCATAGCCTTGTTCACCATAATTATTTGAAAGAAATGTTCACCAAGGCAATAACTAAACTTAGTTCTATATAAACTATGATTCTATAAACTAGCACAGCTTTTGTATTTATATATAATTCATTAATAACTTTCTTAGATATTCTGCCCTGAAGTCCTAAGGTCCAGTCTGCTTTTGTTTCATATAAATTCACCATTTATAGTCTATGTTATCAAAGATTTTTCAAATATACCTAATAATTAAAATGAATCATACGCTCTAGCGTTCAGTAAGAGGAAGCTCAAGCGACTGGTAAAGTTTAATAACATGTTAAATATTTAAAGCAGGGATGTAGTCAAGCTTAAGTATACAATTTAGGTCTTAAGCGATTCTCAGAAGCAGAGATACCGAGTCTTTACCACAGAGATACAGAGTCCTTACAACAGATATACAGGGTCCTTAAGTGTATACATTATTAGTTTCAAGAATAGGAGTGTATTTTGTCAATAGTTTATAAGTAATTCGAATATGAAAATTTCAATTAGTTTCCTAGCCTGTTCGAATATTATGGTAATGGAGCAAAATCTTTCCAAAACTTGACACAATTATATCAGTTGCTAAAAGCCAAAACCCTAACACATCTAAGAAGTAACCGAAGAGCATACATACATATCCACACCTCCATTCTAAACTATGCTAAGTACAAAAATGTACATTTTTAGGAGATGCGATCAAAGTTTAAAGATTTTTTTTAATCTGTGTGGAGCTTCTTTGTGGTGGAAATCGAATGATCAGTATTGTTTTGTGAATAACTTTTGATTGGGTTGATGGATAAACACCAAATTTTGACTGAATATAATTTGGAATAGTTATAAGTTAAAAATGCAATCTCCATAAAAACATGAAAAGTCGACTTAGCATGTTTTAGAATGGAGATTTCGATATGTTTGGTAAAAATGCGTTTTAGGAGCTTTTACGTCCTTTGAGCTATGTCCGTCCTCCCGTACGTCCGTCTGCGCACGATAACTTTCGAATGGAGTGGCCGATTAAATTCAAATTTTATATGGTAATCTAATTCTAAATCTCGTTCTATTTTCGAAGACTGCTCATATTGGCCCACAATTTTCCAGTTTTGTGTACCTCATTTTTAAATAGTAATGCGTTAAATTTTAAACATAGACTCAACCATTGCAATATGGTCACCTTTAGCTATCATCGAGGCACAGAACCAATGAAATGCCTCAAAAACATGACGCAGCCAACAGAAGGGGAGAAAATAGCTATAGCTGACCTGTCTGTTATCATGTCATATGTCATGTCACCTGCATGCAACTCTGACTGCTCTTTACTACTCTTGCAAACAACTGTGCTTGATATCTGCCACCACCATCAGAAGCACCCAGCGCAATTTCAACGTTATGCAGTTTAAAATGTCACTGTCATGACTGAGAGAAGCAAAAAAAAAAAAACTGTAAATGGTAGCAAAGTCCTCCTAAAACGCCCCCCAACCCCTCACATAAATGTTAACGTCACAAGTAAAAAGAAGAAACATATCACTGGAATTGAATTTGAAAAACAAAGTACGAGTACTGATGAAATGTTCATTTTGCAATGTTTTTTTCCTCGTTTCTTTTTTTCCAACTCATTGGTACTTGCTGTTGAAGCGGAAAACATTTGAATTTCAGTTGTCAAAATTTCTGACAACTAACATGGTTTATGACATTTAATACCTTTTGGAGGTACGAAAACGTGCGGGAATTAGTGGTGGTGACTGCCGTGATAAGTCAATGTCGAATTTCTAGGTTTTTTCTTCTTTCGTTTTTTGCTTAGTCAAAGTGACTACAAAAACTTCAGGTCTTTGACAACATGACAGACACATTAAGCACTGTCAGAATTCTTTTCTTAGAAATGTCAGTGTGATTACTCGCTACTTTTCTACTTATAATTGATTGAATAATTGTGATTCGATGGAATTAAATTAAGAGGGGATTTATTTTACCCTTCACAGAAATTAATATTAAAAGGTATGAAGGTCATTTAAGGGAGAGGAAAAATACGACATTCCAGGCGTCATCATTGAGGGCATTTAACTTGTCACAAAATAATTACTCCGACAGCGAAGTCGTTTCTTTACCTTTATACACGAGACAGAAAGTAGTCGACTTTCTATCCTCTATAGAGACTACTTTCTGTCGTCTTTAGAGACGACTTTCTGTCGTATATAGAGACGACTACAGAGAAGACTTTCTGTTGTCTTTAGAGACGCCTTTCTATCGTTTTTTTTAGAGAAGACTTTCCGTCGTCAACAAAGACGATTTTCTGTCGTCTATAAAAACGATTTTCTGTCGTCTATAAAGACGACTTTCTGTCGTCTATAAAGACGAATTTCTGTCGTCTATAAAGACGACTTTCCGTCGTCTATAAAGACGACTTTCTGCCGTCTATGAAGACGACTTTCTGTCGTCTATAAAGACGACTTTCTGTCGTCTATAAAGACGACTTCAAAGACGACTTTCTGTCGTCTATAAAGACGACTTCAAAGACGAATTTCTGTCGTCTATAAGGACGACTTTCTGTCATCTATAAAGGCGACTTTCTGTGGTCTATAAAGACGACTTTCCGTCGTCTATAAAGACGACCTTCCGTCGTCTATAAAGACGACTTTCCGTCGTCTATAAAGACGACTTTCTGTCGTCTATAAAGACGACTTTCTGTCGTCTATAAAGACGACTTTCTGTCGTCTATAAAGACGACTTTCTGTCGTCTATAAAGACGACTTTCTGTCGTCTATAAAGACGACTTTCTGTCGTCTATAAAGACGACTTTCTGTCGTCTATAAAGACGACTTTCTGTCGTCTATAAAGACGACTTTCTGTCGTCTATAAAGACGACTTTCTGTCGTCTATAAAGACGACTTTCTGTCGTCTATAAAGACGACTTTCTGTCGTCTATAAAACGACTTTCTCTAGTTTATAAAGAGGACCGAATGTCTTCTATAAAGACAACCTTCTGTCGTCAATAGAGACGACTTTTTGTGGCCTGTAAAGACGACTTTTCGTCTATAAAGACTACTTTCTGTCGTCTATTGTACATTATTTCGATAAAGGCTAATTTTTGATGTTGATAGATACGAATAGATATGATTCTTATCTTGTCTGTAGACTTTACTTTTCTGTCGACTATAGAGACTATTATTCTGTCATCTATACAGACTTTTCTCTCGTCTATAAAGACGATTTTTCTGTAGCTTATATATATGTATTTTATATCATCTAAAGAGAAAACTTTTCTGTTGTCAACAGATAGAACATTTTTGTCGTCACTAGATATGACTTTTTCATCGTCTAAAAGGAAATTTTTGTTCCATTTATAGGGATGTACTTTTCGCAAAAAGGAAATCATAAAACTGACCATTTCGTCTAAA
Source organism: Eudasyphora cyanicolor (assembly GCA_963930755.1). Classification (NCBI taxonomy): domain Eukaryota; kingdom Metazoa; phylum Arthropoda; class Insecta; order Diptera; family Muscidae; genus Eudasyphora; species Eudasyphora cyanicolor. The sequence goes on along the minus strand of OZ005737.1, from coordinate 46,546,587 downwards.
ACATATTGTTATAAATATACTACTAAATTTCTTAAATGACCCTGATATACATTTAAAGATCTTCAGTCATATTTCTTTGGTGACTTCCACGTTTTTTTGCCCACCCGTTGCTTTATGGGTTCATATTTTATAAATATCATTTACGTCTTAATCCAATCCAGCAGAAAAGTTGTCCCTCGTATTGTATTTCTCAAGAATGTTGACGTTTCCGCTAAAACACATTGACGGCGTGTTATCTAATCTTACCCGCACGGTGGGATATCTTTTATGCTGTCCAATTTGTAGCGGCTGTATAATAATATAACCCCCCTGATTATTGTTAATTAATATGGAAATCGCCAATAATTTATTGTATTAACCCCTCAATAAATAACACGATTATTAATCGATTATCAATAAATTACAATTAAGAGCTTATATTTTAAAAGCGAATGTTGTGTTGGATTAAACAGAAAATGGCAGAGCGGCACCTAAATTGGAATACAGGTGAAGCAGTGAGGCAAATAACTAACTAACTACCAATAAGAATATAATATACGATATTAAATTAATGTTATTATTTGTTATTAATAATTGTTGCTTAACCCATATAAATACAACACATTCTGTGCGAAATAATAATTAATGATTAATAAACCATAACAACAATGAGAGCAATAATAAAAAGGCGAAACGATAATGATACTGTAGAACAATGAAAAGTTAAAACAATTAAAAACCAGTTTTTCGCTTTTGAAACAAAAAAATATGAAACAGATGAAAGAGAAAACAGATATCTTAAATATTCCCCTAAAAATTTTGGATTTCCCCTTTTGAAATTTGATGGAAACGAATGCTATATAAATAAATTTCTTCCACTCTTCTTTAAGTTTTTTTTTCGAAATCGAAATTTATTTTTGAAAGCTACAGAACAAACCGAATAACAAAACGTTTTAAGTGTTAACATATAAATAATCAGATTAAATGAAATTCAATGAATTTCTCTCATTAATTTCAAAATTAATGTTATTCACATTAATTTTAAAAGCCTTCATTTGAATTTCATTGCAAATACGTCTGGTGGATCTGGTTGGGTCTTGGTAATTTTTGTATTATTTTTATTTGTGGTCGATATTTCATTTTTTCCTTTGATTTGCTTCGTGTTTCGAGATAAAGGGGAAACAAGAAATTTTATTGTTATTAATGAGTTTTAAATTAATTTCATATATCACTTTTTTATTATTATCGTTATTAAAATCGGATGCCTGTCTAGCAACACTCACAAACAAAATTGATCGCTAAACTTGTATTAAGTATATTTAAAAAGAGAAATAAAATGGAAGTGGGAAATTCTCTGAAATTTTAGTATTTCTAAAGACTTAATTATGAAAAAAACATGGATAGAGGGAGAGATAGATTTACGAAAAATTATGCAGAAGTCTATGGAAATATTAGAAACACTGCTTTTCACAAAAAGTTGGAATATAACATTTTATATTGCTTTTTGCCTAGTCAAATTGCACTATGTAACATAGTAAACAAATATTTGCAATACTTGTGATTTAAAACCAGTGGGGAAAAACAGAGCGAGGGGCGGAGCCAACTACAACTCCCTAACAATGCAAAAATGGGCATTGCGAAAATAATTTGGACTAATTGGTTTCGTTTCAGTTAAAAAAGTACTTAGCTTCACATCCTAATCAAGGTTTATTCCAAGGAGGAGTTGATGATGTTGATCATAATAAACTAGATCTGAAAAGATAATCTTAAAATGCGCGGTATACATTCATAGAACAAGAATCGGAAGGAACAAACTACTGAGGCTATACATAATCTAAACAGATTTTCATTAACTTGGATCCAAAACCTTATTTCAGCCACATAATATAAAGATCGCACGTATAATACAGTCTCAATAGCGCTAAAATACTAACAGGAACATGGTATACTCGTATATGTGGGTATATCCAAATATGAACCGATTATCCCCAATTTTAGCAGTATTAGTTCCTTAATTAAGAAACGTCAAATGTTGCAGTTATCAAAAGTAAAATACAACTTCTACAGCGCTTTGACACCAAATCGGGGGACATATATATGGGGACTATATATAAATCTGCTGCGATTTTCCCCAAATTTGGCGATGTTAATTCATATAGTAAGGGAACTCTCTCTGCAAAATTTCGTACAGATCTAATATAAAATACAGTTTCTGCAGAGCTTACATGTCAAATCGGGTGTAACATATATATGGGGACTATATATAATAAATTAATCGGTATTTACAAATAATTTTACCCGGGTGATAGGGGAAATAAAAACACCAATAAATTAGGTTTTTCAAATATTCAAATAAAACTCGGGGGTAGTCGTACCTTCGGGTTCGTTTGTTTATTTTTGGAGTTCAATCGTAAACTAAAAAGAGAGGGAACGCGAACTTCGCCCCCGTCATTAATGTCAACTTATTCTACTTCATCTTTTCATCCTTCGTTATAAATTCATAGTTGTATTTACAATTCATAATACTTAAAACTAACAGGGTGTCCACCTAGACATATAAATCTGAACCGATTTTTCCCAAATTTGGCAGAGTTCATTCTTGTAATAAGAGAACTCTCTCTGCCAAATTTCGTACTGATCTGATATAAAATACAGTTTCTACAGCGCTTACATTTCAAATCGGGTGTAACAAATATATGGGGTCTCTATCTAAATCTGCACCGATTTTGACCAATTTCAGAAGGGATCGTCATTGGGCCAAAAAAGAGACTGTGCTTAATTTCATCACAATCGGACCATAGATACCACCTGCACTGTAATTACAACGATACATCTACAGACGGACGGACGGACGGACGGACGGACATTGTTAAATAGACCCAAGAAGTGATTCCAAGTCGATCGGTGTAATAAACGAAGGGTCTATCTCTTCTCCTTCTGGGTTTTACAAACAAATGCACAAAATCATAATAACCTGGACCACAGTGTGGTGTAGGGTATAAAAAACGCTCTCTCTGCAGAATTTCGTACTAATCGGATACAACATACAGCTTCTACAGCGCTTACATGTCATATCGGTGGTAACATGTATATGGGGGCTATATTTAAATCTGAACCGATTTTCCTCAAATTTAGTATTGTATCTAAGTGTATCAAGAGACTTCTTTGTGTAATTTTTTATTCAGATCGGTTTAAAACTTTTGCTTATACAGCGCATATATGTCGAATCGGAGGTAAATATATACGGGAGCTATATGTAACACTGAACCGATTTTGACCAATTTCAATAGGCATCGACCTAGGGCCAAATAAGAGCGCTGTGCTAAGTTTCATTCCAATTGGACCATAAATAACACCTGCACTTTGATTACAACGATACATCTACAGACGGACGGACAGGGGCATCGTTAAATCGACTCAGGAAGAGATTCTAAGTCGATCGGTATAATAAACGATGGGTCTATCTCTTGTCAATTTAGGTGTTACAAACAAATGAACAAATCCATAATACCCTGGGCCACAGTGTGGTGTAGGGTATAAAAAGAAAAAATACATTCGGAAATACTTCCAATCAAGAAAATAGAATGAAATGAAAATATACACCAAAACAAGTAAAGACGGATTAAGTTCGGCCAGGCCGAATCTTATATACCCCCCACCACGGCTCGCATGTAAATGGTTTCGGTTACAAATAAACTCGTTATACCAAATTTCAGCCCCATTCGTTGAAATTTGAGGTTTTTGTGGTGTTACGAAGTAAAATAAAAAAAAAACCAGTAAGGAAAGGCTAAAGTCGGGCGGGGCCGACTATATAATACCCTACACCACTCTCGTAATATTGAATAACTGTGATATATAAATTTTGTAATTCATGTATAAATTGTTTACATAAATTTACTTTTGGGACATTTTATACTTAAATAATACCCTGTACCACAGTGTGGTGTAGGGTATAAAAACGATTGGATCTAAAGAGCCAAATCGGATGAAACATATATATGGGAGCTATAGCTAAATCTTAACCGATTTTCTTCAAATTCGGCAATGTTGGTTCATGGATCAAGAAACTCTACCATTCTAAATTTCAAAATGATTGGATGTAAAATACGGCTTCTTCAGGACTAAAGAGCAAAATCGGACGAAACATATATATGGGAGCTATAGCTAAATCTTAACCGATTTTCTTCAAATTCGGCAATGTTGGTTCATGGATCAAGAAACTCTACCATTCTAAATTTCAAAACGATTGGATGTAAAATACAACTTCTATAGGACTAAAGGGCCAAATCGGACGAAACATATATATGGGAGCTATAGCTAAATCTTAACCGATTTTCTTCAAATTCGGTAGTTTTGGTTCATGGATCAAGAAACTCTACCATTCTAAATTTCAAAATGATTGGATGTAAAATACAGCTTCTTCAGGACTAAAGAGCAAACTCGGACGAAACATATATATGGGAGCTATAGCTAAATCTTAACCGATTTTCTTCAAATTCGGCAATGTTGGTTCAAGGATCAAGAAACTCTTGCATTCTAAAATTCAAAACGATTGGATGTAAAATACAGCTTCTATAAGACTAAAGGGCCAAATCGGACGAAAGATATATATGGGAGCTATATCTAAATCTGAACCGAATTCAATAGCGATCTTAACAGCTGCGAAATACTCTAAACTGCAAAATTTCAGAACGATCGGAGTGAAATTGCGACCTGTAGTCGACGAACAACTTTACATGGACAGACGGACGGACGGACAGACATGCTTAAATCGACTCAGCTAGTGATTCTGAGTCGATCGGTATACTTTAAGGTAGGTCTGGCTGTGTTATTTTCAGGTGTTACAAACATCTGCCATGAAACAAACTTATAATACCCTGTACCACAGTGTGGTGTAGGGTATAAAAATCCGGGTATAAATAAACCCGAGCTACCAATTTGCAGCCCAATCAGTTGAAATTTGTGGTCTCTGCGGCGTTATAAAGTCAAATTGGAGAGATGCTATATCATGGGGGCTATATCAAAAAATGGACCAATATTACCCATTTTCGATCCCAACATACCTGCAGATATAAGAAGTATATAAACCAAATAAACCTAAGAAAGCTCAAGTATTATGGATTGTAGCGCGATTAAAACCCACGGACAGACGGACATGGCTAAATCGTCTTAGAATTTTACGACGATTACTAATATATCTCTCACTCACTTCAAGAGTGACATAACTCAAAATTTAAAATTTTTGAGGTTGCCTTACAAAAATCCGAATTATGCAAATGTCCATAAGTTAATCTCAGCGAAATTTGGTCTATAAGTAAACAACCATATTTCGGATTATTCAGGCGTTTTCAAACATCTTATTTCACGATACTTATCTTTTTATACGGACTTATAGTTACACATCTTGGCAATTTTCAAAATGAATATACCCCCACATCCTATGGTGGAGGGTATAAAAACGAACCCTGCAATTTTTAGCCAAATTTTAGGCCTCAAATTCGTTTGCCAAACTCTTCACCTGAAAAATGTGGTATTTATGGCCTAAAAAACCATTTTTGAGAGCTACATTATTATTGAGATGAATTGTGGCCAAAATAAAATAAAAACTGGAAAGTTTCAGCTAAATTTCTTAAAAAATGTGGACTAATTTAAAAAATGTTTACTGCGATGAATTCTTGTCTTAATTAAATACAAACTGCAAAGATTCAGTTAAAATGCATAGAAAATGTGGAATTTATGGCTTAAATACATATATTTTGGAGCGACCTCTTCAGGGTGACTGTAACTAAATATGAACCGATTTGTAAAATTTTTGCCAAAAATTCTTGTCAAAGTTTCAGTAAAATTGCTTTAAAAATGTGGTATCTTTGGCTCAAAAACGCATATTTTGGAGTGACCTCTAGAGGGGAGCTATATCAAAACATTGACCGATATGGCCCATTTGCAATCCCAAACAACCTGCAACTATAGAAAATGTTTAAATCAAATTTGATCAACCTACTTCTAATATTACGGACTGTAGCGTGATTACAACAGACGGATGGACAGACGTACATGGCTAAATCGTCTTAGAATTTATATAATTTATCAATCATCAATATTTAGATGTGTTACAAACGGGGTAACAAAAAGAATATACCCCCATCCTATGGCGGAGGGTATAAAAAGTGGAAAACAAACAAGGGTTTTGTTTTGCTGAATTTCGTAAACATTGGTTAAAAAATCTGACTTCTACGAGTATAGCGCTTAACAAGAAGATAGAAATTAATATATACATATATGTATCAATAGGGATCGTCCTTGGGACAAAAAAGAGTACGGTGATTGATTACAAACATACTTTTCAGACGGACGGAAAGACGGACGGAAGGAAAGACATACGGATGGGCCCATTTTATAGTGGACAGTATACAAAAATCCCATATTTGATTTTTTTCAAAAAATCGATTTTTGCTGGCACGAATATAAACCATAAAAAATAGGAAAAAGGAAAAAAATTGTTTGTTCCAATTTTAGGGAGCTAGCATCCTAACGAATGCCTATTTAAAGAAAATCTATGGATAAATGTAGAAATTATAGCACTTTTGCTAGTAATAAGAAATAATTAGGTTTTAATACACCCACTGTTGTGAACAAGAGTATATGTCAGATGCTGTAATATATCGATGTATTGACCTAAGAGACCCCAGGAATATTTGGCGGAAATCCATTTTGAGCCATTTTAAGTCACTTTAGCGTCTGTCTGTCCCAGCCTGTCCGTCTGTCTGTCTGGTTGGTGCGCACGATAACGTTGGATAGGATTAACCGATTGACTTAAAATTTTGTATGTGTCAACATTTCTTTCTATCTCAGGCTAAGGTCCACTCATTCGAGTGAAATATTGATTATCTTTTTCAGAATATTATACGTATATTATACGTAGTATTACGTGTGGAATGGTTATTACCATATTGGTTGCTATCATCTTGAGAAAAATGGGCGAAGTTGCCACGCCCCTTTTGGTACCTCCCATACAAACATAGATACCATTTTGCACAAAAAGTTAACGTCTTATAACATTGATTCCAGTCCTTGCAAATACTTAAAATTTTTTGAAGTTTAATGCTTTTATAGTACCTACATATATTGAGTTCAAACTCGCGGAAAAAGCGCCTAAACCCGCCGTCCACAGAAATGTAAGGAAGACAAAGTGGCATCTGTATGAGAAGAATTTCAAGAAAGTCCTCAACTCTAAACTTCCGTACGAACCGAATGACAAAGCCGGTTTGGATAATCTGGTCGATCATATCACCATATCATTCAATAGATCCCTTGAAGAAGCCTGTCCAAAAACAAGGTACAAGGGAAAAACTAAACCCCAATGGTGGACTTCTGAGCTAACGGCTATGAAAAAGACCTGCAACAAGCTATTCAATAAGGCTAAATCTACTGGGGTCGCTAATGATTGGGATGCCTATAAAGAGCAACTCAAGATCTATAAGAAGGAGCTTAGAAAGGCGCAAAGGCGCTCTTGGTATACCTTCTGTGGTGAAGTGGAAAAGGTCTCCGACGCCGCTAGGCTGAGGAAGATATTATCTGCTTCACCCTGTACAGTGGGATATTTACAGGATGAGGCAAATAACTGGACCAAAAACAGCGAGCAGTAGCTCAATGTACTGCTCGACACACATTTCCCGGGGAACTCTATAACAGAACCCGAGGATCAGCAGGACCAACAAGAGTGCGAGTGGACTGCGAGCGTCGCTAGCTTCTTGACTGAGAGATCCAGAATAAGCTGGGCTATTAACAGCTTTGAGCCCTTCAAGTCACCTGGACCAGATGGCATCACTCCAGCAGAAATGCAGAAAATGTTAAAGTACATTATCCCCTGGCTGGAGAAAATTTATGTAGGCTGTATCAGGCTTTCATACGTCCCGAATCGATGGAGGGATACCAAAGTGGTATTCATACCTAAAGCGGGAAAGATATCACACACTAGGCCAAAAGACTTCAGACCAATTAGCCTATCCTCGTTCTTATTGAAAGGTCTGGAAAGACTTTTAGATCATTTCATTAGGGAAAACCTGGATACAAAACTCCTGTCGGGGAACCAACATGCTTACAACAAGGGCAAGTCTACTGAATCAGCCCTGCACGAACTTGTGAGCACTATCGAATCGTCCCTGCATTTCAAGGAATTCACCATGGTGGCATTTCTTGACATAGAAGGGGCTTTTAACAACATTCATTCCGATGCGGTAATTGCGGCACTCTCACATCTAAAAGTTAACACTAGTTTGATTAGACTAATTCAAAGTCTGCTCACCAGAAGACGCATAACAGCATGTCTAGGGTCCACAACTCTAACAAGGTATGTAAACAGAGGGACCCCGCAAGGAGGAGTATTGTCTCCACTAATTTGGAACCTAGCGGTGAATGAAATCCTGCTAGATCTAGAACGTTGTGGCTGCAAGGTCGTGGCATATGCGGACGACGTGGCAATCGCAGTGAGTGGCAAATTCGTAAACGTCCTCAGAGACATCCTACAGGTGGCTCTGAACAAGTTGGCTAGATGGGCCAGAAGCAGCGGTTTGGGCGTTAACCCCAACAAGACAGAATTGGTTCTCTTTACTAGGATGAATAATGTCCCACATGTGGACCCTCCACCTCGGATAAATGGAACAGATCTAGTCTTTTCTGAAAGTGCAAAATTTTTAGGAATAATTCTAGATAGGAAAATGTTATTTAGACTTAACGTATTGGAACGTGTAAGGAAGGCCAACGTCGCCTTATATTCCTGCAAAAAGGCTGTAGGGTCGCGGTGGGGACTCTCTCCTAAAATCGTCCACTGGATATATATAGCAGTAGTTCGTCCAATACTGTTATACGGTATTGTGGTATGGTGGACGGCAACTGACAAACTAACCATTACCAACCTACTAACAAAGGTTCAGAGGACTGCCTGCCTGAGCATAAGCGGAGCCTTAAGGACTACAGCGACCGAGTCTCTACAAGCCCTACTCCATATACTGCCGATTAATATTGTGGCGAGAGAAGTTGCAACCAAAGCGGCAATAAGATTAAACTGCCTATCAATGTGGAGGTACAAGAACTATGGTCACATGAGGATATCAAAGTGTAGTGCTATGGTAACCGACCGAGTGGACTATATACCAACAGTGTACACCTTCGAGAGAAATTACATCACTATGATTCCCGCCAGAGATGAATGGGTCGGCAGAATACCAGGTAATATAAACCATCTCCACTTTTACACGGATGGTTCGAAGCTTGATGAAAAGGTTGGCTTCGGAGTACACTGTGAAGAACTTAGTCTGGATATAGCTCACAGACTACCAGATACCTGCAGTGTCTATCAAGCCGAAATAATGGCAATATGGGAAGTCGCCAAGTGGCTGAGTCGCAACATAGTAACCAACAATGGCGTTGTCATTTACTCGGACAGCCAGGCTGCCATCAATTCTCTGGAGGCAACATCCCTAAATTCACAAACAGCCCTCGACTGCCGCAGATCTCTTAACGAGATGGCTGAGCAGTTTAATATACACCTCATATGGGTGCCTGGGCATAGGGATATCCCGGGGAACTGCAAAGCCGATGAACTTGCTAGGAAAGGGACGACATTACAAATTCTCGAAGAATTTGCATATATTGGTGCGCCACTATCCACGTGCAAGCTTTGGCTTAGGCAAGAGGCAATCAGGCAGTCCAACGATAGATGGACAGAAATCGGCACCTGCAGGGTAGCTAGACAAATCTGGCCAAGGTATGACCTGAGAAGGTCAAAATATCTCCTCGCACTAGAGAGGAAACGATTGTCTACGTTAGTACAGGTTCTGACGGGACACTGCTTGATCGGCGAACACGCCAAAAGATTGGGTATTGACTCCAATGACTTCTGCCGAAGCTGTGGAGATGAGGAAGAAGTGGAGAGCATTGAGCACTTGCTTTGCGACTGTCCCGCTTTGAGTAAACGACGACTGGATATACTGGGGTCGGCCTTTTTAGGCAGCCTAACAGATCTTTCCAGTACTGATATTCGTACTATCGATAAATTTATATATCAAACAGGTTGGTTTCGATGAGGGGCATTTCAGCCCGTGGTAACACTAGGGACCTAAACTGGTCTATGTGAGCTTGTAAAAAAATACGGCTGCCACCCTAACCTAAACCTAAACCTAGTACCTACAGTACCGTGAAAAATGGTACCTCCGATACAAATGTACCATTTTGGTACCTCCCATACAAATGTAGCATTTTGCACAACAAGTTAACGGCTTGTAACTTTAATTCCAGTCCATACAAAAACTTAAAATTTCGATTATTTTCTAATTGTTTTGACGACAGCTACTAAACCTAAGTTTATACATGAGAGTGACGTTTTCAGCATTTTTAGCCCTCACATTTTCCTTTAATTTAAATTGTATCTCGGCTTTATCGAACTTTTACATCAAATAAAATGGTGAAAATACTAAAGGTACCTTCTACGAAAATTAGAATTCTTGACAAAAAAAATTTTAAAAAACTTTTTTTTTTGCAATAGGCAGAAAGTCACTGAAACATATTGTCTCGAACCAAATAAATTCTGACTGAATACCAAAAGCACAGATCAAATTTAAATAAAAACAACACATACAAACACATGAGGTACAATGACGACGACATTAGCCGTTGACAAAACTACATTTGTTTTCGTGGCTCGCGATGCGAACCCAATCAAAAAACAAAAATGTATTGGTATGAGAGCTTTAGTATGTTAACTTAGTTCGACAAAATACGGGTTTGGTTAGTAGTTCTTGTTAAGATCAATTTACTGCTTCCATAAGTATTTCAGCTGAATTAAGTTAAAGACATACATTATTGCTATTGAATTCTGAAGATGATAGAGTGGTGTCTATCGAAACTGCGGTCAATTCTACCAAGCAATTAAAACTCTCTACCAATTTTTGTATATGTTTCTATTACTTTTTGCAATAGACAGAGAGCAACTGAAACATATGGTCTCGAACCAAATAAATTCTGACTGAATAAAAAAAAAATTTACCTTAAAAAGAATTTAGTTTTGGTTTCATAAAATAGTATACCTCAATCTATACGCACAAAATTTGTTAGGTCCCAGACACAAATAACAAATTGTTGCATAGTGTTATGACAGTATGTTTTCTGTAAGTTTTAATGTTTCTCCAATCTTTCTGATCTGCACAGAATGTTTGCTTTGGATATTATTCTATAATTATCACAGAATATGTTTTTACCAAATGTTCTGTGATCTTGTGTGATATACAATGTGTTCTATATCTTTTAATAGTTTTCCATTTTTTTCCGATTTATAATGAGTATATGCATTTGAAAATTATTAATCATTATCACAAAAGGTTTTTTTAGAAAATTTTCTGAGATTCCTACAAAATGTTTTCTTAATTTTTTAGTTTGTTTCCAACTTTAAGTGCCTCCCTTTTATTTCCATCACTGCAGCTAATATTTTATGCTGAACAGCTGTTTTGTATTTAATTTACATTTATGGCCCCCGATGGCTTAATGGCGGCCCCAAGATTTCCTAAGTGTAGGTGTGAATTCGTGTGCGCGAGTGTGAGTGAAGGCGTTAAATTTCAAACCATAGCAAATCTCTCACAGACATATACTCACTCGTGTGTATGGAAAGCTCATATATAGTGTAATATAGCAGACAATATGGGCTAATCCATCAAAAAAAAATTTATATAAGAAATCTGAGATTTGTTGGAAAAATAGGTATGTAATTATTTTATTAAATACGAAATTTTCGTATAGACAACAAGTCTAAGAATTCTTGGAAAAATAGGTCAAATATTTCAATAAAAATTGAATTTTTATATAAACAAGTCTGAAATTCTTGGAAATATAGATAAAATATTTCATTAACAATTTAATTTTCGTATAGATAATAAGTCTGAGAATTTTTGGAAAAATATGTAAAATAATAGTAAAGCATTTTAATATATTAATGACCAATTTCACCATCTTCGGTTAGAGCTTACCTACAGTTAAAACTGTCAAATGGAATTTAAAAATGTTAACTGTTAGTAAGCTCTAACCAGAGCTAGTAAAAAGGGAGGTAAATTTACTTAAACTCAAACAATGGCAGGTTAAGTACTGCGAAGAATATGCTTCTTGAGCCACTGTAAGCTCTTTTTGAAGAATATATGATTTGATTAATTTGGAGAATATAACAACATAGGCTATTTGTTAGAGTTAAGGAAAACAAACCGTTTTTCTAAGTATAGTATTTCTTCTATAGAATAACCCATATCCGCATTTTGGCTCTCATATAAATTGTTTTTTTTCCTACTAAGAAGAGGAAAGAAAAAACGTTTCAGTTTTCTAAATTATTAACGCTACGTATGGTTGGAAGAAAATTTATGGCGCGCAAATTTAAATTTATAATCGTCGCATACACACTCGAATACAGTAAAGAAGAGAACAGTAGAGCGGCCTAAAAAAGCAGACGCTAAACGCTGGACGCTTCCCGGGGCATTATAACTTAGGCGCACGTTGCAAAAGAAGGCACTGCACTTCAGTTCACTTTGTCGATACGACTGAAGAAGACTAAGTCTTCCAAGGCACGACATGGCACGGCACCGCACCACTGTTGCTCCTTGCTCGACATGCTCCGCCGTGGGGGTAATGTTGCATTGCAACGTGCTGTGGCGGCGAAAACATTGCTTGCCGCTGCGTCTTTTGTGGCTGTTTAGTGGATTGGTTGGCAACTTCATTCAATGCAAATATCATAAAATGCATACAAATTCGCACGATTATTATGATTATTGCTGCTATTATTATTATTAGTGCTGCTGCTGTGAGTTTTATATGTGTTCTTTGTTCTTTCCATTCAGAAGTTTCGTTCGTGAACAAATATATTATTTTTGCAAACTCAAAACTTTGTTTGTTCATTTGCCGATGTTGTTGCATTTGATGATGTAGCTGTTCTACCTTTTACGCTCTCTGTGAAGTAATTTGAAGTTCATAAATCATAGACATCGCCAGATGAAAGGTATTTACGATGACGATGTAATAATGTTCGCTGAGATGTGAGATATACGGTGGTTCTCTAATAGTTTGTAGAATATTGCATGGTATGATTGCACATTAGTTATGTTTTATTTGACAAGCTAAATATTTTTCGAAAATATTTTTATATTACATACAACATTGTGGGACTGGGTATTATTAGATAAGACCAGATGTTCGCTACAACAAAATCTAGCAGTTACAAAATTAATTAAAAATATACCGATCGGCTTAGAAACACGATATTATTTTCGCAACATGCAAGTCAAAATTTTACTTGTTTAAAGTCGAAATTTGAGTCCATGCCGTGTTGCGGACGCATGTCGGCAGCGGTTATACGTGCTCCGTCTGTGACTGAGCATAATAAGATCGCGAAAACTAGAAAATTCGCAAAAGTCGGCCTAGTAGTGACGATATGTGAAAGTCAGGGACCTCAGATTGTCATCAAGAGAGTACTGAGATTACCCTGGACGAGTTTATGATTCAGCTGTACGAGCAGAACTTGAAGGAGATTATGTTCCCAACTCAGAACCAGAAGAGTGTTCGCCTTGTATCTAGCCATTGGTGGAGTAAATCCAACGGTCCGATGAATGTCACCCTGAAATGGACGACTCGGGAGGCGGAGGATCTGGGTATAACCATAGGATAGAGGATGAACTTCCTACTTCATTTGAGCTGAGTCAAGGCCAAGTCGACGGAGGTTATTGGGAAATTGAAATGTATGCTTACACGCAAAGAAAAAATTCGTTTCTGCGAAACGAAATATTAGACAACTACAACTCTCGTTTACGACAACTGAAATTTCGTTTGTTGTGACAGAAACTTGTTCTGACCAAAAGAAATTTCTCCAGTTGTCGTAAACGAGAATTCTAGTTGTCTAATATTTCGTTTCGCAGAAACGAATTTTTTCTTTGTGTGTAGGAGAGATTGTGCTCTTGGTAGTCGTGCTGTCCGAGCCATATATTTAGGATGCCCTGTTTGTTGTTTTTACAACATATGGTGTGTGGGGTGGCGATGGTTTACATGTATTGCAAGGCCCACCCCCTCCCATCCTGGAAGTACCACGTCGTGGTATTGCTTTTTATAAGTCGCATCTGAAAATACCTTGTATTTATGTGGATCAACTAACAGATGGTTGATTTTGGCTTTGGCCAGAGTCTTGGGTTTGGTCTTGGCTTTTAGCGCTGGGACATGGCTCTCCCAAAGAATTTTTGTATGCGAGAAGTCTGAATTGCAATTTAATAGAAAATTTCAACAAAATTGCAATCTAATAGAAAATTTCAAAAAATAGCAACATAATAGAAAATTTCGTCGAAATTTGGCTTTCATAGAAATTTTCGAAATTTTCATTTTTACAGCAAATTTCGTCAAAATTTGGCTTTCATAGAAAAATTTCGGCAAAATTTGTTTTTCATAAAAAATTTCGTCAACATTTAGCCTTCATTAAAAATTTCGTCAAAATTTGGTTTTCATAAAAAATTTCGTCAAAATTTGGTTTTCATAAAAAATTTCGTCAAAATTTGGGTTTCATAAAAAATTTCGTCAACATTTGGTTTTCATAAAAAATTTCGTCAAAATGTGGTTTTCATAAAAAATTTCGTTGAAATTTGGGTTTCGTAGAAAATTTCGTCGAAATTTTGTTCTTTTAGAAAATTTCGTCGAAATTTTGTTCTTATAGAAAATTTCGTCGAAATTTTGTTCTTATAGAAAATGTCGTCGAAATTTTGTTTCTATAGAAAAATTTGTCGAAATTTTGTTTCTATAGAAAATGTCGTCGAAATTTTGTTTCTGTAGAAAATGTCGTCGAAATTTTGTTTCTGTAGAAAATGTCGTCGAAATCTTGTCTCTGTAAAAAATGTCGTCAAAATTTTTTGTTTCTGTAGAAAATTTCATCGAAATTTTGTTTCTATAGAAAATTTCGTCGAAATTTGTTTTGTATAATAATTTCGTCGAAATAGAGTTTTTTAAGAAAATTTCGTCGAAATAGTGTTTTTTTAAGAATATCTCGTCGAAATTTTGTTTATTTTTTAGAAAATATCTCGAAATTTTTAAAAAAAATGTCTCGAATTTTTTTTTTTAAATGTCATCGAAAGTTTGTTTAATACAAAATTTCTTCTAAATTTTAGTTTCTATACGCAATTTTTATTTCCATAGAAATTTCGTCGAAATTTTTATTTCTGTAGAAAAGTTCGTCGAAATTTGATTTTCATAGAAAAGTTCGTCGAAATTTGATTTTCAGAAAATTTTGTCGAAATTTTGTTTTCATAGAAAATTTCGTCAAAATTTTGTTCTTTTAGAAAATTTCGTCGAAATTTTGTTCTTTTAGAAAATTTTGTTCTTATAGCAAATTTCGTCGAAATTTTGTTCTTATAGAAAATTTCGTCGAAATTTTGTTCTTATAGAAAATTTCGTCGAAATTTTGTTCTTATAGAAAATTTCGTCGAAATTTTGTTCTTATAGAAAATTTCGTCGAAATTTTGTTCTTATAGAAAATTTCGTCGAAATTTTGTTCTTTTAAAAAATTTCGTCGAAATTTTGTTCTTTTAGAAAATTTCGTCGAAATTTTGTTCTTTTAGAAAATTTTGTCGAAATTGTGTTCTTATAGAAAATTTCGTCGAAATTTTGTTCTTATAGAAAATTTCGTCGAAATTTTATATCTGTAGAAAATTTCGTCGAAATTTTATATCTGTAGAAAATTTAGTCGAAATTTTATATCTGTAGAAAACTTCGTCGAAATTTTGTTTCTGTAGAAATTTTCGTCAAAATTTTGATTCTGTTGAAAATGTCGTCGAAATTTTGTTTCTGTAGAAAATGTCGTCGAAATTTTGTTTCTGTAGAAAATGTCGTCAAAATTTTGTTTCTGTAGAAAATTTCGTCGAAATTTTGTTTCTATAGAAAATTTCGTCGGAATTTTGTTTCTATTGAAAATTTCGTCGAAATTTGTTTTTTATGATAATTTTGTCGAAATAGTGTTTTTTAAGAAAAATTCGTCGAAATTTTGTTAATTTTTTAGAAAAAGTCGTCGAAATTTTGTTTTTTTTTAAATTTCATCGTCATTTTGTTTAATACAAAATTTCTTCTAAATTTGTATTTCTATAGAAAATTTGTATTTCTATAGAAGATTTCGTCAAAATTTTTATTTATCGAAACCTCAATCAGAAGATTGTCGTATAACCATATTTAAAGGATCATTTATTTGTTACACTTTTCGTGATGCAGAACTGCAACTGATTGTACCCATTGATCTTCCCTATGCACTATCAGTAAATCAAATTAGCATCACCCTTTAGCCGTTATGGATAAATAAATTACCATGGAATTGGCATACGAACGGGATCGTCGTCGTCGTCTCAGTCAGAGTCTCATGGAGTGGTGTTAAATTTAACTACAGTGTAGACATTTTTATTATTTATGGACGTGCTTAGAAACATTTCTAACAATAATAGCAACAACAACAACAGCAAATTTCCCAGTTTCTGGCGAAAAGCAAATTGAGAGAAACTTGTAATTTATACGCTTCGCTATGACGCTCACGCCGTAGGCCACAAATGGCGCATAAAACGAAACGAATCTGTGAAGTGAAGAGTCAATAAAGTCATAAATTTCAGATTAACTTTTTTTACGATTATTGTTATTATTAGTACCACATACATATATACGAGTATGTATGCTCTGTGTGTTTTTCTCACTTTTTTTAATTTTTGCATTTCATTTAATAAATGTTAATCAATATTTATTGATATTTTCCAACCATCTCTCTCGGTTTGAACAAAGTGTACTCATGTTAAACATATCATCGTTTTGTTAATAAATTATCGCAAACTCATGACATTTAGTAGTGGTGCTATTGATATTTAGTGAGAGGGGCGAGACAGCAGAAAATCTCATAAAATTTCATTAAATATAGAAACTTGCGGCTGTCATAAGTCACAGTAGGTGGGGATCGATCCATAGTCGGAGTCGACGATTTGAGTTTGACTTTAACGTAACTTAGCATGGCACAGATGTTAGCGATCTGTCCGTCCAAGCATCCTCCGTCCGTCTGTCCAAATGATGCTAATCGTTCGTTATACAAATGAAAGATTAACCATAAATTTAGCTTAAGTTTCATAATTGTAAGTATTGACTTTGTTATGGGTACGGTCGGTCGATGGGACTTATGGAACGTTTTTGGGGCTTGGGTTTTTTTCGACGACGTCTCTGCGGTTTCTACTGCTGCTGCTGCTGTTGCCGCTGAGCGCTCCTCAATTTGTGTCGTGAATGGAGGCGTTTTGGTGTGAATGAATGACTGAAAGATCGAACCAACGAACGAACAAATGAATGAATGGATAAGTCACGATTTAAAGGTGTAAATTTATGATTATGAAAGCATTGAAATATATTGATATCTAATTGTGTTCATTATCGTTGAAATATCTTGTTTTTTTTTTTTGTGTGATATCTGTAAGTTCAATGTGAACACAATGGGAAATCAGACAATAGTCTTAAATTGCTTTTGGTTATGGTATTTAAGCGAAATTTTGCAACACATTGTAAATGAATGAATTTTGCAATGGGTTTGTGAATGCAGTAGAAGAAAATCTATAAAAAAATAATAATGATAACTTTTTGCAAACTTATGTAATTTTTTGCAGAAAAATATGCGATATCTAATATTTTTACCTTTATGGAATTTCGGACCCAACAGTTATATCATGGGAAACTTACCTATAAAGATAAAAAATAAATTGATTAGTAAAAATTAAAGTACAATACATTATTAAGAAGATACAATATAAATTTAAACACAAATATTTTACCAAGTTACTGCATTTTAATTCTTTGATACTCAAACAAAAAACGAATAAATCTATTTCCCCATTTTTATAACCTCCTTTGAAACACCTCAAAATATTGATCACAGACCCCATAAAGTAATCGTACATACGTATGTTCTGAATTGTAATAAAATTCGAAAACGATGTATGTCCGTCCGTCTGATGTATTCACGATACAATATTTTAATTCTGGTAAGTGCAGAAGGGGTGTCTGACTTCAAATTACTCGACAGAAAAGTTTTTATTTGTCTTCAAGCTATTTATACCCTCACTTTAGTGTGACGAGGGTATATATCATTTGCTACGGAAAAAAGTGTAACACATCGAAGGAGTGACCTAAGACCCCAAGTATGTTCGGCGGAAATCCGTTTTGGGTCATTTTAAGTCGAATGAGCAATGTCCGTCCGTCTGTCTGTCTGTCTGTCTGTCTGTCTGTGTGTCTGCTGGCTGGTGCGCACGATAACTCTCGAAAGGAGTAACCGATTGACCTCAAATTTGGTATGTGGTAATATTTTTTTCTATCTCCGGCTAAGTTCGAAGATGGGCCATATTGGTCCACTCCCTCTAGTACCTCCCCCACAAAGGGTTAAAATGTTGTGAAATATTGATTCTTTAATAACTGCTATACTACTTATTCGAATCTTTTGAAATTTCACACATAGTATTAGCTTATTAGTCGTTATCAACTCGAGAAAAATGGGCGAAGTCGCCACGTCCCTTTTGGTACCTCCCACACAAATGCACCATTTTGTACCAAAAGTTAACAGCTTATAACATTAATTACAGTGTATAAAAATACTTGAAATTTTGTACAGTATAATGCTTTTATATTGCCTACAGTCCGGGGAAAAATGGGTGTTGTTGTCACGCCCCTTTTGGTACCTCCCACACAAAGGTACCTTTTTGCACCAAAAGTTAACAGCTTATAACATTAAAACCAGTGTATAAAAATACTTGAAATTTTGTACAGTGTAATGTTTTTATAGTGTCTATAGCCCTGTGAAAAATTGGCGTTATTGCCACGCCCCTCTTTGTACCTCCCACACAAAATGCCCAAATCATACCACAATTTAATGTCTCATAACGTTTATACCAGTGCACATAAATGCTTATAAGTCGGCACAGTGCAATGAATTTAAACTATCTAATGTTCAGCAAAAAAAGGTGTATTTGATAAACCCCTTCTGGTACCTCCCACACAAATTGACAGAATAATTCGAGTAATATTCAATATTACATTACTCACAAAGTGAGGGTATACCTTAGTCGGTTTACCCGACTGAAACTTTCTTACTTGTTTTTATTGAAAAAAGTTTTGAACATTGATAATAAAGCAAAATAAATACTATGGAAATTAAATGCCAAATAAGTAAGTAAGAACAATTCCTTGAACACTAAGTATTCATATCCTACGAAAAATACCTGATTACTTGGTAACCACAAAAAAATGTTGTGGAAATCGAATATTTTTCACAAAATTTAGTGGCAATTTAATTTTGTAGGGAAAAATTTTTGTCAAAATTAAATTTGTATGCAAAATTTAGTAGAAATTGACATTATATAAAAAACTGGAAACTTGATTTTTTTTTTTACTGAAAATATTGTGGAAATTTTTTTATGAACAATTTCGTCGATGAAATTGCATTTTTATAGAAAATTTCTTCGAAAATGCATTTTTATTGAAAATTGCATTGAGACTGGAGATTTCGTCAAAATTGCATTTTTATAGAGATTTCGTCTAAATTTAGGTTAGTTTAGGTTGAAGATAGGAGACGTTTAGACGTCTCATGTACATGGGCATTCACTTAAGCCAGTGGTTCGGCCTGTTGTGCGCTCCTTATTTATGATCTTTTTACACCTCACGAGGTACAGGAATCGGTACTAGACACGAATTTTCTCAGTATCTTCCAGTCATATCCGCTGACACGAGTCAAGTCTGGTAATATGTCGGACCCGAAATGTTTGGATCATGCATGTGTGAAAACCGGGTAGTGACACAGAAAATGTTCCATCGTTTTGATGGTTTCATCTAAATTTAATTGTTAGAGAAAATAACTGCTAATTTGACTTTTCGAATCGTCAAAATTGATTTTTTTCGAAAATTTTGTCGAAATTATTTGTTATGAAACATTAAATTTTTTTGTTCGACTACGTTTTGAATCGCTAAAATTTGGTCTATTTTTTTTTTTTTTGAAAAATTCGTCAAGGTTTAATTTTTACAAAAAATTACGTCGAAATTTCATTTTTTTAAAAAAATTTCGCCGAAACTAATTAAAAAAGAATAGAAAATTGCATCGAAATTTATTTTTTTATAAGAATATAGTAGAAATTTAACTTTTTCGAAATTTGAAATTGGATATTGACATTTTTGGTGAATATAGAAAATTTCGTAGAAATGTACTTTTTTGTGAAAGACATTTGAGATTTGGAAAAATTATACGCAATTTATTTTCTATGCAAAATTTGTTTGAAATTATTTTTTTTTTGGAAAATTGTGCCGAAATTGTTTTTATGGAATATTTTGTGGAAATTGATTTTATATTGCAAATTTCGTAAGAAATTATTATTATCAAAATTGATTTTTTTAGAAAATTTAATTTTTTTTCGACTACGTTTTGAATCGCCAAAATTCGTCAAAGTTCCATTTTTTAAGAAAATTTCGTCGAAATTTCATTTCTTATAGAATATTCCGCCGAATTTAACTAAAAAAAAAATAGAAAATTGCATCGAAATTGATTTTCTTATAAAAAAATTAGTAGAAATGTAACTTTTTTGACATTGAAATTGAATTTTTAATTTTTCGATGTAGAAAATGTATTCAAAATTTACTTTTTTGTAAAAAAAATTTGTCGAAATCGATATTTTATGGAACAATTATTCGCAATTTATTTTTTATGCAAATTTTATTCGAAATTGATTTTTTATGGAAAATTGTGCCAAATTGTTTTTTATGAAAAATTTTGCGGAAATTTAATTTTTTTTTGGAAAATTTCGTACGAAATGAATTTTTTTATGAAAAATTTTAATTTTTATGGAAATTGATATCTTCATAGAAAATTTCGTCTATATTGATATTTTTGTAGAAAAATTTTGTCGACATTGATATTTTTATAGAAAATTTCGTCAAAATTTATATTTTTATAGAAAATGTCGAAATTGATATTTTTATAGACAATTTCGTAGAAATTTATATTTTTATAGAACATTTAAATTCTATCGAAATTGACATACATATTTTTATGGAAAATTTCAATTTTGTCGAAATTGATATTTTATAGAAAATTTCATGCTTTTCGAAATTGATATTTCTATAAAAGTTTTCAATTTTGTCGAAATTGATATTTTAATAGAAAATTAAAATTTTGTCGAAATTGACATTTATATAGAAAATTTCAATTTTCCCGAAATTGATATTTTTATAGAAAATTTCTTCAATTTTGTCGAAATTGATATTTTTATAAAAAATTTCAATTTTGTCGAAATTGATATTTTAATAGAAAATTTAAATATTGTCGAAATTAATATTTTTATACAAAATTAAAATTTTTTTGAAATTGATATTTTTATAGAAAATTTCAATTTTGTCTAAATTGATATTTTTATAGAAAATTTCAATGTTGATATTTTGTTGGAAAAAAATATAAATTTCGTTTTATTTATTTTTTTAGAAAATTATATTTTTATAGAAAATTTAGACAAAATTTATATTTTTATAAAAAATGTAGTCGAAATTTATATTTTTATAGAAAATTTAGTCCAATTTGATTTTTTAAAGAAAATTTCGTCTTAATGGAATTCTTATTGTAGAAAATTTCTTTGAAATGTAATTTTTATAGAAAATTTCTTCGATATTGTATTTTCGAAAATTCATAGAAAATTTCGTCAAAATCCCATTATATAAAAAATTTTTGTCGGACTTCCATTTAGACAGAAAATTTCGCAAAATTCTCTTTCTATAGAAAATTTACAACAAATTAAATTTTTATAGAAAATTTCACAAAATTGCATTTTTAAGAAAATTTAATCGAAATTGAATTTTTATATAAATTTTCGTTGAAATTGATTTTTTATGAAAAATTTCGTCGAAATTGATTTTCTTTCTTTTATAGAAAATTTAGTCAAAATAGATTTTTTATTGAAAATTAAAATTTATTCGGATTTTTTGGCATTTTTTATAGAAAATTTCGTCAAATTGAATTTTTATGGAATATTTAGTAGAAATTAAATTTTTGTATGGAAAATTTAGATGAGCTTTATTTTTAGGCAAAATTTAGCGAAATTGAATTTTTATGGAAAATATCGTCAAAATTTATTTTTTATGGACTGTCAAAATTTAATTTTTTTAAAAAATATATTTTTTAATGAAATTTTAGTCGAAAATGAGTTTTCTTGGAAAATTTTGCAGAAATTTATTTTTTATGAAAAGAATTTTGTCAAAAATTAAGTTTTCTGGAAATTTTCGTCGAAATTATATTTTTACATAAAATTTCTTTAAAATATTATATTTATAGAAAATTTATGTAGCATTTCATTTTTCTTGAAAAATTTTGTTCAAAATGAAGCGAAAATATTTTATTAGATTCCTGTTAATGGATTTTACAGGTCAAAGGCGAAACCTGTGTATTAAAAATTTAATTGGTTGAACATTGTATGGAATATTCTGAAAACCTATTGTTTGGACTTTAATTGTTTAATCTTAAATTTCTATTTATCAAGTTAATTCTAATTGACTCTTTTACCTTATACTGTGTATTTATAATATGAATTATTAACCCCATAATTTTCCTGTATTTTTCACACAGGTCCCCTTAGTTTATTTCCATTCATCCATTTATCATTTGCTATGTCTGTTATTTTTCCGCCAATGATTAAATGTTCGCACGTACAATATCTTATGGGTTTTTTGTTTTCTCGCCACAAACAAACAACAATAATTCAAATTCATTACTACCGCTACTGCTGTTTCAGAAGGTTACATACTTATGCCGTGATACTCGTATTATTATGATTTATTACTTTGAGTAACGTAAATTTTCTCCGTTTTATTTGTTTACTTCGGCCGAAGTGAAGGCAAAATTTGTTATTCGTCTTTGTTAGACGGAATGAGACTTCGTTGTTCAAGGGGGTTTTCCTTGTGCCGTTTTTTTCGGAAAATTTATTGAATTTGTATTATTTTTTTATTTTTGCAAAATGAATTACGATATGTAATAAAATCTTTATCCAAATGTTTAGATTAATAAATTTAAAAATTCATATAGTTCTGCAAAAATTGCATGTGGAATTGAAGGTGCAAATACTTTTCGTCAATAATATTAATATTGTTCCCTGGAATTCACAAAATTAGCTCCCCATATATTGTCAGTTTCTCTCTTTCCATATATGTAGTATGAATTTACTGTAGCATGAGTCATATGTAATAATACGTTAGTAAATCACTTTCTATTTTTTTCTATTTTAGCGAATTGTCTCTATCTCACACAACTGAGTGGGATTTTCTTATAATTATATGTGCCATATAAGTTCGTATATCCATTGGGATTATAGACAAGGCACATTATAATAACAAATTAATAAAATTCCATAACAAATTGATGATAGCTCACTGGTGCCCCTTTCTTACCTTCCCTTTACTTCCTTTCAACCGGCCAAGATTTATGTGAACAAAGTCATTATCATTTGTTAGCATCAAAACCCACGCATGCATATCAATCTATTGTGTGCCATATTTGTGCAAAAATCCATTAAACAAATTCTGTTTTAAACATTTTAATAATAAATTCACTTAATTACTCATCATCACATTTGATTTGATTTCATTGTGAAAGAAAGGAAGACAAAAAAGAACAATAACGACACAACACAACAACATAGTTATTGAACTTTGAACGATATCAAACCCCTTGCATGCCCTCCATCCGCCGCCCCTACCCCATTGCCATTTGCCATCATCGAATGCCTTTGGCAAATCAATAATATTCCAATATCAATGATTAATGACGTTTGGGCTGTAATTAATTTTAATAAAATCAAATAAACTCAACTTGACAGCTGTCAGTGTCATCATTTGTTTGCTCATCACATACATATATGTATTTGAATGAACAAACGAGCCAACGAACTAACGAACGAACGAACGTACACACAACAAAAACAAACAGAAACACAAACACACGAAATGAGAAAACCCACATGTGAAACATTCATTATAAAATAACGAACCAACAAAAGAACAGCAAAGCAAACAACCAAGTGTGAGTGTGTATGCCTGTGCTATCCTCTTTGAAGGAGCTAGGGGGTCTCTCTCTCACATACACTCACACTCACTCTCCTACTCATACTCAACTAACTACTCTACATATAAAAATATTGACTTTTCAAATAACATGAAAAATGAAAAGTCTACACACTCTCACCATAACCTTTTCCACGGCTCTTTGGCCCCACCCCACCTCTTTTTTGTCCTGCACACTTGTCCCATCTGTGTATGAAGTGAAAAACAACAAACTGTGACGAGCAAACAAACAAATAACCAAATAGCCAAATAAACCAACAGCCATAATAAATATCACAAGCAAATATTACTGTTGATAATTTGCTGTCAAAAGTAAATAATGAAAAATTAAACAGACTAAAACCATTAATATTTATTTTCTTTTTCTTCTCCTGTTCGACTGATTTTCTTATTTTTTTTGTGTACATATTTTATTTATTAATAATATTTTAACATTTATTTTATTATTATTTATTTCAGTCCAAAGTCTCATATAAAGTCAGGGGAAATATACGTTTGCTCTCCATGGTGTGATGGAGATAACCCAGCAAAAATATTAAGGTGAACTTATCTAATTAAAACAAACTGGCATAAGATAAGAGTTCAAGAAATATTAAAGAAAGAAAATTTGTCGCAATAAGAGAATATGAAATCCAACAATATCAAAGCACAGTGGGGGAATTTAAAAAAAGTCGAGCGTCCCAGTTGTTGATATGATAGCGTGCTCACCTATGAGTTTGGGGGTCGTGGGTTCGATTCCCATCAGAGGCTTCAGTCTGTCGCTGCAAAATCTAGCTACATGGTCTTTGTAACCCGGCTTCCCTGGACCATCAAATTAGCATATAAATTTACTTTGTATTGTATTGTAATTAATATAAATAAATAAATAAATAAAT